>CM057455.1:814662500-815262500 GCA_016271365.2 Neoceratodus forsteri | reverse complement strand
CCCAGCAGCTCCGAGCCCTCCAATATGGAGTCTGACTCCAAACCTTTGGACCCCAGCTCTCCGGTTGAGTTTCCTCCCAAGGAGTCCACCAAGTCTTTCCCCAGAGGACCCATCTTTCGGAGACCTCTTGCGCTTCATACAGGCAGCTGGAGGCTGGCCCACGAAAGAGGTGGATCCACGACGAAAGACTAGCGGAGCACCTGGATCTTGCCATGTCTGATCCTATCCCCATCTCTTCCCCCCCCATGGATTGGACCCCATGAGGACTTTGTGACCATAATATGGCAACAGCTATCCTCCATTCCTGCTGTCTCCAGGAAGGCAGACCGGACCTATTATCCCCAGAAGGGATTCGGCATCTTAACTCCCATCCAGAAGCTGACTCCATGGTAATTACTGCCGCTCACGACTGGTCAGCCCAACCGAATCACCAGAGTTCCTCGCTGCCAGACAAGAACTCTCGTCAGTTAGACCAGTTTGGGTGAAAGATCTGTTCTTCTTCCTCTTGTGGCGTTAGATCTCTCAACTATGTCTCCCACATGGTTGCTTTCCAAAAAGCTATTCTTTCAGAGCTGGAAAGGGACCTCCTTGAAGTTCAGGACGAAAACCTTAGGAAGAAACTCCTGGGCAATGTCAGGATGGGAAAGTCCTCATGTCGTCATGTGCTCAGAGCAACGTACGACTCTGGATTCGTCTCCGCCGGCTCTCCTGGCTTCGGATAGCTTGCCTGGTACAGGATGTACAGTCTTCCCTTTTGGACACTCCTTTCAAGGGTTCTGTCCTCTTTGGCAGCAGTGCCAAAGACATAATAATAGGACTGCAAGAGAGTGGATGCTCTTTAAGAGACGTAAGCTCTATGTACAAGACGGGTCAGAAAAAGCGAGCCTTTTGCCACCAAAAAGGTGGAACAAGAACCAGACAGAGTCTTGGGGGTAGACATGCCCACGCCGAGGAGCCCAGACCTCACAGGCTAAGTTCTCCAAACCAGCCTTGGGGCTAAAGCTCCGCTCCCCTCAGAGTCCTGACTTCTTCTTTCCATTCCTTCCACTCCCTCCCTTAAATCAGGAGGGAGGTTTGGCCTCCACCTAGAGGGTTGGAGATTCGTCCCCACAAAGTCTAGGGTGCTTCAGCTCATCCAGCGGGGTCACTCAGTCGAGTTCCTCGAGATTCCTGCTGCTCTACCACTGGGATGGTCTTTCTATCCACGGGATCAGGTCCCCCTTGTCTCTCGAGATCCAGGCACTTCTGCTAAAGGAGGCCATAGAACCCATCCCTCCAAACCAGATAGGAAGGGGATTTTACTCCCACTTCTTCCTAGTCCCAAAGAAAATGAGTGACCTGAGGCTGATCCTGGACCTCAGCACACTAAATATCTTCGTTGAGTACAAGAAATTTCGTATGTTGATTGTGAAGGGGCTCCTCCCCCTGCTCCATCCCAATTCCTGGCTGTGCTCCCTGGATATGCAGGATGCCGACCTGCACATCCCCATCCTCCCGGCCCACCGCCGCTTCCTCCATTTCAAACAACATGAAGTCTTGCTATATTATGACATATGCAGTGAGTCCCAACCTTCGAACTGCTCCGGAGGTGAAAGAGTTAACTTTCCATGCCAGGCATGGAACTTTGAGCGCGAGCTCCGTTGAAAACTCTGTCTGTTGTTCTTCAGACTCAAACTATCAGATTCTTTACTCCGCCTCACTGAACAGTCGCTCCGGAGATTTCTCCTTCTGCTCGGTTCGTTTGTGATTAAAGCATTATTTTATCGTTTTTGACAAAATTAAACCTAACCAGTCGGTTCAAGCTCTGTGTGTGGTATTGTAAGTAATAGATAGGCTTACATTTATTTCATTCTGTGTGGAACTTATAGCGCTTTTCGGTTCGGTTTGAACCGATCAGAGTTATTTTCAAAATTTACTAGTCCTTATTTAGAGTGCGGTTCCTGGTTCTTATCGGTTCTAAAAAAATGGATTTCATTACGTTTTTCCGACCCGTGATTACGGTTGGGAACGATAAAAGAGAGTCTTAGGCGGATTGCCATAAGCGGGCAAGTTTGGTTAGGCTGGCACTATGTCTGAGAAACCAAAGAAAAACTGGGCCCACTGGGTTTCAGCACTGTAGTGTTTGTGGGGAAGCCTTTGCTAAGGCTGACCCTACCTGTGTGTATTGTCTGGGGTTTGACCACCTCAATGCAGACTGCCAGATTTGTAAGAATTTTCCTGCTGCCACCATAGAAAGAGAGTTGGTAAGTTCAGGAAAGGAGGCCACAAAGTCCGCTGACCGGATGGCCATCGAGTTCCGGTTCCAACGAACCAGAGGGTACTGCCTCTGACCAGGGCAATACTTCCTCGGCAAGCGAAGAGCCAGCTCTGAGGGGCCGGTTCCAACTAAAAGGACTAGAAGGTCAGCTGGTGTGGAGCCAAAAGTTCTTTCTCCAACCGCTGAGGAAATAGCTAAAGCAATTCAAATTGTCCAGTCTCTTTCCCCGGTTCCGTCCGAACTGACACCATCAGGGAAGCGTTCGGTTCGGTCGGATCCACCGGTTCAAGATTTTCATTTTGATGATTTTTATGAACCGGAGGAAGGGGAGGAGGAGTATGAGGATAGTGAATGTGATTTTGGAAGGTCTGGATGTGCCCATTGAACCGGACATCTCTCCAGACAGACCGTTGGGGTTCCCCCCCCCCCAGGCTATCTGAGTCCCCTTCTCATTTTATGTTCTACAAGAAAGTTGCTGAAACTCTCCAACTCCCTGTTGAGGAAGCTGTTGATGACCAGGAAGAGCCTGATTATGTAGAAATGATGGATAGTCCAGAGTCTATGAGACTGTCTATTCCCTTGCACAAATCTTTTAGGAAACAGACAGTAAAAATTCTAAAAACTCCTCATTCTATCCTCCCTGTGGATAAAAGGATGGACAAGAGGTATGCTTTATCAGGCTCTGATACGGAGTTCCTCACTCAGCAATGCAGCCATGTGGGGGTAGTGCAGGCTGCTGCCTGTGACAAAGCAAATATTCCTCTAGCCTCTCACCCTTCTGAAAAGGACTCTAGGAGGATGGATGCCATGGCAAAGAAACAGTACATGGCAGCATCTCTAGGACTCAGACAGGCAAACTATATGGCTTATGCTGCTAGGTACCAGAAATCCAGATGGGATACTGTGCTGGCCCTAGCAAAACAGGCCCCTGACCAGCTTGCCAGGGAGCTGGAACAGGTGGCTGCGGATGGTATTGAGGCATCAAGGTGCAATTTCATGCTGCAGTAGACTCTAATGATGTGTCATCAAGGGTCATGGTTACATCTGTAGCACTTCGCAGAATGGCTTGGCTCAGATGTACTACCCTGTCACAGGATACCCAGTCTAAGGCCATGGATTTTCCTGTTGTGGGCAATTCTCTGTTTGGGGAGCAGACAGAGAATTACATGAAGAAACTGGATGAATATAGGACCACCTATAGGAGTGCACAGGCCAAAGAAAGGCAAGCCACTCCTCAAAGACAGCATGTCGGGGGCAGTGGCAGGCCTTTTCATAGGCCTTTTTACCAAGCCCAGGCCTCCTCTTCTGCTTATGCCCAGAGGGGGTTCTTTAGAGGGAGAGGCAGACGTGGTACAAGTAAGCCTGCTTCTACCCCTCAGCCCAAAGCTCCTGCCAAGCAGGCTCCCTGATGGGGTGGCCAGGGCCGATTCTCCACTACCGGTAGGGGGCAGGCTGGCTTACTTTGTCCAGGACTGGAAGTCTTTAACATCATACAAGTGGGTCCTGGAAGTAGTAAGCCAGGGACTGGTTCTCAGCTTCAAAAAATTTCCAAAGATGAGAGCCAGGTCCTTTCCACCTGCAAATCCGTCAGAGGCATTTGCCGTAGAAACAGAAGTTTCTACCCTCCTGGCTCTCAGAGCTGTGGAGAGGGTTCCATCCCTACACCAGGGCAAAGGGTTGTACTCCAGGTACTTCCTTACCCCAAAAAAGACAGGAGAATGGCTGCCCATCCTGGATCTCAGGTATCTAAACAAGCACCTTTTAAAACCAAAATTCAAAATGGTGACACTGGGAATTATTTTACCTTCTCTAAGGCCAGGGGACAGGCTAGCCTCCCTGGACCTCAAGGATGCCTACTTCCATGTTCTTATCAGCAGCTCCCATCGAAAGTACCTCAGATTCGAACTGCCCTCAGGCCATTACCAGTTCAGAGCAATGCCCTTTGGCCTCACCTCGGCCCCGAGGGTATTCACAAAATGCCTGGCAGTAGCAGTTGCCCACTTAAGAAGGCAAAGATGCCATCTTTCCTTATCTGGACGACTGGCTCATAGTAGGCCAGTCCCAGACCAGGTCAAACTACACCTTCAGGTAACTCAGCAACTGCTCACATCTCTAGGTTTCCTTCTCAATCTTCCAAAGTCAGTTCTAGAGCCTGTCCAGCTTCTCACCTTCATAGGCGCAGAACTGAACAAAAAGAGACCAGAGCCTTCCTCCTCTGGAAAGAGCAAGGACCGTGGTCTCTCTGGCTCTCCTCTTTTACCCTGCAGGTCTCTCGACCAGCAAGGCATTTTCTACAGCTCCTGGGGCACATGGCTGCTTTTACAGCAGTAGTGCAGGGAGCAAGATTTCAGATGAGGGACGTCCAGTTCCATTTGAGAGCCTTTTGGTCTCAAAGGACAGACCCTCTGACCAAATTGATCCCAGTGACTCAAACCCTGATCCAAACCCTTCAGTGGTGGAAGGACCAGAGCAATCTGAGACAGGGGGTTCCCTTCATCCCCCAGTGTCACTCCTTGACCCTTACTACAGAAGCATCCCTTTTGGGGTGGAGAGCTCACATGGGCGACCTCACTACCCAGGGGTTGTGGTCCCCACAGGAATCTCTGCTCCACATCAATTTGTTGGAACTCAGAGCAGTTTTTCTAGCACTTCAGTTTTTTTCCACATCTGTTCAGAACAAGGTTGTACAGGTCAGAACAGACAATACCACTACAATGTGGTACATCAACAAGCAAGGCACTCTGTCTCGCCTTATGCACAAGCAATGAAGTTGTGGTCTCTGGCTTATTCCTAGAACGCCTCCCTTACGGCAGTTCACCTCCCAGGCAAGGACAGTGTCTCTAGCGGATGCTCTCAAGCAGGATTCCCAGGGCCATCACGAATGGGCACTGGATCCCCTAGTACTGGAGGTGGTATTTGCCAGATGGGGCACCCCGCAGATAGATCTTTTGCAGCCCCAGACAATCACCAACTTCCCTTTTGCTGCAGGTCCCCAGTGTTGGGCTCAGTCCCTGGATGCCTTCCTCCTCAGCTGGGAAGGAAGTTTCTCTGTCTTTCCCCTTCCTCTTCTCTTCAAGGTGCTAGTCAAAATCAGATCTCAGCCCTGCAAGTTGATCCTGGATTGCCCCAGATTGGGCCAGACAGCCCTGGTACCCACTCCTCATGTCCTTAGCAGTCCACCTTCCCTGTGTCTTCCGGAATCACAACCTGTTAACCTGTGCCCAGGAGAGTTTGGTATCCGAACCTCAAATCTCTTAATCTCAAGGCCTGGCTCTTGAAGAGTTAGAGTTTGCTGACCTACACTCTCCCAAGGTGTATTGGATATCTTGAAGGCCTCTAGAAGCCTTCCACCAGGGCTACTTATAATTCAAAATGGAAGAGATTTTCCATATGGTGCACTGGCAAGCATATTCCCCCAGAATCTGCTGACGTGCCCACGATCCTGGATTATTTGGTGCATCTGAATTCTTTCGGGCTGAGACCAGCTACCCTAAAAGTGCATCTGGCAGCCGTGTCTGTTTTCTTATCAGCAGGTAAGCCCTCTTCTTTTTCAGCTCTCCCTGTATTCTCCAAGTTTTTCAAAGGGTTGCTTCATACCAACCCTCTGTTCAGGGACTCTGCCCCTGCTTGGGATCTTAATATTTGCATTGCCCAGTTTATGCAACCCCCTTTTGAGCCATTGTCTTCAGCAGAGCTTAAGTACTTGACTTGGAAAACTGTGTTTTTGGTAGCCATCACTTCTGCCAGGCGCATAAGTGAGCTGCAAGCATTGTCAGTGGAGCCTGATTTTATCTCCTTTCACAGAGATAAGGTGGTCCTGGGACTAACAGAAAGTTTTGCCTAAGGTGGTTTCAGACTTCCACCTTAATCAATCCATGTCTCTTCCTGTGTTCTTCACTGACCATTCCTCCTCTGGCGAGAGGAGATTGTGGTTTAGATGTCAAAAAGCCCTTAGTTACTATAGAGAACGTACCAAGGGTCACAGGTTTGACTCCTCCAGTTGTTCCTCACTTATGGTGAGGTTGGTAAAGGAAAAGCGTGCCACTAAAAGATCCATTGCCAGGTGGATTGTCTCTTGTATCAATTTTGTTATGAAAACAGGTAAGGTTCCTCCCTCAGGCCTGAGGGCTCACTCTACAGAGGTACAGCTCGTCTCTGGCTGCTGCCAGAGACATCCTGTCTAGAGATATGTCAAGCAGCTACATGGAAAACAGTTCACACTTTTACCAAGCATTACTCCCTGGACATCCAGGCTAGCAGTGATGCTCGGTTTGGCACAGCTCTGCTTGAGCCTATTTCCTAAGTAGGTTCTGTCCTCCTCCATGGAGGTACTGCTGTGTAGTCTGCATATGTCAAAATATAGCAAGACTTCATGTTGTTTGAAAAAAAATTACTCACCTTAGTAATGTTGTTTTCTAATGGAGTCTTCTATTTATATGCACCGCCTGCCCTCTCAGAACCTCTATTTTTGGGATGTGGGTGGGCAGTGCAGTGTTGGCACTAGTAGATGCCCACCTTATTTTCACCCTCCTTTTTGGGGTGTTTGGGTGTTATGTTTTTAATTTTTGGATCCTGACTTGAGTCTTTGTTTTGGGACCAAGAAAATGTGTTGTTATATTAGTAGCCAGTTGGCTAGTGTAGGTTCTGCTTCCACAGAACCTTAGTGAGTTTTGCTTGTAAAAGATCTGACAGTTTGAGTTTGAAGAACAGACAGAGTTTTCAACCGAGCTCATGCTCAAAGTTCCATGCCTGGCATGGAAAGTTAACTCTTTCACCTCCAGAGCAGTTCGAAGGTTGGGACTCACTGCATATGTCATAATATAGCAAGACTCCATTAGAAAAAACAACATTACTAAGGCTTTCTTACGCCACAAGGGCATCTGTGTCTTCCCGTACCTGGACGACTGGCTCCTTGCAGCACCCTCTCTTACCAGCCTGAAAGAGTCCCTCTCTTTCACTCTGAACTTGTTCTTCCTTCTGGGGATCACGGTCAACTTTCCCAAGTCCCCAGCTAGTACCATCTCAACCACTGCAATTCATTGGAGCTGTACTAGATATAGTTCAGAGCAGGGCTTTTCTGCCATTGGATCGAGCCGAGACTTTAGTTGCTCAGGCTGCTCTTGTGGTCCAGGCTCGATGGATCCCAGCAGACGCTGTGCTCCATCTCTTGGGACTGATGGCAGCGGCCATTTCTACAGTACCCCTGACCAGACTTCACATGCGGGTCACCCAGTGGTATCAGAGGACGGACGACATGAACCAAAAAGTCATGATCTCCAGCAACCTTCAGAGAGATCTTTGCTGGTGGCAGGGTCTCTCCAGCCTTTCGAAGGGAAACACCTTTTCATTCCCCCGTCCCAACCCAAATCCTCACCACGGACTCCTCAGACTTGGGCTGGGGAGCCCATCTGGGGGCACACAAGACACAGGGGTCTTGGTCCGACCAGCTGCACATCAACGTTCCAGAGACCAGGGCAGTTCTTTACACTCTCCAGGCATTCCAGTCCCTTCTAGTACCGGGATCACTTCTGGTCCAGACTGACAATATGTCCACAGTCTGGTCCATCAGCAAACAGGGAGGAGCCCGGTCGTACCCTTTCTGCCGAGAAGCAATGAGGGTCTAGTACTGCGCGATCCAGTGCAGCCTTTATGTGACAGCAGTCCACGTGCCAGACGTAAGCAACGTCCTGGCGGACAGTCTCAGTCGATCAGTGGCCAGGCCCCATGAGTGGGAGCTAAAGTCAGGGGTGGCCGAAGAACTCTTTCTTTGATGTGGTCATCCAGACTTAGATCTGTTCACCTCCCCATTCAGTGTAAAACTACCCAACTTTTGCTCGCTTGTTCCCGGGCATGGTGCTTTTTGGCGAGACTCACTGTCTCTCTCTTGGACATGGAGGTTTCTCTATGCTTTTCCTCTCATTCAGAAGGTTCTGGTGAAACTTCAGCAAGAGGGAGATCATATGATTATTATTGCTCCTCTCTGGACATGCCAGATTTGGTATCCTCTTTTGCAGAAACTGGCACTGGAACCTCCGGTCCTTCTGTCATTATCACATGACCTTCTGACACAGGAGCAGGGCACCAAGGTGCACCCGAGCCTTCAGTCTCTCCATCTTCATGCTTGGCACCTGTGGACATAGCGGTTTCCCGCTATGGTGTCTCCTTGTAGGTTGCACACATCTTAGTAGGAGCCAGAAAACCCTCTACTAGATCCACTTGCGCCATGAAGTGGAAAAGATTTTTGATCTGTGCCCTAACAAGGAGCTGGGATCCTTTTCGTGCTCGGCGGCCCAGGTGTTGGAGTACCTCGCACATTTATCTGAGATGGTCCTTAGCTACTCCTCCCTTATGGTTCATCTCTCTGCGGTGTTGGCCTACCACCTCCCGGTGGAGGGCAAAACCGTGGCTCATTTGGAGGTTGCCAAAACCTTTTTAAAAGGCATCCTTCACTTTAAACCTCCAATCTGGAATCCCTGTCCCCCCGGGACCTGAATTTCATGCTTGAGAAGCTGACTTTACCCCCGTTTGAACCAGCTTCTACTTGCGACTTACGCTTCCTCTCCTGGAAGACTTTATTTTTAGTCGCAGTGACTTCTGCCAGAAGGGTCTCTGAGCTCCAGGCTTTTGTTTGTAAAGAACATATTTTTTTTCCATAGGGACAGAGTAGTCCTTGGGACAAACCCTTCCTTTCTTCCCGAAGTGATGTCAGAAACCACTCTGAGGGGTGCTAATGAGCAGCCATCAGTGAGGACGTGGGCTCCCGCAGCTCCCATACCCGCTGTAAATAAAGTTAAAAATTTGGCAGACTTTGCAATTAAAAGCGACTTCTAAGGGTGAAGAACAGTGTAGCAAGCACTATGGACGATTATTTGCTGCCGAATGGTGGGAAAAATCCGAGATCTGCCATTAAAGGGCAAGGGAAGAGAGCAGCAGCAAAGACCCCGGAGGCACCAGGCCCGATTTCGCTCTTTGCAGGCGAGGTGGCTCTATTAGCTCGCGAGGTCTCGGACCAAGTAATGGAGGCGCTCGAAGAGAAATAGAACAGCCTGGAGAAAAAGATCAATGGCAGGTTGCAAAACATGATGGAACTGTTAAACGCACAGTCGGGCAGAGTTACAGAGGTGGAAGAGAGGGTGTCTAAGCTGGAAGACGAGGTGGATCCCATGGTTGCCCACGTGGTAAAGCTCGAGAAGGGACTGGCAGAGTTAATTGAGCAGCATGAGTACCAGGAGAACTATGCGAGGCGTCTGAATTTAAGGATCAGAGCTACCTGAAGGGAAGGAGGGTCTGATATTATGACTTTCCTAGGGTTAAACTTCCAAATGTGCTGGTAATGAAGCCTAAACATGGAAGTTGAAGTTGGAGCAGCTCATAGAGCTGATAAGCAATGGCAATGCCAATGAGGCAGCTCCCGAGCAGATTACCGGGTTCACAATTTCCAGGGCCGGAGGAGAAGCTCAGACATATCAGTAATATGAAGGAGCTGCGATTTGAGGAGAGAGGCTTTTCTTAGCACAGGACTACTCGAACAGTGTCCTGAAGAAGCGTGAAGCCTTTGGCCCAGTGCTAGCACAACTCAGAGATGAAGGTGGAAGGATTCATGCTGTGCCCTGCGATCCTGAAGAGTCAAGCTTGAGGGAACAACATATACTTTCTGGGAGTTGGAGGCGGCAGCATTTGTGGAGGAACTTAAAAAGACGGGGGAAAGCGGAGAAGTGAGGAAAGTGGCGGAGGTGGAAATCAGTTATGCGGGAAGTTAAATGATCACAAAGAATAAAGTTTGTTGATGTTGCTGACTGTTGGAATTCGTGCCCTAATGTTTTAAGGGGCAGGACTTTGGACTTTGGTTTGGTCTCCTGGTCTTAGAAACTCCTTGTTGTGAAAAGTATCTCGCGGAGGACTGTGTGAGCTCCTGATAAATGTGGACCCTGAGAGAAAACCGGAAGAGAAGGTGGAGTGGAAACGTGGAAACAGGAGGAGAGATGTTCGGCTGGTGGTGATGGACAGATCATGGAAGCAGCAGTTTGGCAGGAAGCTGCGCGGGACTGTGTAAAGGGACTATGGTATCATGCTCCTGCCAAAGTAAAGAGGACTGATCCTCCTTTGGATACGATGGTGTCGAGGTTGTGCAAGTGGGTGGGGGGGGGTCTGCTGGCGCTGTGTGTGTTTCGAGAGCAGGGCCAGCACCCCTCCTGCTCCTGCAAGCTCCCCGATATTTAAAATGTGGAGAGATGGTTGAAAGAGGCTGGCAAGATCTGGTGGTGGTGGGGGGGGCTCAGTAAGTGGGAAAGAAGCTACAAAAGATGCTGCTGGGGTAAGACATTGGTAGGGGCCAGTGGAGTGACAGAGACCATAGCCGGGACTAAAGTTTAAATGTTAAATGTTCTTTACTTTTTAAAGATGAGGAATCTTTGACTTGAGAATGTACAAATTCTGTTTATGAAGTTAGCGTGGAGGGCTGAGAGCAGGCGTTTGCAAAGTAATGAAGCGAATGGGTCATTCCAATCATCGAGTGTGGAGAGGAGGGAGTATGGATGGCCTATGAGGGGGTGAGGTGGTTATTTTGTTGTGGGAAGGGGGGGCAATATTCTGTGTGGGGATATTTGTGGGAATGGATGTGTGTGTCAAATTATGTTGGGGTATGTCTTATGTTTCTGATCTTTGGGTAAAACAATGGGGTAATGTGTCAACTTATGGGCATCGGTCATTTGGGCTCACGGAGAAATGTTAAAATAAGGAGTAGGGAGAAGGGAAAAGTACTAGAAACTAATGGTGATTGGTAAAACTCTGGGGATCGTTTCTTGGAATGTAAAAGGGATCTCGACTCCAGCTAAAAGGGCCAGTGTATTAATAGCTTTATACCTCCAGGGTGCTCAAGTAGCCCTCCTTCAGGACACTCATTTAACCAATAGAGAGCATGGTAAGCTGGAGAGAGGATGGGTGGGTAGATGTTATGCGTCTCCCTATAAGGCTCATAAAAGAGGAGCGGCGGTTCTGGTTGGGAAGAGAGTTCCCTTTGTTAGCTCAAGGGTGGTCGTAGGTAAGGGAGAAGGTAGATACATATCTGTGGAGGGGGAGTTGTATGGGGAGGAGGTCACCTTTGGTAGCGTTTATGCCCCCTCAGTATTCAGTCCAGCCTTTTACCAGGAGGTCCTTGATGTGTTGGTGAGGGAACAATTTAAAGGGTTAATATTGGGGGGAGACCTCAGTGCGATTATGCAGGAGGACCTAGACCACTCGGATGGGAGGGATAGGCGGGCAGGTAAACTAAAGAGATGGCAGGAAGGGATGCTGGATCTGGATGATTTAGATTGCTGGAGGACCAAACATCCAGGGGAGAAGGGATTCACTTTTTATTCAAACCCGCATAACACCTGGACCAGAATAGAATATATCTATGTACCCAGATCTTGGTTAAGTAGAATACAAAAAGTCGAGCACAGCCCCATTATGCTCTCGGACCACGCTATGGTCCGGATGGATGTGGAGATGAGAGAAAGCAGGGAGGACCCCCCTCCTTCCTAGGTATCTGCTGAGGAGTGAAGAATTTGTGGAGTACATAGAACAGCAGTGGCAGTATTATAAAGAGACGAACGAGGGGTCAGTGGATTCCCCTGGGGTATACTGGGAAGCTGGAAAAGCGTATATTAGGGGATCTGTTATTAGATATGTGGCCCAATATAAGAGAAAGAAGAAAGCGACCAGAAGGCAGCTGGAGGACGAGGTGAAAAGGTGGGAAAGGGAGGTAGTGGAGAGACCATCGGGATGGAGGTAAGAATCTGAGAACTGCTAGGGAAGCCCTAAATGCCTTCCTTCTGGGGGAGGCCCATTCGGCCGGCTTGCTGGCCAGGAGTAGGATGTTTGAATGGGGTAATAAATCTGGCCCTCTGATGGTTAGATTGATAAAGGGTAGAAGGACCTGCATGTATATACCTGGGATTAAGGGGAAGGGGGGGGGGAGGTTGGTTACAGACAAGGCGGCGATAAGAAATAGGTTTCAACAGTTTTACGAACATTTGTACCAAGCCGAATGTGAGGGTACAGGGGACATGTCTGCTAGGTTTCTTGATGGAGTTAGAATACCTGGGTTGAATGAACAGCAGCAGGAGCAGTTAAATGGGGAAATTACGCAGTTGGAAATTAGACAAGCTATACAAAGCATGAAGCAGGGTAATGCTAGTGAACCGGATGGTTTTCTCATAGAATTCTATAAAAAAATTTTCGGGACATATTGTGGAACCCCTTCAGAGGGTCTTCGCTGAGGCGGGGTTGGGGGGGGTGGCCTCCCGACCTCTTTCAAGGAGGTAGCTATTTGTCTGGTTCCTAAGCCAGGGAAGGATGAGCAGGAATGCTCGGCATACAGACCGATCTCGCTGTTGAACTGCGATATTAAAATATTAGCCAAGATTTTGGCCAGGAGACTGGAGCGGTTTTTTTGCAGGAACTGGTACACCCGGACCAGACGGGCTTTGTGGCTGGTAGGTATTCATATCACAACATGAGGAAACTCCTTAACGTGATTTGGAGGGCAGCCTGGGGTCATAAAGATATTGCGGTGCACACAATGGACTCTGAGAAGGCCTTTGACAGCCTAGAATGGGAGTACCTATTCGGTGTGCTACGCAGGTTCGGCCTAGGGGAAAGATTTATTGGATGAGTAGAAAGCCTATATGAGGCCCCGGTGGCAAGGGTTTTGGTGAACGGAGGTTTGACTGGGAGGTGTGCTCTCCGTAGAGGGACTCTGCAAGGATGCCCCCTCTCGCCTCTGTTCGCGTTAGCGATTGAGCCTCTGGCGATAGCTGTCAGATGCTCTGCAGAAATATGCGGGGTAGTTGGGAAGTCTGGGGAAGAGCATAAGATAACGCTTTATGCAGATGACATGCTGCTGTATGTCCGGGATCCGGCCAGGTCTGTTCCCCCATTGTTAGAAGTGATAAAGGAGTTTGCCTTATTTTCTGGCTATAAAATAATATCCCAAATCTGAAATTATGTTGTGGGAAGTATTGAAAGGGAACATGGGGATATGGCTTGGGGCTTAAAGAAGGCAAAAATAGAATTTACATACTTAGGAATCCGAATTGGACATGACCTGAGTTAGCTCTATAAATTTAATTATGGGACGATGGTTCAGAATGTGGAGCAGGAGTTGAGAAGATGGAGGGGCCTTCCGCTGTCGTGGATGGGACGAATAAATCTTTTAAAAATGAATACCCTACCATGCATTCTCTACTTGATGCAGATGTTGCCGGAGGGCCTTAACAAGAAGGATGTTAAGAGATTGGATAAGGCCTTCTCAGGGTTTTTATGGAATGGGAAGAGGCCTAGGATGAGCCTTTGTAGGCTCCAGGCAGATTCAGATAGAGGGGTTCTAAATTTTCCAGACTTGAGGAATTATGCACTGGCCATGCAGTATAGGTTGATAGGTGATTGGGTGAATAGACCGCCGGAGGCCAGATGGCTGGATCTGGAGGAGGGAAAGGAGAGAGAGGCTCTCAAGTGTTCCTGAGGAAAGGAGGGATGAAGGCGTATAGGAACCAATTAGATCCAAATCCTTTGGTGGTCTCGGTATTGGAGGGGTGGGAGCAACTTCGAAAGTGGGTTGGGGTAAATACAAAAGAGGGGACGTTGCTGCTTCCCTTCGGGGGAATCCTGAGTTTATAGTGGGGGTGGAGGATACTGAATTCCCGCGTTGGGAAGAGAAGGGGGTAAAGTGTCTTAAGGATCTGTGGAAGGAGCGAGGGGGTAGAGGCTGGGGCGGAGTTAGGTGGGGGGATGGGCTTACGTATGTTTCACCTTTTTCAGGTGAGAGATTATGCCAAAACCATTGGAAAGAACCGGGGGAGGGACTCTCCCTAAGAGGAGATGGAACAGCTAGTGCTTAGTACCCGGAAGGGGGCGAAGGGCATTATAGGTAGGGTGGCAAGGATGGCGCAGAAATACGGGCCGTCTTATGTCTGTAAAACTAGAGCACTATGGTGTAGGGATCTGAAAAAGGAGATACCCGATCAAGGATGGGAGTTGCTGTTACAACTACATAAGGGGCTACTGGTCTGTAACAAGTATCAGGAGTCTTATTATAAGTTCCTGCATAGGATATATTGCCCCCCATATTTGGCGCATAAATACCATCCGGAGATCTCACCCCTTTGTAAGAGGTGTAAGGGAGAGGTTGGTACCTACATACACTGCTTTTGGGAGTGTCAACAACTGGTACGATTCTGGGAGGGTGTTGCTATGGAAGTAGGTAGGGTGTGGGGAAGGAGAGTAGGGAAAAATCCATGTTTCTTGTTGTTTGGGGTAGATGACTCTGAGGAGGAGGAGTGGAAACCCCTTCCGAGTTGGATAAGAATTTTTGGGGCAGTGGCCAGACACTGTATATTAAATATTTGGATTTCGGGGGATGTTCCTACCTTGCAACAGTGGAGGAACCTGTGCCTACAGGCTCTCGGCATGGAGAAGCTATATTATATGACAAGGAACAGGGAGGATCAGTTTTGGGAAATGTGGGGGACATATATGTTATCGCTCTCTCCGGTTGAAAGGGGAATTATGGAAAAAGGATTGAAGAGATGAGGGTGATGGCTAGGGGTGCCGAGAGGCTGGAGGACTAGCAGTGTATAAAGGATGAAAGGATAAAGGAATGTTTTGGATCAGAGGGTGAGCCTGAATTTGGAGACTTATAATCATAGAGTCATGGTATATCTAGAACTGATGGAATAGAGATGTCTGTAGGGAAAAGGATGTAAGGTTGGCACGAAAGATGAGAAAAGGAGTTTTTTTTGGGGGGGATCGGGTAGGGGTGAGAAGGGTTTGTCAATGGATCAGTGTAAATGGATTAAGGCAAATGGAACATGAGTATGTATGTATGCTTGGATGTATTATGAAAACCTAATAAATATATTATGCGAAAAAGAAACCACTCTGAACCAGAGCGTGGAATTACCTGTATACTATCCCCAGCATTCCAAAGGGGGGGGAATACCTTCTGCACACCCTAGATGTGCACCAGATCCTGAGGTACTACACGAATCGGACTAAAGAGGTTAGCAGATCCAACCAACTCTTTGAAGCCTTTGCTCCTCAGTGCCAAGGCAAGGCCATCTCCAAACCATCTCTAGATGGTTAGCCAACTGCATCCATTTTTCTTACATGAAATATGGGAAGTCCTTTCCAGGGGCAGTTAACAGGGCCGGCGTTAGGTACCCGCCAACCCTGCGCCCACGGGAAGCCCCCAAAATTTAGCGAGTCTAGTGGTGGGCCCCAGCACACAGCGTACCACCTTGCTTCAGTCTCACTCCACACCAGATGACCCTACCACAGTCAGCATTAGCAGCATAGTTAATTCATTTTTCTCTGCCCTGATCAACACAGCTGAGCAAGCAAGCAACATACCTTTGCTTTAATTAATCCTCCTTGTCCTCCCGGCTCCCCAAATATTCTGTCTCGCCACCGTGTAATGTCTGGGCCCACGCGGACGATTTCTGACTCTTTCTGTGGTTATCCCCCTCCCGAAGTGGTTGGTTTGCAAAACTGTTTCTTTGCTGTGTTGTTGCAAAAAATGCGAACTTGCGACTGACTGCCTCATTTCCCCGAACGGTGAACACCGAACCACACGGTCCAGGACCAGTGACCATGCCACCCCCTATGACATGTTTCTTTGTTATCCCATGTCCCCCAATTGTGGTGCACAGTAAAATACGTGCAGACATCGGGAGATGCTGTGTTGGAACCAATCACAGGGATCCACTTGGTCCGTTCCTGCTATCGCACCTCCTACAACACGGACCTGAACATTTCTGTCCCCCCCTCAGGTCCACAAGCTCAGCTGCAGCATAAAAATGGTCCCCCCGGCACTCTTGGAACTATTCAGCTGAGGACCAGTTCCAGAGTGTCGGAAATAAATTTGCTATTCAAACAACATGAAGTCTTGCTATATTATGACAATTGCAGTTTGTCCCACCATTAGAACTGCTCCGGAGGTGAAATAGTTAACTCCATTCCATGAATGGAACTTTGAGCACGAGCTCTAAAATAGAAGCTCTGTCTGTGGAGATTCAAACCTGAACTGTCAGATTCTTTACTCCGTCTCACTGAACAGTCGCTCCGGAGATTTCTCCTACTGCTTTGTTCATTTCTCGGTTTAAACAGTATTTTCTCGGTTAAATTAAACCGGAGTATAATTATTTTAACCGCAAACCGATCGGTTCAAGCTCTGTCTGTGGTATTGTAAGTAATAGACAGGTTTTATTCTGTGTGGAACTTGTAAATGTTTATCGGTTGATTCGAACCGATCAGGTTGGTTAAAACCTTAAAAGAGTAAGCATTTTAAAGCTTTAGAGTGCGATTCCCGGTTCTTATCGGTTCTAAAACCGGATTTCATTACGGTTTTTCCATGATTCGCGGACAC
The DNA here is from genome assembly GCA_016271365.2 of Neoceratodus forsteri. Classification (NCBI taxonomy): domain Eukaryota; kingdom Metazoa; phylum Chordata; order Ceratodontiformes; family Ceratodontidae; genus Neoceratodus; species Neoceratodus forsteri. Next base: position 815,245,836 of record CM057455.1, on the reverse strand, counting down.
GGTTAGAACCGAGGCGGTGTCTTGCCTGGCACCGTTAAAAAGGGCAAGTTTCGCGGTTAGGGCTGGCATCATGTCTGAGAAACCCAAAAGAAAAAACTGGGCCCACTGATTTCAACACTGTAGTGTCTGTGGGAAGCCTTTGCCAAGGCTGACCCACACACTACATGTTTATTGTCTAGGGGTTGACCACCTCATTTCAGACTACCAGATTTGTAAAAATTCCCTGCAGCCACCCTGGATAAGAGAGTGGGCAGGCTCAGGGAACGAGAGGCCAAAAAGTCTGCTGACCCGGATGGCCAGCCCGGTTCGGTGCCAACCGAACCGGAGGGAGTGCCCTCTGACCAGGGCGAGACTTCCTCGGGCAAAAGTAAACTAAAAAAAAAAGAAAATCAGCAGGTATGGAGTCCAAAATTCCTTCTCCAACTGCTGCAGAACTAGCAATAGCTATACAAATTGTACAGTCACTTTCTCCGGTTCCGTCCGAACCGCCACTGTCTGGTAAAAGGTTGGTTCGGCCGGTTCCACCGGTTCAGGAATATGATATTGGAGATTTTTATGAACCAAGAGCATGGGGGGCATGATGATGATCAGTGTGAATGTGACTGAGAGAGTCTGGGTGTGCCCACTGAACCGGACATCTCCCCAGACTGACCCTTACAATCTCCCCCTATGCTTTCTGAGTCCCCTTCTCTTTTTCTGTTTTATAAAAAGGGTTGCTGAATCCCTCCAGCTCCCATGGGAGGAAGCTGTGGATGAGCAAGAGGAACCTGATTTTGTAGAAATTATGGATATACCAGAGTCTAGGAGATTGTCTGTTCCTTTGCATAAGTCTTTTTTAGGAAACAAACAATAAAAATTTTAAAAACTCCTAATTCTGTGCCTCCTGTAGATAAAAAGATGGACAGAAGGTACACATTGTCGGGTCCTGATACAGAATTCCTTTCACAGCAATGCAGTCATGTTGGGGTAGTTCAGGCTGCAGCCTGTGATAAAGCTAATATTCCCCTGGCTTCACATCCTCCTGACAAGGATTCCAGGAAGATTGATGCCATGGCAAAAAAACAGTACATGGCAGCCTCCTTGGGACTCAGGCAAGCAAATTATATGGCTTATGTAGCAAGGTATCAGAAATCTAGATGGGATACTGTTGTGGAATTAGCCAAACAAGCCCATGGCCAGCTGGTTAGCGAACTAGAACAGGTGGCTGCCAATGGCATTGAGGTTTCTAAGGTGCAGTTTCATGCTGCTGTGGATGTTAATGATGTTTCCTCTAGAGTCATGGCCACATCTGTAGCTTTTCGTAGGTTGGCCTGGCTCAGGTGTACTAGCCTGTCACAGGATACCCAAACTAAGGCTATGGATTTTCCTGTGGTGGGAAATTCTCTGTTTGGGGAGCAGACAGAGGATTACATGAAAAAGATGGATGAATATAGGACCACTTACAAAAGTGCCCAAGCTAAGGAGCGGCAAGCCACTCCCCAGAGGCATACCCCCAGGGGTAGGGGTAGGCCTTTTCACAGGCCTTTTTATCAGACTCAGGCCTCCTCTGCTTATGCTCAGAGGGGCTTCTTCAGAGACAGAGGCAGACTGGGTGTGGGCAGGCCTGCTCCCACCCCTCAGCCTAAAGCACCTGCTAAGCAGGCACCCTGATGGGGTGCCCAGGGCCGATTCTCCTTTACCAGTAGGGGGCAGGTTGGCTTACTTCAGTCAGAACTGGGCGTCTTTAACCTCAGACAAGTGGGTTCTGGAACTAGTAAGCCAGGGTCTGGTTCTCAGCTTCAAAAAGTTTCCCAAGGTGAGAACCAGGTTTTTTCTACCTGCAAGTTCTTCAGAGACCCTTGCTCTAGAAGCAGAGGTCTCAACCCTGTTGGCTCTCAGAGCAGTAGAAAGGGTTCCTCCCCTGCACCAGGGCAGGGGTCTGTATTCCAGATACTTCCTTACCCCAAAAAAGACAGGAGAATGGCGGCCCATCTTAGACCTCAGATATCTGAACAAGCATCTTTTGAAACTAAAGTTCAAAATGGTAACTCTGGCAATGATTTTACCCTCTCTAAGGCCAGGGGACTGGTTAGCTTCCTGGACCTCAAGGATGCCTATTTTCACGTCCTAATCGAAGCTCCCCCGAAAGTACCTCAGATCCGAACTGCCCTCAGGTCATTTCCAGTTCAGAGCAATGCCTTCGGCCTTACCTCTGCCCCAAGGGTATTCACAAAATGTCTGGCAGTAGCAGTGGCTCACTTAAGGAGGCAAAGGATTGCTGTTTTTCCCTATCTAGATGACTGGCTCATTGTAGGCCAGTCCCCAGAACAGGTAAAATCTCACCTGCAAGTCACCCAGCAGCTTCTCACCTCCCTGGGCTTTCTGCTAAATCTACCAAAGTCGGTTCTGGAACCAGTCCAGGTACTCAACTTTATAGGGGCAGAATTGGACACAAACCTAGCCAGAGCTTTTCTTCCCTTAGAAAGGGTAAGGAGTTTAGTGGCTCCGGCCTACTCCTTCACTCTGCGGGTCTCTCGACTAGCAAGACACTTTCTGCAGCTCCTGGGGCACATGGCTGCATCCACAGCTGTTGTGCAGGGAGCAAGATTTCAGATGAGAGACATTCAGTTTCACTTGAGAGCCTATTGGTCTCAGAGAAGAGACCCCTTTCAAGTTGGTCCCAGTGACTCAGACCTTGATCCAGGCCCTCCAGTGGTGGCAGGATCAGAGCAATTGAGATTGGGGTCCCCTTCATTCCCCCTGCTCACACTTTGACTCTCACTACAGATGTCTCCCTTCTGGGGTGGGGAGCCCACATGGGTGACCTCTCCACTCAGGGAGTGTGGTCCCCCCAGGAATCTCTGCTCCACATCAATTTGCTGGAGCTCATAGCTGTCTTTTTAGCTCTTCAAGCGTTTTCTGCATCTGTTCAGAACAAAGTGGTACAAGTCAGAACAGACAACACCACAACAATGTGGTACATCAACAAGCGGGGCGGGGGGGCACTCGGTCTTCGGCCTCGTGCTCCGAGGCAATGAAGTTGTGGTCTCTGGCCTATTCCCTGAACACTTCCCTCATAGCAGTTCACCTTCCAGGAAAGGACAATGTCCTAGCAGATGCTCTCAGCAGGATTTCCCAGGGCCATCACGAATGGTCCCTGGATCCTCAAGTATTGGGGATAGTCTTTGCCAGTTGGGGCACCCCTCAGATAGATCTTTTTGCAGCCCCAGACAATCACCAACTTCCACTGTTCTGTTGCAGGCCTCCAGTGTTGGGTTCAGTCCCCCTGGACGCCCTTCTCCTGGATTGGGAAGGGAAGTTCTTTATGCTTTTCCCCCCTTCCCTCTCCTATTCAAAGTGTTAGTCAAATCAGATCTCAGCCTTGCAGGATGATCCTGATTGCCCTGGATTGGGCCAGGCAGCCCTGGTACCCACTCGTTCTGCCCTGACAGTCCATCTTCCCCTTTCCCTCCCCAGGAATCACAACCTATTAACCTGTGCTCAGGGGAGAGTTTGGTATCCGAACCTCAAATCCCTCAACCTCAAGGCCTGGCTCTTGAGGAGTTAGAGTTTGCTGACTTGCACCTCTCTCAGGGTGTCCTTTAAATCCTAAAGGCTTCTAGGAAGCCTTCCCTAGGGCTACTTATAATTCTAAATGGAAAAGGTTTTCCATTTGGTGTGCTGGGAAGCATATTTCCCCAGAATCTGCTGATTTGCCCATTGTGTTAGATTACATGGTCCATCTTAATTCCTTGGGCCTCAGACCAGCTACCCTGAGAGTTCATTTGGCAGCTGTTTCTGCTTTTGTTTCAGCAGGAAAGTCATCCTCTCTTTCCGCTCACCCTGTGTTTTCCAAGTTTTTTAAGGGATTACTCCATACTAATCCACTTTTTCGGGATCGGGCCCCTGCCTGGGACCTTAATGTTTGCATTGCCCAGTTAATGCAACCCCCTTTTGAACCTCTGTTTTCTGCAGAGCTGAAGTATCTAACTTGGGAAATCTGTTTTCCTAGTGGCTATCACTTCTGCTGGACGCATAGGTGAGTTGCAAGCCTTGTCAGTAGAAACTGACTTTATTTCTTTCCACAGGGATAAGGTAGTCCTCCAGGACTAACAGGGAGTTTTGCCTAAGGTGGTTTCAGATTTCCATCTTAACCAATCTATCTCCTTTCCAGTATTTTCTCTGAACACTCCTCTTCTGGTGAGAGGAGATTGCACAACCTGGATGTTAAGAGGGCTCTTAGTTACTATATAGAACGTACCAAGGGTCACAGGTTCGAATCCCTCCAACTTTTCCTCACTTTTGGTGAGGTTGGGAAAGGGAGACCTGCCAGTAAGAGATCAGTTGCCAGGTGGATTGTCTCTTGTATCCAATTTTGTTATCAGAAACTGGGCAGAGATCCCCCCTCTGGCTTGAGGGCTCATTCTACCAGAGGTACAGTCGCGTCTCTAGCTGCTGCCAGAGACATCCCTATATTGGAGATATGCCAGGCTGCTACTGGGAAAACGGTACACACTTTCACCAAGCATTACTCCCTGGATGTCCAGGCTAGGAGAGATGCTCGGTTTGGCACAGCTGTTCTTCAGAGCCTATTCCTAAGTAGGTTCTGCCCTCCTCCATGGAGGTACTGTATGTAGTCTGCAATTGTCATAATATAGCAAGACTTCATGTTATTTGAAGAAAAAATTACTCACCTTAGTAATGTTGTTTCTTCTAATGGAGTCTTGCTATATTATAACCTCCCCAACCTGCCCCTCTCAGAACCTCTACTTGGGTAGGGTGTGGGCAACCTAGTGTGGGCACTATTTTATGCCTTTTTTAAGCGTTTCACCTTTTGGGGTTTGGGGTAGTGTTTTATTATTCTCTTGTTTTATTCTCATTTTGTTAAAATTGTATTAGTAATTCTGGTCCCCTGACTTGAGTATTGGGTGTTGGGACCAGCAATGGGTGTTATTATTTAGGTAGCCAGTTGGCTAGTGTAGGTTACAGCTTCCGTGCAGACCTTAGTGAGTTTTTGCTCGTAAAGATCTGACAGTTCAGGTTTGAATCTCCACAGACAGAGCTTCTATTTTAGAGCTCGTGCTCAAAGTTCCATTCATGGAATGGAGTTAACTGTTTCACCTCTGGAGCAGTTCTAATGGTGGGACAAACTGCAATTGTCATAATATAGCAAGACTCCATTAGAAGAAACAACATTACTAAGATGAGTAATTTTTTCTTGCAGCCGCTATCCAGCCAGCCAGTGTGAGGAGAGAGAACCACCACCCGCTGCAGCCAGCAGCCAGCCAGGCCTTCCCTACCGGCGGCAAAATTTGACTTGTTCTTTATTTTGGCTGGCTACTATTTTGCAAGCAAACCACCATGGACTGAGCGTAGGGCAGTTGTTTTTTTATTCTCATTTTCCCAACCTGCTGCTGATTCTGCTAGTGCAGCTTGCTGAGAACTGTAATTCATTTATTTTATTAAAAAAGAGCTCAGCAGTCAGCAGCTGCAAATTCAGCAGTGCACAGAGTGGAGGCGAGAGCCAGAGAAGGAGGATTACACCCACTTAGAGACCAGTGCCTTGCCTGCCTTCACTTTTAGGTAGGTAATGAATAACAAAGTCTGGAAGATGAGATCAGTAGATGGTCTGGACCATAATTTGGACTTAAATGTTCATTTAGAGTAGCCTGCCTCTGACAACATACCCTTGATGACACAGTCAGTAACTGACTGTATCATCAAGTATATCTGTTGTCACTCAGAGGCTATTCTAAACAAACATTTATTTCAGTCCAAATTATGGTCGGTTACATATAGTACATATAGCATGCTATGGAAGTCAGAGATGATCAGACTGCATAGAGCAGCAGAGCTAGAAAAATTAGTAACTGTTGGAGCTGGAGGATCATTTTTTGCAGTTATATATTTATTATAAATGTATTTCTAGACTAGTAGTACATGTGACGGTCTTGTTTCTAGGATTCCACATGCGATTAGCAACTAAGTACGCATTAGTATTTTAATGTCATAAAATAGGGGCAATGTGTAAAGATAATCAGTTGGGGGGGGCCAGTTTGTGGGGGCCCCTATCATTAAGTTTGCTGGGGCCCCCCAAATTCTAAAACCGGCCCTGGCAGTTAAAGGTCACTCCACCCACAGTGTGGCTACCTCTACTGCCTTTTTTTTTAGGAATGTGTTCACTGCAGAGATTTGTGCAGCGGCCACGTGGTCGTCTGTTCACATTTTCACTAAGCATTACAGTCTGGACATTGCCTTTAGGTGCAGAATAGGCTTTGGTCTTGCAGTTTTACAAGGCCCCCTGTCATGATTCCCTATGGCGACTTCTCCTCCCGGATGCACCTCAACATGAGTTATTTTGGGGACTGCTTGGTACTCAGTCCTATATGTGAAGACCTACTGCAGGAACCCTCTCGAAGTAAGATATTACAGTTATATAAGAACTTACCATAACAGTAGATCTTTGAGAGAGGTTCCTGCAGTAGGTCTGGTTTCCCTCCCTCCCTCCTTCCCCCAGCTCCTGGATATTTTTTCCTTTATTTTCCATCCTACCTAGTCCTTTGGTCTAGAGAGGAAGCAGGGTCCTAGGAGTTTTTCTTTACTCCTAGCTTTTACTTATCTTTCTTTAGGTCTCCAGTGGAAAAGAACTGGAGAGCGGGCGCGGAACCACCCCTTTTATAGTCAGCCTGATGTCATGTCACCTGACGCCGGGGGCAGTCCCCGCTGATGATTGCTATCTACAAGTTTGCTGTTGGGACCAGACGCCAGGGGGCGCAGTCCTATATTTGAAGACCTACTGCAGGAACCTCTCTCGGAGATCTACTGTTACGGTAAGTTCTTACGTGACTGCAATTTCCCTGGTATTATGTCACAGTTGGGGGTTGCAGCACTGAGAAAAAAGGGGAGAGTTATGAAAACGAAGCAGAGCACAGAAATAAAAGCATTTTTTTTGTTTTTCATGGAAAACTGCACTTTTTGGCTGTTTGAATGGTATGGTAGGAGACTGATTCACAACTCTTGCAGGTCACTATTCCCGCTTGTTATGGCAAACGTCAGAAAATCACTTTAATAAAGATTTGCATGATCCCATTCATAAGTAGTCTGCTTTAGATATGAAAACGTAATTCTGTTTTTGTCTTTAGCTACAGTTATCCTTCTATGGATCAGCTGGCTGAAATGCTCCCTACAGTTCTTAGATATCTGGGGTAAGTTTAGAGAATTTTTTTTCTTCAGATCTTAAGAACAGACCGATTGCTTGCAGATATGTAGGCAATGTATTCTAAGCAGAAAATACTTTAGCTACATATGAATGGAGTGAAACTTGGAATATTTAATAAGCTGCTAAAGTAATACAGAATAGGTGTACATGCATATATTGTACATGTGCATGGAGTGAAACTGGGAACGTTTAATAAGTTGTTTTAAAATATTTTAAGTAAGAGAGATGTACAGTACTTGGTTTTCTAACAAATTGCTTCTCCCCTCTTGAAGAAGTCGCCTCTCGACGCTGACGTCCTGGCAAATTACTGTCCAGTCTCCAACCTGCCTTTCTTGTGTAAGGTTGTTGAGAAAACAGTGGCACAACAGCTCGAAGAGCACCTCGTGTCCTTTGATATCTATGAGCTATTCCAGTCGTGTTTCAGGGCCAGGCATAGCTGACTAAAATGGCGTTAGGGTGCATAATGACCTCCTCGGGGCTAGAGATAGAGGTGACAGGTCTCTCATCAGTCTTTGATACTGTGGATCACATTGTGCTTCTTGATCGCCTTCGAGAGTATTGTGGACTCGCCGGTACTGTTGTCAGCTGGTTTGAGTCCTAGCTCTCTGGCAGGGTGCAGCGGGTGGTGATGGGAAATTTCTCCTCCTCCCTGAAGCCCCTGCCATGTGGAGTACCTCAGGGTTCGATCTTGTCTCTGACGTTATTAGCGGTATACATGCTACCTCTGGGAGAGTTTATTTGGCAGTACAGTGTGGGGTTTCACTGTCATGCAGATGATACCCAGCTGTATTTGTCCTTGGCCCCTGGAACAGCCGACGCTGTGGTAGTGATTTAAAAAAAAAAAAACTGCCTGGCCGAGATCAGTGACTGGATGTCCTCCAGCGGTTGCAACTGAAGCCGGAGTACACGGAGGTACTGATGATTGAGCCAGGACATGGATGTGATGGGAGTGCTTCTGGAGTAGGTACAGGATTATTTCTGGGTTTCACCCCATTGATGGCCTCTCCTATGGTGCGGGATCTTGACGTTATCCTAGATAGCAGATTGACACTTGAAGCTCAGGTGTCATCTGTGGTCAGGAGTGTTTTTTTTACCACTTGAGGAATATCGCCAGGATTAAACCAGTAGTTCCACCCGAAGACCTGCTGACACTGGTGCATGCCTTTGTTGCTTTGAGGCTTGATTACTGTAATGCTCTATACTCAGGGGTCACTGGAGGGACCCTCCGCCGGCTGCAGCTGGTGCAGAATGCAGTGTCTTGGTTACTGATGGGCCTGGCTAGGTCCAGTCATGTGACCCCAGTCCTGCGGGCTCTGCACTGGCTACCTGTCAGGTGGAGGATCTTCTTCAAGGTGGGCCTGTTCACCTATAGGCCTTATACGGGCTGGGCCTTGGCTATCTCACTGATCTCCTCACACCTGCTACCTAGGTCCACTCCCTCTGCTCCTCAGCTAGGGGCCTCCTTGATGTTCCCAGGGTCTGGCTCAAAACCTCTGTCAACAGTGCTTTTAATGTCACTGGAGTGACCCTGTGGAGCACCTTTCCAGCTGCTGTCAGGGAGGCCCTGACAGTTGAGTCGTTTAAGAAGGGGCTAAAGGCTCATCTGTTTCGTCTGGCCTTTCCCAGTGAGGGTGACTGACCTGCACTGATTACTTGCGTTTTATTTTAACTATGCTGAAAAGTATTTGTTTTTGATATTTTTATTCTTATTCTCTGCTGTGTTGTATATGTTTTTATTGACTGCGTGTATTGTTTTGACCTTACCTGTTTTAATGTGAGTTGCCCAGAGCCCCAGGGATTGGGTGCCGTAGAAATAAAATTGCCTTGCCTTGCCCTTGCCATTCTGTTCTTACCCCAGGAATCCTTTAGCATCAGTGAATTTTTTGCACTTTGCTGGCTAGGTGCAACTGCCCCGGAGGTGTGACTTTAAGAGATATTTAAATAAGTTTAGGGCCAAGCCAATCAAAACAGGAATGGGTGTGAGCCAAATGAGAGCTGTTGAAGGCTTTAGAATTTTTTCAAGGAAAAACGAGGACAAGTGCCCCAAGGAAAGAATCAGTAGGATTAAAAAAAAAAAAAACATGCAAATGTCCACAAAAGTGGAAATGTAAACAGCAAAACGAGCTAAAAACTCATAAGAGATTCCACATTTGGTAAAAGGTGACATAAAGAGCCCTTCTCCGACAGGTGAACCGGGGAGGAAGGGTGGGAGCTTACTGATGCTAAAGAACCCCTTGGAAGAAAGATTATAGCGGTGGGTAATTTTTTCTTCTTACCCCAGGAGTTCTTTAGCATCAGTAACTTTTTTGCAGACTACCAAGCAGTACCAAGTGGGAAGAAGGCAGAGAACCTATTTAGGAAAGAGGCTCTGCAGAACTGCCTTGCCAGATTTGACATCAGATCCGGTCTGCACATCCAAACTGTAGTGTTTCACAAAGGTGTGCACAGATTTCCAGGTAGCTGCTTTGCAGACATCCAGTAGTGGAATTTCCCTTGCTGCTGCAAGCGAGGCTGCAGTGCCCCGGTGGAATGGGCCCTGAGCCCCACTGCAGGTTGTTTACCAGCTTTCTCATATCAGAATTTAATACAAGAGACCAACCAATGAGAAGTAGTTCTCTTGGTAGCTGGTCTTCCTCTGCCTACATCCCCGTAGGTGAGGAACAACTAAGTAGAAGAGCCTCTGGACTGTCTCGTATTCTCTACGTAGTGAAAGATGGCTTTTTGATATCAAAGCGTTGTGTGTGTGGGGGCACATTCATATACCCTGTGCAGGTAGGCCATGGTACTGGGGGCTAGAACACAGTCTGGTTTATTTATTTAAAAGTTTTGCCAGGAAGGCACATTGAGCAGAGTGCTGCTCGATTCCAGGTGCGACTTGGGAGAAGGGGAAAAGGAACACATTCAAATACAGAATAAAACAATACATTAGACAGCTGTGAGGCACCTAACAAAAGTGCTAAAGTGCATAATTTACAAATGAATTGAACATACAGGTTTTCTGTGTAGGCTCGTGGAGACGAGGTATGGTCCTGTCACATGGGGGCTAACCTGGGCGCAAGTGCAGGTGGATCAGTAATGGGTTTTGAGAAGGGAGATGAGGTGCGGACTGGGGGCGGTGTGCCTATTGTCCGCAGGGAGGGCGTTCCACAGAATAGGCAGATGGTAGGAGAATGTCGACTGCCCTGCCGAGGTGGCCATGAGTGGAACAGACAGGAGACACGAATCAGAGTTCCTGAGAGAGTAGGGCAGGATTGTAGAGGCTGATAGGGAAGAGGTGAGATATAGTGGTAGAGAGTGGGACCAGAATTTGGCCGTGGTGCTGGCGCAATGGCAGAATCGGCGGTCTTGTAACAACAGGAGGCCAAGAGTCCGGTACAGGATGCAGTGGTGGAGTGGACAAGTCGAGGGCAAAGCAACCAGAAAGAGTGAAAGAGGGGGTCCAGTCTGGCTAAGGTGGATTTATGGGCTGAGCTGTAAACATCACCATAGTCAAAGATGGGGAGGATAATTTTTTGCACAATAGCACTGCGTGCCGGCAGCGGGATGCAACCACAATTGCAGTGCAGGGCACCCAGTTTGGGCAGAAGCTTTTTGTGGATGGCATCAACATGCACAGAGAAATCGAGGTCAGATCCCGACATATCTGAAGAAAGTGCAGGTCTCTAGAGGAGACCCATACAGGGCATGGAAGGTAGGGACGGAAGGGATCCGAGGAAAATCTATGCCTAGTACCAAAGGTCATGGAGACTGTTTTGCATTGAAAAAGAACTGATTTGAGCGAAACTAGTGTTGGACCTCATTGAAGTCCTGCTGGAGCCTGGTCACCGCATCAGCGGGCGTGGGGCTAGAGGTATACAAGACTGTGTCATCCGCATACACGTGAATGGATGTATGTGAGCAGGCTGTTGGCAGGTCGTTAAGTGAGATGGAGAACAGGAGTGGTCCAAAAACTGGGCCTTGGGGTATGCGTGTGTTGACTGGGAGGGGAGTGGAGTCGCCAGTTCTAACAGATGGGGACCTACTTACCTACCAACCAAGTAAGAGTGGAACCATCTGGTGGTCCAGATAGAGTCCTGCAAGTGGGAGTTTTGATAGAAGAAGGGGATGAGAGACAGTGTCGAAGGCTTTGGCTAGGTCGACGGAGATGGCTGAGGTGATGTGGCCTCTGTTCATACCAGTAAATGTGGCAACTGTGAGACGTAGGAGGTGGTGGAGTGGGTTGTTCTAAAACCAGACTGGTAAGGGATGAAGAAGGAAGTAGTGTCGAGAAAGGGAGAGCGGTGAAAGGACCAATTTTTCTTGGATTTTAGCCAGGATGGGGAGGAGGGAGATGGGACAGTGGTTACAGGAGCAGAGGGGTCTCCACCTTTCGGAAGGGGTATGACTGTGGTGTGCTTCCACTCGGACAGGATAGATGCTAGAGTGAAGGAGCAGTTATAAAGTGAGGCTAATGGGGTGGCGATGGCTGGTGCCGATAAATATAGCATTTTGGAGTCTAGGCCATATGGGCATTTGCCCTTGGAGGGGTTAAGGGGCTAGCAGGGCCTTGAGGACTTCAGCTGAAGAGATCTGTCGAAAGGCGAAAGTAGCTGCAGAGGGGGGAGTTGAGCTTGGGGTGTGGGAGGGAGAGATGGCTTGATGGGTTGGGGAGGGAGAGAGGGCTTGATGGGCAGGGGAAAGGAGGACAGAAGTGATGAAGTAGTGTTTGAGGAAAAGGTGTTGAATTCTGAGGTCACTGCTGATGGGTCTCCGACTGTATATTCAAGACCGGGCTGGGGGGTTGCGAAGGAGGGTTAAATGGGGATTGAATCACTTTCCAGAGTTTAGCCGGACTGCCTAAGTGGTTGTGGAAAGAGTCTTTGAAATGGTGTGCTTTGGCCCTGCGGATTTGTCTTGTGCATGTTTTTGATTTTTCCTCCTTCCCCGTATCTCCCCGTCAGCCTCTCCTTCAGGCCATCATGGTCTTGTTCCTCCTACTGCTCGCTCGCTTGTACCCCCACCTATTGCCACCATCTGCCACCACCTCAGATGTCAGCCACCCTCTGGGTGACCCGGTGTAACCCTTCACTGGATGAGTACTCCCCCTCCGAGGAGAAAGGCGCCTGTCGGGGCCGGCCAGCGTAAGTACTTGGCCCCTTGGGTGCTGCTGAGGTGGTCTTTCTGGGGGCCCGACCAGGGTACTCGTGGCGGCAGAGGGACCGGATGACTGTCATCCGGTCGAGAGGAAGAGAAATTTTCCGGTTTTCTCCCTAGGTGCGCAGCGTGCCATGACGTCTAGGCATATGCCGACGTCCACCACGCCCCCCCAGTTACTTGGTTGGCGCACTTATACCTCTGGTCGCCACCAGGGGTCAGCAGATGCGGGGATGCAATTTACATAGCTATACCGCCACCTCTTTTGTTGCCAAGGCGGTTGTGGTGAATAAGAGTGTAGCCCAGGATAGAAAATTCAGTGTCCTGGTTGTAGGGCTTCATCCAGGTCTCCGAGATAATCAGAATGTCTGGTTGGAGTGACAGTGTAATTGGTTGCAGCAGGGTAATTTTGAGGAGTAGGCTACAGATATTTAGGTGGGCAAGTTTTAGGCCCCTTGGGAGTCGTAGAGGTGGTACTGTTTGGGCCTGAGGGATAGGTAGGTCCAGGGTTTGGTTCTGCGTCTCTGGATAGGAGAAGTAGTAGTGACAATACAAGTTTAGTATAGTGTATGACCCACAGGAGCTTGCAGTTTCCATTAGGAGTCTTTAAAGCAGGCGTTGGGGTGGCATGGGAGGTGAAATTTAAGGCCATTAGCCCACTGTGGAAACTGGGTAGGAGGACTGAAGGGCCAGCCAACATGCTAAGGAGGTGAGCCTCGGGGTTGGGGGGTGTAGAACGATGGAGGTGGTGATGGAGGAGGGTGTAGATGCTGTGATAGAGATGGCTGGGGGTGTAGCACCTTGGTTCTCTCAGCAGTTCATGTTCCAGCAGGGTTCGACAAATCCCATAGCCCGCTGTCCCGGGCTACCAGATCTGTCAGGGACAGGCAGTTGGTGCAGAGGCGTTTGTCTGCGGTCAAGTGCTGGTTTAAAAACAAAAAGATGTTTTTGCTGCAGTGACATGTTTCTCCACTAGAGAGTTACGTGGCGATGTGGGAATCTGGTAGTCTCTGGGGTCATGTCGTGACCCACAAGGTGTTCACTCTCAAAATCTGCAGCGGGGGCGCGCTAACGCCGCAACCAAGTCACAGCTGCGGGAGGGGGCTGAGGAGGAGTCAATTGGCAGATGCGGAATCCAAGAAAAGATCAGACTGAGAATGGTAAGGGACATCCATTGGCAGCGGTGACTTGGCGGGGTAATCGGAGGCACGCTCACTCACCTTCTCTGCTCAGTACAAGGAGAAAGGACGTGCGTGCTTCTCCGGGTTGGTGTGGACTATGTTTTACTTTAGTCAGACGCAGAATCACTGACTGCCACACTTGCTGTTGCCATATTACAAAACATTTTTTATTTTGAAGCTGCAAAATAGGGAGGGGAGAGAGAGAGAGAGATTGGGGGACAACAGTTGGGGACTAGGGAGGGTGAAACTTGGTGAGCCGGGGGAGGGAAAGGGCAGAAGCAGGAGCCACTAGCACGAGTCAGGTTGGATTGCTGTCAACTTCCAGAGTACCTGCGCTCCGCTAAAATCTACCCCAAAGGACAGAATGAACAAAACAAATCGGAAATAGTTGGAGGATGATCAGTAGTAAATAAAACAGTGGACTGACCGAACAGCAGCAGTGAATTAAAAGTAAATGGGGAGAACTTGAAGAGCTGAGTGGTGAATTAGCACTAGAACAGAACTGAGAGAGGAGGAGAGACCATATTAAAGGAAAGCAGACTAAAGGGAGACTGGGGTACAATTATTTAAGAAAGGAGGAGAAACATAGAAAGTAGACTTTGACAGCAGATAAGGACCACTTGGCCCACCCAGTTTGCCCATTTCCCTACCTATTGGATAAGCTACAGATTATAGTTAACCAACAGCCTACTTCCTGCAACCCCCCACTATAACTGCCTTATGTCTGTCCCATGCATATTTGAATTCCCCCACTGTTTTAGACCCCACAACCTCTCCAGGAAAGCGGTTTCATGCGTCCACCACTCTCTCCGTGAAAAAGAATTTCCTCACATTACCCCCGAGCCGTCCCCTTCTAACTTTAAATTGTGCCCCCTTGTTCTTACACATCTCTTTTTCTGAAAGATGCTACCCTCCTGGACTTTGTTGATTCCCTTGAGGTACTTAAAAGTTTCTATCATGTCCCCCTGTCCCTCCTTTCATCAAGGGTATACATATTAAGCTTTCTCAGTCTCTCTTCATATGGTTTCTGATGTAGACCCTGCACCATTTTAGTTGCCGTCTTCTAGACTGCTTCCATCCTGTCTATGTCCTTGCGTAGATGAGGTCTCCAAAACTGCACGCAGTACTCCAGATGGGGTCTCACCAACTATCTGTACAGAGGGATAACCACTTCCCTTTTTCTGCTTCTGCTGCTCCTCCCTATGCATCCCAGTATCCCCCTGGCTCTCCTTACTGACTTCTCACATTGCTTACCCACCTTTAGGTCATCTGATATGATTACACCCAGATCCCTTTCCATTATTGTTGTCGTTAGTACCTCCCCTGCTATTGTGTACTCTTCTCCTGGATTTTTATTTCCCAGGTGCATTACATTGCACTTCTTTGCATTGAATCTTAGTTGCTATATGTCTGACCATTCCTCCAACCTTGCCAAGTCCCTTCTCATCCTTTCTACCCCCCCCCTTGTGTATCAACTCTGTTACAGATCTTTGCATCATCTGCAAAGAGGCATACCTTTCCCTCCAGACCCTCTGCAATGTCACCTATAAAGATGTTAAAGAGGACAAGACCAGTACTGAGCCCTGAGGTGTCCACTAGTGACCCCCTTTCTTGAATGTGTACCCTCACTATTACCTTCTGTGTCCTGTTGTGCAGCCAGTTTGTTACCAGGCTACCACCCTGGGACCCACTCCCAAGCTGGCTAACTTGATTATTAATCTTTTGTGCGGGACTGTGTCAAATGCCTTGCTAAAGTCTAGGTAGGCCATATCCACAGCCCCTCCCTGGTCTATTACTTTGGTCACCCAGTCAAAGAAATCAATTAGATTCGTCTGACATGACCTTCCTGCTGTGAATCCATGCTGCTTTGGGTCCTGTGCCCCGCTGGCCTCTAGGTACTCAACAATTCTTTCTTTCAGAAGTGATTCCATCATTTTCCCCACCACTGAGGTCAAACTAACAGATCTGTAGTTTCCTGCTTCTGCCTTGCTCCCACTTTTGTGAAGGGGAATCGCATCTGCCTTCCTCCAGTCCTCGGGTACCACCCCATCCTCCCATGATTTGCTAAAAAGTGTGGTTAGTGGTGTCACTAGGTCCTCCCTTAGCTCTTTTAGGATTCTAGGGTGACTCCCGGCAGGGTCCATTGCTTTGTCCACCTTGAGGTTTAGGAGTTCTTTCAGTACTCTTTCTTCTATAAATGGACTGGCGTCAACCCCACTACCCAGAGTGCTTCTACTGTTTGGTTTAGGTAACTCCTCCTCTTCTTCTTTTGTGAATACTGAGCAAAAGTATTCATTCAGTATCTCTGCCTTTTTCACTGTCTCCCTCTGCCCACCTCCCCTCTCCTTTATTAATCTTCACTATCCCTCCCTTAACCTTTCTATGCTCCCTGATGTACCTATAAAAGGTTTTATCCCCCTTCTTAACTGAGTTGGCTATCTTTTCCTCTGTTTGGGCCTGTGCTTTTCTGACTGCCTTCCCCACTTCTTTCTGCTTTAATTGATACAGTTTCCTGACGTGCTCCGTCTGCGATTCCTTATACTTTTTGAATGCAGCCTTTTTCTCCTTAACCTTCCCATACACCTCTTTTGAGAACCATAGTGGTTTTTTATTCCGCTTTGTTTTCTTTGTTTCACACAAAGGCTTGTTGCCTCCATGATGGCAGTTTTGATTTTTCTCCATTGTTCTTCCACCCCTCCTTTCTGGCCATTTGCTAATGCATTCCTCAGGTATTCACCCATTATACCAAAGTCAGCCCTTCTAAAGTCCAGTATCCTTGTCTTTGTATGGCTTGTCTTCATGGTTGTGTCTATTGTGAAGCACACTGTGCAGTGGTCGCTTGTTCCCAGATGTCTTCTGACTTCTAAATTTGTGATCCTTTCTCCATTTGAGAGTACCAGGTCTAATATTGCTCCTTCCCGAGTGGGTTCCACCACTAGCTGTCTAAGGCATGCCCCCTGTAGGGCATCGAGAATGACCCTGCTCTTGGATGTGGCTGCAGTCCATGTCGCCCAGTTAACATCTGGCATATTCAGGTCCCCCATCAAGAGTGAACAGAAAACAGAAGGGCTTTGTGACTGACTGACTGCCTTAAAAAAAATAAATAAGAGGCCAAAAAAACAAACAAAAACATTGCACTGCAGTGTACAGGATAACTGAACAACTTGGCTAAAAGGATCCTGACAGAGTGGGAATCTTAGCTGAACAAAAAAAGAGGACAAAACAGTGTTGCACTACATAAGTACAGCATAACCATAACCATATCTGAAGAAAGTTGGCAAATAGGAGTCTAGTGAAAGAAAAAAAGTGAAGTTTGACCGAAGAGACTGAACAAACACCAGCCAAGCAAGAAAAAATAAGTGTGAGGGACTGGCGGTTCTTGCCTTTGTGATGCCCTAAGGAAAAATAGTAAAGGGCAAAAACTGTTAGCACTGCTGCTCTGCTCTAGTACACCATAAGTTGGCAAAAGGAAGAACCCAAGGAGTGGAACATTTCATTCTTTTGTCCTGGTATGTGTGGGACTGGCAGTGCTGGCACCACTTGACTAGAACTTAAAATCACTCCACCTGTACTTAACAATAACATTTAATCATACATCTTTATTTTTACTGTTTTCTATAGTCTACATCTATGTAGTATTAATGATACAGCACCACAATTATTTACTTTGTTGCTACATAATTTTTTCCTTAAAATAGGGCCTTCTGACCATTGGACTACCAGTCGAAACAGTGGGACTACCATTTTTGGATAGGCCAGTTGTCCTGGACTACCATGTAAATTTGAAATTTTGTTGATCCCTGTGTTCCAGGCATACTAAACACCCTAGCGGACAGCCTCAGTCAGACACAATCCAGCATGCACAAATGGGAACTTCTCTCATCTGTTGCAGCAGATCTGTTTGACAGATGGGGTCATCCAGAGCTGGACCATCTTGTGTTCCCACTCAATGTAAAACTGCCCAGTTTCTGCTCACTAGATCCATGGCCTGGAGTATTCTGGTGAGATGCCTTTTACCTCTCCTGGAGCGGGAGGTTCCTTTACACCTTCCCTCCATTTCCTCTGATTCGGAGGGTGCTAATCAAGCTGTAGATGGAGGGGGTCAGCATGATCCTGGTAGCACCATTCTGGCCTCGGCAGATATGATTTCCATTACTGCAACAGTTAGCAGAGGAACCTCTGGTCCCTTTGCAGGGATCTGCTGATGCAGGCTCAGTGGACCCTGGTCCATTGTAACCTCAAGTCCATTGGTCTGCATGCCTGGCTCCTGAGGACATATCCATCGCTCGATCTGTGGTATCCCAGAGGGTGGTGGGTGTCCTCGTTGCCACTTGGAAGTCCTCCACTCGAGCCACTTATGCCATGAAGTGGAAAAGGTTTGCCATTTGGGCTGGCAAGCATCATCTGGACCCTTTCACGTGTTCTTTGAGCAGGATCCTGGACTACCTGATATCACTGTCTGACTTGGGTCTCCAGTGACCTTCCCTCAAGGTGCACCTTTTGTCTATCTTGGCCTTTCATGACCCTGTGGGTGGTCACACTGTGGCTCAATTGGATGTCTCCCGTGCCTCTCTCAGGGGCATTTTAGAAACACCCCCAATCCGTTCCCCTGTCCAGGCTTTGCATTTGAATTTTGTTTTGGAGAAGTTGACCCTGTCTCCTTTTTTGCCAGCCACAACTTGCAAGCAACACCTTCTTTCCTGGAAAGTGTTATTTTTGGTTGCTATTACTTCTCGAAGGATTTCCGAGATTCAGGCGTTCTGGTGCGAGGAGCCTTATTTGATTTTTCACAAAGACAGGGCATCTTTGCTCATGAATCCCAAGTTTCTCTCTAAGGTGGTGTCTGAGTTTACCCTGAATCAGTCTGTCCACCTACCTGTTTATTTCCCCGAACATGCCAATGCAGGGGAAGCACTGCTCCATAGGTTAGATGTGTGCAGAATTTTGACCTATTACCTGCTCTGAACTAAGGAGTGGAGAAAGTCGAAGCAGCTTTTTGTTTCTTTCGTCCCAGGTAGAGAGGGCGTTCAGGTTTCTAAAAAATGTTTGTTTAAATGTTTGGCATATTGTATTGTGTTCTGCTACAACAAGCATGGCAAAGAGTTGCAGGGGGAATTGAAAACTCATTCCACATGGGGCATGGCTACCTCTGTGTCTTGATTCAAAGGGGTCTGAGCCACTGACATTTGTGCTGCTGCCACCTGGAGTATCGTCCATACTTTCACCAAGCACTACAGTTTGGATATTACCTCTAGAGCCTGTGCAGGTTTTGGCAGGGCTGTGCTGCAGGACCTCCTGTCTTAAGTTTAGGGATGGTCTTCCTCCCAGACTGTTTAAGTGCATCTGTAGCTGCTTGGGACTCATTCCATATGTGCGACCTGATGACTGAGATACCCCAGATGAAGATAGAACAGTTACTTAAGAACTTACTGTAACAGTAGATCTTTGAGGGGATCTGTCATCAGGTCTGCCTTCCCTCCCACTGTCTCCTTTTTATGGGACTCTGTCTCAGAACTGGCTATCTGGTGTATCCAGCCTTTTATTTAGGCCTGGGCATCTCTCTCCCCTTGGTTTCCTATGGCAAGAACTTTGCTCCCTTCGTCTCCAGGGGAAAGAACTGAGGTGGGAACGGAGCCACTCACGCCTTTTATAGGGTCGGTGATGTCTGTAGATGACATCGACGTGGGTGGCCCCAGTTGTACTGCTGAAAATCTTCTATGTGGATCCTGCTTCACCGGTGACATTCCATATGTGGGACCTGATGACTTGAGATCCACTTGAAGATGTACTGTTATGGTAAGTTCTTACATACAGTGGCGTGAAAAAGTATTTGCCCCCTTCCTGATTTTCTCTATTATTGCATATTTGTCGCACTGGATGTTTTCAGGTCTTTAGAGAAAATGTAATATTAGATAAAGGGAACCTGAGTGAACAAATAACACTTGTTTTTTTTTTTAATTTCACTTATTTAATGAAAAAAAGTTAACCAACATCAACTGGCACTGTGTGAAAAAGTAATTGCCCCCTTACACTTAATAACTGGTTATGCCACATTTAGCTGCAATGACTGCAACCAAACACTTCCTATAATTCAATATCAAGTCTTTCACATCGCTGTGGAGGAATTTTAACCCACTCTTCCTCACAGAACTGCTTTAATTCAGTAACATTTGGTAGGTTTTGAGCATGAACTGCTCATTTCAGGTCCTGCCACAGCATCTCTATTGGGTTTAAGTCTGGACTTTGACTAGCCACTCCAGAACTTTAATTTTACTTCTTTTTAGCCATTCTGATGTGGACTTGCTTTTGTGTTTTGGATCATTGTCTTGCTACATGACCCAAATATGCTTCAGCTTCAGCTGACGGAAGGATGACTGGACATTCTCCTTAAGAATTTTCTGGTACAGAGCAGAATTCATGGTTCCTTTAATTATGGCAAGTCTTCCAGGTCCTTAGGCAGCAAAGCATCCCCACACCATCACACTACCACCACCATGTTTGACTGTTGGTATGGTGTTCTTACTGTGGAATGCTGTGTTTGCTTTATGTGAGATATTATGGGATCCATGTCATCCACAAAGTTCCACTTTGGACTCATCTGTCCATAGAACATTTTCCCAAAAGGCTTGTGGATCATCCAGGTGCTTCTTGGCAAATGAGAGCGAGCATTTATGTTCTTCTTGGTTAGCAGTGGTTTCATGCTACTCTCACATAAGCCCATTTTGCCCAGTCTCTTTCTGATTGTGGAGTCGTGAACACTGACCTTAGCTGAGGCAAGAGAAGCCTGCAGTTCTTTGGATGTTGTTTTAGGATCCTTTGAGACTTCTTGGATGATTTTACACTCGCCCTTGGAGTAATTTTGGCAGGCCCCCACTCCTGGGAAGATTCACTACTGTTCCAAGTGTTCTCCATTTGGAGATTATGGCTCTCACTGTGGTTCGATGGAGTCCCAGAGCCTTAGAAATAGCTTTGTAACCCTTTCCAGACTGATAGAGGGCAACAAATTTTTTTCTGATCTTTTCAGGAACTTCCTTTGATAATGGCATAATGTGCTTGTTGAATCTTTGTGCTGGCAATGTGACTCTGATGGTAAGGGTCAAAATAAGTGAGGTTTATATTGAGCAGGGCTGGCTGTAATCAAGCCTGGCTGTGTTAAATCAGCTGACTCTAATTATCCCTTTAATTGGGTTGATTTAACTAGGGGGCAATTACTTTTTCACACAGTGCCAGTTGGTGTTGGTTAACTTTTTTCATTAAATAAATGAAATAAAAAAAAAAAAAAAAAAAAAGTGTTATTTGTTCACTCAGGTTCCCTTTATCTAATATTATATTTTGTCTAAAGACCTGAAAACATCCAGTGTGACAAATATGCAATAATAGGGAAAATCAGGAAGGGGGCAAATACTTTTTCACGCCACTGTAACTGTTCTTTATGCGGTATCACTGGGCACATTCCCCACCCACAGGCTGAGACAAGTTTCAGAATCCTTCTACCACCATGCAGAGATCACATGTCCACTCCAGCTCCCCCATCCACCTGGAATAAGAGTCTTGTCAATTTTTCATTATCTCACAGCACTTTCTGGGTTCAAGCGTACAACCCAGATACAGAAGCAAGCATGTTAAGTTGTTCTGCAACTGCTATGCTGTTTTATTTATGTACTTTATTTAGAAAGTTTGGCTAAGAAAGCCAAGCTGATTATCATTTTCAGGTACAGCCTGGAAGAATAGGACATGAAACACAAGTAACAGAAATAAATATGGGTTCTAGTGACGTGGATATGGTGCACTTATCCACACATTCTGGTAGTGTTCTTTCCCTTTAAGATGTGCTGGAAAGTCTTCAAGCTGGCTCCTCCCACCCACTTGGGTGGTATATCCCTTGGTTCCACCCCGTGACGCCAGATCTTCTTTCTGTTGGAAGAAGCAGGTTCCCTCTTGCCGCTCCTGTGTTGAGTAGGCCCTAGCACTAAAAATCTTTGAATTTACTTCCAAAAACTTGAAACTCTTATGAGTTTCCATCTTCAGCTCGATCTTTGATCACAACTGCTATGGTCAGTAAGTCTGCACCCCGGAGTTTGCTGGTGCCCATGCGGCAGAAGATGTTGCGTACTGACCTGACACCACGTGCGTCTGCTGCCAGGGCCACGATCACGATGCTCAGGCCTGCGACATTTGCCGGTTGTTTCACGCGATGGTCCTCGAGGAATGCCTCGCCCACCTGAAGTTGGGCTGCCTAGAAAAACGACATCCACCGGTCAAATCCAAAGATGCCTGTTGAGTGGTCTTCGCGGCTGCATGGTCCGCCGAGCAGTTAGAACAGCTTATGGCCTTTGAGGCAAAGGTGGATCGGGCCACCGCGCAGTCCCCCTCGGCTTTAGCCTTTGTTCCACTTATATTGGGCTCCACCTTTTTGGGCTCCTATAAGGAGCTGTGTCAGTCCCTCCCAACTAAGGGGCAGGGCCCTTCGGGTTAGCACAGCTCCGCACTTGCAAGGAGGAGTCGAAGAAAGAAAGGGAAGACTCACCAGTGATGTTTCTGGGTCTGGAAATGTTCTTGGTCTCAGGAGACTCAGGTTTTGACCACGGTCGAAACCACGGCCTTGGCCGCTAGCTTCACGTAGACCCCGTAGGGGCAGTTGGTCGAGAAGCCAGCCAGTGATGCGGCAGAGATTTTTCTCTACCGCATTGACCGGTTGTCAACTGAAGAGGCCAACAATTTTCTTTTCAGGACTCTGGTCTTGCCTGTGACCTCAGAAGGGGCTGCTCAGTCCCCTGAGCAGTACCCTCCGGTCACCGACCCAGACCAGGAGGAGCCATGGAACTGGTATTTAGGGAGCAGTTGACCATGATTCTTTATCAACTTCACTGGCAACTGTTTGTCAATAGGGGGGTGAGGGAGGATTTAATCCATCGCTTCCAACATGGGAGTGATGAGGGCAGCATAGCTGGCCTGATGTAGACCCAAAAAAGGAAACTGCATAGGTCTTCTTGACGACGTGGTCAGGCTTCTTCGACTCCTTGTTGGGTAGCTTGTCCACATCCTCTTGGCTTCTGGAGTTCTGGACCAAACCCTCGGCTGAGTGGTGGTCCGAGAACCCTGAAGGGTGACCTTATAGGGACCATATACTTGCAGTCCATATGGGTAGAGGGTGCTGGGCAGGATGCTGCTAAAATTGTAGGGCCAGTCACAAAATAGCCTCTGCCAAGGAGAAAGGCAACCCCTAGGTAATCGTCCTTGTCCAGGATATTAGTAAAGTGGTGTTCAACCCATTTCTAGACTGGTTCCAAGTACACATTCAGGGACTCTGACATGAGGCTGGTGAGAGTCCAAAAGACTCTGGCCCATGGTTGATGGACAGTTCCACGACCGAAGTCCAGCCAAAGGTATGGGTCCTCAAGGACAACAAGGACACCCCATCTGAAGACTCTTCGAAAATGGCCCTTGACCATTTACAGCCATGTACCACATTAGTGTCTTCAGATTGGATGATTTCCACTGATAGCTGGCCTGGCAAGCTGGCTGCAGCACAGGCATCCTTAGGCGGGGCTCCCACCAAGGGCTGTGGTTGAGACTGCTCTTCCCGTAAAGGGTGGAGAGGCAGATGCTAGAGATCTCTGTCAAGGGTGGACCAGCGTGGACATTACTGGTGGCTGCTAAGTGACTGAAGGTCCAGTGGTCAGAGCCTTACCCTGCCTTGCAGTGATCCACTGCTTCCAGAAGAGCTGCTCGTAGTGCCTCTACATCTTATGATGGTACCTGTCCTTACCCAAGGAGATCAGAGAAAGTCGATGATGGCGCATCCTGGCAAGCGCAATTGGGGCATCGAACGACCTGAGGGTCGACATAGAGTAGAAGCCTCCAGAGGGTGGATGTAGACCACATGTGGCGCCATATTTACAAGCATCGGCTTTGGAAGGTTGACCTTTGGTGGAGGCTGGTGGAACTGGTTGGGGACATCTGCTGTGTGAGGTTCTGGAAAACGGGGGTCTGGGAGATAGACTCCTTGTTGATCCTCTCCGACAACTGGTAGACGGGCTCGAGAAAAACATCAATAGCCTGCTTGACTGCTGTCTAAGTCAGCAAGTCTGACTGAGCCACCGAGGAGCTGTGGACCAAATCCTTGATAGAAGAAAGCTGGAGCGGGGTCGAGCACTCGATGGGATTCATGCGGTCAAGATAATCAGGAGAGCGGGAGGACCTCGATCTCTCATTGTCCTACATCTGGCACTGGCAGTGTTTGTTTCTTACCATGGTAAGAAGGGCTCTACAGCTTATGTGCTCTGATGTCCTCCAAAAGAAATGATTAGCAGGGCAGCAATTGTTCTTGTATTGAAATAAAATGAGTATGTTAAAAAGAAAAAATTCTATGTCTGAATAATTTTGCTATGTATATAGTTGAGTTAGACTTGTGCCACTTAGTTTTTCATTTACAAGACTTTCTAAAGCTGATGCTTCTTTTCTACAGCCTGAAGAGCATTCTTGGAATGGGAGTTGGAGCTGGTGCCTATGTTCTGGCAAAATTTGCAGTAAGTTTGTTTACTTAATGGTTGATATCAATTTCAGGATAATCATGCCCTTTTCTTGTAGCAAAAGCTGAAGTATAGAGTATATTTTACATGTTTGCCATTGTTTACCCAGCTTTCAAAGCTTCTTCCAAGTAGTCATGGAAACCCATCTTTAACTAGAAGATTTATGAATCCAGTATTTCTAGAAGTCATGGATGTGGTTCACTCATCTACACTCTGGCAGGTCCACTAGACCAATATAATTGCCAGACATCTTTAAGCCAAACTCCTCCCACCACCCAGTCAGCATTTCCCCTAACTCAGGGGAGTGGGAGGACCTCTATCTCTCCTCGTCCTACATCTGGCACTGGCAGCGTTTGTTTCTTACCATGGTGAGAAGGGCTCTACAGCTTATGTGCTCTGATGTCCTCTAAAAGAAATGATTAGCAGGGCAGCAATTGTTCTTGTATTAAAATAAGTATATTAAAAGAGGTGGTTCTGCACGCTGGCTATCCACAGCACTCCTAGCATCAGTGAAAGACCGGGATAGCAAATAGAAGGCATGCAAAGTATCCCCCTCTCCCCAACTCTGGAATGCCAACTTGCAACTGTGAAATTTCTACAAACAGTCCGCCAAGTCACTCGAGCACCAATTTTACCATAATCAGCAAAGCAACACCCTTGTAAACCAGCATACTTTTTGGGCTACCATTGGGTCTCTTTTAAGCCCCCAAAATAACAGGCAGGTAACACAGCTTGCATCCCCCTCTGGTGCCACCTCGGACCCCACCGAAATTGCAAACGTTTTTAACTTAAAATTTACTGACCTGTCCCCCTGCTTTAGTAAGCTCCTCCCCTGCCCAGAACCTCCAGCCAAACAACTCTCCCTCCACCTCTACCTCACCCCCTCCCTTCCACTTCAGGGCTGTAAATCAAGCTGACACCATGAAGCTACTAAAATCTCAAGGCTAAGTGAAATCTAGTAGTGATGGACTGTACGCAGCTTTCCTAAGACTCATCTCACCTGCAGTTGTTAAACCCCTCACCCACGTCTTCAATCTTGCCCTTACCACAGCTACTGTGCCTGACTTGTGGAAACATGCCAGTGTTGTAACAGTCTTCAAAGCCGGTGACCCCCTGTCCCCAGAAAATTACAGGCCCATCTCCCTGCTCCCCCACCTGAGCAAACTGCTTGAGAAAATCATGCATGCCCAGCTATTCGAGCACCTGGAAAAACGCAACCCCCATGTCCCCTTCAACATGGCTTCTGAAAGCAGCACTGTACCACCTCTGCTTTGGCCATTTTCACCAATCCTGTACTAAGAGACATGGATCAGGGCAAACCCGCAGGTGCAGTCTTCGTCGATTTGTCAAAAGTGTTTGACTTGGTTGACCACCACCTCCTCCACTCAACCCTACTACAAATTGGCTGCGCCACTGGGCCTGCTGCTTGGTTTCGCAGCTACCTATCAAACTGGGTTCAGTTGGTCATCATCGGCAGAGCATTCTCTGCTGTCCTCCGTGTGCTTATACTGGAGTCCGTCCAAGTTCCATACTTGGACCCCTACTTTTTTCCATGTTCATAAACGCACTCCCTAGGGACAACCTTAGTTGTAAGGCTCTACTCTGTGCTGACGATCTAGTCCTCTGTCACAGCGATAAATCCATTGACTCCATCTCCTCTGCCCTCACACAGAACTACGGCGCCACCCATAATTTTGGTTCCTCTCCAACAAGCTACTAGTCAATGAGAAAGATTAAAGCCATGAACTTAGGATCCAAACCCTGCCTAGCCAAGTCAAATTCCTCTCTTCTGGTACTCCATCTGCCTCCCCCCTGCCCCATCTTTTAAATACCTAGGAGTCGCACTAGACCCCTTTCTTTTTCTGAACATGTCAACCTTACCATATGGAGAATTCACCAAAAGCTGGGTGCTGCTTACCAGCACAAGCATTACCTGTGTGCTGAAGCACGTCTTGCCATAGCACATGGTAACCTACTACCCCTCCTTGACTACTACTCCACCGATATACTTACACCTATCCTCTACCCTATTTTCATGGTTCAGTACAACATACAACTCTATATGCCTTACCACCCTTTACCTCAATTGCTTCCCATCTTCAGGGTACAAAATCAGAGTCCCTGCTGGTCCCCTTTTGACTATCCTGAAATTTTCAGGTGAACATTTTAGCAACTCCTCTGCTCCAGCTGGTGCTTTCTAGGTTTTGCCACTCCACAGGGGGTTGGGGTATTTTCCAGTCGGGGAACTGAGTGGAGTACCCCGCTCCCTTGGACCATGGAAATTGCTGCTATAGTGGCTTTTTCTTATGGTCCTTTGGTGTGAGTGGCATTAACTGCCCTGGTGTGCACTTGGCAGGGAGTAGTAGGGTTGGAATTGCGTTCTGGACCAAATCTCCTCGTGGATTTTTGATCCTGTTGTATAGAGTTTCTGTGGACCTCCGCCTCAGACTGTTTTCCCTTTTGGGTCTATTTGGCTGTCCTCCTTGGACTTGGATTTTCGGAACCTATGTGGATTTTTGGATCTGCTGCAAGAGGTTGTTGACTGTTATTTTCTTCTGGATTTTGATTTGGACACCCGGTGGGAGAACCCTGGGTCCATAAGCTTTTGTTTGTTTTAATTCTTTTCTGTTTATTTTGATTTTACAGTTTGTGTTTTTCTCCTAGCAGGGAGAAAGACTGATATTATTTTTCCCCAGTTGTGAGAGAATTGGGGAAACTCATTTTCCTTTTTTGTTTAAAATTGTGTATCTTCATGTTGATTTGGCAGTGAGAGTGCCATTGTATCCTCATTCCCCGGTGGTGAGAGGACTGGGGGGAGGGATTATACAGGAATTTATTACTTGTTTTCATTTAAATTTATATGTTATTGAAATTGTATATTTAATTTTGTTTATTTTTAGTAGGTCTGTTAGCTTGGGAAAGTTTGAATTTTTGGTTTGTTTTTGTTTTGTTTATGTATTTTAGTGTTTATTATTTTAGTTAAGCAGCGACATGTGCTGGCCTGTATCCCCCACGGTGGTGCGCTATTCATCCTCCTTTCTTCGCGCCCTCCGCCCCTTTTGTACTCCTCCCTTACAATTTGACATCTACCAGCGGTGTAGAGCATTAGGGATTGTTTGTGGGAGAGTGAAGGGGCGGGGGTTCGCGAACAAGGGAGGATGAATGAGCGGGGCCATCGAATTGGGTTTATTAAGTCCAGAAGGCACCCTGGGGCTAAGTGGAATCCAGATCGGGGTTCGCCTTGTCTGGTATCCATACCCAAGGGCACTACTGATTTCAGTAGGCAGATAGGCCTGACAACCTCCAAGGTTTGTCCAACTCGGGCGGTGTTATGCAATGCCAGGTCTGTTAGGAACAAGACTGCTATTATTGCTGACCTTGTTGGCTCGGCTGACCTGGCTTGCATCACTGAGACTTGGCTGGATGAAAATTCTGGCCCTACAGTAGAGGCCATGATTCCGGCCGGGTACTCAGTGATACACCGCCCGAGATTGGACCGCAGGGTTGGGGGGGTTGCAGTCTGTTTTAAGACTGAATTGGGCCTCACTAGTGTGGTAGTAGGGGAGGTTGAGTCCTTTGAGTGTTCAGTTGTAGCAGGTGTAGGCGTTTGAATCGTTCTCATTTACCGTCCACCCGGAGATGAGAAACGCTTCTTACAGGAAGTAGCAGACTTCCTCGTCGACATGTCGTTTGAGTCGCCCAGATTGATGGTGCTGGGTGACTTCAGCGCCTGGGTCGACGATGAACTCTCACAATTTGGTAACCACTTCCTCCAATTAATGTCTTCTTCGGGCCGTGCACAGGTAGTTTCCACTGCTACACATAAATCTGGGCACTCTCTGGACTTAGTCTTCCTTCTAGGGATTGATGCATCCGACATGGGGGTGGAACCAGTCGTTTGGTCTGACCACTACACCATGAGGTTCAGTTTTTGCACCCCCCCTTAGAAGGCCAGCCCCTGTGGAGATGGTCAGGTACCGCCCATTACGGAATGTTACTTTACAAGGCCTAGCGACGGTCCTTGGCCTATCATCCCCCGCGTTGGTGAGCAGTAACCCAGAGGCACTGGTGTTGGCCTATAATGAGGCCATCACGGTTGCCCTGGATTATATTGCTCCTGTTCATGAGCGCCCCCTTTTCCTTCACCCCAGAGCCCCTTGGTTTGACGGGATTCTGAGGGAGATGCGGAGACAAGGGCGGAGGTTAGAGCATTGTTGTCGTAGGTCCGCCCTTGAAGCCGACTGCCTTAGATTGATGGAACATTATGCTAGCTGTCAATCTGCAATCACCCATAAGAAGGCAGAGTTCCTGTCCAGGGAGATTGCAGTTGCTCAGAATCGACCGGCTCAGCTGTTTCGAACTGTAGATAGACTGTGCAACCCAGCCTGTCTGCAAGTTCGGAAAGCCTTTTCGCAAATAGTGTGATGAGCTTGCTCGATACTTTGCAACTAAGGTGGCTGACATCAGGGCGGACCTGTGTTCGACAACCTCTAAGGGTGACGTCGTAGGAACGTGCGAGAACACAGTGCCTCGATTCTCTTGGAGTTCCTTTTATCGACCTGAGTTCATGGATATTATGAGGTTTATCCATAGTGTGCGCCCTACAAGCTGTAGCTTGGATCCTGGACCGACTACCCTAATTTTGGGCTGTGTTGATATCATTGGTCCAGTTTTGGTGCACATAGTCTGGTGCTTTTTGAAGTCAGGTGAGTTTCCTAGCTCCCTGAAAGAGGCAGTGGTGACACTTCTCTTGAAGAAAGCTTCCTTAGACCCAGACTGTTTTTCAAGCTACAGACCTATCTCTAACCTTCCCTTTATTGGGAAGGTTATTGAAAAGGTTGTAGCTGCTCAATTGGATGACCATTTAACCATCCATAGTATCTATGAATCCTTCCAGTCTGGTTTCCGTAAAAGACATAGCACCGAGACTGCGTTGGTTCGGGTGCTGAATGATCTTCTGAGGGCGAGGGATCAAAAGAGACGTTCCATCTTGGTTCTCCTTGATCTTTCTTCAGCTTTCGACACTGTGGATCACGTGGTGGTGTTAGCATGCCTGAGGCAAATCTGCGGAATGTTGGGAACCGTTTTGCAATGGTTCACTTCATTCCTTACTGGGAGATCAGAGTTGTATCGGGAATTTTTTCCTCCGGCCCAGTCTCTTTGTTGTGTGGAGTGCCTAAGGGTTCTGTGCTGTCACCCATGTTATTTGCAGTGTATATGCTGCCCCTCAGAAATATCATAAGACAGTATGGGCTGAGGTTTCACTGCTATGCAGATGATACCCAGCTATACCTGTCTTTTGCACCAGACCAGGATGGAGCTCTCTCAGTGTTTAACAACTGTCTGGGGGAAATCCAAGACTGGATGGATTCTAGTTGGTTAAAGTTGAACTTGGAGAAGACTGAGGTTCTGGTGGTGGACCTGGGTGGTCAGATTGAGAGGTCGTGTACTGGCGTGCCTTCTGGAATTTTTCTTGGCGGCATGTCACTTTTGACCTCTGAACAGGTGCGTAACCTTGGGGTGATTTTTGACGATAGGCTGACTTTACAATCTCAGGTGTCAGCCGTCATCAGAACTTCCTTTTCAAACAACATGAAGTCTTGCTGTATTTTGACAGTAGCAGTGAGTCCCAACCTTCGAACTGCCTTGGAGATGAAAGAGTTAACTTTCCATGCCAGGCATGGAACGCTGAGCTCGAGCTCGGTTGAGACTCTGTCTGTTGCTGTTTGAACTCAAACCGTCAGATTCTTTACTCCGCCTCACTGAACAGTCGCTCCGGAGATTTCTCCTTTGCTCGGTTCAATTTGTCTGTTAAAGTACCACTTTTCTTGGTTTTCGACCGAATTTAAACCGCAACCTGTCGGTTCAGTCTCTGTCTGTGGTATTCGTGAGTACTAGATAGGTTTATATTGTTTTCTATTGTGTGTGGAACTTGTAAACGGTTCATCGGTTCGGTTTGAACCGATCAAGTTGTTTAAAAGTAGAAATTAAGATTTTTTTTGAGTGTGGTTACCGGTTCTTTTCGGTTCTAAAAAAAAAAAACGAATTTTACTACAGTTTTTTCCACGACCCGTAACACTGTCAGGAACCGATAAGAGTGTCTTGCCTGGCCGATTGCCATTAAAAGGGTAAGTTTTGTTAGGACTGGCACTATGTCTGAGAAACCCAAAAGAAAAACCGGGCCCACTGGGTTTCAACACTGTAGTGTGTGTTTGAGAAGTCTTTGCTAAGGCTGACCCCCACACCACCTGTGTTTATTGTCTGGGGTTTGACCACCTCGATTCAGACTGCCAGATTTGTAAAAAGTTTCCTGCAGCTACCCTAGAAAAGAGAGTTGGTAGACTCGGGGAAAGGGAGGCCAAAAAGTCCGCCGACCTGGATGGCCAGCCCCGTTCGGTTCAAACCGAACCAGAAGGAGTGCCCTCTGACCAGGGCGAAACTTCTTTGGGCAAGAGGAGAACAGATTCCGAGGAGTTGGTTCCGGTTAAGAGAACAAGAACGGAAAAATCAGCTGGTGTGGATCCAAAAGTTTCTTCTCCAACCGCTGATGAAATAGCCAGAGCGATAAAAATTGTGCAGTCGCTTTCCCCGGTTCCGACTGAACCAGCACCATCAGGAAGGCGCTTGGTTCGGCCGGTTCCACCGGTTCCGGATTATGATTTAGAAGAATATTATGAACCGGAGAAGGAGGAAGAGGAGTATGAGGAAAGTGAATATGGTTTTGAAAGTCTGGATGTGCCCATTGACCCGGACATCTCCCCAGACAGACCTTCAGGAGTGTCTCCTCCTAGGCTTTCTGAGTCCCCCTTCCATTTCATGTTTTATAAGAAAGTGGCTGAAACCCTTCAGCTTCCTATGGAAGAAGCTGTGGATGACCAGGAGGAGCCTGACTATGTGGAAATGATGGATATCCCAGAGTCCAGGAGGCTGTTTATTCCCTTACACAAGTCTTTTGGGAAACAGACATTTAAGATTTTAAAGACTCCTAATTCTATACCTCCTGTGGATAAAAGAATGGACAAGAGGTATACTTTATCAGGCTCAGATACGGAGTTCCTTACCCAGCAATGCAGCCATGTTGGGGTAGTGCAGGCTGCAGCCTGTGATAAGGCTAATGTACCCTTGGCTTCACACCCCCCAGATAAGGACTCCAGGAGGATTGATGCCATGGCAAAGAAACAGTACATGGCAGCATCCTTGGGACTCAGGCAGGCCAATTATATGGCCTGTACAGCTAGATATCAGAAATCTAGATGGGACACTGTCATAGCTTTAGCTAAACGGGTCCCTGGCCAGCTTGCCAAGGAGCTGGAGCAGGTGGCTGCTGATGGTATTGAGGCATCCAAGGTGCAATTCCATGCTGCAGTGGACTCCAATGATGTTTCATCAAGACCGCTCCGTGGAAGATAGTACAGTTATGTAAAAACTTACCATAACAGTAGATGTCTGAGGAGTGTCTCTTGCAGTAGGTTTGTTCCCACCCTCCATCCCTCAGAGAGCAAGTTCTGGTCCAGTGACTAGGTTTGGGACTCCTTTGATACCTCTGCTTCCCTTTGGTCCTCGCTTTGCGAACTGAATCTGGCAGGGGAACGGAGGATACCAGGGACCGCCCACACTTGTATAGGAAACAGGAAGCTGGTGTCGTGTGGGTGGTCCCTGGAAAAGACTGCTAGAAGAGCTGCCGTGCACCACAGCGACCTCTGCTGGATACCCAAATGTATTACCTACTGCAAGAGACACTCCTCAAAGATCTGCTGTTGCGGTAAGTTTTTATGTAACTGTACTTTCTAGGAGTGGTATATGATGATCATCCACACGGACCCACCCAACCTCTCCAGCTTCAGCGCACAAACTCTGCTTCCAGCGGGCAAGATCTTACGTCATGGGGTGGAGCCAAGAGAGTTGCCACCTGGGTGGGTGGGAGGAGCCAGGTTTAAGACCTTTCTGGCAAGTCTTAAAGGGAAAGGCAACTGCCAGAATGTGTGGATGAACATCATATACCACTCCTAGAACTACTGTTACAGGTGAGTAACCTGTGTTTTCATATGCATCTTAGTGTGTGAACAAGGTGTGGTATGTTTAGCACAGGTTCTGGTGAATGTGTAGTGACCTGAAGTTCAAGTCCAAGTTTAAAAAGTATCTGAAAGCTGAAAGTCAATAAAATTGCTTGCCATGAAAACAAACCAAGCTTATTAACAGGTGAGGCAGCGTGGTCCAGTGTTCAGAGCAGAAATCTGAGACGTTCTCTTCAAACAGTGTTGATTCATCCATACACTTGCAGGACTTCAACTGATGACTTGCTGTGAGCTTGGGCAGCATCTGTTCCTCTCTCCTCACCCACGTCAAGGGACGTGGATATGATGATCTCACCTTGAGGGGGGATCTCTAGCAGCAGGTAATACCATTAGGACTAAGGCCGTTAGGACCCCATGGAAAAATTTTCTGACTAGTAGTCTATGGTGGGAGACCGCCCCCAACGTCGGCACTGCCCTAACGTCAGACGTGGTATAAAGGGGGACGGTTCCCCAGCACAGTCTGTTCTTTTCCTGCCGTTGACCCACTTGAATCGGATCCACGGACATCTCGGTGTCGCAGCCAACCGCCTTTTTTTCATGCCTTTGTGCAGTTAGTTAAAATTGTCCTTTTTTCGACAGAATTGCATGTCTTCTTCATCTACTGCATGACGGAAGTCGGTGTATGTGTGTGTGGCAGATCACGGTGAGAGACTGCCACTCTGCTTGTTTGTTCTGCCTAGGCCCAGACCACCAGCCTGATTGCCCACACTGCCAGAAATTTAACAATAAGGCCAGAATTCGATGGGCTAACATGCTAAAAGCTCATCTTCTGGAGAAACAAGTGGCTGCCATGCAGAAGTCCCACTCAGGGCGTAGTTCCTCTTCATCGCCTCGAGAAAGTTATGAGGGAAATGCCACCATCGGGAGAAAGAAAAGGCCAGGTCAGAATCCCGTCCAAAGTCCCCTAAGTGAAGTTCTGCTTCATCTGCCTCCGGCGGGAGGTCAGAATCTGTCCCCCCAGGTGCCACTGCTGTTTCAGGGGCTACTTCCAAGAAAGCATCCTCCTCGTCCCACAAAAAAGGTAGGGAGTCTTCTTCCACAGGGCATTCGTCTGCCCAAGCCCCCTTGGCCCACCGACCCCACAATTTATCACATGGGTTGACCCAAGAGTGACAGCCATCTGCCTCGAGGAAAGTCCTCAGACACTGTCCAAAAGCACAGTGGTTCGTCCGACAAACTTAAAAAAACAGGACAATTCCACCAGATGCCGAGAGGTCCCCCCCGATAAGCAAACGTATACTTCAGACCGTAGGCAGACCACTGGTCTGTCTGACTCTGCCTCGGATCATGACCAAAACGTCCCGGTCGAAAAGCGTCCATCAGCCCCGAAAGATCCGGTGTCTAAGAAGAAGCTGCCTAAGGATACAAGACCTCCGTCCAATAAGCCAGACACCAGGCTGGAAGATGTCTGCCTCAGGGATTGAGCCAGACCCATTGCTAGAGATGCCTACAGAAGAGGTGCCTACAGAATGGGCGCCAGCCCCCAAAGGTCCACAAGGCCCGACGCCCAGTCCATCGAACCTGACGCCCCCACCCCCAGTGGTCCCTTTTGCTGATGTCTGGGCATTATTCACCTCTTGGTTGAACACCATGAAAAGGGATCTACTCCATGGACCAAGGGATTTGTCCCTGGTGCGACCACTACACAGGGACTATTTCCCCAAGCCGCCTCCCCCACCAAAAGACCGTCGGCTGCCAGAAGATGACCAGCAGCTGCCAGGTCCCGGGGCAGAAAACGACACCGGTTGTCTGTGCCGTCCTCTAGCAGATGTCCGCTGTCATCATCCTCAGATTATACGTCCAAGGAGGAGCTGCCTATCCCTTCTCCGGGGCCAAGAAATTCCCCTCAATCCCCACCAGATGATCTGTCTTTCAAACACCATGAAGTCTTGCTATATTATAACATTAGCAGTCAGCCACTGCAGCTGAACTGCCCCGGAGAGGAAGGAGTTAACTCCAGAGGATCTGGAGTTCTACAGCTCGAGGGCGCTGTGCCCAAAGCTCTATCTGGCAGTTTCAAATGAAACTGTCAGATTCTTTACTCCGCTTCACTGAACAGTCGCTCCGGAGATCAGCTCCTTCAGCTCGGTTCATTCTCGGTTCAAGCGTGTATTTTTCGGTTCATTGAACCGGCAAAAGTCATTATTTTAACCGCATTTCGGTTTTAAAGCTCTATCTGGTAACCGTAAGTACTAAATTTCAAGTCTGTGTGGAAAATTAATTATCGGTTCGGTTTTGAACCGATCGCTTTGTTATTTCTACATTTTAAAAGTGTACAGTGGGTTTTAGAGTGCGGTTCCCGGTTCTTATCGGTTCTAAAAAAACAGAATTATAACGGTTTTTTCAAATACCCGTGACACGGTTAGGAACCGATAAGGGTGTCTTGCCTGGCACTGCCATCAAAAGGGCAAGTTTTGGTTAGGCTGGCATTATGTCTGAGAAACCCAAAAGAAAAACCGGGCCCACTGGGTTTCAACACTGTGATGTCTGTGGGGAGGCCTTTGCCAAGGCTGACCCACACACCACTGTGTTTATTGTCTGGGGCTGACCACCTCCTGTCAGACTGCCAGGTGTGTAAAATTTCCCTGCAGCCACCCTGGAAAAGTTGGGCGGCTCAGGAGCGAAACCAAAAAGTCCGCTGACTCGGATGGCCAGCCGGTCCAGTACCCACTGGACCAGAGGGAATGCCCTCTGACCAGGGCGAGACTTCCTCGGGCAAAAGGAAGGCTGGTTCAGAGGAACCAGTCCCGAGTAAAAAGACAAGGAAATCAGTAGGTTTGGGGTCCAAAATTGTGTCTCCAACTGCTGCAGAGATAGCTAAAGCCATTCAGATTGTCCAGTCACTGTCTCAGGGATCTGTAGAACCACCAACAGTTGGTAAAAGGTTGGTTCGTTCAGTCCCAGTGGTTCAGGATTTTGAAGTTGAGGATTTTTATGAACCACAGGAGGGGGAGGAGGAATTTGATCAATATATGTGTGGCTGGGGGGGTCTGGACGTGCCCATTGAACCGGACATTTCTCCAGACAGACCTTTAGAATCTCCTCCTATTCTGTCTGAGTCCCCTTCTTTCTTTATTTTTTACAAAAAGGTTGCAGAAGCCCTCCAGCTTCCTTTAGAGGAGGCTGTGGATGAGCAAGAGGAGCCTGATTATGTGGAAATTATGGATATTCCAGAGTCTAGGAGGTTGTCTATTCCTTTGCATAAGTCATTTAGGAAGCAAACAACAAAGATTTTAAAAAATCCTCATTCTGTCCCTCCTGTAGATAAAAAAAATGGACAGAAGGTATACTTTGTCAGGCTCAGATACAGACTTCCTTACTGAACAGTGTAGTCATGTAGGTGTGGTACAAGCTGCAGCCTGTGACAAGGCTAATATTCTCTGGCCTCACATCCTCCTGATAAGGATTCCAGGAAGATTGATGCCATGGCTGAAGAAACAGTATATGGCAGCTTCTTTGGGACTCAGGCAGGCAAATTATATGGCTTATGTGGCTAGATATCAGAAATCTAGGTGGGACACAGTATTGCAGTTAGCCAAGCAGGCCCATGGCCAGCTGGCTAGTGAGTTGGAACAGGTGGCTGCTGATGGCATTGAAGCCTCTAAAGTTCAATTTCATACTGCTGTTGATGTTAATGATGTTTCCTCTAGGGTCATGGCCACTTCTGTAGCTTTCCAGTGGGTTGGCATGGCTCAGATGCACTAATCTGTCCCAAGATACCCAGTCAAAGGCTATGGATTTTCCTGTAGTGGGAAATTCTCTGTTTGGGAGCAAACAGAAAACTATATGAAAAGATGGATGAATACAGAACTACCTACAAAAGTGCCAGGCTAAGGAGAAGCATGCCATGCCACAAAGGCATGCTCCCAGAGGTAGGGCAGGCCTTTTCCAGGCCTTTTACCAATTTCAAGCCTCCTCTGCTGTCTACGCAGAGGTTTCTTCAGAGGCAGGGTAGCGAGGGCACAAGTGGGCCGTCCCCTCCCCTCAGCCTAAGGCTGCTGCTAAGCAGGCACCTGATGGGGTGCCCAGGGCCGATTCTCCTGTACCAGTGGAGCAGGTTGGCCTATTTCAGCGGAACTGGCTGTCCCTAACTATGGACAGATGGGTTCTGGAGGTAATAGGCCAGGGTCTGGTTCTCAGCTTCAAACACTTTCCAAAGATGAGAGTCAGACATTTTCCACCTGCAAATCCTTCAGAAGCCCTTGCTTTGGAAGCAGAGGTTTCTTCTCTTCTGGACTGCAAAGCAGTGGAAAGGGTTCCTCCTTGCCATCAGGGCAAGGGGCTTTATTCAAGATACTTTCTTACCCCAAAAAAGACAGGAGAATGGAGGCCCATTCTAGATTTAAGGTACCTGAACAAGCATCTTTTGAAACCAAAGTTCAAAATGTTGACTCTGGCAATGATATTGCCTTCCTAAGGCCAGGGACTGGCTAGCTTCCCTGGACCTCAAGGATGCCTATTTTCATGTTCTGATCAGGCCTTCTCACCGAAAGTACCTCAGGTTCGAACTGCCCTCAGGCCACTACCAGTTCAGGGCAATGCCCTTGGCCTGACCTCTCTCCAAGGTATTCACAAAATGTCTCGCTGTAGTAGTGGCTCACTTAAGAAGGCAAGGGGTTGCTGTGTTTCCCTACCTGGACGACTGGCTCATTGTGGGTCAGTCTCCAGGTCAGGTTAAAACCCATTTGCAAGTCACCCAGCAGCTTCTCACTTCCCTGGAATTCCTGCTAAACTTACCAAAGTCAGTTCTGGAATCGGTTCAGGTCCTAACTTTCATAGGCGCAGAATTGAACACAAGGTTAGCCAGGGCTTTTCTTCCCTCGGAAAGGGTGGACAGACTCATCGCCCTGGCATCCTCCTTTACCCTGGGGGTCTCTCGACTAGCAAGGCATTTTCTGCAACTCCTTGGGCACATGGCTGCTTCCACAGCTGTCGTGCAGGGAGCAAGATTCCAGATGAGGGACATTCAGTTCCATTTGAGGGCCTATTGGTCTCAAAGGAAGGACCCCCTGCAAGTTGGTTCCAGTTACTCAAACTCTGATCCTAGCCCTCCACTGGTGGCAGGTCAAGAGCAATTTAAGACAGGGGGTTCCCTTCATTCCCATTTCTCGCTCCCTCACCCTCACCACGGATGCCTCCCTGTTAGGGTGGGGGGCTCACCTGGGCGATCTTGCCACCCAGGGGGTGTGGTCTCCTCAGGAATCTCTGCTCCACATCAATCTGTTGGAACTCAGAGCTGTCTTTTTAGCTCTTCGGGTGTTTTCAGATTCTGTCCAGAACAAAGTGGTTCAAGTCAGGACAGACAATACCACCACAATGTGGTACATCAACAAGCAAGGGACACGGTCTTCAGCCTTGTGCACCGAAGCAATAAGTAGTGGTCTCTGGCCTACTCCTGAACACCTCCCTGATAGTGGTTCACCTCCCAGGGAAGGACAATGTCCTGGCCGGGCGCCCTCAGCAGAATTTCTCAGGGCCATCACGAATGGGCTCTGAATCCACAAGTGCTGGGGTCTGTCTTTTGCCAGATGGGGCACTCCTCAGATAGATCTTTTAGCAGCCCCAGACAACCATCAACTTCCTCTTTTCTGTTGCAGGCCTCCAGTACTGGGCTCAGTCCCTCTGGGCGCCTTTCTGTTGGACTGGAAGGGAAGTTCCTGTATGCCTTCCTCCTTTCCTCTTCTTTTCAGGGTACTAGTAAAAATCAGATCTCAACCTTGCAGAGTGATTCTGATTGCCCCAGATTGAGCCAGACAGCCCTGGTACCCTCTGCTTCTGTCCTTGGCAGTCCACCCCTGCCCTGAGCCTACCAGAGTCCATGACTTACTGGCCTGTGCACAGGGAGGTGTGGTATCCGGACCTCAAATCCCTCCACCTCAAGGCTTGGCTCTTGAGGAGCTAGAATTACTGACTTACCTTTCTCAGGTGTCATGGATATTTTAAAGGCTTCTGGAAGCCTTCCACTAGAACCACTTATAATTCTAAGTGGAAGAGGTTTTCCATCTGGTGCTCTGAGAGGCAGATTATCCCAGAATCTGCTGATTTTCCCATTCTTCTGGAATATTTGGTCCATCTGAATTCCCTAGGCCTTAGACCAGCTACCCTGAAGGTTCATCTGGCAGCTGTCTCTGCTTTTGTGTCAGCAGGGAAGCCTGCCTCCCTTTCTTCTCACCCTGTGTTCTCCAAGTTTTTAAAGGGTTTACTTCATACTAACCCTCCTTTTGAGAACCAGCTCCCGCCTGGGACCTGAATATTTGCATTGCTCAGTTAATGCAACCCCCTTTGAGCCTCTGTCTTCAGCAGAGCTCAAGTATTTAACGGAAAACCGTTTTCCTAGTAGCTATCACCTCTGCCAGGCGCATAAGTGAGTTACAGGCCCTGTCAGTGGAAGAAGATTTTATCTCTTTCCACAGAGATAAGGTAGTCCTTAGGACTAATAGAAAGTTTTGCCTAAGGTGGTTTCTGATTTCCACCTGAATCAATCTATCTCTCTCCTATTTTTCACTGAGCATTCTTCCTCAGGTGAGAGGAGACTGCACAGCTTGGATGTCAAAGAGCCTTAAGCTACTATTTAGAGCGCACCAGAGGTCATAGGTTGAATCCTCCAACTGTTTCTTACCTATGGCGAGGGTTGGCAAGGAAAACCTGCCACTAAGAGAACAATTGCAAGGTGGATTGTTTCTTGTATCCAATTCTGTTATCAGAAACTAGGTGAAAGTACCCCCTCAGGATTGAGGGCCCACTCCACCAGGGGTACAGCTGCGTCTCTAGCGGCTGCTAGGGACATTCCATTCTGGAGGTTTGTCAAGCTGCTACCTGGAAGACAGTTCACACCTTTACCAAGCATTATTCCCTGGATGTCCAGTCCAGGAGAGATGCTCGGTTTAGCACAACTGTTAGCTGAGACCTATTTCCTAAGTGAGTTCTGACCCTCCTCCATGGAGGTACTGCTGTGTAATCTGCTAATGTTATAATATAGCAAGACTTCATGGTGTTTGAAGAAAAATTACTCACCTTAGTAATTGCTTTTCTTCTCATGGAGTCTTGCTATTGTATTTCCCTCCCTCCTGCCCCTCTCAGAACCTCTACTTGGGTAGGGGTGGCAAGTGAGTGCAAGCACTGTGTCATGCCATTGTAGTTATCCCTTTACCCTCTCTCCTTTGGGTTAGGGATCTGGTTGCTTTCATTTAGGTTATTTATATTGCCCCCTTCCTGGACTTGAGTCTTGGGGGAAAGGGGGGGTTCATAATGTGCTTGTCAAGGGTGGTAAAACGAACCATAATACCATCAATTTTTGTTATTATGGTTCTGGGTGTTTCTTTGTTATTTATATTGTTGTTACTACTACTAGTAGGTAGCCATGGGCTAGTGTAGTTTTCCACACAGACTTTCTGTTCTTTGATGTTAGCCGTAAAGATCTGACAGTTTCATTTGAAACTGCCAGATAGAGCTTTGGGCACAGCGCCCTCGCGCTGTAGAACTCCAGATCCTCTGGAGTTAACTCCTTCCTCTCTGGGGCAGTTCAGCTGCAGTGGCTGACTGCTAATGTTATAATATAGCAAGACTCCATGAGAAGAAAAGCAATTACTAAGGTGAGTAATTTTTTCTTCTTGGACATAGTGTGGCACATTCAAGCTCTGTACCAGTGGGATACAGAGGAGCTGAACCCAGAAAGGCGATGCCTAGCAAAATCCTTGGGCCACTGATCCTAAGCTACTGGTAATTCCTTCATTAGTGGAACCTCTCCAAGACGTCACAAGGCTTACTTGGCAACACCCGGCCACTACGCCAGCGGTGCCAAGAATGGCAGACAGGCTTTATAGGACTCCAAAAGAAGAGCCCTTTCTAGGGGAAAATCCAAGGGCTGACTCCATGGTGTTAACAGCAGCTCATGGCAGGGCACAACAGCCCAGACATATGAGTGCCCAACCTCCTGACCCAGAGTCCAAGAAACTTGACCACGTGGGTAGACAAGTTTACACTTCAACCACTAGTGCGATCCGATCGCCGAATTTCCTGCCCACATGGCGGCCTACCAGAAATCTCTCTTTGCAGAGGGCATGGATCTGGCCAAAGCTCAGCCAGAATCTGAGGGACAAGCAGAACTCCTAACCCTTATTCAATCAGGAATGGATGTAGACAAACACGTCTTCAGATGCTCATATGACTGCAGATATGGCAGCTAACATAGGTATCTGCATGTGGAGGCCTGCCTGGCTAAGAGTTTCAGGTTTTCACCAGGACCTCCAAGATGCTATTTTGTACGCTTCCTTCCAGGGTCCTGTCCTTTTTGGTCAAGAGGCTGAAAAAGTGATCATTGGGCTACAGGACTTGGGGTAAGCTGTGTCTGAGGTCCACAGAATGTACAGATTGGAGCCTTAGACTGGTCATTGTCGTCCTTTTCGTAAGCAAGGACAACAGGGGAAACAGCAACCTCAGCAAAAGAGAGCCTTCAGAAAGCGTGGCCACCCTGTCCCTTCAGGTGCCCGGGGCCCCCAAGCACCCCAAAGCTCCCAGACCTCCCTTGCCCACCCCCCTTCACTACAGCATGACTCCCTACCAGTCCTCCCTCTCCCACAGCAAGTGCAGAAGTGCAGGGGGAGGCAGTAGGAGGGAGGATCTCCCTCTACGTGTCAGGATGGTCCAATATAACATCGAACCAATGGGTCCTACAGATAGTAGAGAGAGGTTACTCCCTAGAGTTCATTCACATTCCACTGGACAACCCTCCAGTCCTCTCCCACTATTCACCCTCCCATGCCCTCCTTCTGAGGGCAGAAATTCAGGCCTTGCTAGAGAAAAGAGCCATCCAGGAGGTTCCCTTTGCTCAGAAGGGCAAAGGTTTTTACTCCCATTTTTTCTATTCCCAAAGAAAATGGGAGACCTCCACCCCATTCTGGATCTCAGCCAGCTGAACAATTATATGGAGTACAAGAGATTCAGGATGGGGTCTTTGGCAAGCCTGTTGCTCATGCTCCATCAAGGAGATTGGCTCTGCTTCCCTGGGCGTGCAGGACACATACATGAATATCAAGACCCTGCCGTCCCACAGGAAGTTCCTGCGCTTCATTGTTTTTTGACTGGGCATTCTCGAACATCTCATATTACTCCTGTTCTAGGGACATGGATATGTCGTTCATCCATACCGTCTGACAGGTTCCTTGCTGCTTTAAATCTTGCCGAAAGGTCTTCAAGCTGGCTCCTCCCACCCACCTGGGTGGTAAAACTCTCAGCTCTGCCCCATGACGCCAGATCTTCCTTACTGCTTGGAAGCTCAGGTTCCCTCCTTAGCACTCTGCGTTTAGACTGTATCCAAACTCTTCGGTTAACCCGAAACTAATTTTAAAGTTTACTAGACTTCGGTCTGTTTCTTTCCTTACGGCTGCAATGGACAAATTGACTCCTGGTTTTTGGCAGTGCCCATGCGGGCAGAAGATGTCTAGGACTGATCCGCACTCCACGTGCATCTACTGCCTTGGGCTTGACCACGATCCGCAGGCCTGCGATTTGTGCAAGTCCTGTTTGACAAATGTCCTCAAAGACTGTGCTGCCAGGCCCCAACATGGGCACCCTGAGAGGCGTGCACCGCCGGTGAAGTCGAAGGAGGCCAGTTGGTCTGTTTCCATGGCGGCTGGCTTGGCTGAGCAACTTGAACAGATGATCGCCCTCGAGGAGGAGGCGTCCCAGGCCACATCTTCATCTTCCTTGGTCGCGGCATTTATCCCGCTCTCCTTGGGCTCCTCCTATACAGCTTCTTTTAAGGAGTTTTGCCAGTCCCTCTGTATGAAAGGTGAGGGTCCATCGGGACACTCCTCTCAGTCCAGGAAGAAGGACTCGAAGGGTAAGTCCCACCATCGGCGTTCGTGGGAGCGGGAGAGGTCCCCTTCCCCAGGCAGTCGACTTTCAACTTCAAGTCGAGGTTGCGGCTAAGGCCTCTGGCTTCACGGTGTCCCCATCAGGTCAGCCGGGCCGAGACACCCGTCGACACGGTCAAGATTTTTCTCAGCCCATCTGACGGGCTGTCGACTGGAGAAGCCGACAACCCTTCTTCACCGGTCCCCCCGATGGAAACCGAGGACTTTCCTGTGCCGGAGTCCCTGGTTAAGGCTCCCAAGCCGAGGGAGGAACGGGTTTTCCCTGCTCCCTCCCAGACCCACCCTCGGAAACACCGACGGTCTCTGACCTCTTCTCGGTCCAGCTGACACCGGCGGTCTCGGTCTCAGAACAGAGGAAAGCGGTGGCGCCGCTTGTCCTCGTCTTCTTCCTTCTCGGAGGAAAGGCATTGGCGCAAATTGCGTCGACGCTACGAGGACTTAATGTGGCAGCAGCTCATTTTGACCGGGAACAAGCCGATGCTGTCGCCTTCCCCGGCCATTAAGTGGCTGTCACCTGAAAGGCTGAAACAACCCTTCGCGGTGGTCGAGGAGCCCAAACTGGCACCGGTTGTTCGGCCAAAACCAGCTGCCCCACTGATTGTGGTGGAACCCCCGCCTCCACAATCTAAATCTGGGGCTCCGACCAAGGATTCTCGGTCAGGTCAGGGACTGCCCAACCGGTTGTCAATCACCCTCACTCCCGACCGTCCTCAGCAGGTGTAGGGTGGCTCAGGCTCTAGGCAGCTATTCGCAGATTCCTCAGAGTCTGACGACTCTTCCCTATTCTCCAGGCCCCTTGACCTGGAGTCCTCCAGGGGACAGTCGATGGACGAGAGCCCATCCTCGTTCATGGGTTTGCTTCGGCTCATCTCAGAGTCCACTGGGATGCAGCTCAAGCCCATATCCAAGCGGGCCAAGTATCCCCTGACGGAGATACTGGACAGAGGGGATTTTCCCATGGAGGCCTTTCCGGTGGCTGAAGCCATTGTTGGCCCAGCCTTGGAGCTATGGCAGAGGCCGGCTTAGGAATTATGTGGTCCCTACCAGCTCTTTGTCCAGTTTCTCGGAACACTCCTCTGTGGATAGGTTGGTCACCGACAGCGTTTTTCGGTGTTCTGGGAATGCTGGGGATGTGGACAAGCGCCCCCCCCGACAAAGAGTCTAAAAAGATGGACTATGCCGGGCGCAAAATATATGCTGCGTCCTCCCTCGGCCTCCATCAGGCCAGTTCGGCCGTACTGATGGCACACTTCTCCCACGCCCTCATGGGCTCCCTGGATGAGGTGATCCCTCATCTCCCGGCTGATCTGCAGACTACGGTCAAGCAGGTGCGGGATCAAGGAAGGGCAGTGGCGAAACAGCAGCTCCAAATGGCTCTTGATATCGGAGACTCTTGTGCCCGGTCAGTAGCGGCCGCAGTGGCCATGCGCCGCAGAGCCTGGCTGAG
Source organism: Neoceratodus forsteri (assembly GCA_016271365.2). Lineage (NCBI taxonomy): Eukaryota > Metazoa > Chordata > Ceratodontiformes > Ceratodontidae > Neoceratodus > Neoceratodus forsteri. The sequence goes on along the minus strand of CM057455.1, from coordinate 815,202,395 downwards.
GATATCCACCTTTACGGCGGATACCCAGCACAAGTTGGCAGACGTCCCCTTCCTGGGGACCAACCTGTTCGGCCCTGGAGTGGAAGGCCACCTCCAGAGAATCGAAAAGTCCAATGCCACCTTGGACTCGGTCACGTCTGCTCAGAAAGACAAAGGCCGTTGACAGCAACACATGTCCTTTCGCCCTTCTGCCCCTGCGGCACATCTGGCCCAGCTACACCAGCATCGGGGCCAGCAGGCTCGCACTTGGCACCCCAAAGCCAAACCTGCAGCTTCCTCTAACAGGAAGCTGGGAGGAAAAGGCCCAGGAGGTCCCTCGGCCGATCCTTCCTCCAAGCCTGCTCAGTGCCGGGTTGAGGGGTGTCGCCACCAACCTCGTCACTTCCCCCTGGGTTCCCCCCTTGGGGGGATGGCTCCGCCACTTTCTTGCTACCTTGTCCGCTATCACCATGGACCGTTGGGTGTTGGAGGTGGTAGGAAAGAGTCTGCCTCTGGAGTTCGAGCAGGCCCCGCCCTTCCGAGCCGTCTCCCCACGGGGAGTTACGGGGTCCGCAGCCTCTCTGTCGGCCTGTCGAGCCAGCATTGCCCTGCTCCTCAAAAAGGAGGTGGTCAGGAAGGTGGCGGATCCTCCACCAGACCCAGGGTTTGTGTCCAGGTACTTCCTGGTACCGAAACGGACGGGGGGCTGGCGCCCCATTCTAGACCTGCACGACCTGAACAGGTTCCTAAGGTCTCGAACCTTCAGGATGGTCACTCTGGCTCGGATCATTCCATCCTTGGAATGAGGCATGTGGTTCTGTTCTCTGGACCTCCAGGATGCGTTCTTTCACGTCCCAATCTGTCCGTCCCACCAGCGATTCCTTCGCTTCAGAGAAGAGGGGTCGCTCTACGAGTTCCGGGCCATGCCCTTCGGCCTTTCTCTAGCTCCCAGGGTCTTCACCAAATGCATGGCAGTGGTGACAGCATTCCTGCAGCGCCGAGGGGTCCGGGTGTACCCTATCTGGACAACTGGCTGATTGCGGCCTCCTCCAGAATGGAGGTGAAGCGGTCCAGGGATCTGGCCTTCCAAGTTTGCTCTCAAGTTGGCCTCCTTATCAACGAGGCCAAGTCGGAACTTGTGCCAAAGCAGGTGATCCAATTCATCGGGGCAGAGCACGGCTTCTGGCGGATAGGGCCAAGGTTCTTTCCTCCTTTGCCCAGTCATTTCAAGGTGGGCAATTGCGCCCTGCCCGGGACTTCCTGCGTCTCCTGGGCCTCATGGTGGCCTGCACCCGCGTGGTCCGTTGGGCCCGTTGGCACATGCGTCCCCTACAGTGGGGACTGGCCAGCCAATGGTCACAGCGCTCCGGTCCTTTGGATCAGCCAGTGACAGTGACCCAGGAGATGTGGAACGCTCTCCAGTGGTGGATCATTTCAGCTCATCTGCAGGAGGGCATCCCGTTTGTCTGCCTCGAGCAGACGGTCTCTCTGTCGACCGATGCCTCTCTGTTAGGTTGGGGTGCCCATCTGGGGGAGCACAGAGCGCACGGCCTCTGGTCCCCTCAGGAGTCCCGATGCCACATCAACCTGCTGGAGCTTAGAGCAGTTCGTCTAGCCCTCGCCACCTTCGCTTCATTTGTACGGGGTCAAGTGGTCCAGGTGCAGATGGACAATACCACGACCATGTACTACCTAAACTGCCAGGGCGGGACACACTCCATGACCCTGTGCAGGGAAGCTCTCCACATTTGGTCCCTCGTGCACAGCCTGGAGGCGGATCTCCTTGCCATCCATCTGGCAGGAGCCTCCAACATTCTGGCCGATGCCCTAGGCGGATAGGAGCTGCATCCTCAGTGGTCTCTCCTGCGGGAGGAGTACAAGATCTGTTCTCCCACTGGGGCATGCCTCGGGTGGACCTGTTTGCCTCAGGGAGAATCTGAGCGAGGCTGTTTCATGCCCGCCCCCCTCAGCAGGGCTCGCCTGCAGGGGGATGCCTTCTAGAGCCATGGACCCAGGCCCTTCTCGCCTTTCCCCATTTCCTTGATCCAAAGGTGCTTCTCAAGGCGAGGAGGGGGCGCAGGTGATTCTGGTAGCCCCAGACTGGCCCCGCCAGTTCTGGTATCCAGATCTCCTCAGTCTCAGCTCCAGGCTCCAGAGGTGGCTTCCAGCCCACCCGGACCTGATCTCAGTCAATCTGAGGAAGGTTTTCTGTCCGGACCTTCAATCCCTGCACCTGACGGCCTGGTTCCTGAACGGCTAGAGTTCCAGGTCTTGGGTCTTTCCGACGAGGTCCTCAACGTTGTTGAGGCTTCCCGTAAGGAGTCGACCAGAAAATGCTATGCCTTTAAATGGAAGAGATTCTCCATTTGGTGTTGGGGCAAGGGCCTGGACCCTTCCTCCTGCTCCTTGGCAAGCATTCTGGACTACCTGTGGTCCCTTTCAAACAACATGAAGTCTTGCTATATTATGACAATTGCAGTTTGTCCCATCATTAGAACTGCTCCGGAGGTGAAAGAGTTAACTCCCATTCTAAGAATGGAACTTGGAGCGCGAGCTCGGTTAGAGAAGCTCTGTCTGGGTTATTTCAAACCCAAACTGTCAGATTCTTTACTCCGCCTCACTGAACAGTCGCTCCGGAGATTTCTCCTACTGCTTGGTTCATTTCTCGGTTTAAACAGTGTTTTCTCGGTTCAGATCAACCGAGAATATTATTTTCTAGGGACATGGATATGTTGTTCATCCACACTCATTGGCAGTATCCTTGCCGCTTTAAATCTTGCCGGAAGGTCTTCAAGCTTGCTCCTCCCACCCACCCGGGTGGTATAACTCTCGGCTCCGCCCCATGACGCCAGATCTTCCTTACCGCTTGGAAGCTCAGGTTCCCTCCCTTAACGCTTCTGCGTTTTGCGACTGGTTCCTATTTCTCCGCTTTCATGGATTTAAAATAAAAATTTTGCAAAGACTTCAGTCTTCGATCCCTGTGCCGCGATGGACAAATCGACTCGATTTGGAGATGCCCATGCGGCAGAAGATGTCTCGACGATCCACACTCCACGTGTGTCTACTGCTTAGGCCTTGAGCACGACCCGCGAGCTTTGGACCTGTGCTCATCTTTCTCGCCTCGTCCCTCGAGACCGTGCTGCCCGATTGCAACTGGGCCGCCCGAGAAGCTGCCTCGTGAAGTCCAAGGAGGCCCTGGTTAGTGGTGTCCAAGGGGCGCGGGAGCTCGGCGGATCAGTCGAGCGGATGGTCGCCGAAGAGGAGGCGGCGCGGGTCAGATCCTTCCTCGGGCCAAGCATTTATCCCGCCTTCTGGGTTCTTCCTACACGCTTCTTTTAAGGAGCTTTGTCTGTCCCTCTCCACTAAAGGAGAAGGCTCGCCTGCTGGACCTTATTCTCGGTCCAAAAAGAGGGACAGGCAGTCCTCCGCTGACGCCTTTGGGAGCGGGAAGGTCCTCTCCCCGGCCGCCGTCCGTCGGCTTCAGCCCACTCTCTGCCTGGCCACTGGCTCCTCACGGTGTCCCCTGCCAGGTCAGTTGACCGAGACTCCCACTGATAAGTCGATTTTTCGGACCCATTGATCGGCTTGTCGCTTTAGCAGCCGAGATTCCCTCCCGGGTTCCCCGGGAGGAGTTGAGGATCCTGTGCTCGCCTGTGCCTCCGGTTCCGGGACTCGATGGACCATCCGGCATAAGGGAGTGCCGCCCGCCGACACCTCCTCGCACCGACCCTCGGAAATTCCGGGACTCTCGTCTCGGGTTCGACCCTTTCGGCGGTCCAGCTGCTCCCACCGCCAGGAAGCGGTCTCGGTCTGCATCAAGGGTAGCCGGCGTTGCCGCCGGCCCTCGCCGGCTGCCGTCCTCGACCTGAGATTCTCGGTCGGCTAAGGGTTTACCCATCGGTTGTCAGTTACCTCACTCCCGACCGACTCGCAGGTGGTGGGGCTCAGGCCAGAGGTAGTTTTCGAGGACTCTTCCGAGTCCGAAGATGATTCTCTCCTTCTTCTCCAAGCGACTGGACTTGGAGTCTTCAGGAGGTCGTCAATGGACTTATAGCCCGTCGTCTTCCTAGGACTGCTTCCGGCTCATCTCGGAGTCTACCGATGGAGCTCGAACCCGCTTCCAAACGGGCCAGGTATCCCTCACGGAGATTCTGGACCCGAGGGATTCTCCGACGGAGGTCTTCCGTGGCCGAGGCCATAGTGGGTCCGCACTGGAACTTTGGCAGGCCCTGCTTCCTGCCCTGCGCCGGCCAGGATGGCCAGGAAGTATGCGGTCCCTACCGGTTCCTTGTCCGTTGAACACCCTCTGCTGAGGGGTTGGTTACCGACAGCGTCTGCGCACCGGCAACGCCAGGGATGTGGACAAACCTCCTGACAAGGAGTCCAAGAAATTGACTACGTCGGGCGTAAAAGTCTACGCTGCGTCCTCTCGTCTCGCCAGGCCAGTTCGGCCGTCCTCATGGCACATTTTCTCATGCCCTGTTGGGCTCCTGGATGAGGTCATCCTCATCTTCCCGCCGATCTGCAGACTACGGTTAGCAGGTGCGGGACCAGGGCAGGGCAGTGGCCAAACAGCAGCTCCAGACTGCTTTGGATATAGGGACTCATGTGCCAGATCGGTGGCGGCCGCAGTGGCTATGGTCGATGGGCTTGGCTGAGGATATCCACCTTTACTGGATACCCAGCACAAGTTGGCGGATGTTCCTTTTTGGGACTGACCTCTCGGCCCTGGGGTGGAAGGTCACCTGCAGAGGATCGAGAAGTCCAATGCCACCTTGACTCGGCCTTCCGCCAGAAGGACAAAGGCGCAACCACAGCCTAAGCCTCCTTCGTCCTCTGCCCTCGGCGCGCCCGGCCCAGCAACGCTAGGCCAGCAGGCTCGGGCCTTGCATCCCAAACCCAAGCCGGCTTCCTCTAACAGGAGGCAGGAGGAAAGGGCCCAGGAGGTCCTCGGCGGGTCCCTCCTCCAAGCCTGCCCAGTGACGGGCTGAGGGGTGTCGCCCCCATCCCGGCTACTCCATTCCCTGGGTCCCCCGGGGGACGGCCCGCATCTGCTCCGCCTGGTCCGCTGTTACCACGGACAGGTGGGTCTTGAGGTGGTGGAGAGGCCTGCCTCTGGAATTCGAGCAGGCACCACCCTTCAGAGCCGGGCCGCCTCGGGGCTTCTGGGATCCCCAGCCTCACTGGCGGCTCGCTCGAGCCGACATCGCCTCCTCCTCCTCCAGAAGGAGGTGTGTAAGAGGTGGTGGACCTCCTTCAGACCCAGGGTTTGTGTCCAGGTACTTCCTGGTTCCAACGGACGGGGTTAGCGTCCATTCCTTACCCACACGACCTAAACAAGTTCCTAAGGTCTCGAACCTTCAGGATGGTCACTCTGGCTCAGATAATACCATCCTTGGAACGCGGGCGTGGTTCTGCTCTCTGACTTGCAGGCATTTTTCCACGTCCCTATCCGTCCGTCTCACCAGAGATTCCTTCGCCCGAGCTGAAGGATCTCTTCGAAGTTCCAAGCCATGCCCTCGGCTTGTCTCCAGCTCCCAGGGTCTTCACCAAATGCATGGCAGTGGTGACAGTATCTCCTGACGGCTCCGGGTGTACCCTACCTGGACGACTGGCTGATAGCAGCTCCCTCCAGGAAGGAGGCGGAGTGGTCCAGAGATCTGGCCCTCCAGGTCTGCTCTCAACTGGGCCTCCTTATCAACGAGGCCAAGTCGGAACTCGAGCCGAAGCAGGTGATTCTATTCATCGGGGCGCAGCTCGACTCTCTTCGAGCCAGAGCGCGGCTCCCGGCGGACAGGGCCGAGGTTCTTTCCTCCTTTGCCCGATCATTTCTGGTTGGGCAATTGCGCCCTGCCCGGGACTTCCTGCGCCTCCTGGGTCTCATGGCGGCCTGCACCAGCGTGGTCCGCTGGGCCTGCTGGAACATGCGTCCCCTTCAGTGGGGACTGGCCAGCCAGTGGTCACAACGCTGCGATCCCTTGGACCAGCTTAGTGAGGTGACAAGGGGATGTGGAACGCCTCCAGTGGTGGACCGCTCCAGATCATTTGCAGGAGGGCATCCTGCTCGTCTCGCCTCGAGCCGATTTGCTCTGTCTGATCGACCGTCCTCTGATGGGTTGGGGTGCCCATCTGGGGAACACTGGGCTCATGGCCTCTGGTCCCCGCGGGAGTCCCGATGCCACATCAACCTGCTGGAGCCCGAGCGGTCCGCCTAGCTCTCACCGCCTTTTGCTCTGCTCCTCCGGGTCAAGTGGTCCGAGTCCAGACGGACAATACCACGACCATGTATTATCTAAACCGCCAGGGCGGGACGCTACCCATGCTTCTATGCAAGGAAGCTCTCCGTGATTTGGTCACTGTGCGCAGCCTGGAGGCGGATCTCTAGCCATTCACGTGGCAGGAGCTCTCCAACACCCTGGCCGATGCCCTGAGCCGGATAGGGGCTGCATCCCACGAGTGGTCTCTCCTGCCGGAGGTAGTACAGCATCTGTTCTCCCTTTGGGGCACACCTCAGGTGGACCTGTTTGCCTCCATGGAGAACGCGAAGCTGAGTCTGTTCCATGCCCCCCCTCAGCAGGGGCTCGCTGCAGGGGATGCCTTCTCGAGGCAATGGACCCGGGCCTCTTTACGCCTTTTCCCCATTTCCTTGATCCACAAGGTGCTTCTCAAGGCGAGGAGGGACAAGCGAGGTGATTCTGATAGCCCCAGACTGGCTCTCGCCAGTTCTGGTACCCAGATCTCCTCAGTCTCAGCTCCAGGACTCGCTGGCAGCTTCCAGCTCGCCCGGACCTGCTCTCAGTCAATCAGGGAAGGTGTTCCATCCGGACCTTCAATCCCTGCACCTGACGGCCTGGTTCCTGAGCGCCAGAGTTCCAGGCCTTGGGTCTTTCCGACGAGGTCCTCAATGTAGTTGAGGCGTCCTGCAAGGAGTCGACCAGAAAATGTTATGCCTTCAAATGGAAAAGGTTTTCCATTTGGTGTCAGGCAAGGGCTTGGACCCTTCCTCCTGTTCCTTGCAAGCATCTTGGACTATTTATGGTCCCTTTCTAGTCAAGGGCTTAGGTCGACTAACCTGAGGGTGCACCTGGCAGCCATCTCTGCTTACCGGGCGCGGGCCGGAAGCAGTCGGTGGCGCAGGAGAAGGTGGTCTGGCGCTTTTTCAAAGGCCTTGATCACATTTCCCTCCAGTGCGAACCCCACCTCCGTGGATCTACTGCTGGTATTGGCAGCTCATGGGCAAGCTATTCAACCCATGCACAGGTGTGCCTCTCTCACCTGTCGTGGAAGACCGCCTCTTGGTGGCTATCACGTCAGCCAGAAGGATGGGAGAGCTCCAGGCGCTTTCCATCGAGTCTCCTTACCTGGTCTTCCACAGGGACAGGTTGTCCTGCGCCCACCCAAATTCCTTCCGAAGGTGGTGTCGAGTTTCACCTTAACCAGGTGTTGACTCTGCCGGTGTTCTACCCCAATCACACCTCGGAGGCGAATATAGGCTCCATACTCTGGACCCTAGAGGGCGCCGCTTATTATAAGGAGCTACGGCTGAAATCGGGAGAGGTTCGCCAGCTGTTTGTCACCTACGCTGAAGTCAGCATCTGGCAGACCTGCAGCCAAGCTGACGATAAGCAGGTGGGTAACCTCCTGCATAGATCTCTGCTATAGGTTGGCGGGCATGGAGCCTCCCAGAGGATAAGAGCTCATTCTACCCGCCATACTGCTGCAATGTGCTGCTTCCAGGGACGTCCTATCCAGGAAATCTGCAGGGCTGCTACCTGGAAGTCAGCAAACACCTTCATTACCCATTACCACATCGACCTTGAGTCACCGGGATGCTGGTTTTGGGGCCTCGGTTCTCGTCTCTCTTTCCCAAGTAAGTATATGGGGTGTGCCTTGCCCCTCCTCCTGGGAGAACTGCTAGAGTTCTGCCAATGAGTGTGGATGAACAACATATCCATGTCCTAGAAATAAGGTTACTCACCTGTAACAGGAGTTCTAGGAATGGTATATGTTGTTCATCCACGACTCCACCGACCTCCCCGGCTTCGAACGCACAACCTGAGCTTCAGCGGCCAGATCTGGCGTCATGGGGCGGAGCAGAGTTATACCACCCGGTGGGTGGGAGGAGCAAGCTTGAAGACCTTCCGCAAGATTTAAGCGGCAAGGATACTGCCAATGAGTGTGGATGAACAACATATACCATTCCTAGAACTCCTGTTACAGGTGAGTAACCTGTATATTTAACCGCAAAACCGATCGGTTCAAGCTCTGTCTGTGGTATCGTAAGTAATTACAGTTTATTTTCTGTGTGGAACTTTAAATGTTATCGGTTCGGTTTTGAACCGATCAGCTTGTTTTAAAACTTGAAATTGAAGGTTTTAGAGTGCGGTTCCCGGTTCTTATCAGTTCTAAAAAAAACAGATTTCATTACGTTTTTTTCCAAGACCCGTGACACGGTTAGGAACCGATAAGGGTGTCTTGCCTGGCACTGCCGTTTAAAAGGGCAAGTTTTTGGTTAGGCTGGCATTATGTCTGAGAATCCAAAAGAAAAACTGGGCCCACTGGGTTTCAACACTGTGATGTCTGTGGGGAAGTCTTTGCCAAGGCTGACCCACACACCACATGTGTATATTGTCTTGGTTTGACCACCCAGTTCAGACTGCCAGATATGTAAAATTTTCCCTGCAGCCACCCTGGATAAGAGAGTTGGCAGGCTCAGGGAACGAGAGGCCAAAAAGTCCGCTGACCCGGATGGCCAGCCCGGTTCGGTGCCAACCGAACCAGAGGGAGTGCCCTCTGACCAGGGCGAGACTTCCTCGGGCAAACGTAAAGCTGGCTCGGAGGGGCCAGTTCCAGTAAAGAAAACAAGAAAATCAGCAGGTGTGGAGCCCAAAATTCCTTCTCCAACTGCTGCAGAGATAGCAAGAGCTATTCAGATTGTCCAGTCACTTTCTTGCGTTCCATCCGAACGCCACTGTCTGGTAAAAGGTCGGTTCGTTCGGTTCCACAGTTCAGGAATATGATGTTGAAGACTTTATGAACCAGAGGAGGGGAGGATGATTATGAACAGTATGAATGTGACTTGAGGGTCTGAGTGTGCCCATTGAACCGACATCTCCCCAGACAGACCTTTTGAATCTCCCCCTTCGCTTTCTGAGTCCCCCTCTCACTTTATGTTTTACAAAAAAGTTGCTGAAACCCTCCAGCTCCCATTGGAGGAAGCTGTGGATGAGCAAGAGGAACCTGATTTTGTAGAAATGATGGATATTCCAGAGTCTAGGAGATTGTCTATTCCCTTGCATAAATCATTTAGGAAACAAACAATAAAATTTTAAAAACTCCTAATTCTGTGCCTCTTGTGGACAAAAAGATGGACAGGAGGTACACTCTGTCAGGTCCTGATACAGAATTCCTTTCACAGCAATGCAGTCATGTTGGTGTGGTTCAGGCTGCAGCCTGTGATAAAGCTAATATTCCCTTGGCTTCACATCCTCCTGACAAGGATTCCAGGAAGATTGATGCCATGGCTAAAAACAATACATGGCAGCGTCCTTGGGACTCAGGCAAGCAAATTACATGGCTTATGTAGCAAGTATCAAAATTCAGATGGGACACTGTCATGGCTTTGGCCAAACAGGTCTCTGGCCAGCTTGCAATGAGCTGGAACAGGTGGCTGCTGATGGCATTGAGGCATCTAAGGTGCAGTTTCATGCTGCTGTGGATTTTAATGATGTATCCTCTAGAGTCATGGCTACATCTGTATTTCAGTAGGTTGGCCTGGCTCAGGTGTACTAGCTTGTCACAGGATACCCAGACTAAGGCTATGGATTTTCCTGTGGTTGGAAATTCTCTGTTTGGGGAGCAGACAGAGAATTATATGAAGAAATGGATGAATATAGGACTACCTATAAGAGTGCTCAGGCTAAGGAGCGGCAAGTCACTCCTCAGAGGCAGACCCCAGGGTAGAGGTAGGCCTTTTCACAGGCCTTTTTACCAAACCCAGGTCTCCTCTGCTTATGCTCAGAGGGGGTTCTTCAGAGGGAGAGGCAGACGGGGTGTGGGCAGGCCTGCTCCCACCCCTCAGCCTAAAGCACCTGCCAAACAGACACCCTGATGGGGTGCCCAGGGCGATTCTCCTTTACCTGTAGGGGCAGGTTGGTTACTTCGCTTCAGAACTGGGTGTCTCTAACTTCAGACAAGTGGGTCCTGGAAGTAGTAAGCCAGGGTCTGGTTCTCAGCTTCAAAAGTTCCCAAAGATGAGAATCAGATCTTTCCCACCTGCAAACTCTTTAGAGACCTTTACTTTAGAAACAGAAGTCTCAACCCTCCTGGCTCTCAGAGCTGTAGAAAGGGTTTCTTCCCTACTCCAGGGCAAGGGTCTGTACTCCAGATATTTCCTTACCCCAAAAAAGACATGAGAATGGCGGCCCATTTTAGACCTGAGATATCTGAACAAACACCTTTTGAAACCAAAGTTCAGAATGGTAACTCTGGCAATGATTTTACCCTCTCTAAGGCCAGGGGACTGGCTAGCCTCCCTGGACCTCAAGGATGCCTATTTTCACGTCCTAATCAGAAGCTCCCACCGAAAGTACCTCAGATTCGAACTGCCCTCAGGTCACTACCAGTTCAGAGCAATGCCCTTCGGCCTCACCTCTGCCCCAAGGGTATTCACAAAATATCTGGCAGTGGCAGTTGCTCATTTAAGAAGGCAGGGGATTGCTGTCTTTCCCTATCTGGATGACTGGCTCATTGTAGGCCAGTCCCCAGAACAGGTAAAATCTCACCTGCAAGTTACCCAGCAGCTGCTCACCTCCCTGGGCTTCTTGCTCAATCTTCCAAAGTCAGTTCTGGAACCAGTTCAGGTGCTCACCTTCATAGGTGCAAATTTGGACACAAAGCAGGCCAGAGCCTTCCTACCCTTAGAGAGGGTAAGGAACTTGGTGGCTCTGGCCTCCTCCTCCTTCACTCTGCAGGTCTCTCGACCAGCAAGACACTTTTTGCAGCTCCTGGGGCACATGGCTGCGTCCACAGCTGTAGTGCAAGGAGCAAGATTTCATATGAGGACATTCAGTTTCACTTGAGAGCCTTTTGGTCTCAGAGAAGAGACCCCCTTTCCAAGTTGGTCCCAGTGACCCGAACCCTGATCCAGGCCCTCCAGTGGTGGCAGGATCAGAGCAATTTAAGACTGGGTCCCTTCATTCCTCTGTCTCACTCTTTGACCCTCACTACGGATGCTTCCCTCCTGGGGTGGGGAGCCCACATGGGCGACCTCTCCACTCAGGGAGTGTGGTCCCCCCAGGAATCTCTGCTCCACATCAATTTGCTGGAACTCAGAGCTGTCTTTTTAGCACTTCAAGTGTTTTCTGCGTCTGTTCAGAACAAAGTGGTACAAGTCAGAACAGACAACACCACAACAATGTGGTACATCAACAAGCAGGGGGGCACTGGTCTCGGCCTTGTGCACCGAGGCAATGAAGTTGTGGTCTCTGGCCTATTCCCTGAACACTTCCCTCATAGCAGTTCACCTTCCAGGAAAGGACAATGTCCTAGCAGATGCTCTCAGCAGGATTTCCCAGGCCATCACGAATGGTCTCTGGATCCTCAAGTACTGGGATAGTTTTTGCCAGATGGGGCACCCTCAGATAGATCTTTTGCAGCCCCAGACAATCACCAAGTTCCACTGTTCTGTTGCAGGCCCCAGTGTTGGGCTCAGTCCCCTGGATGCCTTTCTCCTAGATTGGGAAGGGAAGTTTTATGCCTTTCCCCTTCCTCTCCTATTCAAGGTGCTAGTCAAAATCAGATCCCAGCCTTGCAGGGTGATTCTGATTGCCCCAGATTGGGCCAGGCAGCCCTGGTACCACTCCTTCTGTCCCTAGCAGTCCATCTTCCCCTGTGTCTCCCCAGGAATCACAACCTGTTAACCTGTGCCCAGGGGAGAGTTTGGTATCCGAACCTCAGATCCCTCAACCTCAAGGCCTGGCTCTTGAGGAGTTAGAATTTGCTGACCTACACCTTTCTCAGGGTGTTCTTGAAATCCTAAAGGCTTCTAGGAAGCCTTCCACTAGGGCTACTTATAATTCTAAGTGGAAAAGGTTTTCCATTTGGTGTTCTGGGAAACATATTTCTGGAATCTGCTGATTTGCCCATTGTTTTGGACTATATGGTCCATCTTAATTCTTTGGGCCTGAGACCAGCTACCCTGAAAGTACATTTGGCAGCTGTCTCTGCTTTTGTGTCAACAGGAAAGCCCTCCTTTCTTTCCGCTCACCCTGTATTTTCCAAGTTTTTTAAAGGATTACTTCATACTAATACACCTTTTAGGGATCCTGCCCCTGCCTGGGACCTTAATGTTTGCATTGCCCAGTTAATGCAACCCCCTTTTGAACCTCTGTCTTCTGCAGAGCTTAAGTACTGAACTTGGAAAACTGTTTTCCTAGTGGCTATCACTTCTGCCAGGCGCATAAGTGAGTTGCAAGCCTTGTCAGTAGAAACTGACTTTATTTCTTTCCACAGGATAAGGTAGTCCTCGGACTAACAGGAAGTTTTGCCTAAGGTGGTTTCAGATTTCCATCTTAATCAATCTATCTCCCTTCCAGTGTTTTTCACTGAACATTCCTCCTCTGGCGAGAGGAGATTGCACAGTTTAGATGTTAAGAGGGCCTTAAGTTACTATATAGAATGTACCGAGGGTCACAGGTTCGAATCCCTCCAACTTTTTCTCACTTATGGTGAGGTAGGAAAAGGGAGACCTGCCACTAAGAGATCAGTTGCCAGGTGGATTGTCTCTTGTATCCAATTTTGTTATCAGAAACTGGGGAAAGTTCCCTCCTCTGGCCTGAGGGCTCATTCTACCAGAGGTACAGCCGCGTCTCTAGCTGCTGCCAGAGACATCCCTATCTTAGAGATATGTCAAGCAGCTACCTGGAAAACGGTACACACTTTCACAAGCATTACTCCCTGGATGTCCAGGCCAGGAGAGATGCTCGGTTTGGCACAGCTGTGCTTCAGAGCCTATTCCCTAAGTAGGTTCTGTCCCTCCTCCATGGAGGTACTGCTGTATAGTCTGCAGTTGTCATAATATAGCAAGACTTCATGTTGTTTGAAGAACAAATTACTCACCTTAGTAATGTTGTTTCTTCTAATGGAGTCTTGCTATATTATGACCTCCCCCCCCCTGCCTGCCCCTCTCAGAACTTCTACTTGGGTATGGGGTGGGCAGCCTAGTGTAGGCTAGTTATGCCCATTATATGTTTTCCACCCCTTCTTGGGGTTTTGGGTGTGGTGTTTTATTTTATCTTATATTATTGCTTATTATATTATTACTTCTGGTCCCCTGACTTGAGTCTTTGTGTTGGGACCAGGAATATGTGTTAATAGTCAGATAGCCAGTTGGCTAGTGTAGGTTACAGCTTCCACACAGACCTTAGTGAGTTTTGCTCGTGAAGATCTGACAGTTTGGGTTTGAAATAACCTAGACAGAGCTTCTCTAACCGAGTTCGCGCTCCAAGTTCCATTCTTAGAATGGGAGTTAACTCTTTCACCTCCGGAGCAGTTCTAATGATGGGACAAACTGCAATTGTCATAATATAGCAAGACTCCATTAGAAGAAACAACATTACTAAGGTGAGTAATTTTTTCTTCTCAGCTTGGGCTTCGGTCGTCGACCCTTAAGGTGCACCTGGCAGCCATCTCTCTGCCCCGGCGTGGGCGGGAAGCTTGGTTGTGCGAGGAGAAGGTGGTCGGCTGCTTTTCAAAGGCCTTGATCACATATCCTCCGTGCTAGAACCTCCACCTCCTGTGATCTACTGCTGGCATTGGCTAAACTCATGGGCAAGCCATTCGAACTGATGTACAGGTGTGACATCTCTCACCTTTCGTGGAAGACGCCTTCTTGGTGGCCGTCATGTCAGCCAGAAGGATGAGAGAGCTCCAGGCACTTTCCATCGAGTCTCCTTATCTGGTCTTCCACAAGGACAAGGTTGTCCTGCTCCCCCACCCGAAATTCCTTCCAAAGGTGGTGTCGGAGTTTCACCTTAATCAGGTGTTGACTCTGACGGTGTTCTACCCCAGTCACATCTCGGAGATCGAATATAGGCTCCATACTTTAGACCCTAGAAGAGCGCTCGCTTATTATAAAGAGCGGAAGGCTGAAGTTTGGGGAGAGGTTCGCCAGCTGTTTGTCACCTACGCTGAAGCCGCACCTGGCAGACCTGCAGCCAAGCGGACGATAGGCAGGTGGGTCACCTCCTGCATAGATCTCTGCTATAGGTTGGCGGGCATGGAATCTCCCAGGGGGATAAGAGTTCATTCTGCCCGCCATACCGCTGCATCGGTGGCTGCTTCCAGGGACGTCCCTATCCAGGAAATCTGCAGGGCTGCTACCTGGAAGTCAGCACACACCTTCATTACCCATTACCACATCGAGCTTGAGTCACGCCGGGATGCTGGTTTTGGGGCCTCGGTTCTCCAGTCATTATTCCCTAAGTAGGGGGTGTGTGCCTTGCCTCCCTCCTCCCGGAGAACTGCTATGAGTCTGCCAGACAGTATGGATGAACAACATATCCATGTCCCTAGAAATACAGGTTACTTACCTGTAACAGGAGTTCTAGGAATGGTATATGTTGTTCATCCACACAACCCACCCGGCCTCCCCAGCTTCGATGCACAACCTGGCTTCCAGCGGGTTAGATCTGGCGCTATGGTGTAGAGCCGAGAGTTTTCCACCTGGGAGGGTGGGAGGAGCCAGCTTGAAGACCTTCCGGCAAGATTTAAAGCGGCAAGGAACCTGCCAGACAGTTTGGATGAACAACCTATACCATTCCTAGAACTCCTGTTACAGGTGAGTAACCTGTATTTTTGCTCCCTGGATCTTCTGAATGTGTTCTTTCTCATCCTGATCATCCTTCTCATTGAAGGTTCCTCTGCTTCAAAGCAGAGGGAGCCAACTACGAGTTCCAGGCCATGCCATTTGGCCTCTCAGCCCCAGGGTCTTCACCAAGTGCGTGTCGCAGTGGTGGCAGCATACCTGAGGTGCTGAGGGGTTCGGGTTTACCTCTGCCTGGACAACTGGCTGATCACAGATCCCTCCAAGCAGGAGGTGAAGCGCTCCATAGACCTGGCCAGCAGTCCAGAGATCTGGCTGTCTGCACCTGCGTTTCCCTTGGCCTCCTGGTCAACAAGGCCAAATCGGAACTCGTGCCATCGCAGGTGATGAACTTCATCGGGGTGGAGCTCAACTCTTGCAGAGCCAGAGCTGTGTGATCCGCTGGAGAATGCGCTCCCTGCAGTAGGAGCTGGCCAGAAAATGGTCTCAGCGCAAGGGTCACTTTGACTAGCTGGTCACTGTGACCCAGCCGATGTAGGATGCCCTCCAGTGGTGGTTAGTCTCAGAGCATTGGCAGGAAGGGAATCCTTTTGTCTGCCCAGTGCCGATGGTCATCCAGACGACCGATGCCTCTCTCATGGACTGTGATACCCACCTGGGGGAACACAGAGCCCACGGGCTCTGCACCCTCTGAGTCACTATGCCACATCACCCTACTGGAGCTCTGAGCAGTTCGGCTGGCGCTGACTGAATTCGCTCCGCACATCCAGAGTCGGGTGGTTCAGGTCCAGATGGACAACACGACAACCATGTACCGTCTTAACAAACAGGGCAGGATGCATTCCCTGCCTCTGTGCAAGGAAGCTCTCCATGTGTGGACCATCGTGTGCAGTCTGGAGGCCAATCTCCTAGCCATCCATGTGACAGAGGCCCCCAACCAGCTGGCAGACACTCTCAGCCGAATGGGCGAGGCGTCTCATGAGTGGTCTCTCCACCCAGAGGTAGTACACAACCTGTTCTCACAGTGGGGCACCCCTCAAGTGGACCTGTCTTCCTCGGGAAGAACGCAAAGCTGAGGTTGTTTTTGTGCAGTGCCCCTTCCCCCCAGCAGGGAACGCTGCAGGGGATGCTTTCTCGAGGCCCTGGATCCCAGGCCTCTTCTATGCCTTCCCTCCCCTTGATCCACAAGGTGCTTATCAAGGCCAGGAGGGACAAGGCACAGGTGATCTTAGTGGCTCCGAACTGGCCCTGCCAGTTCTGAAACCCCAATCTCCTTGACTTCAGCAGCAGGCTCCCAAGACGTCTTCCTGTCTGCCAGGATCTGCTTTCCATCAGTCAGGGGAAGATACTCCACTGGGACCTTCAGTCCCTGCACCTGACAGCCTGGTTCCTGAGTGACTAGAGTTCCAGGCTTTTGGTCTCCCCGACTATGTCCTCACTGTTGTGGCGGCATCTCAGAAGGAGTCGACCAGGAAATGCTATGCTTTAAAGTGAAAGAGATTCTCCATTTGGTGTCAGGGCAAGGGTTTGAACCCTTTGTACTGTTCAGTGGCTAGCATCCTTGTCTACCTTTGGTCTGTCTGTCGGGCCTTCGGTCTATGACCTTTAAGGTGTACCTGGCAGCCATCTCTGCTTACCGGGCTTGGGCCGGTCAGCAGTTGGTGGTGCAGGAGAAGGTGGTCTGGCATTTCTTCAAGGGCCTTGACCACATTTACTCTCCGGTGCATGAACCACCACCACCACCTTGGGACTTGCTGCCGGTTTTGGTAAAGCTCATGGGCAAGCCATTTGAACCTATGCACGGGTGTGGAATTTTTCACCTGTCATGGAAGACTGCCTTCTTGGTGGCTGTCACGTCAGCTGGAAGGATCAGTGAGCTGCAGGCGCTCTCAGTGGTGTCTCCTTACTTGGTCTTCCACAGGGACAAGGTTGTCCTGCGCCCCAACCCGAATTTCCTCTCAAATGTCAAGTCTGATTGTCTCCTTAACCCGGTGATTAATCTGCTGGTGTATGTTACCAACCAGACCTCGGAGGCTGAGCACAGGCCTCATACTTGGACCTATGGTAAGCGTTAGCCCATTACGAGGAAAGCAATGCTGGAGTTAGGGGAGAGGTTTGCCAGCTGTTTGTCACCTTTACTGAAGCCGTACCTGACAGACCTGCAGCCAAGTGGATGACTGGCAGGTGAATAGTTTCCTGCATTGATCTCTGCTATAGGTTGGCGGGTAGGGAGCCTCCCAGAGGGCTAAGGGCTCATTCCATACGCCATAGTGCTGCATCAGTGGCTGCTTCCAGGGATGTCCCTATCCAGGAAATCTGCAGGGCTGCAACCTGGAGGTCAGCACACACCTTCATTTCCCATTACCACATTGACTTTGAGTCATGCCGGGATGCTGATTTTTGGGCGTCAGTTCTCCAGTCTCTGTTCCCTAAGTAGGGTGTGAGTGCCTTGCCTCTCTCCTCCCAGAGAACTGCTAGGAGTCTGCCAGAAGTGTGGATAGAACATCATATCCATGCCCCTAGAAAAGCGGGTTACTCACTTGTAACGGTGGTTCTAGGAGTGATATGTGATCATCCACACGGACCCACCCAGTTAGAAGAGTGCTACCAGAATAGCGCTGCAATTCACAGTGGTAGTCTGCTAAGCGCTACCACGGACAGTGAGGAGGGATTTACAGTGCTTGCTGTAAGCGCTCCCTTGGTCGCTGTCCATGGTGCCGAGGGCAAACAAGAGCACTGAGATCCAGGAGGCTGACTGAGCTGCTCCCGTGGCTTGGAAGGCTGGGGCATCAAGCAGCTCAGCCAGCACTATTGGAGACTAGGGTTCTGATTTTGGACTACAACAATTTTAGTGCAGTTGGGACTTAAGACCCTTTAACGTGGGGCTGTGGAAACAGTATTCCACGGAACCACGACTTTTAACTTTCCTGTGATCATCTCCTCTGGAGTGGGAATCCTTTAGTCTGGGGGTTCCATGTCGGGGTGGGGGTTTCAGAGTTCTCGCCAAGAAAAGAAAAATCTATGCTGTTATTGCAGAGTGCTCCTGCCGACACTATTGTTGTACTCTCCGTTGGACCCAGTGCCACCCACCCAACACCCCCCCCCATGGCTTTGGTGCACACGGCTGCTTCCAGCAGGCAATATCTAGCATCATGGGGTGGAGCTGAGGGAGCTGCCACCGAGGTGGGTGGGAGGAGCCAGCTTGAAGATGTATCCAGCAGAGTCGTAAAGGGAAAGGCAACTACCAGAAGTGTGGATGAACATCATAGACCACTCCTAGAACTACTGTTACAGGTGAGTAACCTGTTTTTTCTTGCTTACTGAGTGAATCTCAGGGTACCCTGGGTAGTAAAGTGGGTATGGAAATCCCTATATATTTGTGCATATGTGCACAGCAATGATCCCAGCTTATGCAGTGTTTTTTTTCTTTTTTTTTTTTGGGGGGGGGGAGGGCAGATGGACCTAGAGTCTCTTGCAACCTTACACTACTATGTCACTATGTTGATAGTAGCTAATTCCATGTGAGATAGCTCCTTAAAAGTGGTTGATTTGATGTTTTAATTTTCCAATTGCAGCTGAACCACCCAGAGATGGTAGAAGGACTAGTACTCATTGACATTGATCCTTCTGCAGAGGGATGGATGGACTGGGCAGCAATCAAGGTAAGCTTGTATGGTATTGAAAGTAATTATACCTTAAAATAATCACCCACATATTTTCTTTTGTCTTATTTTATTACAGTACATATTTAACAGTATGTTCAGGGATCAAAGCTCTACTCAGTTTAGTTCAGTTTATTAAAAACATGTATAGCCGTAAGGTCTGGACATACAAAAAGCAGCATAAGACAGACATACTTATCTCATGTAAAACCATCATATATAGAAGCTTGACAAGCCTAGCCATTTCAACAGTTGCATAGCTCTGAATACAGATTAAACAGCAATATTCAGAACTGGCAAGTTATCACAGGCTGATGCAAGTTTACTAAAAACAGCATCAGCACAAATAGAATATTCAGCTGTTTTCAGCAATTGCATAGCTCTGACTGCAAGTGTGGCATCAACATAAAAAGTTGGGACTAGTGTTGCTTCATAGCAGATTATTAATAAATGATAATAAAAAGCTCTGTTTGGGGGGATAGCCACTGTACATACTCCAGCAAAAGACACTCTAAGACTACGTTAACAGTGGTCAAAGGGAATTACCATATTTTGGGCAGCCCATCCTGGGTTTAGTCCTTTTACCAAGAAATAAATGTATTAACTAGCTAGTGGTCCACATCATACTACATATGGACCCTCTCCTCTAATCAGAAGCCAGAGTTGCTCGCACTTTACTCTTTAGCAAGCTCACACCAGTCATTTTGCTCAGAACATTAATTTTATTATTCATTAAATAGCAGTAGTGACAGCATCCTCTTTCTTTGCATTCTGATTGGTTTGTTCACAGCAGCAAACACATGAAGCATATTGTTGTAACATAGGCATCCAGTTTTCTAAACCATATTTGAATGTGTAAATTAGATTGATTGTAGTCTGTTTTTTTTTTTTTGTAATCCTTCATTTCTAGCATCGTGGATATATTGTTCATCTACACTTCTTGGCATGTCCCGTTCCCCTTTAAGGATCGCTGGAAGTCTTCAAGCTAGCTCCTTTCACCCACCTGGGTGGTATAACCCTCAGCTCCGCCCCATGATGCCAGATCTTCTTTCCGCTGGAAGATTCAGGTTGCCTCCTTCCTGCTCCCGCATTTTGTAGGCCCTGGCTTCAAAACCTTAGGTTATTTCGAAAATTTGTCTACTTCGCATTGGCGATTGCGACTGCTCATCTTCGATTATGGAAGACAAGTCTTCCCCGGATTTTGTCAGTGTTCCTGCAGCCAGAAAATGTTGTGCACCGATCCCCACACTGCATGTGTCTATTGCTTAGATGTCGACCACGACACCTCGAAGTGAGATTTTTTTTGTCTTGCATTTCACCCTGACGTCCTAGATGACCGTCTCGCACGCCTGAAGTTGGGGAGGCCGTAAAAATGGAACCTTTGGTAAAATCAAAGGAGGCTCAGTGGTGATTTACGGCATCCGCCGGCAAGTGGAATGCATGCAAGCTGCGGAGGAAGATGGCTCATGCCGGGAATCTTCCTCTCGGGAGCTGCCCGCTTAGCCTGGGCTTTCACCTTCTGGTTACTTCCAGAGTTGTGCCAGTCTCTCCCGACTAAGGGAGAGGGTCCTGCGGGAAAAGGACCCAAGATCATCTTTGTCTCGGCGAAGACGTTCTTGGGATCGGGAGAGATCACGGTCCCAGGAACCGGCAGTCTTGACTTCGGTCGAAATTGCCTCTTTAGCAGCTGTCTTCTCAGCTTTGCCGTCTGGCCAGTCGACCGAAGTGTCAATCGATAGGGTTGAAATAATCATCGACCCATTGTCGCAGACTCCAGTCACCGATTCTCTCAGTCGGTCTCTGGTCCTTTCTTTCCCAGATGAGGAGACCCGGCCTGCTGGGAATCCCGTCGAGGAAGTGGTCACCGACCCTGGGAAATCGCCGGTCCTGCTAGTATCTCCCAAGCGACCAAATCGGCTCGTCTGATCTCGATCGAGGTCTAAGACCCCCTCGACCAACAGGTTGAGGAAGAGCCACAGGTGCTCAAGAGGCAACGCCATCGGTCATCCTCGGATGAGGAGAAGCTCCGGCGCTATGAGGACCTCCTGTGGCTGCAGCTGATTTTGTCCGGGCGCAAGCCGACCCCGGCTTCTACCCCGGCCATTACTTGGATTTCGCCTCCTGGGCCAAGGCCGACTCCTTTGGAGCCGATTTAAGTTGGCTCTCCCACCTGTGGAGCCGGCGAAACCTCAGGTTCGGCCTAAACTAGTTTCACCACCGATCGTGGTGGAATCACCGCTCAGGCAGCCTGTGGGAGGGGCTCCTTCTAAGGAAGATAGACCAGACACCGGGCTTCCCTGGTGTCTTTCGGTCACTGTCACCCCAGGCCACCCTCGGTGGGTTGAAGGTGACCTGGGTGGTCGACTGTTGTATCCAGATTCCTCTGATTCGGGTGAGACCGGCCTACATTCTCATCCCGGGGATGATGAATTGACTGGTGGGATGGATAGAGACGGAGGAAGGTACTTCATCCTTTCAGGGCATTCTTTGCCTCCTCTCTGAGTCTACAGGGATGCCCCTGGGACCTATCTAGAAAAAGGTGGAGTACCCTCTCACGGACAGCCTCAAAAGAGGTGATACCCCTACGGAGGCCTTTCCTGTGGCCGAGGCCATAGTTGGCCTGGCCTTAAAACTTTGGCAGCGCCATGTCGCCTCGCCATCTCCATCTGCCGGCATGGCCTGCAAGTATGCGGTGCCCATGGGGTCCCTTGCGGGGTTCACAGCGCACCCTTCGGCCGAGAGCCTGGTGACCGCCTGTGTGTTCAGGCGTACTGGCAGTTCTGCTCACACTGACCGACCTCCCGAAAAAGAATCCAAACACTTGAATCATTCGGCTTGAAAGGTCTATACGGCCTCATCTTTAGACCTTCATCAGGCAAGTTTGGCCGTCATCATGACACACTTCTCACATGCCCACTGTCGCAGTGAAGTCGGCGCTAGGATGTGGTGCTACAATGCTAAGAAATATCGTACTACAAAAACAAAGATAGTAGAGCACACATGCCTCATCAATACAAGGGCACCAGTCTATTAAAAATAAATTTTATTAGCAAAATACCAAACAATTGACATTTTTCTAATAAAATAAATTTTTAATAGACCGGTGCCCTTGTACTTATGAGGTGTGTGTACTCTGCTGTCTTTGTTTTTGTAGTACTTCTCCCATGCCCTCTTGGGGTCTTTGGATGAAGTCCTCCCACACCTCCCCACGGATATGCAGACCACAGTCAAGCAGGTCTGGAATCGGGGCCGGGCTGCTGCCAAACAAAAGCTTCAGACAGCCCTGGACATTGGGGATTTTTGTGCCTGCTCGATGGCAGCCGCAGTTGCCTCTCGTCGCAGGGCTTGGCTGAGACTCTCCTCTTTCCTGGCAGAAGAAGCCTTTTCAGCACTCTTCCCCTGCAGCACAGCAACGCTCCTTTCAAAGAGGGCAGCAGCAGCAGGCTCAGGCTTGGCGCGTCCAAGCCCAGGCCCTTCCAGGCCTGTAAAAGAGGCAGAGTTTCAGGTCCTGGATCCTCCTCCTCCAAGCCTGCTCAATGTCAGGCCGGGGGCTGCCACCCCCTCTCCCGTCACGCCAGCTCTGGGTCCTCCAGTGGGGGGCTTGACTATGCCATTTTCTTTCCGCCTGGTCCGTTATCACCACTGACAGATGGGTTTTGGAAGTGGTTGGTCAGGGACTGCCTCTGGAATTCAAGCAGCACCCTCCATGCTGAGCCCGTGCCCCTTGGGAGGAAAGAGTATCGCTCCATACTCAGTCAGCTGTCCAAGACGACATCGCTCAGCTCCTCCTCAAGGAGGCAGTAGCTCCAGTGGCGGATTCTCCAGCAGACCCAGGCTTTGTCTCCAGGTACTTCCTGGTGCCCAAGTGGACGGGGGAGCTGGCACCCCATTCTAGATCTGCACGACTTGAATCGGTATTTCAGATCACGCAACTTTTGGACAGTCACTCTGTCCCAGATCATACCATCCTTGGAGCGAAACACGTGGTTCTGTTCACTGGATCTGCAGGACGCATTATTTCACGTCCCAATCCATCCGTCTCATTGGTGGTTCCTCCACTTCAGAGCCAAAGGGACCGTATACGAGTTCCGAACCATGCAGTTCGGCCTGTCATCGGCCCCACGGGTCTTTACCAAATGCATTGCAGTGGTGGCAGCCCATCTCGGGGGCAGAATTTACCCCTATCTCGATGATTGGCTCTAACAGGTCCCACCCAGCAAGAGGTGGAGAGGTCCAGGGACCTGGCCCTCCAGACCTGCTTCCAGCTCGGCCTCTTGATCAACAAGGCCAAGTCGGAACTTGTGCCTTCTCAAGTGATGTGCATCATCGGGGCAGATCTTGACTCTCGTCAAGCCAGCGCTTGGCTCCCGTCGGACAGGGCGGAGGTTCTCTCCTCCTTTGCCCAGTCATTTCTGGTTGAGCAATTGCGCCCTGCCCAGGACTTTCTACACCTTCTGGGTTGCATGACAGCGTGCATCTCCGTGGTCCATTGGGCCTGGTGGCACATGCGCCCCCTCCAATGGGAACTGGCCACCCAGTGGACTCAGCGCCATGGTCATTTCAACCAGCTGGTCACCGTAACACAGAAGATGTATGATGCTCTTCAGTGGTGGACCGCCCCAGACTGGTTGCAGGAAGGGATCCCATTTGTCTGCCCAGAGCCGATGGCCATCCTCATGACTGATGCCTCTCTCATGGGCTGGGGATCCCACATGGGGGAACAAAATGGCCCATGGGTTCTGGACCCCTTCCCCCGAGGAGTCCCGATACCACATCAACCTGTTGGAGCTCAGAGCAAGTCAGACTGGCACTGTCAGCATTCGCTCCTCAGCTCCGGGTTCAAAGTGGTTCAAGTCCAGACGGACATACCACAACCATGTACTGCCTCAACAAACAGGGCAGCATGCACTCCCTTCTGCTTTGCAGGGAGGCGCTCTGCATCTTGACCCTCTTCAGCCGTCTGCAGGCGGAGCTTCTAGCCATTCATGTGGCAGGAGCCTCAAACTATCTGGCAGATGCTCTCAGCTGCTTAGGCGAGACATTCCACGAGTGGTCTCTCCATCTGGAGGCAGCGTACAGCCTGTTCTCCCACTGGGGCAAACCGATGGTGGACCTGCTTGTCTCCAGGGAAAACACCAAGCTGAGGCTGTTTCATGCCCACTCCCCTCAGCAGGGCTCACTAAAGGGGGATACCTTCTATAGGCCATGGACCCCAGGCCTCTTCTACGCCTTTACTCCATTTCCCTTGATCCACAAAGTGAGGAGGGACAAGGCGAAGGTGATTCTGGTAGCCCCAGACTGGCCGCGCCAGTTCTGGTATCCAGATCTCCTCAGCCTCAGCTGCAGGCCCCTGGAACGGCTCCCAGCACGCCCGGACCTGATCTCTCTCAATTAGGGGAAGGTAGACCATCCGGACCTTCAATCCCTGCACCTGACAGCCTGGTACCCGAGCGGCTGGAGTTCCAGGATTTGGGTCTTTCCGAGGATGTCCTCACAGTGGTGGAGGCATCCAGAAATTAGTCAACCAGGAAATGTTATGTCTTCAAATGGAAAAGGTTTTCCATTTGGTGTCAGGGCAAGGGCCTGGACCCTCTGTCCTGTCCGGTGGCTAACATTCTGGACTACCTTTGGTCTCTGTCCAAAGGGGGTCTTCGGTCATCGACCCTTAAGGTGCACTTGGCAGCCATTTCTGCTTACCAGGCGCAGGCCGGTCAGCCGATGTTGGCACAGGAGACAGTGGTCAGGTGCTTTTTCAAAGGCCTGGATTACATTTCCCCTCTGGTGCGTGAACCTCCACCTCCGTGGGATCTACTGCTGGTACTGGCAAAGCTCATGGGCAAGCCATCCGAACCAATGCACAAGTGTGCATTGTCACACTTGTGGAAGACGGCCTTCCTGGTGGCTATCACGTCTGCCAGAAGGACAAGGGACCTCCAGGCGCTTTCGGTGGACTCCCCTTGTCTGGTCTTCCACAGGGACAAGGTTGTCCTATGCCCCCACCCGAAATTCCTTCCGAAGGTGGTGTCAGAGTTTCACCTTAACCAGGTGTTAACTCTGCCTGTACACTACCCTAATTACACCTCGGAGTCCAAATACAGGCTCCATACCCTGGACATGAGACTAGGCCTCTCCTATTACAAGGAGAGGACGGCAGAGATTCAGGGAGAGGTTCACCAGCTGTTTGTCACCTACGCTGAAGCTGCTTCTGGCAGACGTGCAACAAAATGGACTATTGCAAGGTGGATTACATCCTGCATAAGTCTGTGTTATGAGTTGACGGGCATGGGGCCCCCCAAAGGGATAAGAGCTTATCCTACCTGCCATACCGCTGCATTGGTGGCTGCTTCCAGGGACCTCCCTAACCAGGAAATCTGTCTGACTGCTACCTGGAAGTCGGCAAACACCTTTATTAACCATTGCCATATCGACCTTGAGTCGCACTGGGATGCTGGTTTGGGGGCCTCAGTTCTCCAGTCTCTTTAACTGGAAAAGCCCGTCCATGTACGTCCTATTCATCCCCTTTATGTACTTGAAGGTTTCAATCATGTCCCCCCTATCCCTCCTCTCCTCCAGCCTACTGTCATAGGACAAGTCCCCTAGCCTTTGGATAATTTTTGTTGCCCTGTGCTGCACCGCCTCAAGTAGCCTAATGTCCTTCAGGCACGGCAGCCAGAACTGCACGTAGTACTCCAGGTGTGGTCTAACCAGTGACCTATACAGCGGCAGGATCACCTCCCTCCTCGTGGAGGATATGCCTCTGGCAATACAACCCAGCATCCTACTAGCCTTTGCAGCTGCCTTTCTACACTGTGCAGAGTTGTTCATTACTCCCGTTATGATCACCCCCAGATCCTTCTCCTCCATCTCAATCCGCTGAATCCCCCCAGCTGGTAGCTCCTCCTTGGGGTTTTTTGCTCTGAAATGTAGCACCTTGCATTTCTTAGCATTGAACCCTAGCTGACAGGTGTCTGACCAGGCCTTCAATTTTCCAGCTCATCCTGCAACCCCTGCCACCCCAGTAGGTCATCTATTACTGCCCCCATCTTCTCGCCTCGGTGCCATTCGCAGCACCATGGTTGTGCATGGTGCTGTGTCCTGCTCTGGTGCCGCTTGCGGCGCCGAGCAAGGACACGGCACTGTGGGGGGGTTCATTGGCACGAGGGGTGGTCGGGGCAGTCGTCAGCGCAGTCTCTGAGCCGCTTTCGGCACGGTGGGTCAGAACGACTCCATGACAGATCCCAGCTCTGATGCTGCTGCCGTCCTTGGCGCCATATCTTCTTCACGCACCACTCGTGGTGTGCTTGAGGGCTTCGGCGCCGACTCTGCAGTCCCTCGTTCTGGTGCCCCATTCAGTCGGAATGGCAGCGGGCGTCCATGTACTGTCTGCCACAGGACTTCAGTCTCCACCTCCTCGGAGGCGGAATCAGACTCTTGAGTCAGATAGGCAGTCTGACTCTTTGGAGTTGGCTGCTCACGTGGACACCTTGGTAGTGTCCTCAACAGGCCAAAGCCAGCCCCCCTCTGAGGAGTGGACAGTGGTCCCCGGGTCCAGGGTCAGGGGTTCTGACCAGCAGGTGGTGCTGCAGGCCACCATTGCTGCAACCTGGCCTCTGAGGGTTTTCTGAACCCTCAGTGGTGATACCCCCTCAGGTGGTGTACCTG
This sequence comes from Neoceratodus forsteri, assembly GCA_016271365.2. Lineage (NCBI taxonomy): Eukaryota > Metazoa > Chordata > Ceratodontiformes > Ceratodontidae > Neoceratodus > Neoceratodus forsteri. The sequence continues at coordinate 815,176,268 of CM057455.1, read as the reverse complement.
GATTGCCCAACTTTGGGGCCGATCGGAGCACCCACAGGAGGGGGAGGGTGCTGCTCCCTGAATAGTCCCCTTGGGGACTGACCAGAGCTGCCAGCTGCCTAGGCTGGCTTTTCGAGGAGAAGGGCTCTTTCAGACTCCGAGGGGTCGAGTGATAGGGGTTTGACATGGCGACCCTTTTCTGGGACCCACCCAGGTTCCAGAAGGAGTCGTAGTGCGGACCTCCACCCTTCCTTTGCGGTTTCCTCGAGAGGGCCCTGTTCTTTGGAGGTAGGGGACCGTCCCTTTGGACTCTCACGGCCCGGTCACCACACAGGGGGGGGGGATTCTTCAGGGCGCAGCCTAGACAGTTCCAGTATGGTTGACCAGCTGTCAGCTGTTGTTTTCCAGAGCTCCCTTGGGGCTCCAGGTGCGCTCTATGGCCCAGGCAGAGGACAGCTGATTCCTGTTCTCGGCTCTGTGCCCTCTCCTCTGCCACCTTATCCCGTACTCCCAGGTATTCTTGTTCCTAGCAGACCTCACTCCTGGCAGCAGTTCAGAGCTGTGGCTGGTCAATTTCCCTCTTATGTCAGGGCTATGGACAGACAGGTTTTTCAACTTCCCCTTGAGCAGCCAGCTTCTGAACTCTTGAGGTCCTCTGACTCTTCATCCCCCTCTTCTGGAGGAGAGGAACAGTCTGTCCACATCTCCCCAGCTGCTGATCTCGCAGAGTATCAGTGATTTCTTATGAGGATGTTGGAGGACCTGCACATCACCCCACCCACGCAGCACAATCCAGTGCACTCGATGCGTGCCTTTTTAGGCTGCTTCAGTGCAGACACCCCTGTGGTGCCCCCCGGCCTGCTCCCTTTCGGGAGGCGTTGTTGCGTTTCTGGCAGAGACGCTTTCCGGGTACTAGCCCATGGGATCTCTGCCAGAGGTATTGTCCCCAAGTCTCCAGGTTCTATGCCTCATCCTTAGTCAGGATTGACACAGCTGGACACTCCTGATGGGCTTTGCGCCCCTCACCGTGACTGGCCCCCAGATCAAGATGATTCTATGGATTCTGACTTCTGGGGGAGGAGGATATTTTACTCGGCACGGTTGCTGCTCTCTATTTCAGCACATCAGGCCCATAACTACCGTAATTCTGATCTTTCTGTGCACCTTCACCATTCATCACAATCCCACCTTCCATTCCCCTGGTGCCTCAGTCTCTGGTTCCCCCTCCCTCTCTGTGCCCTCTTTTTCACCCCCCACCTTTCAGTTAGTCAGGAGTGGGGTGACCTTGAGCACATAGGGGGATGTTTTTCTGTAGGGGGAGAGTGGCTTGGATGGGGGTCACTCCTTCCTCAGTGCCTCGGCTCCATCCCCATGGGGTGGGGGTTGGTAGTTGCCCTCTTTCCTGCTCTTTCCCCTTCTCCCTGTCAACTTTCTTTAATTCCCTTTAATTTTCTTGTCCTTTGGACACAACCTCAATTTAATTTAAGAAACTAGTTTTCTTATGCAAAAATTTGTTTTTTGGGGTGGGGGGTATCCCTGTATCCTGTTTTTTCTTCCAGAATAGCTGATTCGACTTATGTTGGGGTTACTACCAGTGATTCTGTGCATTGAATTCTGGCAGTTCAGCCTCCTGGCTACTCCTTTGCAGTTCCTATACAATCTGGAGACAGGTCAAGGTTCCAGGGTATGTTCCCTCTCTCCCCCCACTCCCCTTCACATCCTTACTTCTAAAATTCCCTTCCCTTCCTCCCTCCCTCCTTTTCTACTTCCAGAGATTGGGGCCCCTTCCAATCCCCTTAGTTTTCCAGTTTTATTCTGTCCTCTCAGTCGTTTATTTCTCCTTTTAGTTTGTATATCCTTTCCTTTATCTGTCCCTTGGACTCCCTTGTCCCTCCCTCCCAACCTTTCCTTACTCTCTGGTGACTCAGAACTGGTGGGAGGGTGGGGTCACTTCCCCAACAGCCAACTCATGGGCGCCATGCAGTGTGTGGCCCCCAAAAAAAAAAAAAAAAAAAAGCTCCCACGGGTAGTGACTTCTGGCCACTAAACCCAAAGGTGATGAATGGTGAAGATGCACAGAAAGATAAGAATTCAAATAACATGAAGTTTTGCTGTATTCTGACATATGCGGTTAGGTCCTGCCTTTCAACTGCCCCAGAGAACAAAGAGTTAAACTTTCCATGGCCAGTATGGAATGTTCACGATGAGCACAGTTGAAGCCCCTGTCTGCTGCTGTTTAAACTGCAACTGTCAGATTCTTTACTCCGACTCACTGAACAGTCGCTCCGGAGATTTCTCCTGCTTGGTTCAAAAAGTCTGAAGTGTCGGTTTTTGGTTGGTTTCTACCAAATTGCTGTTACCGCTTAGTTGGTTTAAGTCTCTGTCTGTGGTACTGTGAGTACTAGATAGGTTTTTTGTTTTGTTTCTGTGTGGAACTTGTAAATTGTGGATCGGTTCGGCTGAACCGATCAGTTTGAGGTAGAAAAGCTTGTGCTTACTTTAGAGTGTGGTAACCGGTCCGTATCAGTTCTAAACAAAAAAAAACAAAACTGATTTAATAAAAATTTTTTCCAAGACCTGTGACATAGTCAAGAACCGATATGGGAGTCTTGCCTGGCGGATTGCGGAAAAAAGGGTAAGTTTTTGGTTAGGATTGGCCATGTCTGAGAAACCCAAGAGAAAAACCGGGCCCACTGGGTTTCAACACTGCAATGTGTGTGGGGAAGTCTTTGCCAAGGCTGATCCCCACACCACCTGTGTTGTCTGGGGTTTGACCACCTCGATTCAGACTGCCAAATTTGCAAGAATTTTCCCAAATGTGCCCTGGAAAAGAGATTAGGTAGACTGAGGGAAAGGGAGGCTGAGAAGTCCGCTGACCTGGATGGCCAGCCTGGTTCGGTTCCGACTGAACCAGAAGGAGTGCTCTCTGACCGGGGCAATACTTCTTCGGGCAAAAGGAGAGCCGATTCCGAGGAGTCGGTTCCGTTAAAAAGAAAGAGAAAAGATAAATCGTCCGGTTCGGACCCAGAATTTCATACTCCGACCACCGATGAGATAGCCAAGGTGATAAGGATTGTGCAGTCACTTTGGTCGGTTCCCTCGGTTCCGGATTATACTTTGGAATAATTTTATGAACTGGAGGAGGAGGAGGGAGAGTAAGAGGATGATTATGGTGATAATGAAAGTCTGGATGTGCCTATTGACCCGGACATCTCCCCAGACAGACCTTCAGGTGTTTCTCCTCCTAAGCTTTCCGAGTCCCCTTCACACTATGTGTTTTACAAAAAAGTGGCTGAGACCCTCCAGCTTCCTAATGGAGGAAGCAGTAGAGGATCAGGAAGAGCCTGATTATGTTGAGATGATGGACATCCCAGAGTCCAGGAGGCTGTCTGTTCCCCTCCACAAATCCTTTGGGAAACAGACACATAAAATTCTTAAGTCTCCTAATTCTGTACCTCCTGTGGACAGATGAATGGACAAGAGGTACACTCTCTCAGACTCAGACACTGATTTCCTTTTTCAGCAATGCAGCCATGTTGGGGTTGTGCAGGCTGCTGTCTGTGATAAGGCAAATATCCCCTTGGCATCACACCCCCCAGACAAGGACTCCAGGAAGATTGATGCCATGGCAAAGAAACAATACATGGCAGCATCTTTGGGACTCAGGTAGGCTAACTATATATCCTATACAGCCAAATACCAGAAATCCAGGTGGGACACTGTGCTGGCTCTGGCTAAATAGGCCCCTGACCAGCTGGCCAAGGAGCTGGAGCAGGTGGGTGCATATGGGATTGAGGCATTGAAAGTACAGTTTCATGCTGCCGTAGACTCCAGTGATGTTTCATCAAGAGTCATGGCTACATCTGTGACTCTTCGGAGGATGGCTTGGCTCAGATGTACTAGCCTATCACAGGATACCCAGGCTAAGGCTGTGGATTTCCCTGTCATTGGTAATTCTCTGCTTGGGGAGCAGACAGAGAATTACATGAAAAAGATGGATGAGTACAGGACCACTTACAGGAGTGCTCAGGCCACAGAAAGGCAAGCAACTCCTCAAAGGCAGCAGTCCAGGGGCAGGCCTTTCCAAAGGCCTTTTTACCAAGCTCAGGCCTCCTCTTTCTTTTCACAGAGGGGGTTCTTTCCATTGTTTAACCAGGAGTAGCACACTAAACTGAAAACTTGTTTACAGGTGTGACCTGGGAGCACAGGGAAGTTAAGTGACTTGCTCACAGTATGCAAGTGGGGCCTGTGGGATTCCAACCCGGGTCCCCAGATTTGCAGCTTAGAGCCTTAAACCACTGCGCTATACTGCCTCCCTGGAGAGGGAGCGGCAGAAGGGGGATGAGCAGGCCTGCATCCAACCCTCAGCCTAAAGCCCCTGCCAAGTAGACACCCTGATGGGTCTGCCCAGGCCGATTCTCCCATACCAGTAGGGGGCAGGCTGGCTTACTTTTTCCAGGACTGGAAGTCTCTTAAATCAGACAAGTGGGTCCTGGAAGTAGTAAGCCAGGGACTGGTTCTTGGTTTCAAAAACTGTCCCAAGATGAGAACCAGATCCTTTCCACCTGAAATTCTCACAGAGCCTTGCCCTAGAGGCAGAGATTTCTTCTCTTCTAGCTCTCAGAGCTATAGAGAGGGTTCCCACCCTACACAAGGGCAAATGATTGTACTCCAGGTACTTCCTAACCCCCAAAAAGACAGGAGAATGGCGGCCCATCCTGGACCTAAGATATCTGAACAAACATCTTTTGAAGCCAAAGTTCAAAATGGTAACTCTGGGAATTATCCTTCCCTCTCTAAGGCCAGGGGACTGGCTAGCCTCCCTGGACCTCAAAGATGCCTACTTTCACATTCCCATCAGGTGCTCCCACAGAAAGTACCTCAGGTTTGAGTTGCCCTCAGGCCACTATCAATTCAGAGCAATGGCCTTTGGCCTAACATCAGCCCCAAGGGTTTTCACAAAGTGCCTGGCAGTAGTAGTTGCTTTCCTAAGAAGAAAAAAGATCTCCATCTTCCCATACTTGGACGACTGGCTTATAGTAGGTCAGTCTCCAGACCAGATCAAGTCACATCTGCAAGTGACCCAGCAAGTGCTCACTTCCTTAGGATTCCTTCTCAACCTTCCAAAGTCAGTTCTCGAACCAGTACAGCTCCTCACCTTCATAAGGTGCAGAACTGGACACAGTAAAGGCAAGAGCCTTCCTTTCCCTGGAAAGGGGAAGGAACCTTATGGAACTGGTCTCTTCATTAACCCTTCAGGTGTCTTGACCAGTAAGGCATTTCCTTCAGCTTCTGGGCCACATGGCAGCTTCCACAGCAGTGGTCCAAGGGGGCAAGATTCCAGATCAGGGATATTCAGTTCCACTTAAGAGCCTTCTGGTCCCAAGGAAAGGATTCCCTTACCAAATTAATCCTAGTGACCTGAACAGTGATCCAAGCCTTGCAATGGTGGCAGAATCAGGACAATTTGAGACAAGGGGTTCCATTTGTCACTCTGTCTCATTCAGTGATACTCACCACAGATGCTTCCCTGCTGGGCTGGGGAGCCCATTTGGGGGATCTTACACCCAAGGACTGTGGTCACCTCAGGAATCTCTGCTCCACATCAGTCTCTTGGAACTCAGGGCAGTGTTTCTGGCATGCAAGCTTTTTCCAAATCTGTACAGAACAAGGTGGTTTAGGTCAGAACAGACAACACCAACACCTTGTGGTACATCAACAAGCAAGGAGGCACTCTGTCTGTGGCCTTGTGCACAGAAGCAATGAAGTTGTGATCCCTGGCCTATTCCCTGCAAACCTCTCTGATAGCAGTTCACCTCCCAGGGAAGGACAATGTCCTAGCAGATGCACTGAGCAGAATATCCCAGGGCCATCACGAATAGGCCCTAGATCCTCTAGTTTTGAAAGTGATTTTCTCAAGATGGGGCATACCAGAGATGGATCTTTTTGCAGCCCCAGACAATCACCAGCTTCCTCTCTTTTGGTGCAGACCTCCAGTCTTGGGCTCAGTCCCCCTGGATGCTCTGATTCTGAACTGGGAAGGGAAATTTCTGTATGCTTCCCCCCCTTCCCTCTCCTGTTCAAGGTGTTAGTCAAGATAAGGTCACAACCATGCAAAGTGATTCTGATTGCTTCAGACTGGGCCAGTCAGCCATGGTATCCCTCGTTGCTGTCCCTAGCAGTCCACCTTCCCCTGTCTCTTCACAGGAATTACAACCTGTTGACATCCTCTCGGGAGGATTTGGTACCCAAATTTTCACTCTCTCAATCTCAAGGCTTGGCTCTTGAAGAGTTAGTTTGCAGATCTGCATCTTTCCCAAGGGGTTCTGGATATCCTTAAGGCTTCTCAAAAGCCTTCCACCAGGAAGACTTACAACTCCAAATGGAAAAGATTCAGCATTTGCTGTTCTAAGAACAATATTTCTCCAGACTCTGCTGAGTTGCCTACGGTTCTGGACTATATGGTCCATCTTAATGGCCTAGGCCTCAGACCAGCTACCCTTAAAGTACACTTGGCAGCTGTTTCTGCTTTCTTGTCAGTAGGCAAGCCTTCCTCTCTATCATCACATCCTGTATTTTGTTAAGTTTATCAAGGGATTGCTTCACACCAATCCCCCCTTTAGGGATCCTGCTCCTGCTTGGGACCTTAATGTTTGCATTTCTCAGCTTATGCAACCTCCCTTTGAACCTTTGTCTTCAGAAGAGCTTAAGTACTTGACTTGGAAAACTGTGTTTTTGGTAGTCATTACTTCTGCCAGACGTATCAGTGAATTGCAAGGCCTGTCAGTGGAATCTGATTTCATCTCTTTTTACAGAGATAAAGTGGTCCTTAGAACTAACAGAAAGTTCTTACCTAAAGTGGTTTCAGATTTCCACCTCAACCAGTCTGTATCTCTCCCTGTGTTCTTCACTGACCATTCCTCCTCGGGAGAGAGGAGGCCACAAAGCTTGGATGTTAAGAGCCCTTAGCTACTACATAGAGCGTACCAAGGGTCACAGGTTTGAATCCCTCTAGTTGTTCCTTACTTATGAAGAAGTTGGTAAGGGCAAACCTGCCACTAAGAGATCTGTTGCCAGGTGGATTGTTTCTTGTAGACAATTCTGCTATGAAAAACTGGGTAGAACTCCACCTCAGGCCTAAGGGCTCATTCCAATAGAGGTACAGCTGCTTCCCTGGCTGCTGCCAGGGATATTCCTCTCTTAGAAATTTGTCAAGCAGCCACCTGGAAAACAGTCCATACTTTCACCAAGCATTACTCTCTGGATATCCAGGCTAGGAGTGATGCTCGGTTTAGCACAGCAGTACTTCAGATCCTGTTTCCAAAGTAGGTTCTGTCCCTCCTCCATGGAGGTACTGCTTGGTAGTCTGCATATGTCAGAATACAGCAAGACTTAGTGTTGTTTGAAGAAAAAATTACTCACCTTAGTAATGTTGTTTCTTCTAATGGAGTCTTGCTGTATTCTGACCTCCTCCCCGCCTCCCCTCTCAGAACCTAGATTTTGGGATGTGGGTGGGCAGGAGCAGTGTTGGCACCCTAGGGGTGTCCTTTTTTCACCCTCTTTTTGGTTTGGGTGAGAGGTTGTGTTTTGGATGTGTTTTGTTTTTGGGTTTCCTGACTTGAGTCTTCCTTTGAAACCAAAAAACCTTTTATTTATATATATATATTTGCCAGTTGGCTAGTAAAAATTTTACAGTTTCCACACAGAACATCTAGTGAGTCTTTGCTCGTAAAGATCTGACGGTTGCAGTTTAAACAGCAGCAGACAGGGGCCTCAACCAAGCTCGTAGTGAACATTCCATGCAGGCCATGGAAGGTTTAACTCTTTGTTCTCCGGGGCAGTTGAAAGGCAGGACCTAACTGCATATGTCAGAATACAGCAAGACTCCATTAGAAGAAACAACATTACTAAGGTGAGTCATTTTTTTCTTATGGTAGGTACGTAATTTTCATTTCTAGGCGTGGTATATGTTCATCCACACTTCTTGGCATGTCCCTTTCCCTTTTAATTCTTGCCAGTAGGTCTTAAAGCTGGCTTCTCCCATCCACCCGGGTGGTATAACCCTTGGCTCCGCCCCATGACACCAGATTTTAGCCCGCTGGAAGCCAGGTTTGTGCACCACAGCTGGGGAGGTCGGGTGGGTCATTGTGGATGAACAGCATATACCACTCCTAGAACTACTGTTACAGGTGAGTAACCTGTGTTTCAAGGAACGTGGATATGTTGTTCACCTACACTTCTTGGCAGACTCCTAGCAGTTCTCCTGGAGGAGGGAGGCAAGGCGCACACCCCCTATTTTAGGAACAGACTGGAGAACTGAGGCCCCAAAACCAGCATCCCGGCATGACTTGAGGTCGATGTGGCAGTGGGTGATGAAGGTGTTTGCTGTCTTCCAGGTAGCAGCCTGGCAGATTTCCTGGATAGGGATGTCCATGGAAGCAGCCACTGATGCAGTGGTATGACTGGTGGAATAAGCCCTTAGACTTACGGGAGGCTCCCTACCCGCCAGCCTATAGCAGAGATAAGTGCAAGATGTAATCCATCTGCCAATGGTCTGCTTTGCTTCAGGTTTGCCAGGTGCAGTTTCAGCATAGGTGACAAACAGCTGGCGAACCTCTTCCCGAACTTCTGCCATTCTCTCCTTGTAATAGGAGAGAGCACGTCTCAGGTCCAGAGTATGGAGCCTGTACTCTGCATCCGAGGTATAGTACGGGTAGAACACAGGCAAAGTCATCACCTGGTTGAGATGAACTCTGACACCACCATCGGGAGGAATTTAGGGTGCGGGCGCAGGACAGCCTTGTCCCTGTGGAAGACTAGGTAAGGAGAATCCACCGAATGTGTCTGGAGCTCCCCAGTTGTTCTGGCTGACATGATAGCCACTAGGAAGGCGGTCTTCCACAACAAGTGTGATAGCTCATACTTGTGCATTGATTTGAATAGCTTGCCCATGAGTTTTGCCAAAACCAGCAGTAAATCCCACAGAGGTAGAGGTTCATGCACCGGAGGGGATATGTGATCTAGGCTCTTGAAAAATCACTAGACCACCTTCTCCTGTGCCGTCGGCTGACCGACCCGCGCCCGGTAAGCAGAGATGGCTGCTAGGTGCATCTTAAGAGTCGTTGACCGAAGGCCTCCTTTGGACAGAGACCAAAGGTAGTCTATAATGCTAGCCGTGGGACAGGACAGAGGGTCCAGGTCCTTGCCCTGACACCAAATGGAATACCTTTTCCACTTAAAGGCATAGCACTTTCTGGTCAACTCCTTCCTGAATGGTTCCACTATTGTGAGTACATCCTCAGAGAGACCCAAAGCCTGGAACTCTAGCTGCTCGGGTACCAGGCTGTCAGGTGCAGGGATTGAAGGTCCGGATGGAATAACCTTCCTCTGATTTACTGATATCGGGTCCAGTTGTGCTGGAATATGCCTTGGGAGCCTGTTGCTGAGGCTGCGGAGACATGGATACCAGAACTGGGGGGGCCAATCTGGGGCTACCAGGATCACTTGCACCTTGTCCCTACTCACCTTGAGAAGCACCTTATGGGTCAAAGAAATTGGAGGGAAGATGTAGAAGAGGCCTGGGGTCTACGGCCTAGAGAAGACATCCCCCTGCAGCGAGCCCTGCTGAGGGGGGTGGGCATGAAACAGCCTCAGCTTGGTGTTTTCCTTGGAGGCAAACAGATCCACCATTGGTTTGCCCCAGTGGGAGAATAGGCTGTGAGTTACCTCTGGATGGAGAGACCACTCGTGGGATGTCTCGCCTACACGGCTGAGAGCATCCACCAGTTGATTTGAGGCTCCTGCCACATGGATGGCTAGGAGATCCGCCTCCAGTCAGCTCACAAGTGTCCAGATGTGGAGTGCTTCCCAGTACAGCAGCCGGGAGTGCGTGCCATCCTGTCTGAGGTAGTACATGGTCGTGGTATTGTCCATCTGGACTTGAACCACTTGACCCCAGAGCTGCTGAGCGAATGCTGACAGCGCCAGTCTGACCGCACTGAGCTCCAACAGGTTGATATGGTATCGGGAATCCTTGGTGGGGGGGGGGGTGTTTCCAGAACCCGTGGGCCCTGTTGTTCCCCATGTGGGGTCCTCAGCCCGTGAGAAAGGCATAGGTCATGAGGATGACAGTCGGTTCAAGGCGGACAAATGGGATCCCTTCCTACAGATGGTCTAGGATGGTCCACCACTGGAGAGCATCCCACATCTTCTGGGTCACAGTGATCAGCTAGTCGAAGTGACCATGGCACTGAGTCCACTGAGTGGCCAACTCTCATTGAAGGGGGCACATATGGCACCGGGCCCATTGGACCACGGTGGTGCAGGCCGCCATGTACCCCAGAAGGCGCAGAAAGTCCCGGACAGGGCGCAAGTGCCCAGCCAGAAATGACTGGGCAAAGGAGGAGAGAACCTTCGCCCTGTCCACCGGGAGCTGGGCTCTGGCTCAGCAGGAGTCGAGCTCTGCCCCGATGAAGCATATCACCTGCGAAGGCAAGAGCTCCAACCTGGCCTCGTTGATCAGGAAGCCAAGCTTAGTGCAGGTCTGGAGGGCCAAATTCCTGGATCTCTCCACCTCTTGCTGGGTGGAACCCGCTAAGAGCCAATCATCGAGGTACGGGTAGACTGTGACCTCTGGACACCTGAGGTGGGCTGCCATCACTGCAGTGTATTTGGTGAAGACCCGTGGGGCTGATGACGAGCCAAAAGGCATGGCTCGGAACTTGTATAGGGTTCCTTCTGCTCTGAAGTGGAGGAACCACTGGTGAGATGGACGAATTGGGACTTGAAAAAACGCATCCTGGAGATTCAGTGAGCAGAACCACATGTTCTGGGAGTGTGGATATGTTGTTCATCCACACTTCTTGGCATGTCCCTTTCCACTTTAAATCTTGCCAGAAGTCTTCAAGCTGACTCCTGCCACCCTCCTGGGTGGTATATACGTCTGCTCCGCCCCAGCTGTGCAACCCATCCTGTCTCCAGCTCCGTCGAGCCTTTTCACAGAAGGCGTGTGATGAGATCGCTCAATTCTTTGCGAATAAGGTCGCCGACATCAGATCTGAGATCCATCCAGCACACTCTAAGGGGGAAACTTTTGGTCGGCGTTTTGCCACGAAACCCTCTGTCTCCTGGTGTTCTTTTGACCTGCCGATGTTCAGTGATATTGTGCGGATCATCCAGGGGATGCGCCCTACGTGCTGTAGTTTAGATCCGGGCCCTACCTCCCTAATTTTGGGTTGTATTGAGATCGTTGGCCTGTTTCTGGTTCAAATAATCTGGTGCTCCCTTGAATTGGGTGAGTTTCCTAGCTCCCTAAAGGAAGCTGTGGTGACTCCCCTTTTTAAGAAGGCTTCTTTGGACCCAGATGTTTTTTCCAACTACAGACCGATCTCTAACCTTCCCTTTATTGGGAAGGTTATTGAGAAGTAGTGGCAAACCAGCTGGAGGACCATTTGACCATCCACAATATCTATGAACCTCTCCAGTCTGGTTTTCGTAGAGGCATAGTACGAGACTGCTCTGGTTGGTGCTCAATGATCTCCTGATGGCGAGAGATCAGAGGAACCGTTCTATCTTGGTCCTCTTGGATCTCTCTTCAGCTTTTGACACTGTAGACCATGGGGTTTTGCTCGAACGCCTGGAGTCCATCTGTGGCCTGTCTTGTACAGTGCTCAGGTGGTTTTCATCTTTTTTATCTGGGAGAATGCAGAGAGTGGTGTCGGGGATTTTTTCTTCTGACCCTTTCCCTCTGCATTGTGGTGTTCCCCAGGGTTCGGTGCTTTCCCCCATGTTGTTTGCAGTGTATATGCTGCCCTTCGGAGACATTGTAAGAAGGTATGGGCTGAGGTTTTACTGCTATGCTGATGATACCCAGCTCTACCTGTCTTTGGCCCCCGACCAGGCTTGTGCTCTCTCGGTATTTAATAGCTGCCTCATTGAAATCCAGGACTGGATGAATGCGAGCTGGTTAAAGTTGAATGCCGGTAAGACTGAGGTTCTGGTTGTGGATCCGGGACGTGGGACGGGTGGGTTGGGGTCTGGTCAACCCTCTGGCGTATTGCTGGGGGGGGGATCCGATCCTTTCCTCTGTACGGGTGCGTAACCTGGGTGTGGTACTTGATGATGGGCTGACCCTTCGTCATCAGGTGTCAGCAGTCGTCAAGTCCGCATTTTACCATCTTAGGAATATTGCCAGGGTGAAACACCTTGTTCCGTCCAGCGATTTACCCGTGTTGGTCCATGCCTTCGTGACATCTCGCCTTGACTATTGCAACTCCCTTTACTTGGGGCTTCCTGGGGTTGATATCCGCCACTTGCAGCTAGTGCAGAACGCTGCTGCAAGGTTAATGACGGGAGTGACTAGAAGGTCACACATCACCCCTGTGCTGCGCGATCTGCACTGGCTGCCTATACAGTGGCGGATCACCTTTAAAGTAGGTCTTTTGACCTTCAAAGCCCTGCACGGACTCGGCCCTGACTACTTGAAAGAGCTTCTGGTTCCTTACCGCCCTTTGCGACAGCTCCGTTCAGCCGACGAGGGGTTGCTAGAGGTTCCAAGGGTTATATTGAAGTCCTCTGGGGCTAGGGCTTTTGGTTTTGTGGCCCCTACCCTTTGGAACTCTCTGCCTCGCCGGCTCAGAGAATGCGCGACCGTGGAGACCTTCAAGCGGGATTTTAAGACTTTTTTATGGAACAGGGTTTTTATTGATTGAAGTGGTTGTTGTTGGATGTTGTTTGTATTGTTGATTTTATCTGTATGTTTTGATTTTATGATTTATTTGTACAGCGCCTTGGTTTTGGAAAGGCGCTAAATAAATAAAGTTATTATTATTATGATGCCAGATCTTCCTTTCTGCTGGAAGATTCAGGTTCCCTCATGCTCAGCATATCGCAGGCCCTGGATTCTAACCATCTGTTTTTACCGAAAATTAAACTTGTTCAAGTTAGCGATCGTGCTTTCTTCGCATCTACCATGCAGAAAAAAATCTTCCCCCGGATTTCGCTGGTGCCCCTGCAGCCAGATGTCGCGCACTGATCCTCGCCTCACGTGCGTTTACTGCCTAGGTGTCGGCCGTGACACCTCATCGTGCAGTTTTTGCCTGGCTTTCCATCCTAATGTCCTGGATGGCTGCAAGGCACGCTTGAAACTGGGGAGACCGGAGAAAAAGAATCCACCGGTGAAATCGAAGGAGGTGAGGCGGGCAGTTTCCGCGGCTGTGGAATCCGCCAAACAGCTGGAACAGATGAAGGTGTTCGAGGAGGAAGCAGCTTGCGCTTTGGCCAATAGAAACTTTTTTTGTTCCTCTGAACCTTGGCTCCACCTTTACCGGCTCCTTCAAGGAGTTGTGCCAATCTCTTCCCCAATCGGAGTGAGGCGCCCTCGGGCTTGCACTCCTCCCGCTCTCTGAAGAGAGATAAGGACTCTGTGTCTTCATCTAGGTGAAGACTTTCTTGGGACTGAGAGAGGTCCGAGTCCCAGGAACATGCGGTCTGTACTTCAGTCGAGATCGCATCCTTGGCCGCCAGCTTCATGGATCTTCCGTCTGTCCACGGGACCGAGGAAGTGGCCGACGTGATCGAAATTATCCTCGACCCGATCGACACCTTGTTGCCGCCTAACCCCAACAACTCCCTGGAAAGGACTCCGGTCCTTGTATTTCCTGATGAGGAGACCCAGCCTGCTGGTGTCCCCATCAAGGACCCATGGTTTTCACCGTCCCCAGTGTCTCCTGATCGGCCGAGTCTGCCTCCCTGATCTCGATCGAGGTCCCGAACCCCCTTGGCCAAACGACAGAGAAAGAGCCACAAGCGCTCTAAAAAGAGGCAACACCACAGGTCCTCATCTTCCTCGGACGAGGAGAGGCTCCAGCGCTATGAAGACCTCATGTGGCAGCAGCTGATCCTGACTGGGCAGAAGCCGGCTCCACTGCCTACCCCGGCCATAACTTGGCTCCCGCCTCCTAGGCCGACGCCGACCCCTCCAGAACCGGAGCCATTGGTTCCTCTGCCCATGGGGCTGGCCCGTCTCCTGATTTGGTCTGTCCCAGTCTCTCCACCAATTTGGGTGGAACCACCGCCTAAACAGCCTGAGGGAGGGGCATCCTCGAAAGAGGACCAACAAGACACCGGGGTTCCCCGACATCTGTCTGTCCCCCTGGACCGCCCTCTGCATATCGAGGGTGACTTTGGCGGTAGACCGCTGTATCACGACTCCTTGGACTCTGACGTCACCGGCTTGCACTCTCATCCCGGGGATGATGAGTCGTCGGTCGGTGCAGGGATGGAGGAAGGCCCTTTTGCCTTCCAAGGCATCCTCCACCTCATCTCCGATTCCACCGGAATGCCCTTGGAGCCCATCCAGAAAAAGTCGGAGTACCCTCTCACTGACATATTCAAAAGAGGGGATATCCCAACAGAGGCCTTTCCAGTGGCTGAGGCCTTTGTGGGCCCGGCCCTTGAACTTTGGCAGCATCCCGCCTCCTGCCCAGCACAGTCTGCCCACATGGCCTGCAAGTACACAGTGCCCATGGGGTCCCTTGCGGGGTTCACAGAGCACCCTTCGGCCGAGAGCCTGGTGACTGCCTGTGTGTTCAGGCATACTGGTAGTTTGGCCGACACTGACCGACGCCCGAATGAGGAGTCCACAAATATGGACCATTCTGCCTGCAAGGTCTATGCAGCCTCTTCTCTGGGCCTTTGTCAGGCCAGCTTGGCTGTTATTATGGCACACTTCTCTCTTGCCCTTCTGGGGTCATTGGATGAGGTCCTCCCTCATCTCCCACTGGACATGCAGACTAGGGTCAAGCAGGTCCGTGACCAGGGCCGTGCTGTTGCAAAACAGCAGCTCCAGAGAGCCTTGGATATAGGAGATTCTTGTGCCCACTCGCTGGCAGCCAGAGTGGCCTATTGCCACAGGGCTTGGCTGAGGCTGTCCTTCCCAACCAGGGCTCCAGATAAAGGTGTGTACCGGCCTATTTTACTCGCCTCATTTTAGGAAATACTCTTCAGAAATTTTTAATGAGTACCAGTACTCACCCAACATTTGCAATTACTCCACACGCCAAAGAATAGTGCTTCGTAACATAACTGGTGATTCAAAAGGAACATTTTTTTGCCAGATTTACAGCACGTGTCTGCATTCCACTTTTATTTTACTCACTATGTTTTAAAACTTGTGAGTAAATTCCTACTTGCCAGCATTATTGGAAGCATTGTTGGCACCTGAAATTCTTATCTAGAAAAAAAAAACTGCATTTTTTTTAATAAATGTACTCCTCAGTCCACTCTAGCAAGACATTTGTACACATCTGAATTTCGTTTTACTCACCTCACCTCACTTTCAAAATGAGGAGTACAGGTACTCATCCCAAAAAATCTTTTCTTGAGCCCTGTTCCCAGCGGATACTCAGCATAAGCTTGCTGACGTGCCCTTCCTGGGTACTGACTTGTTCGGTCCTGGAGTGGCCGGTCATCTTCAGCGTATAGAGCAGTCCAGTGCCACCTTGGATGCTACTTCTGCCAGGGGTTCTTTGGGCAAGAACCAGCAGAAAAGAAAGACACCATTTCGGCATTATTCTCCTGTGGTCAGGCAGCCCTCCTATCAAGGACATCGGCAGCAACAGCAGGCTCGAGCTTGGCGACCATGGCCCAAGCAGGATCCTCAACAGACCTGTAAAGGAGGCCAAGGCGCAGGTCACGGTGCCTTCTCCTCCTCCTCTAAGCCTGCTCACTTTGGGGTTGCCACCCCTACAACCATCATGCCAGCTCTGGGTTCTCCTGTCGGGGGGTCGGCTCCACCACTTCCTTTCCGCCTGTTTCGCTATCACTTAGGACAGGTGGATTCTCGAAGTGGTCAGTCAGGGACTGCCTCTGGAATTCGAGCAGTACACTCCCAGATGAGCCCACGCCCCTCTGGAGGAATGGATCTCCGCATGCACCCAGTTGGCTCTTCGAGACGACGTGGCTCAGCTTCTCCACAAGGAGGCAGTAGCTGCAGTGCCAGATCCTCTGATAGACCCAGGCTTTATTTCCAGGTGCCCAAGCGGATGGGGGGTTGGCGCCCCATCCTAGATCTCCACGACCTGAATCAATATCTCAGGTCCTGCACCTTTCGGAGGGTCACTCTGAACAAGATAATACCATCCCTGGAGCGAAACATGGTTCTGTTCACTGGATCTACAGGACGCATTCCTTCACGTCCCAATCCGTCCGTCCCATCAGCGGTTCCTCCACTTCAGGGTTGAGGGGACCCTGTATGAGTTCCGAGTCATGCTGTTCGGCCTGTCATCGGCCCCACGGGTCTTCACTAAATGCATTGCAGTGGTGGCAGCCCATCTTTGGCGTGTCGGAGTTCGAATCTACCCTTATCTCGACAGTTGGCTTCTGGCAGGTTCCTCCCTTCAGGAGGTGGAGAGATCCAGGGGTCTGGCTCTCCGAACCTGCTCTCAGCTTGGCCTCCTGATTAACGAGGCCAAGTCCTGAACTCGTGCCGTCTCAAGTGATGGGCTTCATCGGGGCAGAGCTAGACTCTTGTCAAGCCAGAGCCTGGCTCCCAGCGGGTAGGGCGGAGGTTCTTTCATCCTTTGTCCGATCATTTCTGGTTGGGCTCTTGCGCCCTGCCCGGGACTTTCTGCGCCTATTGGGTTACATGGCAGCGTGCAGCTCAGTGGTCCGTTGGGCCAGGTGAGACATGCGCCCTGTCCAATGAGAGCTGGCCGCCCAGTAGGCTCAGCGCCATGGTCAATTCAACCAGCTGATCACGGTAACCCAGAAGATGTGGGACGCTCTCCAATGATGGACCGTCCCAGAATGGTTGCAGGAAGGGATCCCATTTGTCCACCCCGAGCTGACGGTCGTCCTCACGACCGATGCTTCTTTCATGGACTGGGGAGCCCACATGGGGGACAACGGGGCCCATGGGCTCTGGCCCCCGAGGAGTCCCGATGCCACATCAACCTGTTGGAGCTCAGAGCAGTCAGACTGGCACAGTCAGCATTCGCTTCTCGGCTCCAGGGTAAAGTGGTTCAGGTTCAGACTGACAATACCACAACCATGTACTACCTCAACAAACAGGGCGGCATGCACTCCCGTCTGCTGTGCAAGGAGGCACCCCGCATCTGGACCCTCGTCGGCCGGTTGGAGACGGATCTCCTAGCCATCCATGTAGCAGGAGGCTTGAACCAACTGGCGGATGCTCTCAGCCACCTAGGCCAGACATCCCACGAGTGGTCCCTCCATCCAGAGGTAGCTTACAGTCTTCTCCCATTGGGGCAAACTGTTGGTGGACCTGTTTGCCTCCAGGGAGAATGCAAAGCTGAGTCTGTACCATGCCTGCCCCCATCTGCAGGGCTCGCTGCAGGGGGATGCCTTTTTGAGGCTGTGGACCCCAGGCCTCCTCTACGCCTTTCCTCCATTTCCCTTGATCCACAAGGTGTTAATCCAAGGTGAGGAGGGACAAAGCGAAGGTGATTCTGGTAACCCCGGATTGACTGCGCCAGTGCTGGTACCCAGCTCTCCTCAGCCTCAGCTGCAGGCCCCCGGAGCGGCTTTGCACACGCCTGGACCTGATATCATTAAACAAGGGGAAGGTCTTCCATCCGGACCTTCAATCCCTGCACCTCACAGCCTGGAACCCGAGCGTCTAGAGTTCCAGGCTCTGGGTCTTTCCGAGGATGTCTACACTGTGGTGGAGGCATCTTGCAAGGAATCGACCAGGAGATGTTATGCCTTCAAATGGAAGAGATTTTCCATTTGGTGTCAAGGTAAGAGTCTGGACCCCTTATCCTGCTCTGTGGCTAACATTCTAGACTATCTTTTGCCTCTCTCCAAAGGGGGTCTGTGGTCATCGACCCTTAGGGTGCACCTGGCAGCCATTTCTGCTTACTGGGCGGAGGGCAGTCAGCCGACATTGGCCCAGGTGACAGTGGTCGGGTGCTTCTTCAAAAGCCTGGATGATGTATCCTCTCCGGTGCGTGAACCTCCACCTCCATGGGATCTCTTGCTGGTCTTGGCAAAGCTCATGGGCAAGCCATTCGAACCCATGCACAAGTGTGAGCTCTCTCACTTGTCGTTAAAGACTGCCTTCCTGGTGGCCATCATGTCAGCCTATCTGGTCTTTCACAGGGGCAGAGTTGTCCTGTGCTGTCACCCAAGATTCCTTCCGATGGTGGTCTCAGAGTTTCACCTTAATCAGTTGGCTCTGCCGGTATACTGCCCTAACTACACCTCGGATGCCGAGTTCATGCTCTATACTTTGGACCTGAGACGTGCTCTCTCCTACTATGAGGAAAGAACGGCTGAAATTCGTGGAGAGGTTCACCAGCTGTTTGTCACCTACGTGAAGCCACTTCTGGCAGACCTGCAGCCAAATGGACCATTGCAAGATGGATCTCATCATGCATAGGTCTGTGCTATGAGTTGGCGGGCAAGGAGCCTCCCAGAGAGTTAAGAGCTCATTTTACCCGCCATACTGCTGCATCGGTGGCTGCTTCCAGGGACATCCCTATCCAGGAAATCTGTCGGGCTGCTACCTGGAAGTCGGCAAACACCTTTATTTCCCACTACCACATCGACCTTGAGTCACGCTGGGATGCTGGTTTTGGGGCCTCTGTTCTCCAGTCTCTGTTTCCTAAGTAGGGGGTGTGCGTCTTACCTCCCTTCTCGTGGAGAACTGCTAGGAGTCTGCAGAGAGTGTGGATGAACAACATATCCACGCTCCTAAAAGAACAGGTTACTCACCTGTAAAAGTAGATCTTACTTCGAGAAGGCTCTTGCAGTAGGTAATTACAAATAGGACTGAAGCCGGCAGGTGTCAGGACCCCACGGAAACATTTCTAGCTAGCGGTCTCTGTCGAGGGACCGCCCCAACGTCAGGTGACCAGTGTCAGGAGACGTCGGTATAAAGGGGTGGTCCCTCATTCCCGTCTTCCAGCTCTTTCCCGCTGTTGGCTCATGCCAGCGCCTCGTGGTAAAGTTCATCGCTCATCAGCCTCTACCGTCGGTAGTTTTGACTGAGTATTTTTCATTGTGTGTTTTTTTTTTTTTTTATCGATTGTCAGGTGTTCGGTGTATGTTGTCTCCTACACCCTCCAAGCAAAAGATCAGGTGCAACTCGTGTGGCGCCCAACTCCCGCACAAGGACGGCCATTCCGTGTGCCTCTTTTTCCTAGGCCCAGACCATTCCGTGGAGAAGTGCCAACACTGCCTCAAGTTCAGTGCGGCCACCCGATAACCTGAAGCTCAGGCAGACCTCACAATCCTCGGTCTTGTGCTCCTGGCTCAATTAGAAGAGGCAAAGGAAGTGAGAGTTCTTGTACAGGAGCTGTGTGCCGCAAGAATCGCACTTGTTCTTATGCGACTCGACGAAGGACGAAGAAGTCATGCACAAAATTAAATGCTAAACACCAAAAAGAGAAAAACTGGATACTCATCCGAAAAATGGCAGTCGAACTGCAGAGACTGTTTCAGCGAGGTCCGACATGCACAGGTTGATGGCAGGAAGGAACTGGAAGGCAGGCGTGGGGACCGTCCTTTTATATAGTATCACTCTGACGTTGGTTACATGACGTTAGGAAGGCAGTCCTCTGCCAGACACTGCTAGCTAAAGTTTCTGAGTGGTCCTGTCACCAGGGGGCACAGTCCTCAAGGTTACCACCTTCTGTAAGAGCCTTCTTGAAGTAAGATCAGCTGCTTTGTTTGCCCCTGCCTGTGGGCTTTGGTGTGAGTAATGTAGTAACTCGACTCTTGACATTCAGGCTATGCAGCCTGCGCTCTCTTGAAGTAGTTTTCAGTAAAGAAGACTGGCAAAGTGATTGACTGGTTTAGGTGGAAGTCAAAGACTGCTTTTGGAAGCAATTTCCTGCTAGTTGTGAGCACCACTTGTCCCTATGGAAAGAAATGTAATTCTGTTCTATATACAGGGCTTGTACCTCACTTATCCTTCTGCAGTAATAGCCATTAAGAAAATGGCTTTCCAAACTTCAAATGTGCTGTAACCATAGGCTTGAATGGAGGTTCCAAGAGCTTGGCAATGCAGACACTGAGGTCCCAACAAGGCATCAGTTTCCTGTGAGGAGGGTGCAGGTGAGTTAACCCTTTAAACAACTTTTATGAAAGTAGTTAAGTAAGAACTTACCGTAACAGTAGATCTTCGAGAAAGGCCCCTGCAGTAGGTAATTACATATAGGACTGACCCGGCAGATGTCAGGACCCCGCGGAAAAATCTGTAGCTAGCAGGCCCTGATGTGTAAGGAGCCTTATTTGATTTTTCTCAGAGATTGGGTGGCTCTGCGTGCCAATCCTGTTTTTACCAAAAGTGGTTTCTGAGTTCATGTTGAATCAGTCTATTCAACTGCCAGTTTGTTACCCTGAGTATTCCAATCTGGGGGAGGCAATTCTGCATACTTTGGATGTTCACAGAAATTTGCGTTAACCGTACTAAGTCTGTCTGAAAGTTGGATCAGCTTTTTGTTTCCTTTGCACCCAAAAGAGAGGGTGCAGTAGTTTTTAAACAGAGTTTATCCAACTGGTTGGCAAACTGTATTGTATTCTGTACCAGAAGTATGGTAAAACCCTCCAAGGGGAGGTAAAGGAGCATTCTACCAGAGGAATGGCTGCTTCTACTGCTTGTTTCAGGAATGTGTCCACTGCGAACATGTGTGCGGCAGTCACTTGGAGCTCTGGCCACACTTTCACTGAGCATTACAGTCTGGACATTGCCTCTTGGCGCAGGGCTGGGTTTGGTCTAGCTGTCCTCCACGGCCTTCCGATGCCTCAGCCTTTCTGCAGACCTTTCCTGCATCCCGTGTTTCAGTTCCTTCTGATTCACACTGCTTAGGACTTAGTCCTCACGGTTATTACCTACTGCAAGTGCCCTCTCAAAGTAAGGTAGTAGTACAGTTACGTAAGAACTTGCAGTAACAGTAGATCTTACTTCGAGAGGGCTCTTGCAGTAGGTAATTACATATAGGACTAACGCCGGCCGGCGGCAGGACCTCACGGAAAAATTTCTAGCTAGCAGTCCCTGGCGAGGGACCGCCCCCACGTCAGGTGACCGGCGTCATGCGAGCGTCGGTATAAAGAGGCGGTCCGGACGCCTGCCTTCCAGTTCTTTTTCTCGCCGTTAGCTGCAGCGCTCATGTAAAGTTTGTGCTTAATCAGCCCTGTTCTTTCGTCGGTTTACCAAGAATTTCAGTATTTTTTTACTTACCCTTCCTCCCTTCGAACCTGCGGCATCCGCAGATCTGAAGTTTCTTTCGTGGAAGACTCTCTTCTTGGTGGCCATTACTTCCGCTCAAAGAATTTCCGAGCTCCAGGCCCTTATGTGTAAAATCCTGTATTTGATTTTTCACAAAGAACGAGTAGCTCTTCGCATGAACCCTAAGTGTCTGCCTAAAGTGGTAGCAGAGTCTACCTTAAATCAGTCTTTAGAGTTACCTGCCTTTTTCACGCAGTACTCCAACCAAGGAGAATATTTACTCCATACCATGGATGTTCACCGGATTCTGAGATACTACACCGATAGGACAAAGGATCTCAGAAAAACTGACCAGTTGTTCGTCTCTTTTGCTCACAAAAGGGAAGGCAATGCTGTTTCCAAGCAATGCCTGTCGAAGTGGTTGGCTCATTGTATCACTTTCTGTTATGAAAAGTACAAGAAGACCCTTCCGGGTCAAGTCAGAGGTCACTCCACTCGTGGAGTAGCAGCCTCTGCAGCTTGTTTCAAGAATGTGTCTGCGGCAGACATATGTGCTGCCGCCACCTGGACTTCCGTCCATACCTTTTCGAAACATCACAGTTTGGACATTGCCTCTTGGCGTAGAGCAGGCTTTGGGCTAGCTGTTTTGCAAGGCCTCCTGTCTTGAGGCCTGCATGGCTACTTCTACTTTCAGGAGTAGTTTCCTCCTCCCGGTGCCTTTTATTTGTTCCAGACTGCTTGGGATTCAGTCCTATATGTAATTACCTACTGCAAGAGCCCTCTCGAAGTAAGATAGTACAGTTACGTAGAACTTACCATAACAGTAGATCTTGAGAGGCTCTTGCAGTAAATGTCCTTCCGCCTCCATCCCCTAGGCTTTTTCAGCTCTTTTTCCAGGAATGAAACATCTCTGCTTCTCTCTCGTCTGGGCCTTCCAGGCCTGTGGCGGGAAAAGAACTGGAAGGCGGGCGTCGGGACCGCCCCCTTTACCGGCGTCCTCATGGCCCGGTCACCTGCGTCAGGGGCGGTCCCTCACCAGGGAATGCTAGCTAGAAATTTTTCCGTGGGGTCCTGCCGCCGGCCAGCATCAGTCCTATATGTAATTACCTACTGCAAGAGCCTCTCTCGAAGATCTACTGTTACGGTAAGTTCTTACATAACTGTACTATCTTCAAGAGGCTCTTGCAGTAGGTATCCTTTTCCCCCCTCCCTCCTTCCCCCAACTTCTGCTGCTTTTTACCTGTGAGCTTAATTTGGCTCTGGGAGTCTCTCTTCCATTCTCCTGTCGCTCCATTTGGAGGGCTCTGGTGGGAGAACTGGCGGGCGGTGGGCGGTCTCCCACCAGGCATGGCTAGCTAAAGATTCCATGTGGTCCTGATGCCAGGGAGTGCAGTCCTCAAGGTTATTACCTACTGCAAGAGACTCTCTCGAAGATCTACTGTTATGGTAAGTTCTTGCGTAACTGTACTTTCTAGGGACGCGGATATGTTGTTCAATCCACACTTACTGGCAGGTTCCTTGCCGCTTTAAATCTTGCTGGAAGGTCTTCAAGCTGGCTCCTCCCAACCACCCGGGTGGTAAAACTCTCGGCTCTGCCCCATGACACCAGATCTTCCTTACCGCTTGGAAGCTCTGGTTCCCTCCTTTGCGCTCTGCGTTTTAGACCTGGATCCAAACTCTTTGGTTAATCCAAAACTTATTGTAAAATTTACAAGATTTAGGTGTTTATCTTCACTCGTGGCTGCGATGGACAAATCAACTCCTGTATTTCGTCTGTGCCCCTGTGGGCATATGATGTCCCGGACCGATCTGCACGCCACTTGCGTTTATTGCCTTGGACTCTGCTATGACTCACAGGCTTGTGAGTTGTGCAAATCCTTTTCGGCTTCGGTCTTGGAGGACCGTGCTGCCAGATTACTGTTGGGGTGACCCGAAAAACGTTATCCTCCAGTTAAATCTAAGGAGGCCCGTTGGGCGGTGTCCGCGGCTGCGGGCTCGGCTGAACAGCTGGAGCAGATGATCGCCCTCGGAGGAGGCAGCCCATGCCGCATCACCATCATCCTCGGTCGTGGCATTTATCCCACTTTCCTTGGAATCCTCCTACACAGCTTCTTTCAAGGAGCTTTGCCAGTCCCTCTCCACCAAGGGAGAAGGCCCTTCGGGACATTCCTCTTGGTCCAGAAAGAACGACCCCAAAGGTAAGTCCCACTGTCGACGTTCGTGGGAGCAGGAGAGGTCCCCTTCCCCGGATAGTCGACACTCTACTTCGGTCAAGGTTACGGGTAAGGCTGCTGGCTTCATGGTGTCCCCGTCAGGTCAGCCGGCCGGGACACCCGTTGACGCAGTCAAGATTTTTCTCGACCCGTTGGACGGGCTGTCATCCGGAGATGCTGACAACCCTTCTTCACTGGTTCCCCCGGTGGAAACCGAGGACTTGCCTGTGCCTCCTTTGCCGGAGTCCCCGGTTAAGGTCCCTGAACGAGGGAGGGCAGGTTTCCCCGCCCCTCTCAGACCCACCCTCAGAAACACCGAAGGTCTCTGTCTCAGACCTCTTCCCGGTCCAGCCAATCCCACCGACATCGGCGGCCTCAGCACCATGGAAAGCGACGGCGCCGCTCATCCTCGTCTTCGTCCTCTTCAGAAGATAGGCTCTGGCGCAAATTGCGTTGGTGCTACGAGGAGCTAATATGGCAGCAGCTCCTTTTGACTGGGAATAAGCAGACTCCGTCGCCTTCCACGGCCATTAAGTGGCTGTCACTGGAGCAGCTGAAACAACCTCTCGTAGTGGTCGAGGAGCCGAAGCCGGCACTGGTTGTTCGGCGGAAACTGGCTTCGCCACCCATTGTGGTGGAACCTCCGCCTCCACAACCGAAGACTGGGGCCCCGACCAAGGATTCTCGGTTGGGTCAGGGTTTGCCCCATAGGTTGTCGGTCACCCTCACTCCCGATCGACCTCGGCAGGTGGAGGGTGGCTCAGGCACTCGGCAGCTGTTCGCAGACTCCTCAGAGTATGATGACAACTCCTCCTTGTTCTCCAGGCTGCTTGACTTGGAGTCCACTGGGGGACAGTCTGTGGACGAGAGCCCATCCTCGTTTCTGGGAATGCTTTGGCTCATCTCAGAGTCCACTGGGATGAAGCTCGAACCCATTTCTTATTGGGCCAAGTATCCCCTCACGAAGATTCTGGACTGAGGGGATTCCCCCACGGAGGCCTTCCTGGTGGCCGAAGCCATTGTTGGCCCGGCCCTGGAGCTATGGCAGCAGCCAGCTTTTTGTCCAGCACCTTCGGCCAGGATGGTTCAGAAGTATGCTGTTCCCACCAGTTCACTCTCCAGTTTCTCGGAGCACCCCTCTGCAGAGGGGCTCGTGACCGATAGCGTTTTTCGGCGTTCCGGGAATGCTCGGGACGTGGACAAGCCTCCCGACAAGGAGTCCAAGAAGTTGGACTACTCCGGGCGGAAAGTTTATGCTGCTTCCTCCCTAGGCCTTCGTCAGGCCAGCTCGGCCGTCCTGATGGCACACTTTTCACATGCCCTTTTTGGCTCCCTGGATGAGGTGATTCCTCATCTCCCAGCTGACCTCCAAACGACGGTCAACCAGGTGTGGGATCAGGAAAGGGTGGTGGCCAAATAGCAGCTCCAAACTTTCCTGGACATCGCTGCCTCGTGTGCCCAGTCAGTAGCGGCCGCAGTGGCCATGCGCCGCAGAGCTTGGCTGCAGATCTTCACCTTCATGGCAGATGCCCAGCACAAGCTGGAAGACGTTCCCTTCCTGGGTACCGACTTGTTCGGTCCCGGGGTTGAGGGGCATCTTCAGTAGATCGTGAAGTCCAGTGCCACCTTGGACTCTGTCACGTCTGCCCAGAAAGACAGAGGCTGCCAACAGCAGCATAAGCCCTTTTGTCCTTCAGCCCCTGCGTCACGTCCGACCCAGCAACACCAGCATCAGGGCCAGCTGGCTTGCACTTGGCACTCCAAAGCCAAGCCTGCTGCTTCCTCCAACAGGAAACCGGGAGGAAAGGGTCCAGGAGGCTTCTCAGCTGGTCCTTCCTTCAAGCCTGCCCAGTGACGGGTTGGGGGTGTCGCTCCCAACCTTGTCACTCCTCCCCGCGGCTCTACCACTTCCTTTCCGCCTGGTCCGATATCACCATGGACTGCTGGGTGCTGGAAGTGGTAGGAAAGGGTCTGCCGCTGGAATTCGGGCAGTCCCCACCCTATTGAGCTGTCTCCCCACGGGGAGGGCTACGGGGTCCGCAGCCTCTCTGTCAGCCCGTCGAGCCAACATTGCCCTGCTCCTTTAGAAGGTGATCAGGGAGGTGGCGGATCCTCCATCAGACCCAGGGTTTGTGTCCGGGTACTTCCTGGTCCGAAAACGAATGGGGGGCTGGCGCCACATTCTAGACCTACACTACCTGAACAAATTCCTAAGGTCTCGAACCTTCAGGATGGTCACTCTGGCTCAGATCATCCCATCCTTGGAACGAGGTGAGTGGTTTTGTTCTCTGGACCTTCAGGACGTGTTCTTTCACGTCCCAATCCATCCGTCCCAACAGCGATTCCTCCGCTTCAGAGCGGGGGGATCCCTTTCCGAGTTCCGGGCCATGCCCTTCGGCCTTTCTCCAGCTTAAGGGTCTTCAGAAAATGCATGGCAGTGGTGACGGCATTCCTGCAGCGCCGAAGGGTCCGGGTGTATCCTTACCTGGACGACTGGCTGATTGCAGCCTCCCCCAAGCTGGAGGGGGAGCGGTCCAGGGATCTGGCCCCCCAGGTCTGCTCTCAGATTGGCCTCCTCATCAACGAGGCTAAATCGGAATTCGTGCCAACGCAGGTGATTCAGTTCATCGGGGCAGAACTAGACTGTCTTCGAGCCAGAGCACGGCTCCCGGCGGACAGGGCCGAGGTTCTTTCCTCCTTTGCCCAATCATTTCTGGTTGGGCAGTTGTGCCCAGCCCAGGACTTCCTGCGCTTCTTGGGCCTCATGGCGGCCTGCACCAGCATGGTCCATTGGGCCCGCTGGCACATGCATCCCCTGCAGTGGGGACTGGTCTGCCAATGGTTACAGCGCTCCAGTCCTCTGGACCAGCCAGTGATAGTGACCCAGGAGATGGGGAACACTCTCCAGTGGTGGATCGTTCTGGCTCATCTGCAGGAGGGTATCCTGTTTGTCCGCCCAGAGCCGACGGTCACTCTAATGACCGACACCTCTCTGATGGGTTGGGGTGCCCATCTGGGGGAGCTCAGAGTGCACAGCCTCTGGTCCCCTCAGGAGTCTCGATGCCACATCAACCTGCTGGAGCTTCGAGCAGTCCGACTAGCCCTCACCGCCTTCGCTCCGTTTGTACGGGGTCAAGTGGTCCAGGTCCAGATGGAAAACACCACGACCATGTACTGCCTAAACAGCTGGGGCAGGACGCGCTCCTTGCCTCTGTGCAAGGAAGCTCTCCGCACTTGGTCTCTCGTGGGCAGACTTGAGGCGGATCTCCTAGCCTTTCATGTGGCTGGAGCCTCCAACACTCTGGCGATGCCCTAAGCTGGATAGGTGCTGCATCTCATGAGTGGTCTCTCCTGCCGGTGGTGGTACATGATCTGTTCTCCCACTGGGGCACACCTCAGGCGGACCTATTTGCCTCCAGAGAGAATGCGAAGCTGAGGCTGTTTCATGCCCCCCCCCCTCTCAGCAGGGCTCGCTGCAGGGGGATGCCTTCTTGAGGCTGTGGACCTCAGGCCTCTTCTGTGCCTTCCCCCCATTTCCCTTGATCCACAAGGTGCTTCTCAGTGTGAGGAGGGACAAGGCGCAGGTGATTCTGGTAGCCCCAAACTGGCCCTGTCAGTTCTGGTATCCAGATCTCCTCAGCCTCAGCTCCAGGCTCCTGAGACGGCTTCCAGCCCGTCCGGACCTGATCTCAGTCAACCGGGGGAAGGTACTCCACCCGGACCTTCAATCCCTGCACCTGACGGCCTGGTTCCTGAGTGGCTAGAGTTCCAGGCCTTTGGTCTTTCCGACGAGGTCCTCAACGTTGTTGAGGCATCCCATAAGGAGTCGACCAGAAAATGCTATGCCTTCAAATGGAAGAGATTCTCCATTTGGTGTCAGGATAAGGGATTGGACCCTTCCTCCTGTTCCTTGGCCAGCATTCTGGACTACCTGTGGTCCCTTTCTCAGCTAGGGCTTCGGTCGACAACCCTTAAGGTGCACCTGGCAGCTATCTCTGCTTACCAAGCGCGGGCTGGAAAGCAGTCGGTGGTGCAGGAAAAGGTGGTCGGGTGCTTTTCAAAGGCCTTGATCACATATCCTCCGTAGTAGAACCTCCACCTCCATGGATCTACTGCTGGTATTGGCTAAGCTTATGGGCAAACCATTCGAACCAGTGCACAGGTGCGATATCTCCCACCTGTCGTGGAAGACCGCCTTCTTGGTGGCTATTACGTCAACCAGAAGGATGGGAGAGCTCCAGGCGCTTTCCATCGAGTCTCCTTATCTGGTCTTCCACAGGGACAAGGTTGTCCTGCGCTCCCACCCAAAATTCCTTCCGAAGGTGGTGTCTGAGTTTCACCTTAACCAGGTATTGATTCTGCCGGTGTTCTATCCCAGTCACACCTCGGGGGGCCGAATATAGGCTCCATACTTTGGACCCTAGAAGAGCGCTTTCTTATTATAAGGAGCGGACTTCTAAAGTTTGGGGAGAGGTTCACCAGCTGTCTGTCACCTACGCTGAAGCCGCACCTAGCAGACCTGCAGCCAAGCAGACGATAGGCAGGTGGGTCACCTCCTGCATATATCTCTGCTATAGGTTGGCAGGCATGGAGCCTCCTAGAGGGATAAGAGCTCATTCTACCCGCCATACCGCTGCTTCAGTGGCTGCTTCCAGGGACGTCCCTATCCATGAAATCTGCAGGGCTGCTACCTGGAATTCAGCACACACCTTCATTACCCACTACCACATCGACCTTGAGTCACGCCGGTATGCTGGTTTTGGGACCTCTGTTCTCCAGTTCTTATTTCCCAAGTAGGGGGTGCACGCCTTGCCTCCCTCCTCCTGGAGAACTGCTAGGAATCTGCCAGTAAGTGTGGATTGAACAATATATCCACGTCCCTAGCAATACAGGTTACTCACCTGTAACAGGAGTTCTAGGAGTGGTATATGTTCATCCACACAACCCATCCAACCTCCCCGGCTTCGTGCATCCTGGCTTCCAGCGGGCTAGATCTGGCGTTATGAGGCGGAGCCAAGAGTTTTACCACCCGGGTGGGTGGGAGGAGCCAGCTTGAAGACCTTCCGGCAAGATTTAAAGCGACAAGGAACCTGCCAGTAAGTGTGGATGAACAACATATACCACTCCTAGAACTCCTGTTACAGGTGAGTAACCTGTATTTCCTGGCCTGTGGGATGCTGGAAAGGGGAAATCAGCTTCAAAAAGGACACTTGCACGATGGATAGTGGCATGTATCCAATTCTGTTACAGTAAAGCTGGTAAGGAGCCCCAGTTAGACCTGAGGGCACACACTACAAGGGGCACAGCTGCTACAATAGCAGCTGCCAGGGATATTCCCCTATTGAAGATCTGCAAAGCAGTTATGCGGAGAACAGTACATACCTTTACAAAACATTACAGTCTGGACACTCAGTCGAGATATGATGCAAGGTTTGGCACAGCAGTGCTGCAGAGCCAGTTTCCTAAATAAGGTTCTGTGCCCACCTCCAAAGATACTGCTTCGTAATTTGCTAGAGTTGTTAATACTGAAGAATTCCTGGGGTTGGAAGAAAATTACCGTAGTAATCTTGTTTCTTCCAAGGTATTCTTCAGTAAGATTAACTCTCCCACCCTACCTCCCCTTCCAGAACCAGTTAGCCTCTGCATCACAGATGGTGCCTCTTATTGCTAGGATAGTAATGCATTAGTTATGTTTAGTTTTATTTATTTATTTATTTTGGGCTGGTATTTCTCCGCTGGTCCCATTCAGCCCTATATCCTGCTGTTCTCGCAGCCCCTGGCCTTCAGGCTACCTACCCTTTTCCCACAGCTTACCCTCCATGGCAGGGTGGTGGGGAACCCTCAGCTCGACCCACCAAGACTGGATCCAGCTCAGGGAGGTGCCTTC
This sequence comes from Neoceratodus forsteri, assembly GCA_016271365.2. Lineage (NCBI taxonomy): Eukaryota > Metazoa > Chordata > Ceratodontiformes > Ceratodontidae > Neoceratodus > Neoceratodus forsteri. The sequence continues at coordinate 815,146,996 of CM057455.1, read as the reverse complement.
TCAGGGGGTGGTGCCTGTGGAGGACAGCCATCGTGTCACTCGATCAGGACCGTTTTTTCTGCGGAGGGGAGCGTGCCATGGTGACAGTGGCCGAGCTGTGCATGTGTCCGCATGCAGCACGCCTGTCGGCTGCTCCGCCTCTGTGCCCCGACATACAGGACACGACATTCCAACACCTAGCCTCCGCTGGTGTCAGGCGGAGAATATGATCTCTGATTCCCCTGAACGCCAGCCTCTCTGCCACCCTACGCGACCTACTGCACTGCGAATAAGTCGCCAGTGTGGTGGAGGTAAGGCATGATGCCTCAGCCCTCTGTCACTGGGCCAGAAACCAGATGGCTTCTGTTTTTCCTCTTGTTGATCCTGTCTGGCATTACCAGGGGACTAGTTTAAAAAGGGGATTTGTTGTTGAAATTTTGTTACTATAATTAGAATAGCTTGGTAGGGGCTCTTACCCCTGCAGGCTTCAGTGAATCTGAGCATTCTAGAATGCAGCAGTTGGTAAGGGTAGCAGTTTGAATGGTGGCACAAGCTAATAGATGTTCCAGCATTTGCATAAGTTCCATTTCTCTCAGAGCCAGTTCAACACAGGAGGTGGACTGCTATAGTTAATCAATATTAAAGAATACCTTGGAAGAAACAATATTACCACGGTGAGTAATTTTTTCTTCTTCTGGGAGTGGTATATAGTTCACAACCACACCACCCACCTGGCCTCCCGTGGCAGGTGGCACACAGATTCCTGCTACCAGCATGCAAGATCTGACGTAACGGAATGGATTTGAGGGATATACTGCCCGGGTTGTGGGAGGAGCTTAGCTTGAAGAGACGTTCTGGCGAATCAGCACTTTCCAGTGTAACTGCCAGTGTGTGGATGTGAACTGTACACAATTCCTAGAACTGCAGTTAACAGGTAAGTAACCTTTTTTTTCTGGATCCACTGTTGGCTATTATAATTGTTTAAGTGCATTTTATATATAAATGTTTGAATGTGTAGTAATGCACAACTAATCCCAAGGACCTCTTAAGTTAAATAAATTGAACTTTGGGGGGCTGCAACCCACAGAAGAAAGAAAGATAAGGGTGGTGGGCAGAGGGAAGTGGCGATTCTAACTGGAAGAATGAAGGGTGCTGGGGGAAATAGCTGGTGATGAGGAAGTAGAGATAGGATGGCGGTCCTTGAAAATCACTGCAGTGGTAATAATTGTATCGGCTGGTGAGAAAGTGAGCCATGCAGTTGGGTTAGTTGACAGTTTTGGATATATATAGAGTTGTAGCTATCCAAAGAGGAGCCCACATAATTATGGAATAGTTTGAGTGGAGGAATGGTTACGGGAGTGTAATAATTCTTGATATAGCTTGGGAGTTGTTTTTTTTTTTTTTTTAACCATTTTATCCCCCTTGCTTCATGGCCCTCAATCAGGAGGGAGTCCCAGTCCCGTCCCCCGACCTTCACCAGTCAACTCCAGCCATCTACCCCCAGGGCTTGCCCTTCTTGGCGGCGGGGGGGGGGGTACCCCAAGCCCCACCGAAGACCGGATCCAGTTCTGGTTGGCGCTGTGGCTACTCGTGTACTGAACCTGCGAGCTCCCTCCGTCATCCAGCTGGGAGCTTCTTTTTGCGCCTGTTTTCTCTCTCGGGTGGAGCGTGCAATGATGCCAGTGACGGTACAGTGTACATCCCATCAGGCATCTTCCCCGCCTCAGACCACTTGTCGGCAGTGTCTGTGTGCCAGCCCCAACTCCGTTAGGGGCCAGGCATGCACCGACAATTGATTGCCCTCCTCCCCAGAGAAGGAGAGCTGTCCCTGGGACACCCAGTCCTTCTCACCAGATGACCCCGGTGATCCGGGTCGCTGGCGTGGTGGGAGGTAAGGCAGGATGCCTCAGCCCTCCACGCCACCAGGATAGCTTAGCTTGGGAGTCGTAATATTGTAGGTGGACTTTTAGCATGAGTGGTTAATTCTTCTCTCCTTGGCCTTTCACCACATTGAGGCTGTAATTGCTTTGCAGAAAGTCTGAGCCATTGGTTAAGTGTGTATTTGTGTTCACAGATTTCTGAATGGGCCCATGCTCTACCAGATGCAGTAATTTCACACCTATTTGGAAAGGTAAGTCATTTGAAGAATACATCTAACTAAAATACTAGGAGCTGGATTTTCACCCTGTCTGAAATTGGCACAGGTGCAGGGAAAAACTGCCACAAGTGGGGCTTCACTTGCGCAGCCACAGTTTTTCCTGCAGGCATTGGATTTTGTGGGAGCTGGTTTATGGCAGCTTGCAGTGATTCTTTCGGTGCAGGTGCACTGAAATGTTACGCCTGGTGGCACCAGATGTAACATCCCCACAGCTGCATGCTGAAAATACAAATCTCAGCTGTCAAGATTTTGTCCTGCAGTAGTGGCTGCGGTGTGATAACGTAGTCACTGACCGTTTTGAAAATCAAGTCCTAGATGTTTGAGATAGAAAGAAGCTTTAGCCCATCAAGTCTGTCTTCCATATTAGTGGACCGGTTCAGTTTCTTTTCTGTCTATAATGTAATGATCCAGTTCTACTGACTTAACACAATATTCTTTGGTAATCTATTCCATTAGCTACCCACTGTTAGGGTAAAGAACTCTTCCCTACTGTTCTTTTGGATTGTTCTAGTGTAATTTGCGTATTATAAGACATTTAATTTTCTGTCTAAGTCTGTCTCTAGCTCGTAAGTCTTTTGTCAGACATGATTTTATGTAAGTGTAACATGTCACCCCATCTCCTTCTTTCCTCTAAACAGTCCTAGAGCACTCTTTCCTCAAATGGCTCATATGGTATAGCATGTGGATTAGTTTAGTCACCCTATGCTGTGTACTGTTCAGGTGACAAATGCTCATCTTCCTGGACTTAAGTCTTCAATGTTTATTCACACTGCTGGATTTCAAGTTAGAGGCACTGGGACCCTGCGGGACATAAAAATCTTTAGGAGGGCTGGCGCCGAGGTATGCCTGCGCATATGCGGCACTTCAAGACTGGCTCGTGGCATATAGGCTATATCGGTGTCAACCCTCCAACTGCCTCAGTTCCTTTTTTCCCCCACCGTCGAGTGCAATTCAGTGATGTCACTCACCTGCCGGGAGTCTGATCTTTACATCTATACGACAACAGTGTTTAGTTCGTAAAGTATTTATTTACTGTTTATTATTTTTCTCAGTTAACAAAAACAAAAAAAAAGAGTGCAATTTTCTTCAGTTTCTTCAGCCCTACCGAGCAACAGTCAACCATGGATGGTAAAGATAATGTTTAGGGAGTCTCCTTAAGAAGGCTGCTCTGGCACCTGGGCTGTCGGGTCTGCCGCCCTCTAGTTGGGGGGGGGGTACCACGGGCAATCCGACGTTCAGGAGTGGGGACAGTCCTCTCGGAAACGCAAAAAGAAGTGGGCCCATTCTCGATCCAGGTTGGTGACATGGCACCGCTCAACCTGTGGTTCCTCTCTTCCCGCTGGAAGGGGAAGAAACTGTGCCACTTGAGGTCACCTGCTAGTATGTTGGCCAAGACACCTTTTAGGGCTGAGAGCAGAGGGCTTTCCTGGACACCGTCTGGTTCCCTGTCGCCCTCTGTTCGCAGTTGTTCAAGGTCTCTTCCCCAGAACGGGATCTCGGGGGCAGTTTCATCAGTGAGCAGCTCTTACGGAGCAGTAGGTACAGCATCTGTCTCATGTTCCTCTGCCTGTGGACCCGTTGTCAGGGTCTTCGGACCTAAGCTCCTTGAGACCAAGGCGTGAGAGCGTGCCTTCGCCAATGGATTCATTTCCCTTGATGGGGACTTCGCCGCCGATGGCAGTTCCATGTGTCTCTCTCCTCGCTATACAGTGGCGTGAAAAAGTATTTGCCCCCTTCCTGATTTTCTCTATTATTGCATATTTGTCACACTGGATGTTTTCAGGTCTTTAGACAAAATATAATATTAGATAAAGGGAACCTGAGTGGACAAATAACACTTTTTTTTTTACTTATTTCATTTATTTAATGAAAAAAGTTAACCAACACCAACTGGCACTGTGTGAAAAAGTAATTGCCCCCTAGTTAAACCCAATTAAAGGGATAATTAGAGTCAGCTGATTGAACACAGCCAGGCTTGATTATAGCCAGCCCTGCTCAATATAAACCTCACTTATTTTGGCCCTTACCATCAGAGTCACATTGACAGCACAAAGATTCAACAAGCACATTATGCCATGATCAAAGGAAGTTCCTGAAAAGATCAGAAAAACATTTTGTTGCCCTCTATCAGTCTGGAAGGGTTACAAAGCTATTTCTAAGGCTCTGGGACTCCTTGAACCACAGTGAGAGCCATAATCTCCAAATGGAGAACACTTGGAACAGTAGTGAACCTTCCCAGGAGTGGGCGGCCTGCCAAAATTACTCCAAGGGCGAGTGTAAAATCATCCAAGAAGTCTCAAAGGATCCTAAAACAACATCCAAAGAACTGCAGGCTTCTCTTGCCTCAGCTAAGGTCAGTGTTCATGACTCCACAATCAGAAAGAGACTGGGCAAAAATGGGCTTCATGTGAGGTAGCAAGGCGGAAACCACTGCTAACCAAGAAGAACATAAATGCTCATCTCTCATTGCCAAGAAGCACCTGGATGATCCACAAGCCTTTTGAAAATGTTCTATGGACAGATGAGTCCAAAGTGGAACTTTTGGACAACATGGATCCCATAATGTCTCGCATAAAGCAAACACAGCATTCCACAGTAAGAACACCATACCAACAGTCAAACATGGTGGTGGTAGTGTGATGGTGTGGGATGCTTTGCTGCCTAAGGACCTGATGACTTGCCATAATTAAAGGAACCATGAATTCTGCTCTGTACCAGAAAATTCTTAAGGAGAATGTCCAGTCATCCTTCCGTCAGCTGAAGCTGAAGCGTAGTTGGGTCATGCAGCAAGACAATGATCCAAAACAAAAGCAAGTCCACATCAGAATGGCTAAAAGAAGTAAAATTAAAGTTTTGGAGTGGCCTAGTCAAAGTCCAGACTTAAACCCAATAGAGATGCTGTAGACTTGAACGCAGTTCATGCTCAAAACCTACCAAATGTTACTGAATTAAAGCAGTTCTGCTAGGAAGAGTGGGTTAAAATTCCTCCACAGCGATGTGAAAGACTGATATTGAATTATAGGAAGTGTTTGGTTGCAGTCATTGCAGCTAAATGTGGCGTAACCAGTTATTAAGTGTAAGGGGGCAATTACTTTTTCACACAGTGCCAATTGGTGTTGGTTAACTTTTTTTCATTAAATAAGTGAAATAAAAAAAAAAAACAAGTGTTATTTGTTCACTCAGGTTCCCTTTATCTAATATTACATTTTGTCTAAAGACCTGAAAACATCCAGTGTGACAAATATGCAATAATAGAGACAATCAGGAAGGGGGCAAATACTTTTTCACACCACTGTATTTCCTCACAGGAATCAGCACCGGTACCATCTCCGGTCTCTTGTGGGCTGGCAGGTCCTTGGGAGTTTGGTTTGGGCCTGACTCCGGACTTGTGCTTTCCAAGGCCTGCTCCGGCGCTGCGTCCGAGTGGCCACTTCTAACCTGTGTGTTTGATTGGCGCCGCATCCGGTGCTGAATTCCTTGGGGAGGGCTGTGGTGCCGGCTCGGTGCTGCATTCTTCAGTGCTAGTGCTGTGTTTGGTGCCAGCACTGGCTCCCTTTTCTCTGCTGGTATCGCCTGTCCTTCCTACACCTAGATCAGGGAAAGACCTTTTAGGGTTCACCCCACCCCCACCCATTCATTCCGAGGGGGGACAAATCTGACTCCGACCTCATCCTTTTAGAGGGTGGGGACTATGACACTTTTTATGGTCTGGAGGATAAGTCTCTAGATCTTATCTGTGTCAGTCTTCACCATTCATCACTATTGGGTACTGCGCCAGAGCTAGGACCCCACTGAGAACTCTTTTTTTTTTTTGTCATGGGCGGGCCGCGCCCCGAGGCATCACGTGCCGAGGGTTGCAGTTAGCCATCGTCGACCCAGCCCCAGTTCTTTCTCTCCCGCTGTCGAGTGTGGATCCTCGCATGTGAGACTGAAACTTTGCAGCCTAGTCCGTCGTGCCTTAGTGCATTTACAGTTGCCTAGGTTCTGCTCGCCTACTCAATGTCTCTTCAAGTACTGGAAAGATCTTTCATTTTTATTAAGCGGTGTCAAGTACTTTGTTTAGTTTATTTTTCCGTTCAGTCATGTCCCGTCCGGGGGACGAAGACTTAAGCGGGCGGCCCCTATGTATCGGTGCCCTGTGGCTGCCTTTATTCCGTAATGGACTAGCATGACGCTGTCTTTCCTGCCTCGGCCCTGACCACGATATGGATAACATCCTTTGCGGCAGCACACGGTTAGGAAAGGGCACTGCACTGCCACGGCACTTCTTGAGTTTACGGGAGCCATACACAACTCCCTTGATCAGGGTCGCCTAACCAGAGCTACATTCATCAACCTGTCAAAGGCTTTTGACACTGTCCACCACCGCCTCCTGCTGCATCAGCTACTGAACATTGGCCTCTCCGCGGAATCAGTGAAATGGTTCAATAGCTATCCTGACAACAGGTCCCAATGTGTAAAAATATCAGGTGTGGTCTCCGACACTAAACTGGTTCGCTCTGGTGTCCCCCAAGGCTCCATCCTGGGCCCATTGCTGTTCAGCCTGTTCCTCAACTCCTTCCCAGACTCCACCTCTCAGCAAGTCATACTCTATGCAGATGACGCGGTGATTCTTGCCTCTCATCATGACCCATGCCACCTGCAACAAACCCTTCAACACGGCTTCACCTCTGTTGAAAGCTGGTTCGGAGAACATAAGTTAATCCTTAACCAGAAAAAAACGAAGACCATGATTTTCACCAGCCACCAAAATAAGCACAAACACCACCAACTCTCCTTAAACACCTGTCTCTAGTACTCCCTGGAACAGGCTGACTCCTTCAGATACCTAGGAATTGCCCTAGACCCACACCTGTCTTTTGGAACCCATATAACCAATGTCGCTAAAACCGTGAATACTAGACTGGGCTTACTCTACCTGCTTCGTCGGCACCTGACTAAAGAGGCCCTCTTTGCCGCAGTTCAAAGCTCCATCATCTCCCAGATTGACTATGGTCTTGTCATCTATGGCACTGCCACTACCACTGCACTCAGAAGGATTACTACCATCCTAAACAAGGCCTGTCAACTCATCACTGGGGCCAAACGGCTCACACACACCTGTGACCTCTACTCACAAGCTAACTGGCTTCAACCTAATAATAGAATTCAGTACCAAACCTGCGTGGTTGCTAAGAAAATACAGTTGGGAACTGCCCCTCCCGTGGTCTGTTCATTCCTTCAAACGAAAACCAGCTCCAGAATTACCAGGGGATCAAAGCCACAACTTTTCCATATCCCTCGCAGCCGCACAGCCATTGGCCAGCGTTCATTCGCCTACAGGGCACCCACTTGGCTTAACGGTCTTGCCAATGATACTATGAAAACCACTGGGCTAGGGGTCTTCAAATCCAGGCTCCGTAACACCCTGGTCGCTTCCAGCATCTGCGACTGTCATTGATAACGTCTATGCAATATCACTCTGCTACCGCTCTTTCCTATGTCTAGCTCATTACATAACACACTTGCCATAGTCTGGCCTCTGCCCGGCACACTCTACAGCACCTGACAATGCCATCTTCCTGTAAGCTCCACCCCACCGCCCCTTATCCTTACCTACCCCCACCTCTCCTCTCTTCTCATTCTCTTACCTCCCCCGTGCCCTTCCCATTCTTTCTACCACCCCCCCACTGTCCTCTTCCTTTCCACTCTGCCCTCTCCTTGTCTGTTTGAATTTAATTTGATATCCTTTACCCTTATTGTGTAACAGTTTTGTCTGTTGTCATGTTACCTATGTCTTGACGTGGAACCTTTGTAAAAGAGCCCTGGGCTCAAAGGTAATTGTAATCCTAGACTTGAAATAAATAAATAAAAATAAACTGCGACATTTGTTTCTCCATGGACCGCCGTTTGATTGAGAACCACGTGTTGAAGGTAGGACGTCTGCCACCAACTTTCAGAGGTCGGATTCGCAGTCTCCGAGCCAAGGCCAGGATTCTCGATCCTTCCTCCTGGTCCCTTCCCAGTCCTATACAGCCTGTGGAGGAGGGAACCCTCACCTCTTCTAGCCTTGCTGCGGCGTGGGGTTCTTCCACAGTGCAGGAGGCCCAGGCTGGCCCCCTTGGGGTCAGTCGGGAAGGCACAGCATCGGCAGTCGCTGCCTCGGTGGCGAAGGCTCCCTCTGTGTCGTGTTCCAGGCCTTTTGCGGCCGGGCTGGCACCATCCTCGATGCCGTCTCGTGGCGCTGCTCTTGCAGACTGGCATTGTCAGATTTTGCTCCTCAGCTCCGAGGTCAAGTGGTTCAAGTCCAGACGGACAATACCACGACCATATACTACCTCAACAAACAGGGCAGCACGCACTCCCGTCTGCTGTGCAAGGAGGCACTCAGCATCTGGACCCTTGTAAGCCAGTTGGAGGTGGATCTCCTAGCCGTCCGTGTGGCATGAGCCTCGAACCAGCTGGCGGATACTCTCACCCGCTTAGGCCAGACATCCCACTAGTGGTTTCTCCATCAAGAGGCGGCTCACAGCCTGTTCTCCCATTGGGGCAAACCGATGGTAGACCTGTGTGCCTCCAGAGAAAACACCAAGCTGAGGCTATTTCATGCCCGCCCCCCCTCAGCAGGGCTCACTGCAGGGGGATGCCTTTTCGAGGCCGTGGACCCCAAGGCCCTTCTACGCCTTCCCTCCATTTCCCTTGATCTACAATGTGTTACTCAAGGTGAGGCGGGACAAAGCGAAGGTGATTATGGTAGCCCCAGACTGGCCACGCCAGTTCTGGTATCCAGATCGCCTCAGCTGCAGGCCCCCGGAGCGGTTTTGTACTTGCCTGGACCTGATATCTCTGAACCAGGGGAAGGTCTTCTATCTGGACCTTCAATCCCTTTACCTCACAGCCTGGTACTTGAGCGGCTAGAGTTCCAGGCTTTGGGTCTTTCCGAAGATGTCTACACCATGGTGAAGGCATCTAGAAAGGAATTGACCAGGAAATGTTATGCCTTCAAATGGAAAAGGTTTTCCATTTGGTGTCCGGGTAAGGATCTGGACCCCTTACCCTGTCCTCTGGCTAACATTCTTGACTACCTTTGCGCTCTCTCCAAAGGGGGTCTACAGTCATCGACCCTTAGGGTGCACCTGGCAGCCATTTCAGCTGACCGGGCGTCAGCCGGTCAGCCAACATTGGCGCAGGAGACAGTGGTTGGGCCCTTTTTCAAAGGCCTGGATCACATATCCCCTCCAGTGCGTGAACCTCCACCTCCGTGGGATCTACTGCTGGTATTGGCAGCGCTCATGGGCAAGCCATTCGAACCAATGCATAAGTGTGAGTTGTCACACTTGTCGTGGAAGACAGCTTTCCTGGTGGCTATCATGTCTGCCAAAAGGACAGGGGAGCGCCACGTGCTTTCGGAGGACTCCCCTTATCTGGTCTTACACAAGGATATAGTTGTCCTACGCCCGAAATTCATTCCGAAGGTGGTGTCAGAGTTTCACCTTAATCAACTGTTGACTCTGCCGGTATACTACCCTAATTACACCTCGGAAGCAGAGTACAGGTTCCATACTTTGGACCTGAGACATGCTCTCTCCTATTACAAGGAGAGGACGGTGGAAATTCTTGGAAAAGTTCGCCAGCTGTTTGTCACCTTCGCTGAAGCCACTTCTGGTAGACCTGCAGCAAAGCAGACTATTGCAAGATGGATTACATCATGTATAGGTCTGTGCTATGTGTTCGGCAAGGAGCCTTCCAGAGGGATAAGAGCTCATTCTACCCGCCATACTGCTGCATTGGTGGCTGCTTCCAGGGACATCCCTATCCAGGAAATCTGTCGAGCCACTACCTGGAAGTCAGCAAACACCTTCATCACCCGCTACCACATCGACCTTTAGTCACGCCAGGATGCTGGTTTTGGGGCCTCAGTTCTCCAATCTGTGTTCCCTAAGTAGGGGTGTGTGCCTTGCCTCCCTCCTCCCAGAGAACTGCTAGGAGTCTGCCAAAGAGTGTGGATGAACAACATATTCACGATCCTAGAAAAACAGGTTACTCCCCTATAACAGTAGTTCTAGCAGTGGTATATGTTGTTCATCCACATGGACCCACCCAGCCTCCCCGGCAACGGACGCACACATCCTGGCTTCCAGTGGGCTAAGATCTGGCGTCATGGGGCGGAGCTGAGGTATTTACCACCTGGGTGGGTGGGAGGAGCCAGCTTGAAGACTTCCGGCAAGATTTAAAGGGGAAAGGGACATGCCAAAGAGTGTGGATCAACGACATATACCACTCCTAAAACTACTGATCTTACTTCTAGAAACGGCTCTTGCAGCAGGTTACACCAGTAGGACTGAAGCCGGCTGGCGCCAGGATCCCACGGAAATTTTCTAGCTAGCAGTATTCAGCGGGGACCGCCTCCGACATCGGTCTCGCCCTCGACATCAGGCGTAGTACATAAGGAGGCGGCCCCCCATAATCCTCAATTCTTTTCCCGCCGTCAACTCGCCAGCATCGGCCTCTCGGTCTCCTTTCTAGCGCACGACGACTACAGAACTTTCGAATAACTTTTCTCTGCACAACTGATGTCCTCTCCAACTCCATGTCTTGAGGGTCACCTTTCGAAGTGTGCCTGCGACAAACGGATCCCTTTCAAGGATCCCCATTCATCCTGTGTGCGTTGCCTCGGCCCGGACCATGACACCAAGGCCTGCACCTTTTTGCCAGGGTTTTAATAGCTGCACCAGGATCCGCCATCAGACGGAACTTCAGGCATATCTTCTTGAGGTAAAGCTTAAAAGAATGGACCAAGAACCTTCCTCCAGGGGAGAATCTTCATCCAAATCCCACAAATACTGGGAGAAGGTGAGGTTTAGGTCCCCTACTCGGGCCTCAGACTCCCACAGCTCTGGCTCCAGATTGGACCGCTCTCCCTCCAGGACTCGGTCGCAGGCTCCCCCGGTTAAGGTCAGGTCTTCAGGCGGTTCTTCTTCGCTCCAGCCTCTTAAGACATCGAGGCCCTTGGCTTCTTCATCCCCTTCCAAGGCCTCTTCGAAGTCTGGTGAGCGCCGTAAGTCTTCTTCATCCACCCGTCGTCAGGACACTGACTCCAGGTTGGTCTCCCAACCGCCCAGAGGTCCTGATCCGGCGCCCAGAAAGACCAAAGACCCGGCGTCCCTCAAACGGACATTGGACCCGACGTCGGCTCGGCGCTCACAGGAGTCGACGACACCGGCTAGACACCCATCGTCGGCCAGGCGTTCGCCAGGTCCGAAGACGTCTGCTACCCCGAAGCAGAAGACCACACCCCCGTCGCCGGCGGATGCTGGTAGTAGGGATTCCACAGAGGAGGACACCCACAGCCCGAAGACCAGGCAGGAGACACCGAGGATGCTGGGCTCCCACGGGGACCCGACGCCAGACCCCGGCGACAGACCACCAGCACCAGGGCCTTAGTCGGGTATGAATATTGCAGAGGTAAAGAAGCGCTTTACCTTTTGGTGGGACACCTTCAAGAAGGATGTGGTCCCCGCCCGTTGTCCTCCTACTACTCCTCCGCCTATGCCCGCTCCTCCACCTAAGGGACCAGTAGGATGACCACCGTCCTCCAAGGAGCAAACACCACCTCCTAGGGGCAGATCTACTGATAGGAGAAGGCCTCCCTCCAAATCCTCTTCAGGGTCACCCAGCCCCAAACGACCCAGATGACGCCGGTACACTCTGTCGGAGGATTCAAGATCGGATACTTCGGAATACTCCAGATCTCCTTCTCCGCTCAGCATCTCTTCTCCTGACCCACATGACCTCCCCAGGTCTCCACCGGATGATCCCTCTTTCGCCGAGATTATGAGGCACATTCAGGACAACATGTGGTGGGATGCTGAGGACCTTGACCCTGAACGACAACGCCTTTCCCGCTACCTTTGCCAAAAAGACCCGAAGCCTGTGGTAGTGCCACCCTTGGTGGATACCTTCGCAGATGTCACCAAGGCTGCGTGGAAGCGTCTGCACTCCACTCCTGCGGTGCTGAAGAAGGCTGACCGCCTGTACAAGGCTCCTAGAGAGGACCAGTACTTGGCGAAGCAACCTGTGGCAGATTCCCTGGTCACTGCTTCACATGACCGGTCTCGAAGACCCCAGCATATGAGCACTCAGCCACCGGACCAGGAATCCAAGCAATTGGATGCCCTAGGGAGGCGCCTGTACACGACTGCTACTTGCGCCATCAGATCTCTGAACTACCTTACCCATCTGGTTCAGTTCCAGAACGCCCTGTAGGAACAGGGCCAGGACCTGGTTGAAAATCTTCCCGATGGCGATCGGAAAGCGGAGCTCCTAAACCTCCTCTGCACCGGGTCAGATGTGGGGACCCAATTGCTTAGAGCCGCATACGATTTTGCAGACTCTTCAGCCAGAGCTGCAGCTTCAGGTGTCTGTCTCTGGAGACACTCCTGGCTCCGTGTCTCCGGCTTCACCCCGGACGTACAGAAAAATATTCTAGACGTCCCATATAACGGCGAGGTACTCTTTGGTGAATCCTCGGAGAAGGTCATCACCAAGCTCCAAGTCGCAGGGAAGGCAGTCTGATCTGTACAGGCCATGTACAGATCTGGGCCTAGTTCCTTTTGTAGGAACCAGAGCCGTTTTCACGGCCAGCTACAAAGGCAGCAGCAACGTTCCGGCCAGCAGCAGAGGGGCACATTCTCGCGCAAGACCCAGGCCAAATATCCCCAGGCAGAGGCCAATGTTACTCAAAGTCGGCCCAGCCCGCAGGGACAAACGCTGCCACAGCATGACTCCTTCCCGGCCCCCGCCGTCCTCCTCTGGATCAACGGGCAAAGAAAGTCAGGGGTCGCATCGCTCGCCACTTTTCAGGGTGGCAATCGATCACCACCGACAGGTGGGTTCTACAGTTGATCAAGAAAGGCCATTGCATAGAGTTTCTAGATGACCCACCTACAAGACTTTCCCTGCTTTCCCGTTATTCGGGTCAGCATGCCCTGCTCATACAGCAGGAAGTGCTCGCACTTCTGGAAAAAGAAGCTATAGAGCACATACCAGGGAACCAGAGAGGACTAGGATATGCTCACTTCTTCCTGGTTCCAAAGAAAAAGAGGGGACCTCCGTCCAATACTGGACCTCAGTGACCTCAACGTTTTGGTTGCGTACAAGCGCTTCTGCATGGTGACCCTCCCGGGTCTGATTCCCATGCTGAAGCAGGGTGCATTTCTAGCATCCCTAGACATGCAGGACACCTACCTGCATATTCCAATCACTCAAGCACACAGCAGGTTCCTGCGCTTCGAGTTTTAGGGCTGCCATTGTCAGTTCCGAGCTCTTCTCTTCGGGCTGTCATCGGCACCTCGGGTCTTCATGAAGTGCATGGCGGTTGTAGCCGCGTCTCTGAGGAGACAGGGCCACTACATGTTCCCCTACCTGGACGATTGGCTTCTCATGGCGCCCTCACGGGAGGCATTGATGTCTGCCATCCACTGCACCCAGTCTCTGTTCGAGACGTTGGGCATTCTCATCAATTACGAGAAGTCACGCCTGGTTCTGTCCCGGACGCTGCAATTCATCGGAGCAGTTCTGGACACTGTCCAAGGGAAAGCTTTCCTCCCCCCTGGACACAGTGGAACACATCAGATCCCTCATCAGGGACTTGGCGGCGAAGAAGACCGTCCCAGCCAGACTGGTCCTTTGCCTGCTTGGACACATGGCTGCGACCATTGCAGCAGTCCCGCTAGCCCATCTCCACATGCGGGTAACCCATTGGATATTACGGGTACAATGGGACCAAAAGCAAGACCATCTGCAGCATCCAATCTGAATCACGAAAACCGTAATTAGAGATTGGCAATGGTGGCTACATTCAGGGAACCTCTTGGCGGGAGTCCCCTTCACAGCGCCGTCCCCAACTGTGACACTCTCCACAGACGCCTCAGGGCTCGGTTGGGGAGCACACCTTGACAATGTCTGGTCTCGGGGCCTGTGGACAGCCCAGGAGTCTCATCTCTACATAAACATACTGGAAATGAGGGCAGTTCTTTACACCCTGCAGGCCTTCCAGCCGGAGATTCCACCGGGTACACTTCTGTTACAAACAGACAATTCCGTGGTGATGTATTACCTCAACAAACAAGGAGGCACCCACTCCTACCTGCTTTGCAGGGAGGCCATGAGAGTGTGGGATTGGGTCTTTCAACATGGCGCAAACCTTATTGCAGTTCATGTTCCGGGAGTGGACAACGTCATTGCAGACAGCCTGAGTCGCTCTCAGGTCAGAGTCCACGAATGGAAACTAGTCCAGGAGGTGGCAGACTGTTTCACAGATGGGGTACTCCAGAGATAGAACTCTTCGCGTCCCCATGCAACGCAAAACTGCCCAATTTTTGCTCGCTAGATCCAGGACCTGGTGTTTTCTGGCGAGACGCGTTGTCCCTCTCCTGGGCGGGCAAATTCCTCTATGCCTTTCCTCCTTTCCTGTTGATCCAGAGAGTTCTTCTAAAACTCAGAAGGGAGCAAGCGATGCTCATACTGATCGCACCCTTTTGGCCCAGAGAGATCTTCCCTTTTCAAGTCTTCACCATTCATTACTGCTTGGGGTTAAGCCGGAGGCGCGCACCCGCTACGGGAGGTTTTTTTTTTTTAGAGTTGGCTCTAACAGCGCCGTCCTCGAGGGCGACGCACTGCGTCATGCGCGAGGGACGGCCGTTAGCCACGGACTCCTCCTTCATCTCAGTTCTGTTTCTCCTGCTGTCGAGGCTGCACCTGCTAGCGCGCTAGCGCGTAGTGTTCGTTCTTCGGATTCGTCCTGACTCCTCATCTCGTGTTCTCAAACATCCACTCGACGCCGTATACCGGTAAGACCGTTCCTTTTTATTTCTATCTACGGTGCCGAGTGTTTTCCTACTTTTTTCCTCAGTTAGTTCGCTATATGTCCGGTTCTGGAGCAAGCGTAGAGTCGGCGGGCGCGCCCCTATGCGTCCGGTGCTCCTGTGGCGGCATTTTTCCGTCTCGGACTGGCATGATGTTTGTCTCCGTTGCCTGGGACCCAACCACGTACATGGGACGCGTGCAACGCTTGTTTTTCCATGGACTGTCGTGTCCTCAAGTCTGTGCTGCGTGTTAGCCGGCAAGGGCCTCGCCGAGCTTTGGGGACGGCGCGCCCAGGGATTCCTGTAAGGTCTCTAGGCCCTTCCCGGGTCCCTCCTGGGCCTATACGGTCCGGAGGAGGGAGCTTCCTCCTCTTCTCTTGCCGAAGAGGAATCTTCTCTCGCGGTGTCGGGGGAACGTCATGGTCCCCGGGCCGTCGAACGGTGACACCGCCTCGGCAGTCACCTCCTCAGAGGTGCAGGCTCCCCCAGTGTCGAGGCCTATGATTCTGGGCCGGCACCGTGGACCTTGCGACGCCTCCAGCGCCGGGTGACCGAGATGGCGCGAGGCGGCGCCGCCTGGCCCCCGGGTGCTGCCCGCGCGCCTGTGGGCCCGGCCCGTTCTCCCGGCGGTGCTGGGTCAGGTTCCAATGCCGGGAGCGGCGCCAGGCCTGGCTGGTACCAGAGGGAGGTAGGGCCGGCCTGGCTGTTATGGTGGGCGGGGTCGTCCGGCGCCGCTTCTGGCACGGCACTGCTCGATGTGCCATTGCCCGGGATTCCCAGAGTTGCCAGCATTGAGGTTCTGCTGGTCTCGCTCTTCTTGAGGCCGATGACTTGGATGTGGACCATCCTGGCACCCTGACTCTTTCGGAGTCAGGGTCCCGGTGGCACAGGGTGCCAGGCGTGCAGCGGGCCCTTCCACTGTCCCTCTCTCGCCCTCCCTAGGGCTCGGCTGGGGTGGCCCCCGGGTCCCAGGGGGGTGATGTGGTGGGGACTGAGGAGGAGGCTCCCCCTCCTAGGGGACCTGTGACAGCTGCCCTCCCGGGTGCTGTTGCCTCCTCTGAGGGTGCGGGGACGCTGCAGTCGAGGAGGAGGGCTCTTTCGGAGTCCGAGGGGTTGAGGGGCAGGGGACGGGGGCCTCGGTCTCTGTCGCCGCCTCTGGTGGGGTGGCTAGGAGCCGTAGCGCCGAACCCCGCCCTTCCCTTCTGGGCTCTAGGGTGCCCTCTGGTGGCGTGTGGACTGCCCTTCTGGAACCATGCAGTCCCGGGGTTCGTCACAGGGAGGTTCTCCCTGGGCTCTTCCAGGCATCTCTTCTCAGGGTTCTGTCTTTATGCCTGGTTTGTTGTCCGTGATCCCGCCAGCTCGGGCTCCGTTCCCCGGATTTCAGAGTCCTGGCAGAGGTCAGTTGCCTCTTTGTAGGTGCCCTTCTCCAGTACCTCTGCTTCCACCTCCCGCGCTTCCAGGCCATGTCGGTCCTACGGGTCCGCTATCCTGGGAGCAGTTCAGGGTTCATGGGCGGCCTTCCCTCATAATGCTAGATGTATGCATGAGTGGGTCTTTCACTCTCCCCACCGCCTGAGGAATCCTCTGACATTCGAAGCTCCATCATCCTCGCCTTCCTCCTCTGAGGGAGAGGAACCCTTGCTCACCTTTCTTCCGACGCTGATTTCACTGAATATCAGCGATTCCTCTCGAGGATGGTGAGGGACCTTCAATCTCTTATGTAAGGAGAGACAATACCGAGCGAGGACGCGTGAATTCCTTGGAGAATTCAGTGCCCAGCACCTGGTGGTACCTTCCTGGCTATCCCTTCCAGGAGGCGCTTATCCGTTCCTGGCAGTCGCCAGCCGCCCCTTTCTCCAGCCCCGCTGACTGCCGTCGGTATTGTGCCCCCTCGGAATCCCTGGGTACTCTTCCCAACCTGCCCTCGGGCTTGGTGTACCTAGAGACTCCTTCCGGGCGCTGCTGCCTGGCGCACGACCGCCCACCAGATTCGGATTCTCTACAGTTCAACTGGTGGGGGCGAAGAGTGTTCTCTTCTTCTCGTGCGGTGGCTTGTATTGCATCACATCAGGCTCACCACGCTGCCTACAATCGGCATCTGTGGTTGATGCTCTCCCAGCTCCTAGCATTAATGCCTGATACGGAGCAAACCAAACAAGCTATTGCCCTCTCCGCTATAGGCCTGGAGCTGGCAAGACACCAAGCAAGGGCATCTTATGATGCCAATGAGATGGCTTCCAGGCTTGTGGGGACAGCGATCTGCATTAGGCGGACGGCATGGCTTGCCTATCAAGGTTGTCACCCTGGCCTAGCGTCAGGGTGTTGCGCCTCCGCCTCCGGGGACCGCCTTTTTCCTCCAGAGCTAGGAGACTTTTGCAGGGCCTCTCCATCTCCCCTGCCCTCGGGAGGCACCTCCTAGCTCTTCTCCCACATAGGCTTCTCTCTGTACTAGCTGGGTCTTCCCTTCTGTTTCTCACCAACAGGAGGCTGGGGGTCTTGTTCCCTCAGGGTTCTACTCCTCCCCTTTTTAAGGGAGGGGTTAATACTCCCAAGCAGTAATGAATGGTGAAGATTGACAAGGAAGATATGAAAATTACGTACCTACCGTAATTCTTGATCTTCTCTTGTATCTTCATCATTCATTACTGATACCCACCCACCTTCCCTCAGTGGCCTCCTTCTGTGTGCCTCCCTCCGCCTGTCTCTTACTCCCTTGGCCTTTATGCCAAAAAAAAAAAAAAAAAAACTTTTCTGTTTTTCCCATTCTTGGTGAATGGATCCCAGGGATTTATTTCACTCTAAGATTGATTGGCGTTTTGCTCATAAAAGTGCTGAGTCGTTGGGGAGATGTATGGCTCTTGCCTCGCCGTGTTTGGCAGGCATGGCACTTCTAGGGACTCTGTGTAAACACTGTCTGTACAGTTAATATAGTCCCAAGGAAAAAAAAACTGCTAATCAATTATTTAAAACCCTGGACCCCCTTTTTTCCTCAAGGTAAAGAGGAACGAGTACGGTTACAAACTTCTTAATTCTGAGGGAACTCTTTCTGACTGCCCTACAGTGCAATTCCTTGTCTCCTCAGGTCATGTTGTTCCACAGCCTGGTGGCCATGCCCTGTCTCGGCACCTTCAACTTAGGATCCCTTGGCAGGCATTATTTTTCAAAAAGCTTTTGCAGCTGCTGGCTGATCTTGTCAGCTTCAAGCCTCTGTGTGCCTTGTCATAACAAGTCTGATTGAGTCCCTCTCTATTTTTCTTACAAACTGCCTTCGAGAAGGCTTAGTTTTTCCCATACTCTTCTATGGTAGCACTTATCAAGGTGCTAGGAACTTAGTCCTCTTCCTAGATGGGCGCTCTTCCGGAACAGGTTCTGCTCAGTCAGTCCAGGAGCCCTCAACTGGGATGAAGAGACTTGGCATGTTGAAAGTCCAGAGACTCTGCCCTCTCTTGGTCTGTTTAGCAGGTTCGGTGGAACCTCTCCTCAGTCCTACCAACGGGGATTCTTGCTCCCTCATTAATTTCGAGCCTATAAGCCTCTCAACCAACAATGCTCGACGGGCACTGTTCTCCTTCTCAACATGCCACTCTTTCTTTCTTTCTTCTTCCTTCATTCCTCTCTTTCTCCTTCCCCTCTCTTTCTCTGTTCCTCCCCTAGAGCACGCTTCGAAAGGAGGCCCTCAGGTCCCTTAGGGTAGAATTTCTCTCCTCTGTCTATTCTCCATCAGCTTATTCCTTTTCAGTTTATTTCTTTCCTTTTCTATCCCTTGGCTCTCTTGCCTCGCTTTCTTTTTCTCACACTTTATTTTGCCTCTCCAGCTAACAGAACTGAGATGGAGGAGGAGTCCATGACTCTTAACGGCCGCCCTCCAGATGACGCGAGTGCCGCCTCGAGGACGGCACCATTAGAGCCAACTCTTAAAAAAAAAAAAATCCCGTAGGGTGTGCGCCCGCTTAACCCCAAGCAGTAATGAATGGTGAAGATACAAGAGAAGATCAAGAATTATGCTAGGTACGTAATTTTCATATCTGGTTCCCTCTCTTGCATCAGCTATCCTGGGAACTTCCAGTGCCTTTGCCAATCAGCTCCCATTTGCTGTCCCAGGAGGCGGGTTCCTTAGTCCATCTGGACCTACGTTCCCTGAACCTGCATGCTTGGCTCCTAGAGACATAGCCATGATGCGATACGGGGTCTCGCATGAGGTGGCAGACGTTCTTACTTCCGCTAGGAAACCGGTTACCCACGCGACCTACGCTATGAAGTGACGAAGGTTTTGCTTATGGGTTCAAGCGCGTGGCTTTTCGCTTTTGGACTGTCCAGAAAAGCTGGTACTGGATTACCTGCTGTCCCTTTTCCACTCCTTCCTGGCTTACTCCTCGATTTAAGGTACACCTTTGTGCCATTTCAGCCTACCACGTCCCTGTGGCCAACGCACTGTGGCCCAACTGGACACAATGCGTGTTTTTGAGGGGCTGCCTCACCTAGGCTCCCCGACATGATCCAATCCCACCATGGGATTTTGCCTTTGTCCTGAAGCAGCTCACGCTGCCCTTTGAACCAGCCATGGATTGCGCCACGCTTTCTCGAAAAACGTTATTTTTAGTTGCGGTTACTTTGGCCAGAAGAATTTCTGAAATGCGTGCACTTATGTGCAAAGAGCCTTATTTGATTTTCCACCAAGACAGGGTATCCCTAAGGACTAATCGTAAAGTTGTGCCTAAGGTGGTCTCAGCTCTCACCCTTAATCAGGACATCGATCTACCAGTGTATTTTCTGAAATACTCCAATCGAGGAGAAGCCCTTTTGCACACTCTTGATGTGCATAGGTGCCTCAGATACTACCTGACCAGAACCAAACACCACCGAAAGTCGGACCACTTTTCGTCTCCTTTGCCCATAGGATGAAGGGAGCTCCTGTCTCGAAGCAGTCACTGTCCAGGTGGCTTATCCAGTGCATTACGCTCTGTTACCAGAAGCGTGAGCAAACCCTTACCAGGCGTGGTTAAGAGTCATTCCACCAGATGGGTGGCTACCTCCTTCTCGGCCTTAAGGAATGTGTCCATCTCAGCTATTTGCGCTCAGCTACTTGGAGCTCTGTACACACTTTCATCAGGCATTACAGCCTGACATTCCATCGAGGTGAAGAGCAGGGTTCGGTCTAGCAGTCCTTCAAGGACTTCTGTCCTAGGCTCGAGGTGTATCTGAGGATTTCACCTTTCTCCTCCCAATGGTGTGTGATTGCCAGTATTACTTGGGAATCAGTCCTAATGGTGTAACCTGCTGCAAGAGCTGTTTCTTGAAGTAAGATAGTATAGTTAGTAAGAACTTACCGTAACAGTAGATGTTTGAGAACAACTCTTGCAGCAGGTACTTTCCCTCACACTATCCCCGCTGGAGGTAGGTCGTAGTCAAAGCATCCTTATCCTAGGATAGGGCTTTTATTGATGCCTTGTTTTGCCATCTGATGGCGGATCCTCGGTCTCCTCTTCTGATGTCATCCAGTGGCCGGGAGTCTCCGGCGGGAGAACTGAGGATTATGGGGGACCACCTCCTTATGTACTACGCCTGATGTTGGGGGCGGGACCAACGTCAGAGGCGGTCCCCACTGAATACTGCTAGCTAGAAAATTTCCGTGGGGTCCTGGCGCCTGTCAGCTTCAGTCCTAATGGTGTAACCTGCTGCAAAAGGTGTTCTCGAAGATCTACTGTTACGGTAAGTTCTTGCGTAACTGTACTTTACAGGTGAGTAACCTGTTCTTACTGACCATTTCTCATGACTGACTGTTTACAAGGTTATAATGTCACAGAAGATTAAAGCTTTTGACTTTAACATTCGCCTCTAATAAAAGATTTACTTTTCTGTTATTGTGATGAACAAATTTATGCCTGTGGAGGGAAAAATGTTAAACAATTTGCTTGGAGCTCCAGAAAATCCAAGGATGAGTTCAGTAAGTTGTTCTGACCTAAATCTTGTTTTCTCTTGTCCAGGATGAGATTAGCAACAACCATGACTTGATTCGAGATACCGTAACCATATCACCTAAGACATTAACCAAACCAACCTCCATCATTTTGTCAAGTCTCATAACAGGTACCTAGTCGGGCTCTTGGATTTATCCATGAATGATTTGGAACAAGCATCTCTTGGCTGACAGATTCAGAATGCTGTTTGGTGGTTTAATATTTTGTATTTTCTTTGAATAGCCGGAGAGATCTGGAAATTGAGCGCCCCATTCCTGGAAGTAATGTCAGTGTCAAAACCTTAAAGTGAGTAGATAGTTTCTGTTACTTTTTTTTTTTTCATCCTTCCAAACTGTGCTGCACTTTTTAATGTTTGTACTATGCTGTAAGAAAAAGCTAGGTAGAGATGAGAATCTTATTGGTCTACTATAGTGGTTCTCACATCAAAGTGAGCCTTCCCTGTGCTGTTTATAAAAAAAAAAGCTTCCCCCAAGTTGTGGAAATAATCTTGGGCCTCCCCATTGACTTTATTCTCTTGCCATTTTATGTTTGCTTGCACGCATGTGCAAGAAACATAGTACCACCATCCATGCTTTCGAAGATGCCTCTCCACTTCCAGTGCTCTGCTCCTTTACAGGCACGGCTGCACCATGCCAGTGAGTGTCCGAGCTCTCTGACAGCAGTTCAGATGCAGTGGCCTACAGCTGAAAGTAAATGACCGCTACAGTCAGCGGTGGTAAGAAGTAGGCAGTTTGTATCCTGTCATTAGCAGCAGAAGCAGATTGTCTACACGCTTAACTGCATCTCAACTGCTGTCATAGGTCATTTGTACTCTTCCCGCAGCATTGCTGTTTTCTGGGACAGGGCTCTTAATTACAATCTGAGGGACAGTTTCTTCAATGCTATGACCTCACTGGGCTAATGACTACATATCCCAATAAGCTCCGCTGTCGATGCATCACCTGAGAGTAGAGCAAGAGACAAAGACACGGTGAGGGTAGATAAGAGTGTATGACAGTTTCTTGGGGAGAGGTGAGCTGTGCCATACGAGGGTGTTGTTTCTCTTCTCTAGGGTCAGAATTCACCAGCAGTACAGCCAGTACCGAAAGTCGGACCGGCACCTGCATCGTCAAGTCTTTTCATCCCAGCACTGTTCTTCTACTAATATCGCATGTCAGCTATCCAGAACCTCCAGTCTTTCGGTAAGGATGGTAGCCAGACAACTTGAGTTTGTTGGGTTGTCAAACTTTGTTTCGCTCCCAGAAAATGGCAGCGTCGATTTGCTGGGCATATCTGGGACCAAACCAGGTAACCTACAACCAGGCATAAGTGTACTTTATGGCAAAGATAATAGCCATCTACTTCACCCACAGCCACACAGTTGAGAATTACGTTTCCCAGAAAGTATGCATGCCTTTTGGTACAGTAACTGGGCAGACGTTAGTTGTCTAAGGAGTCCAGTTGCCATGCAAACAACCTATAAACTGCAGGCCCCCAAATAAAAAGAATTGAGGCACACTTCTACTCGATCCAGTCCATTTGCAGAAAGTATTTTTAGTTTTTCTAGTCACCCTGTTACAGTGAATACGTGGAGGGCTGCGATCCGCACCTTTGGCAGGGGCTCAGTTCGTTGGTTCCCCCGGTTCACGATTATACTTTGGAAGAATTTTATGAACCAGAGTTTGAGGAGGAAGTGGAGTTTGAAGATGATGGTGAAAGTCTAGGTGTGCCTGTGGAACCGGACATCTCCCCAGACAGACCTTCAGGTGTATCCTCCTCAGGCTTTGAGTCCCTTCCCACTTTGTTCCACAGAAAGGTGTCTGAGACCCTCCAGCTTCCTATGGAAAAGGCAATGGAGGATCAGGAAGAGCCTGACTGTGTAGAAATGATGGACATCCCAGAGTCCAGGAGACTGTCTGTTCAAACAACATGAAGTCTTGCTATATTATGACATATGCAGTATAACCCCAGGTTAGAACTGCTCCGGAGGTGAAAGAGTTAACTTTCCATGCCAGGCATGGAACCTTGAGCGCGAGCTCGGTTGAAAACTCTGTCTGTTGTTGCTCAAACTTAAACTGTCAGATTCTTTTCTCCGCCTCACTGAACAGTCGCTCCGGAGATTTCTCCTGCTGCTCGGTTCGTTTGTCGGTTAAAAAGTGTAATTTTCGTAATTAAACCGCAATCGGTCGGTTCAAGCTCTGTCTGTGGTATTGTAAGTAATAGATAGGCTTACGTTTATTTTCTTCTGTGTGGAATTTGTAAACGTCTTTTTCGGTTCGGTTTGAACCGATCAGATTGGTTTAAAATAACTTTCTAGTCCTTTAGAGTCGGTTCCGGTTCTTATCGGTTCTAAAAAACAGATTTCATTATGTTTTTTCCACGACTTCGGACACGTGTTGGGAACCGATAAGAGAGTCTTGCTTACGGATTGCCACCAACGGGCAAGTTTTGGTTAGGCTGGCACTATGTCTGAGAAACCCAAAAGAAAACCGGACCCACTGGGTT
This sequence comes from Neoceratodus forsteri, assembly GCA_016271365.2. Lineage (NCBI taxonomy): Eukaryota > Metazoa > Chordata > Ceratodontiformes > Ceratodontidae > Neoceratodus > Neoceratodus forsteri. Next base: position 815,123,552 of record CM057455.1, on the reverse strand, counting down.
TCAGCACTGTGGCCTCTGTGGGAAGCCTTTGCTAAGGCTGACCCACACACCACCTGTGTATATTGTCTGGGGTTTGACCACCTCAATGCAGACTGCCAGATTTGTAAGAATTTTCCTGCTGCCACTGTGGAAAGAGAGTTGGTAGGCTCAGGAAAGGAGGCCAAAAAGTCCGCTGACCCGATGCAGCCGGCCGTTCAAGCGCAACCGAACCTGAGGGGATGCCGCTGACCAGGGCGATACTTCCTTGCAAATAAGAACCAGCCTGAGGAGCCGGTTCCAACTAAAAGGGCTAGAAAGTCAGCTAGTGTGGAGCCAAAAGTTCTTTCTCCAATCATGAGGACATAGCTAAAGCTATTCAAATTGTCATTCTTTTCGATGGTTCTCGTCCGAACCGACACCATCAGGGAAGCGCCGGTTCGGACGGTTCCACCGTTCAAGATTATGATTTTGAGGATTTTTATGAACCGAGGAAGGGAGGAGGGGTATGGAGGAGAGTGAATGTGATTTTGAAGGTCTGGTTATCTGAGTCCCCTTCTCATTTTGTGTTCTATAAGAAAGTTGCTGAAACTCTCCAACTCCCTGTTGAGGAAGCTGTTGATGACCAAGAAGAGCCTGATTATGTGGACATGATGGATATTCCAGAGTCTAGGAGACTGTCTATTCCCTTGCACAAATCCTTTAGGGAAACGGACAGTAAAAATTCTAAAAACTCCTCACTCTATCCTTCCTGTTGATAAAAGGATGGACAAGAGGTATACATTATCAGGCTCTGATGCGGAGTTCCTCTCTCAGCAATGTAGCCATGTGGGGGGTAGTGCAGGCTGCAGCCTGTGACAAGGCTAATATTCCTCTAGCCTCTCACCATCCTGAAAAGGATTCTAGGAGGATGGATGCCATGGCAAAGAAACAGTACATGGCAGCATCTTTAGGACTCGGACAGGCAAATTATATGGCTTGTGCTGCTAGGTACCAGAAATCCAGATGGGATACTGTGCTGACCCTAGCAAAACAGGCCCCTGACCAGCTTGCCAGGGAGCTGGAGCAGGTGGCTGCGGATGGTATTGAGGCATCCAAGGTGCAGTTTCATGCTGCAGTAGACTCTAATGATGTTTCATCAAGAGTCATGGCTACATCTGTGTCTCTTCGCAGAATGGCCTGGCTCAGATGTACTGCCCTGTCACAGGATACTCAGTCTAAGGCTATGGATTTTCCTGTTGTGGGCAATTCTCTGTTTGGGGAGCAGACAGAGAATTATATGAAGAAAATGGATGAGTATAGGACCACCTATAGGAGTGCACAGGCCAAAGAAAGGCAAGCCACTCCTCAAAGGCAGCATGTCAGGGGCAGGCCCTTGCATAGGCCTTTTTACCAAGCCCAGGCCTCCTCTTGTGCTTATGCCCAGAGGGGGTTCTTTAGAGGAAGAGGCAGAAGGGGTTCAAGTAAGCCTGCTTCTACCCCTCAACCCAAAGCCCCTGCAAAACAGGCTCCCTGATGGGGTGACCAGGGCCGATTCTCCACTACCGGTAGGGGGCAGGCTGGCTTACTTTGTCCAGGACTGGAAGTCTTAACATCAGACAAGTGGGTCCTGGAAGTAGTAAGTCAGGACTGGTTCTCAGCTTCAAAAATTCCCAAGATGAGAGCCAGGTCCTTTCCACCTGCAAATCCTTCAGAGGCACTTGCCCTAGAAACAGAAGTTTCTGCCCTCCTGGCTCTCAGAGCTGTGGAAAGGGTTCCACCCCTACACCAGGGCAAAGGGTTGTACTCCAGGTACTTCCTTACCCCAAAAAAGACAGGAGAATGGCGGCCCATCCTGGATCTCAGGTATCTAAACAAGCACCTTTTAAAACCAAAGTTCAAAATGGTGACTGGGAATTATTTTACCCTCTCTAAGGCCAGGGGACTGGCTAGCCTCCCTGGACCTCAAGGATGCCTACTTCCATGTTCTTATCAGAAGCTCCCATCGAAAGTACCTCAGATTCGAACTGCCCTCAGGCCATTATCAGTTCAGAGCAATGCCCTTCGGCCTCACCTCGGCCCCGAGGGTATTCACAAAATGCCTGGCAGTAGCAGTTGCCCATTTAAGAAGGCAAAAGATTGCCATCTTTCCTTATCTGGACGACTGGCTCATAGTAGGTCAGTCCCCAGACCAGGTCAAATTACACCTTCAGGTAACTCAGCAACTGCTCACATCTCTAGGTTTCCTTCTCAGTCTTCCAAAGTCTGTTCTAGAGCCTGTCCAGCTTCTCACCTTTATAGGGCAGAACTTGAACACAAAGAGGCCAGAGCCTTCCTCCCTCTGGAAAGAGCAAGGACACTGGTCTCTCTGGACTCCCTTCGCCCTGCAGGTCTCTCGACCAGCAAGGCATTTTCTACAGCTCCTGGGGCACATGGCTGCTTCTACAGCAGTAGTGCAGGGAGCAAGATTTCAGATGAGGGACGTCCAGTTCCATTTGAGAGCCTTTTGGTCTCAAAGGACAGACCCTCTAACCAAATTGATCCCAGTGACTCAACCCTGATCCAGGCCTTCAGTGGTGGCAGGACCAGAGCAATCTGAGACAGGGGTTCCTTCAACCCCAGTCTCACTCCTTGACCCTTACTACAGATGCATCTCTCTTGGGGTGGGGAGCTCACATGGGCGACCTCACTACCCAGGGGTTGTGGTCCCCACAAGAATCTCTGCTCCACATCAATTTGTTGGAGCTCTGAGCAGTTTTTCTAGCACTCCAGGTCTTTTCCGCATCTGTTCAGAACAAGGTTGTTCAGGTCAGAACAGACAATACTACTACAATGTGGTACATCAACAGGCAAGGAGGCACTCGGTCTACGGCCTTGTGCACCGAAGCAACGAAGTTGTGGTCTCTGGCTTATTCCCTGAACGCCTCCCTTACGGCAGTTCACCTTCCAGGCAAGGACAATGTCCTAGCGGATGCTCTCAGCAGGATTTCCCAGGGCCATCACGAATGGGCACTGGATCCCCTAGTACTGGAGGTAGTATTTGCCAGATGGGGCACCCGCAGATGGATCTTTTGCAGTCCCAGACAATCACCAACTTCCCTTTTTTGCTGCAAGCCCCAGTGTTGGGCTCAGTCCTCTGGATGCCTTCCTTCTCAGTTGGGAAGGGAAGTTTCTCTATGCCTCCCCTTCTGTTCAAGGTGCTAGTCAAAATCAGATCTCAACCCTGCAAGATGATCCTGATTGCTCCAGATTGGGCCAGACAGCCCTGGTACCCACTCCCATGTCCTTAGCAGTCCACCTTCCCTGCACCTCCCCAGGAATCACAATCTGTTAACCTGTGCCCAGGGGAGGGTTTGGTATCCGAACCTCAGATCTCTCAATCTCAAGGCCTGGCTCTTGAAGAGTTAGAGTTTGCTGACCTACACCTCTCCCAATGTGTATTGGATATCTTGAAGGCCTCAAGGAAGCCTTCCACCAGGGCCACTTATAATTCCAAATGGAAGAGATTTTCCATATGGTGCTCTGGCAAGCATATTCCACCAGAATCTGCTGACTTGCCCACAATCCTGGATTATTTTATGTTCATTTGAATTCTTTGGGGCTGAGACCAGCTACCTAAAGTGCACCTGGCAGCCGTGGTTCGCTTTCTTATCAACAGGTAAACCTTCTTCTTTTCAGCTCACCCTGTATTCTCCAGTTTTCAAGGGGTTGCTTCACACCAACCCTCCATTCAGGGACCCTGCCCTGCTTGGGATCTTAATATTTGCATTGCCCAGTTTATGCAACCCCCTTTTGAGCCGTTGTCTTCAGCAGAGCTCAAGTACTTGACTTGGAAAACTGTGTTTTTGGTAGCCATCACTTCTGCCAGGCGCATAAGTGAGTTGCAAGCATTGTCAGTGGAACCTGACTTTATCTCCTTTCACAGGGATAAGGTGGTCCTCAGGACTAACAGAAAGTTTTTGCCTAAGGTGGTTTCAGATTTCCACCTTAATCAATCTATGTCCTTCCTGTGTATTTCACTGACTATTCCTCCTCTGGCAGAGGAGATTGCACAGTTTAGATGTCAAAAGAGCCCTTAGTTATTACATAGAACGCACTAAGGGTCACAGGTTTGACTCCTCAATTGTTCCTCACTTATGGTGAGGTTGGAAAAGGAAAACCTGCCACTAAAAGATCCATTGCCAGGTGGATTGTCTCTTGTATCCAATTTTGCTATGAAAAACTGGGCAAGATTCCTCCCTCAGGCCTGAGGGCTCACTCTACCAGGGGTACAGCTGCATCTCTGGCTGCTGCCAGGGACATCCCAATCCTAGAAATATGTCAAGCAGCTACCTGGAAAACAGTTCACACTTTCACTAAGCATTACTCCCTGGACATCCAGGCTTGGAGTGATGCTCGATTTGGCACAGCCGTGCTTCAGAGCCTATTTCCAAGTAGGTTCTGTCCCTCCTCCATGGAGGTACTGCTGTGTAGTCTGCATATGTCATAATATAGCAAGACTTCATGTTGTTTGAAGAAAAAATTACTCACCTTAGTAATGTTGTTTCTTCTAATGGAGTCTTGCTATATTATGACCTCCCCCCCAGCCTGCCCCTCTCAGAACCTCTATTTCTAGGGACATGGATATGTTGTTCATCCACACTTATTGGCAGGTTCCTTGCCACTTTAAATCTTGCTGGAAGGTCTTCAAGCTGGCTCCTCCCACCCACCCGGGTGGTAAAACTCTCGGCTCCGCCTCATGACGCCAGATCTTCCTTACCGCTTGGAAGCTCAGGTTCCCTCCTTAACGCATTGCGTTTAAGACTGGTTCCTAATTCTTCGAAAAGTTCGAAATTAAAAGTTTTTGCTAAAAGACTTCGGTCTTCTTCTCCTCGCGGCTGCGATGGACAAATCGACTCCCGGTTTTCGGAGGTGCCCTTTATGGCAGAAAAGTCTAGGGACGGATCCAAGACTCCACGTGGAGTCTACTGCCTGGGCCTTGAGCACGCACCCGCAGGCCCGCGACTTGTGTTATTCCTTTTCGCCCACGTCCTTGAAGACCATGCTGCCGATTACAACTGGGGCGCCCCGAGAAAAGAATTCCACCGGTGAAATCTAAAGAGGCCCGATTGGCGGTGTCCGCGGCGGCGGGCTCGGCGGATCAGCTAGAGCAGATGATCGCCCTCGAAGAGGAGGCGGCGCGGGCCGCTTCTACCTCGGCTGCGGCATTTGTCCCGCTCTCTCTCGGTGCCTCGTACTCGGCTTCTTTTAAGGAGCTTTGTCTGACCCTCTCGACCAAAGGTGAGGGTCCAACTTCTTCGGGACCTTTTTCCAGGTCCAAAAAGAGCAGAAGTAAGTCTCTCCGTTGACGCTCTTGGGAGCGGGAAAGATCCCCTTCCCCTTGTCGACAGTCGACTTCGGTCGACCCCTCAGCTTCGGCCACTGGCTTCACGGTGTCCCCGTCAGGCCAGTTGACCGAGACTCCTGTCGACGCGGTCGAGATTTTTCTCGACCCGTTAGACGGGTTGTCGGGTTGGAGAAGCTGAGAATCCCTCCCGTTCCCCGGTGGAGTTGGAGGATCCGGTCGGCTCGTCTGTGCCTTCGTGGGATTGTCCGAGCCGAGGGAGTGCCGATTCGACACTTCTCCTCGCCTTCCTCGCCTAGTCGAGACTCTCGGTCTCGGACATCCTCATGGTCCAACCAATCCCGCCATCATCGCGGTCTCGGGCTGCAAGCTGTCGCCGCTCGCCTCGGACGAGGGAGGCTTCGCGCGCAGCGCTGAGGCCGAGGAACTTATGTGGCAACAGCCTTTGACCGAATAATGACTCCAGTCGCTTCCTGCCATTAATGGTTGTCACCGAGCAGCCAAACAACCCCTCATTGTAGTCGAGGAGCCTGTTCTCAGGCTGGCTGTTCGGCCAATTCCAGCTGCCCCACCGATTCTGGTGGAACCTCCGCCCAAACAGCTATTAGTTCGTCTCCGACCAAAAATTCTAGTCGGCTTTGGGTTTGCTCCCATGGGCTGTCGGTCACCCTCACTCCCGATAAACCTTGGCAGGTGGAGGAGGCTCAGGCCGAGGCATCTTTGAGGACTCTTCTGAGTCCGATGATGGTTCCTCCCTTTCTCCAAGCGCATGGACTTGGAGTCCTCGAGGACAGTCAATGGACCTATAGCCCTTAGGTCTTCTTAGGCTGTTGCTCGGCTCATCTCAGAGTCCACTGGGATGAAGCTCGAACTACGTTTAAACAGGGCTAGGTATCCTCACGAGATTCTGGACCGGGGGGATTCCTCCTACAGAGGCCTTTCGGTGGCGAAGCCATAGTGAGTCCGGCCTTGGAATTTTTGGCAGCGTCCTGCTTCCTGCCCTGCGCCCCGGGCCAGGTTGGCTGGGAAGGCGGTCCCCACCGTTCCCTGCGCGGTTTTTTTTGAACACCGCCGAGGGGTTGGTTACCGACATGCTTTCCGGCGTGTTGGGAACGCCAGGATGTGGGATGTCCTCCGACAAGGAATCCAAGAAATTTGATTATGCCGGCTTAAAAGTCTATGCTTCGTCCTCTCTCGCCTTCGCCAGGCCAGTTCGGCCGCCCTCATGGCACATTTTTCTCACGCCTGTTGGGCCCCTGGATGAGGTTGTCCTCATCTTCCCACAGATCTGCAGACTACCGCCAGGCAGGTGCGGGACCAGGCAGGGCAGTGGCTAAACAGCAGCTCCAGACTGCGTGTAGATATCGGGGACTCATGTGCCAGGTCTGTGGCGGCCGCAGTGGCCATCGCGTCGCGGACTTGTGAGGATATCCACCTTTACTGGATACCCAGCACAAGTTGGCGGATGTTCCTTTTTGGGACTGACCCTTCGCCCTGGGGTGGAAGGTCACCAGAGGATCGAGAAGTCCAATGCTACCTTGGACTCTGTCCCTCCTCCAGAAGGACAAAGGCCAGCACACCTAAGCTTCTCCTCTTCGGCTCCTTCTGCTGCTCGGGAGCGCCTGCCCAGCAACATCAGGGCCAGCAGGTCACCTTGTTATCCCAAGCCTGTTGTCGGCTTCCTCCAACAGGAAGCAGGGAGGTAAAGGCCCAGGAGGTCCCTCGGCCGGTCCCTCCTCCAAGCCTGCCCAGTGACGGGCTGAGGGGTGTCGCCCCCATCCCTGTCACCTCACCCCTGGTTCCCCCCATGGGGGGACGGCTCAGACACTTCCTTTCCGCCTGGTCCGCTGTTACCACGGACAGATGGATACTGGAGGTGGTGGGAAAAGGCCTACCTTTGGAATTCGAACAGGCCCCGCCCTTCAGAGCCGTCGCACCTCGGGGGGCCTCGGGGTCCGCAGCCTCACTGGCGGCTCGCCGAGCCGACATCGCCTCCTCCTCCAAAAAGGAGGTGATCACGGTGGTGGAGGACCCCTTCAGACCCGGGGTTCGTGTCCAGGTATTTCCTGGCTCCGAACGGACGGGGCTGGCCTCATTCTCACCTACACGACCTGAACAAGTTCCTAAGGTCTCGAACCTTCAGGATGGTCACTCTGGTGCAGATAATACCATCTCTGGAACACGGCGAGTGGTTCTGCTCTCTGGACCCACAGGACGCCAGCTTCTTTCACGTCCCTATCCGGTCTGTCACATCGGAGATTCCTCCGCGAGTGGAGGGAACCCTTCGAGTTCCCGAGCCATGCCCCTTCTCGGCTTATCTCCAGCTCCCAGGGTTTCACCAAATGCATGGCAGTGGTGACAGCATTCCCCGCGGCGCCGAGGGTCCGGGTACCCCTTGCCTGGACGATTGGCTGATAGCAGCCTCCTCCAGATCGGAGGTGGAGTGGTCCAGAGATCTGGCCTCCAGGTTTGCTCTTCGAGTTGGCCTTCCATCAACGAGGCCAAGTCGAACCTTGTCGGGCAGGTGATCCTGTTCATCGGCAGAGCTCTCACCTCTTCGAGCCAGAGCACGGTCCCCGGCGGACAGGGCCGAGGTTCTACCTCCTTGCCAATCATTTCTGGTTGGGCAACCGCGCCTGCCCGGGACTTCCATGCATTCTGTCTCATGAGGCCTGTACCATGCGTGGTCTGTTGGGCCTGGGCTGGCACATGCGCCTCTTCAGTGGGGACTGGCCAGCCAGTGGTCACAACGCATGGTATCCTTGGACCAGCTAGTGATAGTGACCTGGAGATGTGGAACGCCTTCCAGTGGTGGACTGCTCCATTCCATCTGCAGGAGGGCATCCCGCTTTGTCCGCCTCTAGCCGACGGACTTTCATCGACCGCTGCCTCTCTGATGGGTTGGGGTGCCCATCTGGGGAACACTCGAGTGCACGGCCTCTGGTCCTCGCGGGAGTCCCGATGCACATCAACCTGTTGAGCCCGAAGGGTCCGCCTAACCTCACCGCCTTTGCTCCGCTTTCTCCGGGGTCAAGTGGTCCCGAGTTCAGACGGACAATACCACAACCATGTACTACCTGAACCGCCAGGGTGGGGCCAGCTCCATGCTTCTATGCAAGGAAGCCTCCAGCATTTGGCTCGCTCGCAGCCTGGAGGCGATTCTCCTGCCATTCATGTGGCAGAAGCCTCCAACACCCTGGCCGATGCCCTGAGCCGGATAGGTGCAGTATCACTAGTGGTCTCTCTCCTGCCAGAGGTAGTACAAGATCTGTTCTCCCACTGGGGCACACCTCAGGTGGACCTGTTTGCCTCCAGGGAGAATGCTGGTTGAGGCTGTTTCATGCCCGCCTCAGCAGGGCTCGCTGAGGGATGCCTTCTAGGCTGTGGACCCCGGCCTCTTCGCTTTCCCATTTCCCTTGATTCACAAGGTGCTTCAGCAAGGAGGGACAAGACGAGGTGATCCCTGATAGCCCCAGACTGGCCCCGCCAGTTCTGGTACCCAGATCTCCTCAGCTCCAGGCTCCCGAGGCAGCTTCCAGCTCGCCCGGACCTGCTCTGTCAATCAGGGGAAGGTGTTCCATCCGGACCTTCAGTCGCTGCACCTGGCGGCCTGGTTCCTGAGCTGCCAGAGTTCCAGGCCTTGGGTCTTCCGACGCAGGTCCTCAGTGTTGCTGAGGCCCGTAAGGAGTCGTCTCAGAAAATGCTACACCTTCAAATGGAAGAGATTCTCCATTTGGTGTCAGGCAAGGGTTTGGACCTTCAAACAACATGTAGTCTTGCTATATTATGACAATTCGTGTTGTCCCACCATTAGAACTGCTCCGAGGTGGAAAGAGTTAACTCATTCTAAGAATGGAACTTAGAACTCGAGCTCTATTAGAGAAGCTCTGTCTGGGTTATTTCAAACCCAAACTGTCACCCTTATCTACCACTGAACAGTCGCCTCCCGGAGATTTCTCCTACTGCTCGTCTATTTCGTTTAAAACAGTATTTTCAGTTAAATTCAACCGTGAGTATTATTATTTAACCGCAAACCGATCGGGTTCAAGCTCTGTCTGTGGTATCAAGTAATAGCAGGTTTTATTTCCGTGGAACTTGTAACGTTTATCGGTTCGCCCGGAACCGACCAGGTTGTTTAAAACTTTAAAGAGTAAGCATTTTGAAGCTTTCAGAGGCGTGTTCCTGTCCTTATCGGTTCTAAAAAAAACGGATTTCATTGCGTTTTTCCGTGACCTGTGACACGGTTGGGAACCGATATGTTCCTGCTCTGGCACTGTCGTTAAAAGTGGCAAGTTTCTCGGTTAGGCTGGTACCGCGTCTGAGAAACCCAAAAGAAAACTGGGCCCACTGGGTTTCAACACTGTAGTGTCTGTGGGGAAGTCTTTGCCAAGGCTGACCCACACAATACATGTGTTTATTGTCTGGGGTTGACCACCTCAATTCAGACTGCCAGATTTAGTAAAAAATTTCTGCAGCCACCCTGGATAAGAGAGTGGGCAGGCTCAGGAACGAGGCCAAGAGCGCTGACCCGGATGGCCAGCCTGGTTGGTGCCAACCGAACCGGAGGGATTGCCTCTGACCAGGGCTAGACTTCGACAGACAGCAGTAAAAGCTGGGCTCTGAGGAGCCAGTTCCAGCAAAGAAACTTAAAAATCAGCAGGTATTGAGTCCAAAATCTTCTCCCAATCTGCTGCAGAAATAGCAAAAGCTATACAAATTGTACTAGTTACTTTTTCGGGTTCCGTCCAACCGCCTACTGTCTGGTAAAGGTTGGTCTGGCTGGTTCCCACCGTTCAAGAATATGTTATTGGAGATTTTTATGAACCAGAGGAGGGGAGGAGGATTATGATCAGTGAATGAATGACTTTTGAGAGTCTGATGTGCCCATTGAACCGGACATCTCTCAGACAGACCGCTATAATTTCCCTATGCTTTCTGGAGTCCCTCTCATTTTCTGTTTTATAAAAAGGTTGTTGAATCCCTCCAGCTCCCATTGGAGGAAGCTGTGATGAGCAAGAGGAACCTGATTTTATAGAAATGATGGATATTCCAGAGTTCAGGAGATTGTTTCATTCCCTTGCATAATCTCATTTAGGAAACAACATAAAATTTTAAAAGCTCCTAATTTGTGCCTCCTGTGGACAAAAAGATGGACAGGAGGTACACTCTGTCAGGTCCTGATACAGAATTCCTTCACAGCAATATAGTCATGTTTCAGGCTGCAGCCTGTGATAAAGCTATTATTCCTTGGCTTCTTACATCCTCCTGACAAGGATTCCAGGAAGATTGATGCCATGGCTAAAAAATAATACATGGCAGTGTCCTTGGGACTCAGGCGAGCAAATTACATGCTTATGTAGCAAGGTATCAAAAATCTAGATGGGACACTGTCATGGCTTTGGCCAAACAGGCTCTGGGCCAGCTGCTAAGGAGCTAGAACAGGTGGCTGCTGATGGCATTGAGGCATCCAAGGTGCATTTCCATGCTGCTGTGGATTTTAATGATGTATCCTCTAGAGTCATGGCTACGTCTGTAGCTTTTCGTAGGTTTGCCTGGCTCAGGTGTACTAGCTTGTCACGGGATACCCAGACTAAGGCTATGGATTTTCCTGTGGTAGGGAATTCTCTGTTTGGGGAGCAGACAGAGAATTATATGAAGAAAATGGATGAATATCGGACTACCTATAAGAGTGTTCAGGCCAAGGAGCTGCAAGCTACCTCAGAGGCAGGCCCCTCAGGGTAGGGGTAGGCCTTTTTAGAGGCCTTTTACCAAACCCAGGCCTCTCTGCTTATGTTCAGAGGGGTCTTCAGAGGGAGAGGACGGGTGTGAGTAGGCTGCTCCCACCCCTCAGCCTAAAGCACTCTGCCAAACAGGCACCCTGATGGGGTGCCCAGGGTCGATTCTTCCTTACCTGTAGCGGGCAGGTTGGCTTACTCTGCTCAGAACTGGGAGTCTCTAACTTCAGACAAGTGGGTCCTGGAAGTAGTAAGTCAGGGTCTGCCTCAGCTTCAAAATTTCCAAGGATGGAGAATCAGATCTTTCCCACCTGCAAACCCTTTAGAGACCTTTTAGAGACAGAAGTTCATCCCTCCTGGCTCTCAGAGCTGTAGAAAGGGTTTCTCCTCACATCAGGGCAAGGGTCTGTACTCCAGATATTTCCTTACCCACAAAAAGACATGAGAATGGTGCCCATTTTAGACCTGAGATATCTGAACAAACACCTTTGAAACTAAAGTTCAAAATGGTAACTCTGGCAGTGATTTTACCCTCTCTAAGGCCAGGGGACTGGCTGCCTCCCTGGACCTCAAGGATGCCTATTTTCACGCCCCAATCAGAAGCTCCCAACCGAAGTACCTCAGATTCAACTGCCCTCAGGTCACTACCAGTTCAGAGCACTGCCTCTGCTTCACTCTGCCCCAAGGGTATTCATAAATGTCTAGCAGTAGCAGTTGCTCATTTAAGAAGGCAAAGGATTGCTGTCTTTCCCTTACCTGGACGGGTTGGCTCATTGTAGGCCAGTCCCCAGAAAAGGTCAATCTCACCTGCAAGTTACCCAGCAGCTGCTCACCTCTCTGGGCTTCTTGCTCAATCTTCCAAAGTCAGTTCTGGAACCTGTTCAGGTGCTCACTATAGGTGCAGAATTGGCACAAAGCAGGCCAGAGCCTTCCTACCTTAGAGAGTGGTAAGGAACCTGGGGCCTCGGCCTCCTCCTTCACTCTGCAGGTCTCTCGACCAGCAAGATACTTCTGTAGCTCCTGGGGCACATGGCTGCGCCTCACAGCTGTAGTGCAAGGAGCAAGATTTCATATGAGGGACATTCAGTTTCACTTGAGAGCCTTTTGGTCTCGAGAAGAGACCTCTTCAAGTTGGTCCCAGTGACTCAACCCTGATCCAGGCCTCCAGTGGTGGGCAGGATCAGAGCAATTCTAAGACTGGGGGTCCCTTTTCATTCTCTGTCCACTCCTGACCTCACTACGGATGCATCCCTCCTGGGGTGGGGGCCCACATGGGCGACCTCCACTCAGGGAGTGTGGTTCCCAGGAATCTCTGCCCCACATCAATTTGCTGGAGCTCAGAGCTGTCTTTCTAGCACTTCGCAGTTTTCTGCCTGTTCAGAAACAAAGTGGTACAAGTCAGAACAGACAACACCACAACAATGTGGCTACATCATCAAGTTGCGGCACTCGGTCTCGCCTTGTGCACCGAGGCAATGAAGTTGTGGTCTCTGGCCTATTCCCTGAACACTCCCTCATAGCAGTTCACCTTCCAGGAAAGGACAATGTCCTGGCAGATGCTCAGCAGGATTTCCCAGGGCCATCACTAATGGTCTCTGGATCCTCAAATACTGGGATAGTTTTGGCAGATGGGGCACCCTCAGATAGATCTTTTGCAGCCCCAGACAATCACCGACTTCCACTGTTCTGTTGCAGGCCCCAGTGTTGGGCCCAGTCCCCTGGATGCCTTTCTCTCAGATTGGGAAGGGAAGTTTTACTCTTTCCCCTTCCCCTCCTCCTATTCAAGGTGCTAGTCAAAATCAGATCCCAGCCTTGCAGGATGATTCCTGATTGCTCCAGATTGGGCCAGGCAGCCTTCACCACTCCTTCTGTCCCTAGCAGTCCATCTTCCCTGTGTCTCCCCAGGAATCACAACCTGTTAACCTGTGCCTAGGGGAGAGTTTGGTATCCCAACCTCAAATCCTCAACCTCAAGGCCTGCCTTGAGGAGTTAGAATTTGTTGACCTACACCTTCTCAAGGTGTTCTTGAAATCCTAAAGGCTTCTAGGAAGCCTTCCACTAGGGCTACTTATAATTCTAAGTGGAAAAGATTTTCCATCTGCTGATTTGCCTATTGTTTTGGACTATATGGTCTATCCTAATTCTTTGGGCCTGAGACCAGCTACCCTGAAAGTACATTTGGCAGCTGTCTCTGTTTTTGTTTCAGCAGGAAAGCCCTCCTCTCTTTCCACTCACCCTGTATTTTCCAAGTTTTTTAAAGGATTACTTCATACTAATCCACCTTTTAGGGATCCGGCACCTGCCTGGGATCTTAATGTTTGCATTGCTCAGTTAATGCAACCCCCTTTTGAACCTCTGTCTTCTGCAGAGCTTAAGTACTTAACTTGGAAAACTGTTTTTCCTAGTGGCTGTCACTTCTGCCAGGCATAAGTGAGTTACAAGCCTTGTCAGTAGAAACTGACTTTATTTCTTTCCACACAGGATACGGTAGTCCCTTAGTGACTAACAGGAAGTTTTGCTCTAAGGTGGTTTCAGATTTCCATCTTAATCAATCTATCTCCTTCCAGTGTTTTTCATCTGAACATTCCTCTCTCTATAGAGGAGATTGTACAGTTTAGATGTTAAGAGGTCCTAGTTACTATATAGAACGCTACAAGGGTCACAGGTCTGAATCCTCCAACTTTTCTCACTTATGGTGAGGTCGGAAAGGGAGACCTGCCACTAAGAGACTGTGCCATGGTGGATTGTCTCTTGTATCCAATTTTGTTAGCAAAACTGGGGAAGGTTCCTTCAGGCCTGAGGGCTCATCTCTACCAGAGGTACAGCTGCACTCTAGCTGCTGCTAGAGACATCCCTATTTTAGAAATATGTCAAGCAGCTACCTGAAAACGGTGTACACACTTTCACTCAAGCATTACCCCTGGATGTCCAGGCCAGAGAGATGCTCGGTTTGGCACAGTTGTGCTTCAGAGCTCATTCAATTAAGTAGGTTCTGTCCCACCTCCATGGAGGTACTGCTGTGTATTTTGTACTTGTCATATTATAGCAAGACTTTGATGTTGTTTGAAGAAAAATTACTCACCTTAGTAATGTTGTTTCTTCAATGGAGTCTTGCTATATTATGACCTCCCCAGCCTGCCCCTCTCAGAACTTCTACTTGGGTATGGGTAGCTTAGTGTGGGCACTAGTTATGCCCATTATATATTTCCACCCCTTCTGGGGCTTTGGCGTGGTGTTTTTATTTTATCTTGTATTACTTCATATTATTATATTATACACTACTTTGGTCCCCTGACTTGAGTCTTGTGTTGGGACCAGCATTGGGTGTTAATATTTAGGTAGCCAGTTGGCTAGTGAGGTTACAGCTCCACACAGACCTTAGTGAGTTTTTGCTCGTAAGATCTGACAGTTTGGGTTTGAACAACTCAGACAGAGCTTTCCATAGAGCTCGAGTTCTAAGTTCCATTCTTAGAATGGAGTTAACTCTTCACCCGCAGCAGTTCTAATGGTGGGACAAACTGCAATTGTCATAATATAGCAAGACTCCATTAGAAGAAACAACATTACTAAGGTGAGTAATTTTTTCTTCCTCCGTTCTGTGGCAAGCATTTTGGACTATTTATGGTCCCTTTCAGTCAAGGGCTTGGGTTGACACTACCAAAGGTGCACCTGGCAGCCATCTCTGCTTACCGGGCGCGGGCCGGGAGCAGTTGGTGGCAGGAAAAGGTGGTTGGCTTTCAAAGGCCTTGATCACATTTCCTCTGTGCGAGAACCTCCACCTCCGTGATTTACTGCTGGTACTGGCAAAGCTCATGGGCAGTTTATTCGAACCAATGCACAGGTGTGATCTTTCACCTGTCGTGGAAGACCGCCTCTTGGTGGCTATCACATCAGCCAGAAGGATGGGAGAGCTCCAGGCGCTTTGCATCGAGTCTCCTTACCTGGTCTTCCACAGGACAGGTTGTCCTGCGCCCACCCGAAATTCCTTCCGAAGGTGGTGTCAGAGTTTCACCTTAACCAGGTGCTGACTCTGCCGGTGTTCTACCCCAATCACACCTCGGAGGTTGGAATATAGGCTCCATACTCTGACCCTAGAAGGCGCCGCTATTATAAGGGAGCGCACGGCTGAAATTGGGAGAGGTTCGCCAGCTGTTTGTCACCACGCTGAAGCCACACCTGGCAGACCTGCAGCCAAGCGGACAATAGGCAGGTGGTCACCTCCTGCATAGATCGCTGCTATAAGTTGGCGGGCATGGAGCCCCAGAGGATAAGAGCTCATTCTACCCACATACTGCTGCATCGGTGGCTGCTTCCAGGGACGCCCCTATCCAGGAAATCTGCAGGCTGCCTGGAAGTCAGCACACCTTTATTACCCATTACCACATCGACCTTGAGTCACGCCGGATGCTGGTTTTGGGGCCCTCAGTTCTCCAGTCTTTATTTCCCAAGTAAGTATCGGGTGCGCTTGCCTCCTCTCCCGGAGAACTGCTAGAGTCTGCCAACAAGTGTGGATGAACAACGTATCCATGTCCCTAGAAATGCAGGTTACTCACCTGTAACAGGAGTTCTAGGAATGGTATATGTTGTTCATCCACACGACCCACACGACCTCCCCGGCTTCGACGCACAACCTGAGCTTCCAGCGGGCCAGATCTGGCGTCATGGGGCGGAGCCGAGTTTTACCACACGGTGGGTGGAGGAGCCAGCTTGAAGACCTTCCGCAAGATTTAAAGCGGCAAGAAACCTGCCAATAAGTGTGGATGAACAACATATACCATTCCTAGAACTCCTGTTACAGGTGAGTAACCTGTATTTTTGGGATGTGGTTGGGCAGCGCAATGTTGGCACTTCATAGATGCCCACTTTGTTTCACCCTTTCTTTAGGGTGCCTGGGTGTTATGTTTTAATTTTCTTTCTTGATTCCCCTGACTTGAGTCTTTGTTTTGGGATCAAGAACACAAATGTGTTTTTTTTGTAGTTAGTAGCCAGTGGGCTAGTGTAGGTTTACGGCTTCCACACAGAACCTTAGTGAGTTTTGCTCGAAGATCTGACAGTTTAAGTTTGAGCAACAACAGACAGAGTTTTCAACCGGTTGCACAAGGTTCCATGCCTGGCATGGAAAGTTAACTTTTCACCTCCGGAGCAGTTCTAACTGAGTTATACTGCATATGTCATAATATAGCAAGACTCCATTAGAAGAAACAACATTACTAAGGTGAGTAATTTTTTTCTTCCCTTCCACAAATCTTTTGGGAAACAGACACAAACAATTCTGAAGTCTCCCAATTCTATACCTCCTGTGGACAGAAGAATGGACAAGAGGGTATACACTCTCAGGCTCAGAAATGGAGTTTTTATACCACCAATGCAGCCATGTTGTGGTTGTGCAGGCTGCTGCCTCTGGTAAGGCAAGCATTCCCTTGGCTTCACACACCCCAGACAAAGACTCTAGGAAGGTTGATGCCATGGCAAAAAAGGTGTACATGGCATCTTCCTGGGACTCAGACAGGCTTAATTATATGGCCTATACAGCTAGGGTACCAGAAGTCCAGGTGGGACACTGTACTGGCACTGGCTAAATAGGCCTCCAGCTAGCTAGAGAGCTGGAGGCAGTGGCTGCAGATGGGATTAAGGCATCTAAAGTTCAGTTTCTTGCTGCTGTGGACTCTAATGATGTGTCATCAAGAGTCATGGCTTACATCTTGTGGCTCTTCGGAGAATGGCTTGCTCAGATGTACTAGCCTCTCAGAGGATGCCCAGGCTAAGGCCATAGATTTTCCTGTAGTGGGTAATTCTCTGTTTGGGGAGCAGACAGAGAATTACATGAAGAAAATGGATGAGTACAGGACCACCAACAGGAGTGCTCAGTCCCAAGAGAGGCAGGCAACTTCTCAAAGGCAGCAGTCTAGGGGCAGGGGCAGCCCTTTTCAAAGGCCTTTTTACCAAGCACAGGCCTCCTCTTCCTTTTCTCTGATGGAGAGGCAGAATGGGGATGAGTAGGCTGCATCCACTGATTAACCCAAAGTTCCTGCTAAGCAGACACCCTGATGGCCTGCCCGCCAACTGCCCTATCTCCAGTAGTAGGCTGGCTTACTTTGTCAGGACTTGATGTCTTTTACATCAGACAAGTGAGTTCTGAAGTAGTAAGCCAGGACTGATTCTCAGCTTCAGAAAATTTCCAAAGATGAGCCAGATCTTTTCCACCTGCAAATCTCTCTGAAACCCTTACCCTAGAGGCAGAGTTTTTTCTTCTGGCCTTAAGAGCCATAGAGAGAGTACCCACTGTACACTGTGGTAAAGGGCTGTACACCAGGTCCTGACCCCAAAAGACAAGGCAGTGGCAACTCATCCTAGACCCAAGATATCTTATCAAACATCTTTAAAACCAAAGTTCAGGATGGTAACTGGGAATAATCCCTCTCTAAGGCCAGGGACTGGTTAGCCTCCCTGACCTCAAAGATTCCTGCTTCACATTCCCATCAGGTGCTCCGCAGAAAGTACCTCAGGTCTGAGTGTCTTCAGGCTGCTATCAGTTCAGAGCAATGCCCTTGGCTCAACCTCAGCCCCAAAGGTTTTCACAAAGTGCCTGGCAGTAGTAGTTGCCTTCTAAGAAAGCAAACGATTTACTTTTTCCATATCTGGACGACACATAAGTGGGCCAGTCTCCAGACCAAGTCAAGTCTCACCTGCAAGTGACCCAGCAAGTGCTCACTTCTCTAGGAATTCTTCTAATATTCCCAAGTCAGTTTCTAACCAGTCCAGTTTCTACCATTATGGCGCAGAACTGACACAGAGCAAGATCTTTTCTTCCTCTAGAAGGGACAAGGGTTGTTATGGAACTAGCCTCTTCCTTCAGCCTTCAGGTATCTCGACCAGCAAGACATTTCTTCCAGCTCTTGGGCCACATGGCAGCTTCAACAGCAGTGGTCCAAGGAGCAAGATTCCAGTAGAGGGATATTCAGTTCCATCTGAGAGCTTTTTGGTCTCAGAGGAAGGATTCCCTTACCAAACTGATCCCAGTGACTCTGACCTTGATCCAAGCCTCCACTGGTGGCAGGATCAGGACAATTTAAGACAACGTGTTCTTTTGCCACTCAGCCTTGTTCAGTGGTCCCACTGCGGACGCTTCTCTTCTGGGCTGGGAGCCCATCTGGGGCCCTCACTGCCCAGGGGCTGTGGTCCCCAAGAATCTTCCATATCAATCTCCTAGAGCTCAGGGCAGTTTTTATGGTCTTGAAAGCTTCTCTGTCATTGCAGAACAAGGTGGTTCACGCCAGAATGGACTACACCACCACCATGTGGTACATCAAAGCAGGAGGCACTGTCCACGGTCTTGTGCACAGAAGCCTTGAGATTGTGGTTCTCTGCAAACCTCTGTAGCACTTCACCTTCCAGGGAAGGACAATGTTCTAGCAGATGCACTGAGCAGGATCTCTTAGGGCCATCACGAATGGTCCCTGGACCCTCAGGTGTTGAAAGCGATTTTTTCAAGGTGGGGCACTCCAGAGATAGATATCTTTGCAGCCCCAGACAATCACCAGCTGCCTCTTTGTTGCAGACTCCAGTTTTGGGCTCAGTCCCCTGGACGCCTTGATTCTGAAGTGGGAAGGGAAGTTTCTGTATGCCTCTCCCCCCCCCCCCTTCCCACTTCTGTTAAAAATTTGGCAAAAATAAGGTCTCAGCCTTGCAAAGTGATTCTGATTGCTCCAGATTGGGCCAGACAGCCCTGGTACCCCCTGTTGCTGTTCCTAGCAGTCCATCTTCCCCTGTCTCTTCCCAGGAATTATAACCTGTTAACATCCTCTCAGGGAAGGATTTGATACCCCAATCTTCAGCCTCTCAATCTCAAAGCATGGCTCTTGAAGAGTTAGAGTTTGCAGATCTGCATCTTTCCCAAGGGGTTCTGGATATCCTCAAGGCTTTTCGAAAGCCCTCCACCAGAAGGACTTACAACTCCAAATGGAAAAGATTCAGTATTTGGTGTTCTAAGAAGCATATTTCTCCAGACACTGCTGGATTTCCTACGGTTCTGGATTATATGGTCCATCTTAGCCTAGGCCTCAGACCAGCTACACTCAAAGTACGCTTGTCAGCTGTTTCTGCGTTTGTCTGTGGGGAAGTCTTCCTCACTATCTTCTCATCCTGTGTTCTGTAAATTTGTTAAAGGATTGCTTCACACCAATAATCCTTTTGAGACCCCTGCCCCTGCCTGGGATTTGAATGTTTGATTGCTCAATTTATGCCCCCTTGAGCCTATGTCTTCAGCAGAGCTTAAGTACTTGACTTGGAAAACTGTGTTCCTGGTAGCTATTACCCTGCCAGGCGATCAGTGATTTGTAAGCCCTGTCAGTGGAACCTGATTTTATCTCATTTCACAGGGATAAAGTGGTCCTTAGAACCAATCGGAGGTTTGCCCAAAGTGGTTTCTAGACTCCATTTAAACCAGTCTGTGTCTCTCTCATTTTCTTCACTGATCATTCTTCCTCAGGAGAGAGGAGGCTACAGTTTAGATGTCAAAAGAGCCTTTAGTTACTACATAGCAGAGCACTAGGGTCACAGGTTTGACTCCTCCAGTTGTTCCTCACTTATGGAGAAGTGGAAGGGGCAACCCACACCAAAAGATCTGTTGCCAGGTGGATTGTGTCTTGTATACAATTCTGCTGTGAAAATCTGGGAAAACTCCACCCACAGGCCTGAGGGCTCATTCCACAAGAGGTACAGCTGCTTCCTGGCTGCTGCAGGTATATCCTCTTAGAAATTTGTCAAGCAGCCACCTGGAAAACAGTTCATACCTTTACTAAGCATTACTCCTCTGGATATCTAGGCTAGGAGTGATGCTCAGTTTGGCACAACAGTACTCAGAGCCTATTCCCAAAGTAGGTTCTGATCTTACTGAGACTAGCTCTGCAACAGGTTACACCATTAGGACTGAAGCGCAGGCCTCAGGACCCACGGAAAAATTCTAGCTAGCTATCTTCAGCGGGACCGCCCGTCCCAGCTGCGTGGTCATAAAGGCGAACGCCAGATTCTGCAGTTCTTTCCCCGCCTGGCTGACTTGCATGTCTCGGCACTCCTTCGTTACAGTCTAGTGCGACGCGTGGTTTAGTGCTTTCCTTCGGGAAAATTGATTTTCAAGCAAGATTTTCGCTGATGTCCTCTCCAACCTCCAGTCACTCCTCCAAGTGTGCTATGGAAACAGATCCCTCTCTATGATCCCCATACGGCTCATGCTCGTGCCTGGGCCCAGACCACAATACCCAGGCCTGCTCCTTTGCCAGGGGTTAACAGTCGAATCCTGATCCTACATCAGAAGGCCCTTCAAGCCTCCTTACTGGAAGAGAAGCTGAAAACCATGTTTCTCCAAGGGGAATCTTCAAAAGACCCACAAGCACGCAGAGAAACGGCGGAGAAGGCCCTTCCAGGTCCTCCCCAGGGCTTCGACTCAGTAGCCCGTTCCAGGTCCCACCGCCTCTAGGCTGGGGCTCAGCCTCCCCGCCGCGTAAGAAGCTCTCTCTCAGGCCAAGTCCGCCAGGCCATCTCGCTCGGCTTCTCCAGGACCTTGGCGGTTCTGGGGATCGCCATCATCACCATCACAAGTCGGGTTCCCGCCTTAGGAACCCGGGCCAGGTCAGCTTCCTTGCCCCTCGCAAGACGCTGGAGCCACCTCCTTAAAGAGACCTTGGATCCGACGCCGTGCGTCCGCCGCCGGGCTCACGCCATGCATCTCCCTGAGCGCCTGCCGCCAGACGACTGCCGCCGCTAAGCCAGCTCCTCAGCGGATGCCGTGGGGACCGCGCCCGCCTCCTGAGAAGAGGGCCCTGACGCCCGACCGACGCCGGTCAGGAGACCTTGAGGACCAGACGGGCGACTTCGGTCCGGCGAGACTCAGGAACCTGCCATTACCCGAGCCCCTGTGGAGCCGACGCGGACCCGGACGACCGGCCCCACCGCGCCTCGGACCGTTGTCGGGCCTTTCCTTAGTGGAAGTGAAGGACCTTTCACTTACTGGTGGGACACCATAAAGAAGGACATGGTTCCCACCTCCTCCTCCTCCGGTTCCTGCACCCCCCTCGCCATCGGGGTCGGCAGGCCGCTACCTCCCGGAACTCGGAACCTTCTCCCAGGGGGAGACCAGAAAAACGGAGACCTCCATCTAAATCCTCTTCTAGGTCACCCAGCCCCAAGAGACCCAGGAGACACCGACGATCGCCTTCGACGGAGGACACAGGATCAGAGTACTATTCATCTAGATCCCATCTCCTCTCCATCCCTTCTCCGGACCCACGTGAGATGCCAAAATCTCCTCCGGACAACCCTTCGTTCTCGGATATTGTGAGACACATCCAAGAGAACATGGGATGGGATGCAGAAGAGCTAGACCCGAAGGATACGCCTTGCCAAATATCTTCGGCAAAAAGACCCCAAGCCTGTGGTGGTGCCACCCTTGGTTGACACTTTCGTGGACGTCACCAAGGCAGCCTGGAAGCGTCCACATTCACACCCGGCGGTGCCGAAGAATGCTGATCGCTTGTACAAGACTCCTAGAGAAGACCAGTACTTGACTCAGCAGCCTCAGGCCGACTCTCTGGTCATCACAGCCTCACATGACCGGTCACAGAGGCCGCAACATCTGAGCACCCTGACACCGGACCCAGAGTCCAAGCAGTTGGACGTGTTGGGTAGGCGCACGTATGCTTCCGCTACCTGCGCCCATCAGATCCTTGAACTATTTGACCCCGTGGTTCAGTTCCAGAACGCCTTGGGAACAGGGTCTGGAACGGCTGCAAAACTGCCGGAAGGTGAGCAGAAGGAGGAAATGCTTCAGCTCCTCCGCACGGGTTCGGACGTGGAACCCAAGTGCTACGAACCGCTGACGACCAGAGACTCATCGGCCTGAGCAGCAGCTTTCTGGCGAGCTGCCCGGAGGCACTCTTGGTTACGCTGCCTGCTTTACCCTGACGCCCAGAAGAATATCATGGACGCCCATTCGAGGGAGAAGTCTTGTTTGGTAATCCTTCGGAGAAGATCATTACCAGACTTCAAGAGGCCGGAAGGCGGTAAGGTCGTGTTCAGGCCAAGTCGACCCAGGCTTAGTTCTTTCAGAGAACCAAAGCGGACCTGGTGGGCGGATGCAGAGGCAGCAGCCCCGCTCCGCTACACAACAGAGGGCTCCGCTTCCGAGAGCCAGGGAACAGCCCGCCAGCTGAAGCCAGCGTGCTTCTAAGCCGCCCAGCCAGCGGGACCCTCTGCCGCCACAGCCTGACTCTTCGCCCCGCCCCTCCCAGGATCAACGGAAATCATGGTCGGGGTCGCTATAACTTCCTGCCGGATGGCAGGCTATAACCACAACAGGTGGGTTCTTAGTTGGTCAGAAGAGGCCACTATATAGAATTCGCAGAAAAGCCACCCTCGAGGCCTCCTTTGCTCTCCCGGTATCCGGGTCAGCACAAATCTCTGATCTGGCAAGAAGTACTCGTGCTCCTGCAAAAGGGAGCGATAGAGTACGTCCCAGAGAACCAGAGAGGACAAGGATATTATTCCCACTTCTTCCTGGTTCCAAAGAAAACAGGGGACCTCCGTCCGATTCTGGACCTCAGCGATCTCAACTTGTCGGTCGCCTACAAGAGATTCCGCATGGTGACTCTTCCGGGTCTTATTCCCATGCTGAAACAAGGCGCCTTCTTAGCGTCTCTAGACATGCAGGACGCATACCTGTATATCCCTATAGCTGAGGCGCACAAGAGGTTCCTGCGCTTCGAGTTCCTCGACCACCACCTTCAATTCCGAGCCCTTCCATTCGGACTGTCATCCACACCCAGGGTCTTCACCAAGTGCACGGCAGTCGTGGCAGCGTCTCTGAGGAGACAGGGCCATTATGTGTTCTCTGCACCTGGACGATTGGCTTCTCATGGCCGCCTCCAGAGAGGCGTTGTTACTTTCGGTCCAGAGCACCCAGGACCTGTTCTGATCTCTGGGAATCCTAATAAACTACAGGAAGTCTCTCCTGGTACTGTCGCAGAAACTGCAGTTTATAGGGGGAGTACTGGACACTGTTCAGGGAAGAGCTTTTCTTCCAGACGACAGAGCGGAACGCATCAGATCCCTCATCAGGGAGTTATCGTCGAACAAGACCGTCTCTGCCAGGTTGGTCCTTCGCTTGCTCGGACACATGGCTGCGCCATTCTACTGTCCCTTCGCAAGGCTTCACATGCGGGTAACTCAGTGGATGCTCAAAGTGCAATGAGACCAAAGGCAAGACCACTTGCAGCATCCGTCAAGATCACGAACACTGTGATTCGAGACTGGCAGTGGTGGCTAGTCCCAGGTCGCCTCCTGGGCATCCTGTCAGTAGCTGTCCCCGGAGGTAACCCTCACCACAGACGCCTCGGGTCTAGGGTGGGGGGGGCACACCTAGATGGGGTAAAGTCCCAGGGTACGTAGACCCCGATGGAAGCTCATCTCCATATCAACGTTCTAGAGATGAGGGTGGTTCTCTATGACCTGCAGGCCTTTCAGTCAGTAATCCCACCGTGTACTCTTCTGCTTCAGACAGACAACACGGCGGTGATGTATTACCTCAACAAACAAGGAGGCGCACACTCTAACCCCCTTTGCAGGGAGGCCATGAGGGTGTGGGATTGGGTAATCCGACACGGCGCAAATCTGATCACTGTGCATGTTCCCGGGGTGGAGAACACGATTGCAGACGGTCTGAGTCACTCCCAGGCCAGAGTCCATGAGTGGGAACTTCTTCAAGAGGTAGCAGAGGATCTGTTTCTTCGATGGGGAACTCCAGAGCTGGACTTGTTCGCATCCCCATCCAACGCAAAACTGCCCAATTTTTGCTCGCTAGATCCAGGGCCTGGTGTTTTCTGGCGAGACGCGTTGTCCCTCTCCTGGGCAGACAGATTCCCCTACGCTTTCCCTCCTTTCCCATTGATCCAGAGAGTTCTTCTCAAACTGCGCGAGGAAGCATGCAATCATGATCCTGGTGGCCCTGTTCTGGCCCAGACAGATCTGGTTCCCTTTGCTGATGCAGCTATCCGGGAACCCCGCTCCGTTGCTCAGCTCCCATCTCCTGTCTCAGGAGAAAGGTTCACTAGTCCACCGGACTTACGCTCATGGAACCTGCATGCATGGCTCCTAGAGACATACCATCTTGTGTCACGGGTCTCGCAAGAGGTTGCAGAAGTTCTTTCTGCAGCCAGAAAGCTGGCAACGCGATGCTACGACGCCATGAAATGGCGCTGCTTTTTGTTTATGGTCGGAAGCACGATTTTTCCCCTTTAGGTTGCCCAGTGGGAGTGGTGTTGGACTACCTGCTCTCCTCTTCATTCAGGTCTAGCCTACTCCTCTATTAAGGTGCACCTTTGTGCCATTTCTGCCTACCACCTCCGGTGGAGGTCATCGACAGTGGCACAATTGGACGCCTCTCGGGAGTTTCTGAGAGGGTGTTACACCTAGGCCACCCATTAGGGACCCTGTACCTCCATGGGATTTGCTCTATGTCCTGGAACAGCTCACGCTTCCTCCTTCAACCTCCGCGGATTACATAGCCACGTTTTCTGTTGTGAAAACGTTATTTTTTGGCTGCTGTTACTTCAGCGAGAATAATTTCTGAGCTTCACACTCTCATGTGCATAGAGCCTTATTTAGTTTTCCACTGGGACAGAGTATCCTTGAGGACGAACCCTAAATTTTTGCCTAAGGTGGTCTCTTCACTCACTCTAAATCAGGACATTGACCTTCCAGTCTACTTCCCGAACTACTCGAATAGAGGAGAGGCTCTGCTTCACACCCTGGATGTTCACCGCAGCCTGAGGTATTACCTCAACAGAACTAAACCTTTTCGTAGTTCTGAACAACTTTTCGTTTCCTTCTCTGAGAGGATGATGGGCCAATCTGTATCCAAACAGTCCTTGTCTCGCTGGCTTGTCCAGTGTATTTCATACTGTTATGATATCAAACAAAAGCCCCTCCCGGGAACAGTCCGGGGTCATTCTACTAGAGGTGTGGCCACCTCCTTTGCAGCACTCAGAAACGTCTCCTCCTCTGCTATATGTGCTGCAGCCACTTGGAGCTCTGTGCATACCTTTATCAGGCATTATAGCCTGGACATCGCCTCTCGCCGAAGAGCCGGTTTCGGCCTGGCGGTGCTACAGGGTCTCCTGTCCTAGGTTCAGGACCTGGAATGTACTTCCTATTTCCTCCTCCCGGAATTTCTGGCAGCATTACTGCTTGGGAATCAGTCCTAATGGTGTTACCTGCTGCAAGAGCTGTGTCTCGGTAAGATAGTACAGTTACGTAAGAACTCACTGCACAGTAGATCTTCGAGAACAGCTCTTGCAGCAGGTACCTTCCCGCCCACCTTCCCCTTGAGGAGGCATGGCTTAAGCATCTTTTAACAGGATTTACTCCTTTTGTCTTCTGACGGTGGATCCTGTCTCCCATCTTGATGTCAGCCTGCGGCGGAAGTCTCCGGCGGGAGAACTAGGGAATCTGGCGACACCGCCCTTATGTACCACGCCTGACGCCGGGGCAGGACCGGCGTCTGGGGGGTCCCCGCTGAAGATAGTTAGCTAGAATTTTCTCCGTGTCCTGACGCCTGCGGCTTCAGTCCTAATGGTGTAACCTGCTGCAAGAGCTGTTCTCGAAGATCTACTGTTACGGTAAGTTCTACGTAACTGTACTTTTTTCCTCCTTGGAGGTACTATTTGGTAGTCTGCAATTGTCAGACTACAGCAAGACTTCATGTTGTTTGAAGAAAAAATTACTCACGTTAGTAATTGTGTTTCTTCTAATGGAGTCTTGCTCTATTCGGACCACCCTCCCTGCCTCCCTCTCAGAACCTGTTTTTGGGAAGTGGGTGGGCAGGTGCAGTCTGCACCCAGTGGTGTTTTTTGCTTGCACCCTCCTCCTTTTGGGTTTAGAGCTGAATTTTTTTTTTTTTTTTTTTATTATTATTATTTAGTTGGTTAACCAGGTATAGCACACTAAGCGGAAAGCTTTTTTACAGGAGCGACCTGGGAGCACAAGGAGGTTAAGTGACTTGCTCAGGGTCACACAGTATGCAAGTGGAAGCTGTGGGATTCAAACCCAGGTCTGGTATGCTGGATGGATTTATTATTGTTACTTGTAGTAGATTGTTTTTTTGGGTTTCCTGACTCGAGTCTTTCTTGGGGATCTAAAACTTTTTTCAGCCAGTTGGCTAGTAGGAATTTTACAATTTCCACATTGAATTTTTAGTTTAATTGGGCTCGTAAGAATCTGACGGTTTAGGTTTGAAACACGCCAGACAGAGACTTCAACCGAGCTTGAGCTCAGCATTCTATGCCCGCATAGAAAGTTAACTCTTGTTCTCCGAGGCAGTTCAAAGGTTGGGAATCACTGCAATTGTCAGAATACAGCAAGACTCCATTAGAAGAAACATAATTACTAAGGTGAGTAATTTTTTCTTATAGACCTGGCTTCTTCATTTTGCCTCCTGGTGTCTTGACCAGCAAGGCATTTTCTTTGACTCCTGGGCCACATGGTCGCTTCCACTGCAGTAGTAGTAGAGGGGGCCAGATTTCAGATGAGGGACATCCAGTTCCACTTGAGGGCTTTTTGGTCTCAGAAAAAAGATCATCAAACCAAACTAATTCCAGTGACTCGGACTCTGATCCAGGCTCTCCAGTGGTGGTTGGATCAGGACAACCTCGGACAAGGAGTCCCATTCATCAGTCAGTCTCATTCTGTGGTTCTAACCACAGATGCTTCTTTTCTGGGGTGGGGAGGTCACTTGGGAATCCTCACAGCACAGGGAGTGTGGTCCCCTCAGAAGTCTCTACTTCACATCAGTCTTGTGGAGCTCAGGGCAGTGTACCTGGCTCTACAAGCTTTCTTGGACTCCGTACAGAACAAATTGGTTCAGGTCAGGACAGACACCACCACCATGTGGTACATTAACAAGCAGGGAGGCACTTGGTCTACTGCCTTGCGCACAGAAGCCATGAAATTATGGTCCTGGCTTGTTCCCTGCAGATATCTCTGGTAGCAGTCCTCCTTTCAGGGAAGGACAGTGTGCTAGCATATGCATTGAGCAGGATTTCTCAGGAGCCTCATGAATGGTCCTTGGATTCCCCTAGTGTTTAAAAGGTGATTTTTCCAAGGTGGGGCACTCCAGAGATGGATTTCTTTGCAGCCCCAGACAATCACCAACTTCTCTCTTCTGTTGCAGACCCCAGTCTTGGGCTCAGTCCCCTGGATGCTCTACTTCTAGATTGGGAGGGAAATATCTTCTTGAGATACAGCTCTTGCAGCAGGTTACACCATTAGGACTGAAGCGCAGGCGCCAGGACCCGATAAATTTTCTAGCTAGCAGTCTTCAGCGAGGACCGCCTCCGACGTCGGTCCGCACCCGACATCAGGCGTGGTACATAGGGAGGTGGTCCCCGAATCCCCAGTTCTTTCCATGCGTCGACTTTGCATGTCTCGACCTCATCAGTTAAGTGTGCCTGACGACCAGGAAAACCTTCAAACTTGGAAGAAATCTATTTTTCAGCTGCTTTTACGTCTGATGTCCTCCTCAACTTCAGTGGAGGGCCATTCTTCGAAGTGTGCCTGTGGGAAGCAGATTCCTTTCAAAGACCCTCATTCGGCCTGCGTTCGGTGCCTGGGCCTGGACCACGACACCCAGGCCTGCTCCTTCTGTCAGGGCTTTAACAGCCGAACTAGAATCTGCCGACAGAAGGCCCTCCAGGCTTTCCTCCTTGAAGAAAAGCTTAAGACCATGGAACCTTCCTCCAGAGGGGAATCTTCGGGGAAGTCACACAGGTACCATGAGAAACACCGGGAGAAGGTGAGAACCAGATCCCCTCCAGGGCCTTGGACTCCCACAGCTCCGGCTCCAGGTTGGACCGCTCCCCGTCGAGATCCCACTCTCAGCCTCCCCCGGTTGTGGTTAAATCGACCAGTGGTTCTTCTACTCTGCGGCCTGCCAAGACCTCCAGGCCCGCTTCCTCGGCTAAGGCCTCATCCAGGTCTAGGGAGTACCACAAGTCATCTTCCCGGCATTCGGCCTCCGATGTCCGGTCCATCTCCCTGCCACAGCCACCCCAACGCAAGACCAAGGAGCTGACCTCCCTTAAGCGGACTTCGGACCGCGTCGGCCCAGGTACACCGGCTCCGGGAACCCGGCAGCAGTTAAATCACCCGTCGCGGTCAGGCATTCACCCCAGGGCGCGGCAGAGGGACGGTTCAGATACCGCAGCCAGGAGGACCACACCGCCTACCGGCGTCGGTCCGGGGCGTTGTCGAGGAGTCTACCCAGCCGAAAACCAGGCGGGCGATTCCGGACCGATCAAACTCCGTCAGGAGCCCTCTCCAGAACCAGAGACCCCGGGGAGCCGCGCCCGGCCCGGCGACCAGGCCACGGCGCCCGGTCCATCGTCGGGTTTAAACTTAGAAGAAGTGAAGGAGCTCTTCACTTTCTGGTGGGACACCCATCAAAAAGGATGTGGTCACCACGCACACTCCTCCCGCACCCGTGGCACCACCGACGCCTGCACCCCCTCTTTCACCTAAAGGGTCAGCAGGCCGAGCACCTTCCCCCCCCCAAGGAGCCTGCAGCACCTCCTAGGGGCAGATCTGCAGAAAAGAGAAGGCCTCCGTTAAGATCCTCTTCAGGGTCACCCAGCCCCAAGAGACCCAGAAGACGCCGATATTCACCGTCTACGGAGGATTCCAGATCTGACATCTCTGAATGCTTCAGGTCTCCTTCACCAATCAGCAACCCCTCTCCGGACCCACACGACCTCCCTAGGTCTCCTCCGATGACCCTCGTTCTCCGAGATAATGAGACATCCAAGAGAACATGGGATGGGATGCGGAGGAACTCGACCCCGAAGACTCGCCTTGCCTGCTACGCCCGGCAAAAGACCCCAAGCCTGTGGTAGTGCCACCCTTTGTGGACATCACCAAGGCAGCGTGGAAGCGTCCACATTCGACCCTGGCAATGCCGAAGAAGGCTGACTGCCTGTACAAGGCCCCGGGGAGGACCAGTACCTGGCTAACCATCCTCTGGCCGACTCCCTGGTCATTACAGCCTCTCATGACTGGTCTCAGAAACCGCAACATTTGAGCACGCAGCCACCGAACCCGGAGTCCAAGCAATTGGACGTACTGGGCAGGTGCCCTTACGTGGCCGCGACTTGCGCCATTAGATCGTTGAATTACCTGACCCACATTGTTCAGTTCCAGAACGCACTGTGGGAACAGGGACAGGAGCTGGCGGAGAAACTGCCAGACGGTGGCCAAAAGGAGGAACTCCTACAGCTCCTCCGCAGGGATTCAGACGTGGGGACCCAGGTGCTCCAAGCCGCATATGATTCTGCGGACTCTTCAGCCAGAGCGGCAGCCTCAGGCGTATGTCTCTGGAGGCACTCATGGCTCCGTGTCTCTGGGTTTACCCCGGACGTCCAGAAAAACATTATGGACGCTCCTTTTCATGGCGAAGTTTTGTTTGGTGAAGCCTCGGGAAAGGTCATCACCAAATTACAGGAAGCTGGGAAGGCTGTTAGATCTGTCCCGGCCATGTACAGATCTAGACTCAGTTCCTTTCGTAGGAACCAGAGTCGTTTTCGCAGCCAGACCCAGAGACAGCAACCTCGTTCCGGTCAGCAACAGAGGGGCTCTTTCTCTCGGAAAGCCCAGGCCAAGACGCCCCAGATAGAGGCCAACGTGCTACCAAGTCGGCCCAACCTGCAGGACTCTACTGCTGCCACAGCATGACTCCTTCCCGGCCCCCGCCCCTCCTCAGGATCAACGGGAAATGAAGGTCGGGGGTCGCATCGCAGACCACCTGCCAGGGTGGCGGTCGATCACCACCGACAGGTGGGTGCTACAGTTGGTCGAAAAAGGCCACTATATAGAGTTCATAGACAAGCCCCCACAAGGCCTCCTCTGCTCTCCCGTTATTCGGGTCAGCACGCTTTGCTCATAAGGCAGGAAGTGCTCACACTTCTACAGAAAGAAGCTCTGGAGCATGTTCCAGGGAACCAAAGAGGAGTAGGTTATTATTCACGCTACTTCCTGGTTCCAAAGAAAACAGGGAGCTCTGTCCAATCTTGGACCTCAGCGACATCAATACATCGGTCACTATAAGCGCTCTGCATGGTGACCCTCCCGGACTAATCCCCATGCTCAAGAAGGATGCTTTCCTGGTGTCCTTGGACATGCAGGACACTTACCTTTACATCCCTATTTCTCAAGCGCACAGGAGGTTCCTGTGCTTCGAGTTTCTCAGACGCCACTAGCAGTTCCGAGCGCTTCCGTTCGGGCTGTCATCAGCACCCAGAGTATTCACAAGTGCATGGCAGTCGTGGCAGCGTCTCTGAGGAGACAGGGCCACTACGTGTTCCCATACCTGGACGACTGGCTTCTCATGGCCTCCTCTGAGGAGGCATTGCTTTTGGCCATTCAGCATACTCAGACTCTATTTCAGTCTCTGGGCATCTTAATCAACTACGAGAAGTCTCTCCTGGTACCGTCCCAGAAACTGCAGTTCATAGGGGCAGTTCTGGACACCGTCAAGGGGAAAGCCTTTATTCCCGAAGACAGAGCGGAACGCATACGATCCCTCATAAGGGACCTATCAGCGAAGAAGACTGTCCTGGCCAGATTGGTCCTTCGCCTGCTCGGACACATGGCTGCGGCCATTCCTACAGTCCCGATGGCCAGACTCCACATGCGGGTAACCCAGTGGATGTTAAGAGTGCAGTGGGACCAAAGGCAAGACCATCTGCAGCACCCAGTCAGAATCACGAGGGCTGTGGTTCGGGACTGGCAATGGTGGCTAGATCCGGGAACCCTCTCTACGGGGGTTCCTTTCTCGGCGCCGTCCCCGGTGATAACCCTCTCACAGCACGCTCCAGGGCTGGGGTGGGGAGCGCACCTGAACAGGGTGAAGTCTCAAGGGACATGGACTACTCAGGAATCTCATCTCCATATCAACATATTGGAGATGAGGGCGGTCCTTTACGCCCTGCAAACCTTTCAGTCGGACATTCCACCGAGTACTCTCCCGTTACAGACAATAATGCGGTGATGTATTACCTCAACAAACAAGGAGGCACACACTCCAACCCCCTTTGCAGGGAGGCCATGAGAGTGTGGGAATGGGTAATACGACACGGGGCAAATCTCATTGCAGTTCACGTTCCCGGAGTAGACCACACTGTCACAGACAGCCTGAGTCGTTCCCAGGCCAGAACCCACGGTGGGAACTTGCAGGAGGTGGCAGAGGAGAGGACCTGTTTCACAGATGGGGCACTCCAGAATTGGATCTATTCGCATCCCCATCCAACGCAAAACTGCCCAATTTTTGCTCGCTAGATCCAGGGCCTGGTGTTTTCTGGCGAGATGCGTTGTCACTCTCCTGGGCGGGCAGATTCCTCTACACCTTCCCTCCTTTCCCGTTGGTCCAGAGAGTCCTTCTCAAACTTCGCAGGGAGCACGTGACGCTTATCTTAATAGCACCTTTCTGGCCCAGGCAAATCTGGTTCCCGCTTCTGGAACAGTTGTCCCGGGAACCTCCGCTTCCCTTGCCAGTCAGCTCTCACCTGTTGTCTCAGGAGGCGGGTTCACTAGTCCACCCGGACTTTCACTCATTGAACCTGCGTGCTTGGCTCCTAGAGACATAGCCATGTTGCGACACGGGGTCTTGCAAGAGGTGGCAGATGTACTTTCTGCCACCAGAAAACCGGCAACTCACGCAACATACGCCATGAAGTGGCGCAGGTTTTGCCTGTGGTCTCAAGCACGCAGTTTGTCGCCCTTAGACTGTCCCGAGAAGCTGGTTCTGGAATACCTGCTTTCCCTTTTTTAATCCGGGCTAGCTTACTCCTCGATAAAAGTGCACCTTTATGCAGTCTCAGCTTATCATGCCCTCATAGGCCACCGCATGGTGGCCCAGTTGGATACTACTAGGGCCTTTTTAAGGGGGGTCCTCCACCTTAGGCCGCCCATTAAGGACCCCGTCCCTCCTTGGGATTTACCCTTTGTCCTGAAGCAGCTTATCTTGCCACCTTTCGAACCAGCCGCAGATTGCGAGCTAAGTTTTCTGTCGTGGAAAACGTTGTTTTTGGTTGCTGTTACTTCGGCAAGAAGAATCTCTGAATTACATGCTCTTATGTGCAAGGAGCCTTATTTGATTTTTTCATCAGGATAGGGTATCCCTGAGGACAAATCCTAAGTTCCTGCCTAAGGTGGTTTCAGCCCTTACTCTTAACCAGGACATTGATTTACCAGTGTACTTTCCTAAGTACGCCAATCGAGGAGAAGCACTGCTTCGCACCCTGGATGTTCACAGGTGTCTCAGATATTATTTGACCAGAACCAAACAGCACTGGAAAAAGGAGCAGCTGTTCATTTCCTTCGCTGAGAGGATGGAAGGGGCCCCCGTTTCGAAGCAGACCCTTTCACGCTGGCTCATTCAGTGTATCTCGTTTTGCTATGACAAATGTAAGAAACCCTTACCAGGAGTGGACAAGGGCCATTCCACAAGAGGAGTGGCTACCTCCTTTGCAGCACTGTAGAACGTGTCCACGTCGGCTATCTGTGCCGCAGCCACCTGGAGTTCGGTGCACACTTTTATCAGGCATTATAGCCTGGACATCGCCTCAAGGCGAAGGTCTGGTTTTGGCCTAGCCGTTCTTCAGGGTATTCTGTCTTAGGCTCAGGACAGGTCTCAATTTCCGTCTTGCCTCCTCCCAATGGCTTTTCAAAGGCACCGTTGCTTGGGAATCAGTCCTAATGGTGTAACCTGGTGCAAGAGCTGTATCTTGAAGAAGATAGTACAGTTACGTAAGAACTTACCGTAATATTAGATCTTCGAGAACAGCTCTTGCAGCAAGTACCTTCCCGCCCACCATTCCCCCTTGGAGGAAGTAGGTTCTAACCTAACACTATCCTTAGGATCGGAAAGGTCTGTTCTTAGTCTTGGCCATCTGATGGCGGATCCTCGGTCTCCTCTTCTGATGTCATCCAGCGGCCAGAAGTCTCTGGCGGGAGAACTGGGGATTCTGGCGGGACTGCCTCCTTATGTACTACGCCTGACGTTGGGGGCAGGACCGACGTCGGAGGCGGTCCCCACTGAAGACTGCTAGCTAGAAAATTTCCGTGGGGTCCTGATGCCTGCTGGCTTCAGTCCTAATGGTGTAACCTGCTGCAAGAGCTGTTCTGAAGATCTGCTGTTACAGTAAGTTCTTACGTAACTGTACTTTCTGTATTCCTTTCCCCTTTCCTCTATTATTCAAGGTTCTGGTCAAAATAAAGTCAGAGTCTTGCAAAGTGATCCTTATTGCTCCAGACTGGGCTAGTAGCCTTGGTATCCTCTATTGCTGTCCCTAGCAGTCCATCTTCCCCTATCTCTTCCCAAGAATCACAATCTGTTGACCTTCTCTCAGGGGAGGATTTGGTACCCCAACCTTCGGTCTCTCAATCTCAAGGCATGGCTCTTGAGGAGCTAGAATATGCAAGCCTGCATTTGTCTCAGGGAGTTCTGGACATTCTCAAAGCCTCTCGAAAATCTGCCACCAGAAAAACTTATAACTCCAAATGGAAAAGATTCAGCATTTGGCATTCCAGTAAGCACATATCCCCAGATTCTGCTGACTTGGCTTCAGTTCTGGATTATATGGTTCATCTTAATGGCCTAGGCCTTAGATCAGCTACCCTGAAAGTACGCTTGTCAGCTGTTTTTCTGCATTCCTGTCAGTGGGGAACGGTTCCTCACTGGCATCACATCCTGTTTTGTGTACATTTTTTAAAGGATTGCCCCATACCAGTCCTCCTTTTAAGGATTCTGCTCCTGTTTGGGATCTTAATGTTTGCATTGCTCAGCATATGCAACCACCCTTTGAGTCCTTGGCCTCAGCAGAGCTTAGTACTTGACTTGGAAAACTGTGTTGCTGGTAGCTATTACCTCTGCCAGGCATATCAGTGGATTACAAGCTCTGTCATTGGAGCCTAATTTTATCTCATTCCATAGCGATAAGGTGGTCCTTAGAACCAACAGGAGGTTCTTACCCAAAGTGGTTTCAGATTTTCATCTGAACCAGTCCATGTCTCTTTCTATGTTCTTCTGTGATCATTCTTCTTTAGGAGAGAGAAGATTACACAGTTGGGATGTTAAGAGGGCACTTATCTACTACATTGTGCGTACTAAGGCACTTAGGTTTGACTGTCCTCGGTAGTTTCTCACTTATGGTAAAGTGGGAAAGGGTAAACCCTCTACTAAGAGAACTGTTGCCAGGTGGATTGTCTCTTGTATACAGTTCTGCTATGCAAAGCTAGGCAAAGTACCCCACTCAGGCCTGAGGGCTCATTCAACTAGAGGTAGAGCTGCTTCTCTGGCTGCTGCCAGTGATATGCCCTTAGTAGGGATATTGAAAGCAGCCACCTGGAAAACAGTCCATACATTCACCAGGCATTACTCTCTGGATATCCAGGCTAGGAGCAATGCTAGGTTTGGTACAGCAGTGCTGCAGAGCCTATTCCCAAAATAGGTTTGGTACCATCCTCCATGGAGGTACTGCTTGGTAGTCTGCATAATGTCAGAATACAGCAGACTTCATATTGTTTGAAGAAAAAATACCTTAGTAATTGTGTTTCTTCAAATGGAGTCCTGCTGTATTCTGACCTTCCTCTCTCCTCTCAGAACTTGTTTTTTTGAAGTGGGCTGGCAGGTGCAGTGCTGCATCTCAGGGGTGCACTTTGCACTCCCCATATATAGAGAGGGTAAGTGAGTTAGGTTATATATTTTTTATGTAGTTACGTTTGTTCACTACCTAGGTTTTTGTTTTGGAGTTCTCGACTTGAGTCTTTTGAGGACCCAAAATATTTGGTTGCCTTTTGGCTAGTAGATTTTACAGTTTCCACTTAGCAGGTGTAGTTAGTTAGTATTAGTTCGTAAGCATCTTTAGTGTGGTAATTCAACAGGGAGCGACCCTGAATTAGTACTCACGACCTCCAAACAAGATAGGGTCCTTCAATGTCAGCAGGGCTACTCTTGAGCTCCAAGAGACTCCTACACATTTATACGGTAAACAGTCACAGGCAAAAGTCACTTAATGGCAGCAGGATTCACTTGAGGTACACAAACCTCTTCACACATTTATATGGTAAAAAGAAAGCACTATACCAGGCAGGCTGCATCTGTATCCCGATCGCAATTACTGCACAATACCCGGAGAACACACAGCAGATTCAGTTCCTGACAGACCGAGTGCAATTCCGCATTCCTCCAGTCTTCTACAGGGTGAGCCTGGTTTCTATCTTCAGATATCCTTTGATTCTCTTACAGGACGGATTCAGTCCTAACAAGCAGTTACACAAGCTGCAGACCGGAACCTGGACCTTACACATGTTTTTTGATTAAAACTGTGCACTGAAGGAGCACAGGGTTTCTTTCCCTTCACTGCCAGATCTAAACTGAAACTCCAACAGACAAAACTGGCACTTCCTTTGAGTTCCTCCCAGTTCTTGACTGGATTGGCTGTCACCACAATAGACTGCTGCTGTTGGTCCAAAAAGCGCCAAGCCTAAACTACATCTCCCAGAGTCACTGCCCATACAATCCTCTTGTGGCTGGCTCAGATTATGAGTCCAAGTTCTGATTCGTCCAAGGCACCATTTTAGAGCTAGCTTACCCCACACTGATTGGTCCAGTTCAGCAGTTCAAAACTAGAATGGGAACTAGGCAAACACAGTTCTGACTGCAAAGAAAGCAGGTTAGACAAACTGTATTTTCATTATTACTGTAAATTATTTCTGGCAAACAGTTACATCTTTCAGATAGGTTCCTTTGCACTCCTAGTGACTGCAAAATGGAGTGAATTGGCAGCAGCTCGAGTGGTACTCAAACAGAGAAGCACACAGTCCCTCATACAACTAATTATGTCTGCAAGCAGACAGCTCTCTAAAGAGACAGTACCAGAGGCTCTAAAACACTCACTGATAAATGGCTTAAACGCCAAACACCATTCAGGCTTGGAGCATTCAAGCAAGCTCCTGGAAGTCTTTTGGGAACCCACATTTGCAGGGGGTTACATGAGGAAGTATTTTTCACAGAGAGGGTGGTGGACACGGAACAGCCTTCCTGAGGAGGTTGTGGGGTCTAAAACTGTGGGAGAATTAAAGAATACATGGGACAGACATAAGGCAATTTTTGTGAGGAGTAGGAAGAAAGGCTGTTGGTTAACTAGGATCTGCAGCTTATCCTGTAAATAGGAAAATGGGCACACTAGGTGAGCCAAGCAGTTCTCATCTGCAGTCAAAGTCTATGTTTCTATACATCTTATTTTCTGTAAGGTCCTGCTTCTACCCATTTAACAACTAGGAGAAGTAAACTAGAAGTCCAGCTGACTAGCTCAAGGTCACAGCAGTGACCATACCAAATCTGGAGTTTAAAACATTCAAGTTGAACTGTTGAATTATCTTCACTGCTGTGTAACCTCCTCGTGCTATTCCTCAAGAATCTGTCTAACCTGGCTTTGAAAGCCTAAACAACACTAGCTTCCTTCCACAACCTCACTGGTTAGGAGACACCATGCTGACCGCCTCTGTGAAGTAATACTTTCTATTGTTCCCTTATTTTACCTCACCCTCTTGAGTGCATGCACTTGGTTCTGCTTATATTAGACAGCTCAAACATCTGTTTATACTTCATCCTGTAACTCCCTTAGTGTGTGGAACACTACAAGCATGTCTTCTTTTCTAGGCAGAATATGTCCAATCTCTCTGTGTAGCTCATGCCTCCTAAGCCACTGATCAGCTTGCAGGCCCTGTGCTGGGCCCTCATGATCTCTTCAACATCCTTTCTGTACCGCAGTGATCAAACCTGAATGCAGTGCAGTACTTTAGGAGTAGTCTAACCAAGGCACTGTACAGGAAGTGCACCTTGCTTGACCTGCTCTTACTCCAGTCCTAATGCATCCCAACATTGTGTCTGCCACTCTGCCCTCTTGATTACAGCAGCATACTGCCATTGTGACTTCGCTACTACCTACAATTACCCCAACCCATTCTTCACAGCTTATCTGCCCACTATCACACCACACCACACAGGGTGTTTATCCACTATCACATCATAGAGTGTGTACACGAAACTCTGATTTATTTTCCGAAGGTGTAGTACCTTGCTCCTTCTACACATTTAAGCCATTTTTCATCCCACAGCCTTAATGCCTTACTGTGCAGGGCAGCCGCCACCACCACCACCACCACCACCACCACCACCACCACCACCGTGTGCACTGTTAATGCACTGGATTCTCATTGGTTATTTATATTGTGCTTTTCTGAATGAATCCATTCAAAGCCAGGGTTATAATAAGCAGAAAAACTGACTAGCAGTTTTATATGGGAACGTGCTAATCAGCTATGAAAATGCATAGCACTTGGCAC
Organism: Neoceratodus forsteri; assembly: GCA_016271365.2. NCBI lineage: Eukaryota > Metazoa > Chordata > Ceratodontiformes > Ceratodontidae > Neoceratodus > Neoceratodus forsteri. The sequence continues at coordinate 815,086,073 of CM057455.1, read as the reverse complement.
ACAATAATTAGCAATACAAATTTAAAACAAAATATATATTACTTTATTAAATGTCGACTGTGCCATGGACTCATTCAAAATGGTTGGCAGTCTACTGCTATGCATTTCTGGAACGGTTAGCATTACCCCATTTTTGTAGCATTTTGCTGTGTTATACCAGCTATTAAATACACCGAAAGCACATGTAAAATGCAGAAACAGAAGTTCCTCTAGTTGAAGAGCTACTGACACTGTTAGGATAATGTTTTGTGTGGCCTGTAATTCCTTCATGATGATTTACATATTATCCATGATGTGTTACTATACTTTAGAGCTATGAGTAATGACGTCTCTGGGGAAAACTTTTGAAAACCAGTCCCCATATTTATGCACAATTCTAAAAAACATTTCCTATATTTTCTATATTTATTTTCATTATCATGGATATCTTGAAAATGGGATTCTTGTCCTGAGAAGTCATCTGTTCCCTGCCCTCTATAAGTGCTGTCATAACCCCATGTTTCTGAATCACTACTGGTTGCTGTGGAAATAATTATGTCACAAGGAGGACATTTTGATATCATGTGTAGACAAGCTGCTGGAGCACATAAATTCCAAATGACTGAAGGGTTCCGCTTTTATAAATATTCTTAGAAAGAATAAGGGAAGATAAAGCCAGAAGATATAGGAAATAGAACTAGAATGGAATAAAATTTCAAAATGGCTCACAGAAACTTATCTTTATTGCCAATTCCATTTTTGTGTAACCACTGCTTTGGGTATTTACATGGAGGTTCTTGTGCTTTAAATTACGCTCCTACTTTTGGAGGCAGTATAGCGCAGTGGTCTAAGGCTCTGAGCTGCAAATTTGGTGACATCCAGCAGGCCAGACCTGGGTTTGAATCCTACAGCTTCCACTTGCATACTGTGAGACCCTGAGCAAGTCACAACCTCCTTGTGCTCCCAGGTCGCCTCCTGTAAAAAGCTTTCAGCTTAGTTGCTATACCTGGTTAAACAACTAAATTAAAAAAAAAAAAACAACTTTGGGCTCCTGCCCATGACCCAAAGGTGTCAATATCTGCTGGCTTGACTTCTTCTTGGTTGGGATCAGCAGCTGTATCACACTGCTGAGTCCTATAAAACGTAGGGCTCATAGAGGATAATGTATGAGCAACCAACACAACAAGCTTGTGTCTGCATCTAGGAGGTCTTATGGCCAACCAGGGACCTCAACAGTGAAGTTCCAGAGGTTCCTGCTGCCACAGAAAACTGTAATGAAGACAGACTTGTCTGTGTGTGGATGCCCATACATTATCTGTTATAGTGCATGGGCACCCATGCCTATTTCTGACACTCCTACTTCTCTTTCTGTGAACTGGTGACTGGTTGGGGAAGTCACTGCATGTTTGGTAGCAGGCTCAAATTACTGATTCAACATGTAACTAGCAACTGCAGCCATTTCTGTAACTTAAAGTTTTAAATAAAAAAAAAAAAAAAGGCAACCATGCAGCAGCAGTCTAAGTTGCTGTGCTGCAGTAGTGAAATGTAACCAGCGAACCAGCCAACAAACTAAAACAGAACAGGATGATGAGATGGGTGGGGTAAGAAGACAAGAGAGATAGTAAAAGAGTGTGGCATACCAGTATTTAACCAGAAAGTAGTAGTGGAGAGAAGTCAGACTTCAAGGGAGAAGAAAGAGACAAAGTAGCTGGCTATGGTGTGGGGGCATTTAGGGCAAAGTGACAAAAGGAATGGAAAATGGGATCTATCCTGGCAGTACTGTAAACCACGCCTGCAAGTGACACCCAGCAAGTTTACCTTGAGGATCAACATCGTGACTAACAGGGAGCAGGCATAAGAATTTTAGCGTACACTACAGCATACCTAGTTTGGGGTGGATTTTTTTTTTTTTTTTTATTAATTCATGGCATCAATGTGGGCAGAGACTAGAAATGTCACAGTATATAGGTATATGGTACTGAAGTCTCAGTATTGAAACAGTGGGCAACTTCTGATGACGTGGCAACAGTGGTTCATGGTATACTGCAGTTTTCAGGCCTTTCAGCTAATTTTTTATGGTAATTTTAAGAACTGCTTCTAAAAGTGTGGTACCGCAATTTCGGTGCAGGATATGGTGCGTGTGAGGGGTGGCTAAGTCTCTATACAAAATGTACATTCCAGAATCACTTGCATTCACCAGGCTGAAATATATAGTCAAGACAAGGCTTTGCTGATGCTTAGGTTTTTATTCCAGGGCCCTCTGACAAAGACTCTAGTTTAAGAGTCAAGCACTAGGGCTAGGGCTTCTGAGCATGGGAGTTTTTAACAGCAGGGTACTTTATTTCATTGAGTGAGGACTTCGGACTTGAATTGTAAATGCTGTGTAACTGTACTGAGATCTGAGCATCAGCACAGTATGCACTGGAATAAAAACCTGAGCTTCAGAAAGGCCTTGTGTCCGACAGCAATTCAGCCTGCTGTAAGAAGTGATTTTAAATGGAATGGAATGCAAGGCACAGAAGGAGCTGCAGACAGATGAAGGAATTAAGAAGGGGGAAGAGGGTGAGGCTTTTTCACTATATAAATGAGAAAAAGGACAAGAAGGAAGGGATTGTTAGACTTAAAGGGTTAGCGTGGATGGAGGATAATGGAGGAAAAACAGAGATACTAAACGAATACTTGTCTTCACCAGGGAGAAGGACGGACCAGTACCTTCAGGATGGAAAAGAGGAGTGGGGGACACAGATGTAGTGACAGAGGACAGAGTGAGGGAGGGTCTGCTGGCACTGAAAGTGGGCAAATCATCAGGCCCGGATAGAGTACATCCAAGGGTACTAAAGGAACTGGCTGAGGAGCTGGCAGGGCCACTGGCAGACCTGTTTAATAGTTCCCTAGAGTCAGGCGTGGTACCGCAGAACTGAAAAATAGCACATGTAGTGCCCCTCCACAAAAACAGTCCCAAGGATGAGCCAAGGAATTACAGACCAGTCAGTCTGATCTCAACTGTGGGCAAGCTCATGGAGACCATACTAAAGGAAAGGTTGGTGGAATATCTAGAGGAACATGGTCTCCAGGATGAGAGGCAGCATGGGTTCATGGGGAGATCGTGTCAAACAAATCTGATTGACTTTTGACTGTGTCACAAAGACAGTAGACAGGGGCCCAGCGGAAGACATCCTCTAGCTTGATTTCAGCAAGGCATCTGACTCTGTGCCCACAAAAGGTTAATCAGGAAGTTGATGGATCTTGGAGTTGGGGAAGATGGCCAGATGGGTGGAAAACTGGCCGGACAGAACCCAGAGAGTAGTTGTGGGGGTGGGGGAAGGAGTTATCTGGCACCAGAGAGGTAACCAGTGGGGCCTCACAGGGCTCTGTGCTTGGACCAGTGTTGTTCAATGTCTTCATCAATGACACTGGGGATGGCATTAAAGGCAAATGTATATTTGCAGATGACACCAAGCTCTGTGGGAGACTGGACACAGCTGAAGGGATAGAGGACCTACAGGAAGATCTAGAAAAGCTGGGGAGGTGGTCCAGGATCTGGTAGCTTGGCTTCAATGCCAAGAAATGCAAAGTTATACATACTGAGCCAAGAATCCCAGGACAGAGAACTACCTGGGTGGAGTCTGCATCTGCCTCAGAAGAGGAGAAGGACCCGGGAGTGATGATCACTAGTGACCAGAAGCACTCCACGCAGTGCAAGAAAGCAGCAGAAAGGTAAACAAGATGCTGGGATGCACAGCTAGGGGGATCAGTAGTAGGAGAGAGGAGGTTACACTGCCCTTGTACAGGTCACTTGTAAGGCCGCATCTAGAGAGTTCAGTACTGGTGCCTACACCCCAAAAGGACATAAACCTGCTGGAGAAGGTCCAGAGGAGGGCTACAAAGATGATAGCCGATCAGCAGGGCGAGGCATACAAGGAGAGATTGAGGGCACTAAACATGTACTCCTGGAAGACGGGAGAGAGAGGGCGAGAGAGAGACAGCAGGAGAGATGACTTGATTGGGACCTTCCAGGTACTTGAAAGGGATAAACAAGGTCGACAGAGAGTCTTTTTAAGCTGAGTGGCAACCATAACACGAGGGGCACAGTCTTAAGCCAGAGGGTGGGAGGTCAGGAAGCACTCTTCACAGAGGCTGGTGGATACTTGAATGTGATGCTGGGAAGAGGTCATCTCGATGAAGAGAGGGCAGCTTTAAAAGAGGCTTAGATAGGCATAGGGGATGGTAAGGATCATGGGTAGGAGGATGGGAGGGGGAGGGAGGGCAGGGACATCAGCTTCAATACTAGCAGACTTGATAGACCAAATGGCCTTCTTCTGCTGGCTTGTTCGTATTTTAAAATACTGTCCTTTCTGTGGCAACTCTCCCAGCACAAGAGACTTTGTATAAAATGACTTCGGTCCCGCCTCGTGGCTGGAGTGTTCAGGCGTTGATGCTACATCGGGGACCCGGGTTCGGGAACGAGCCTGGTCCACTGGGGAGAGAGGATCGAGCATCCAGAAGACTGCTTCCTCTCTCAGCGAGGATCCAGAGACAGCCTGGCGTAGCAGCGCCCCCGTGGAGACCGCAGCACTGCACCGCGCAGGGCTCGCAAGCAAAGGATGACGCCGGGCGCTGCCTCCAGACGGGTGGGAGCATCCACACTGCAGAGGCTGGGAGGCACTGCATATCCCACGCTGAGGGCGAACTCACTAAAAGCCTCCAGCCTGGATAGGCGACAGCTTGCAGCGCCTACTGCTACATGCCCCTTACTCAGATCTCCACCCCGCCTCTTCGACGCCTCGCAGACCATGGCAGGACAGGGTTTGCAGAAGAGAAAGTAATGCCCTTGAGGGGTGGGATCACGGGAGGTAGACGAGTAGAGCACTATGTAGCCCAAGAGAGTTCCGTGCCTGGAGAGAATAAATTGAGTTGTGTTAAAAAAAAAAAAAAAAAAAAAGCTACTCCGTGACACTGTGGTATTCATGATAACCACAGTATGTTTCACGGTTATCATACAGTCAAAATTTGATACATGATGACTTCTAGTGGAGAAGTGGAGGTATGAGTAGAACCAGCGATGGGCACGGTCAATGTTCCACTGTAGCGACAATATAGGAATTCTTTGGTGGAGACTTTTCTTTGCCCTTCCTTAAGATTTGGTTTAGTGCTAATAAGGTTGACTTAGAATACTTTATACAGTTTGCATTTGTTTGTTCCAAGCGACTTTATATTTTACTGTGACTGTACTTGGGTTATTAAAATTGTTTTGCACTCCTACATAAACTTTTAAAAGATGTATATTCAGGATTGTAAATGAGCTCGCTCAATGGGCAAATATGTAATCTCTCTCGCTTTAAATACAATTTAATAGAACTCTGCTGTTCGGCATACCAGTTCTCATGGAGAAATACCATTTTATGTCACTGGTATTTGGCAGAGCTCCAGTAAGGGGAGTATCGACCTGTTTTACTCACCTTATTTTAGGAAATACTTCATAAAATGTTTTAATCAGTACCAATACTCTAACATTTGTAAATACTCCACACCAAAGAAGGGTGCTTCATAACTTTTTTTTTTTTTTTTTTTTTAAACACACACAGATTTAGAGCACTCGTATGAATCCCACTTTGTTTTACTCATTATATTTTAACACCGGAGAGTAATTATTAGTATCTGCCAACAATATCTGGAGCATTGTTGGCACTTTATCAATTTATCTAGAAAAAAAAATGACTTTTTTTTTTTTTTTTTAAATGTACTCCTTACTCCACTCTGTCCATACATCTGTACGCACCTGAATTTGGTTTTACTCACCTCAATTTCACAATAAGAAGTACAGTACTCACACCCAAAAATCTTATCTGGAGCCCTGGGTATTCCAACTGAAGTAACACTACCCTATACTACCACTTTTATTTATTTGTTATTTCGAAAACACCTTTGAGCCAAGGCTCTTTCACAAAGGTTCCACAACAGGAGACAATACAGAACAAAGTGAGGAGAGAATAAGTACATGCACCATAGCAGCCAAAGGCTTTTGTCGCAACATGAATTTTCATATAGGAAATACAGAAATAAGGCACAATGAATCAGCGTGTTTACTTGAGTTACAATCAATAGGAGAGTGATCTGCTTTGTCAGAACATGATTCTTCGTTTGAAATAATGAAAATAAGCAAAGTGAAAACAGCGTAGTACACAGGTTACAATAAATATGAGAGTGATCTGCAAGAACAGAGATGCAGTAAATGACCCTGTGGAAGATGGTACACTTGACCAAGTTAAAAGTTGAGGTGGATTTAGAGGTGGAGGGACTAGAAGGGGCATTAGTGGGAGGAGTATAGTTAAGAGAAACAATTCAGAGGCCAGCATGGGGGTGGGTTTTGTTATGGAAACAGTCACAGGAAGCCACTGAGACAAGGTGTTGGTGCAGGCTGCCTTTGAAAGTGCCCGTGTTGTATGGCTGGTAACATCTTGTGGGAGCAAGCTGTACCAGGATGATGCTCTGTATGTAAAGGAGTGTTGACCTTAGGCAGCGGCAGCGTGGCACTGTGAAAGTAAGATACTCAGAGCTCCTGGTTAGCCAGGCCGCCCCCAGTACCAGTAATGATTGAACCCTTCAGGGAGGAGATTTAAGGTGATCTTTTTAGCTAGCATACAGGTCTGGTACTTGAGTCTGTTGGAGAGCTGAAGCCAGTTACAGTAGCTTGCTTACAGATGTCACAAGTATGTGATAGTCGTGGAGCGGAGATCTGAAGAGACAAGCGTTTTGTTAAGGGCAATGGCTATCTGTCGAAGAGCAGAGTCCATGGCAGAGCTGTAAATCACTAGTCCGTAGTCAATTATTGATACAACTGAGATTTGAATGGCAATGTTTAGGGCTTCATTAGAGAGGCATCTCCTTTGTCTAAAGAGAATACCTATGCGTGTTCACGATTTTGGCAATGCTCTCAATGTGCTCGGAGTAAGACAAGGAGCTATCAAGGTAACTCCCAGATATTTAAACTGTTGAACTTGTTCCAGCTACACCCCTCACTGTTTGTGATAGCTAGACATTTGGTCTTATGTTTGTTATGTGCCATGGAACATCATTGTTTTAGTTTTTTTTTTTTTTTTTTTTATAATTAAGCATGAGTTTTTGGATTTAAACCAGGTTTCCACCAAGATATCTATCCATAGATTAAACTTTGCAGTTTAATCTATGGCATTATATTTTCGTCCCCTTAGTTTATTTCTTCACCTGCCTTCCCGGTCCCCGTGTACTCCCCAGCTCTGTCCCCAACCAGTCTTGTGAACTTACGGGTTGGCCACCACTTACACAGAGACATATCAGCAGGTGGCCTGCCAAGTGGGGTTATGTGCTACCTGAGGGGGTGCCAAGCGAGCAGGAGTGTTATCCCTCAGTTTTCTACCCAGGGCATTTAATGCGTGTGATGTATGCACTCATGTGTGTGCTAACATATATGCGGTGCTTCCAGTACCCTTCCCCATCACATTTGTTGGTCCACTGGTGCTGCCACCCAGCCTTTACAAGGTGACAAGCAAGTGGCTGGACTCAGAATCCCTCCTCCTAGATGGAGAACAGTCTTTGGACACTTAATCCTCCCTCAGCTGGCTAGTCCCCAAGTGACCCTGGTCCATTTCTGAACCCTTGTGGCAGGAGGTAAGGCACCAGTGCCTCAGCCCTATATGCCACAGAGTCAGCTACTGGCACTGCTATTTTTAATGGGGAAAACCAGACCATTAGGCAGAATAGGAAATGTAAGTTTTTGTTTTCCATCTCCCACAGAAATTATTCTGTCCCACAAAGCACACAACTTATTTTGCCATTTCAGACTTTGCAGATGTGTACCCTCTGGCGACTTGCAGTCTAGCCAAAACATGTTCACCCCAAATTCACTGTGTGTGATTTGCATATATTGCCTAAAAATGCCTGGTATCGGGGTGTATGTGTAATTCTGCATTTGCTTAGTAGCAGTAATTTAAGGTGAGAGGACTCTGGTCCATCAAGTCTTTCCAACTGCTTCATGAGCAGGGACCAAGACGTACTGTACAATATTCCAACATATATCTTTTCTATGGATTTCCTACCCACCTTTCTATACAGGGTCCCTTGTAATTCCCTTCATAAGCAGAATATGTGCAGTCTACTTTGAAGGTCTGTACTATCATGTCTATTGTCTCTGCTGGTAGGCTGTTCATAGGTTCACCACTCCTCAACAGAAGACATCCGCCTTTAATGTTACCCCAGAATTTACCAACTAGCTGTCCCCTCATCCTGCTGGAACACACAAGAGCCAAATATCTCCACCTGTTTGACCTTAATGACACTCTCCAGTACGGGAAGGCTAAAATCACGTCCCTCACTCCATCTCCTTTTCTCCGACTGCCTTGCAGTTTCTAACCCTGTGGCAGTGCAAGTTTTATGTTGGATACCCATCTGACTACCTGTTAGAGTTCCTCAAACAGATTACCCAGAACTAGGAGGTTAAGTAAGGAGGACTTTGCAAACTTGTCTACTGACCATGGATAAAGCCAGACAGTCCTTTTAGCCATCCAGATCATTCTTTTGAATGAGAAGGAGATCATACACTGCCTTGCCTATATAACTGGTGGCCACCAGCAAGAATGGCATGAGCACTGTCCAAGTCTGGTGGTATATCCACATCAGCCTTATGCAGCTATCTGATCAGAGCTCTGAATGCATATGCAGTGGAAAGAGCAGCTTTCACCGAGAAGCCCTCTGCCTTCCATTTTACAATCCAAGTGATCTTTAAAACATGCCAATCACTTTAGTAACAAGGTGTTCTTTTTGAGACCATGCTTATAAAGGTATGCTCAGCAGCATGTATCCCAGGCCTTAGTCTGTTTTTCTGTCGCCCAGATATGTCTATTTATTTATTTGAATTCAGATAACAGGTTCCCCGTCACTAACAAACACGTATACATAACATATGTTCACAGCGACCATGTCAGTGGCAAACACATCATAATTTCACCAGCTCAAGAGGAACCTGGTCTAGTACAGATATTAGGTTGAAAACAAACGGAGAAATCAGGCACATGGCAGTCAAGCAGCAACATAATACAGTAGGGTATTAAGTCATTTAAACCCTTGCTGTGCCACGGACTGATATCAGTCCAGAATTTTATACTTCTAATTCTGTTGGCATAAGGGTTAAAACAACAGGCAAATTTCATATGCTCCAGCTGTGTGGTTAAACTCAAGGACTGGACATGGGGAAATCCCACTCTCCTTTCCCACATTTTAGACTCACACAGTGAAATAGCTTTTGGAGTGTTATGGATACCAGTAGTGGATGCTTTTTTTGCTCACTTGTCACTGGTCATCAAGTTCCAGGGTAAGGAAGGTTTGTTTTACTAGACAATGAAGGTTGTTATTCAGACAAAAAAAAAAAAAAACCCACACCGTGCCACACCCATGTCCTCTTGGTCAGAGGCTGAACATGTCTTCCTTGACTTCAAATACAGACCCTAGCTCCCAGGGTGTGAACCTCACGGCACACCTGTAACACTGGCGCACCTCAGTGTATCAGCTGTCTTATGGATGGGGGTCGCTTGAAGCCTTCCCGACAATGCACATCCCCTGCCTGAATGCCGCCTGGACGCCTACACCTGCAGAGCAGAGCAGGATAGAAGGTATGAAGTCTGACTACTGCCACATTCATGGCGATTCTCTTGGGGACTGAAGAGCTCCTTAATGTGATTGTCTTGGTCAGAATGCCCATGACCTTGAATCATCAATGGTGTAAGTCACAATTCTGATATCCTCCTTACTCGAGGCCTGATACTGAGGGAGCACAGCACTCAGAGGATTGCCTGGGTGATCCATTAGTGGACTGGTGAACCCTATTGAGTTCGATTCCACCCCCCAGTACATGGCCTAATCAAATGCCTGCTGCCATGGCAACCAGTCCTGCTCACTAAACTGCTGATGCAGTGGTGGCTGCACGTGCCTGCAATTCAGTTACCAGGGTCAAAGACAATTTATTTTTGTAACAAACAAAAAGACCCAGCCAGAGCACAGTTGACACTCAGAGCTTGAGAGAGGGAGCCACAACTCAAGAAAGCTGCACCTGGGGTTGCGTGGGTGAGTGGCGCTTGAACTTACTTGCCCTTCCCTGTGACCACCTCACTGGAGAACCGACCTGCCCTGCACTGTGACGAGGGAATCAGGGAAATGTAGAGAGACCTGCAAAGTGGTCTAAGGTTTGGCAGTTGAAAATCAACACCAAAAGTGCGAGGTGAACCATCTAGGGAAAAAGAACCCCAGTACAGAAATGGTGGGGTAAGACTTAGCATTACAGACACGAAATGGGGCCTAGAAGTTATGATCAGTGACTCCCTCAAACAAGCCAGTGCAACAAGGCCTACAGTAAGGCAAATGTGATGCTGATATCAGAAGAGGTAATGACAGCAAAAGAAAAGATGTAATACTACCTCTTTATAGATCCTTTGAGGCCACACCTGAAGTACTGTGCCCAGTTCTGGAGTTCTCCCACAGGAAAGAAAAGGACAGACTGGAGATGATGCAGCGAAGGTGACAAAGATGATTTAGGGGCCAACACGGCAGGCCTGATGAGGATCGCCTCAACGCACTGAATATGCACTTGCTGGAGACCAGAGGGAGATATGACAAAGACATTCAAATTACTGAATGGAATAAACAAGGTGAACTGCATGGAATTAAGCATGAGTAACAGTATGAGATCACAACAGCCCAAGTGGAAACTGACAGAGAGGAGGTTCAAGAGGGATCCAAGAAAGTATTTACAGAAAGGGTGGTGGAACTGTAGAACAATCCACTAGCAGAGGTGGTGGGTGCCAGAACCATCAATGGTTTCAAGCACGGTTGGGAAAGAGTGAAAGGTATAGTGTTTACTCAGGGTGGCGTTGACAAGAAGGGAACAGAGGGCTAAAACCCTGTATGGACAATAGGTCCCAGAGTGAGACAAGGAACCATAGGCAGACTGGATGGACCACTGGTGGTCTTCTGTCATCATCATCTAGGTTTCTATCTTCCGTGTTAACTATACTGTGAAGTCTTCTGGCCCACTTCATTTATTTAAAAAAAACACATCTGAGCACATTTTCCTCCTCACTTGTGTGTGTGGGCATTTCAGTCCTGGCCTGCCTTACTTGGATCCCTGACTGCAAAGTACCAGGCTTACACAAAAAAAAACCCCACATCCCACCTTGCCTGTAGGATGAGGAATGTCAGTATTTGAAAGAGCACTGCAGATGCAGCTTTGTTTTCCTTGAAAGTCTGAGGTAGAATTTTGCAGTGCCAAGTGGAAAAGTCTGAAGGGGGAGGAGATTCTCCATGGGAAGGGTGTGACTTCCTGGCCGAGATGAGCCGAACAGTGAGAAGCATGGGATGGATGGGCTGGCCCCTCAGACGCTCTTTAGTTATCAGCTTGTCTCCTTGCTAGGGATAGGACATGCCCATCTACTCCCGGAACGTAAGGGCTGACAACTGGCAAATTTGCTTTTAATATTTCAAAGATCTGAAAGTGACAAAACCTGTAAAACATTAAACCAAATCACAGTACAGTTGGGTTTAAAAGAAGGTTACGAGAGGCTGACAGGGAGGGTCAGAGCAGACTCAATAGGCCTTCTTGCCTTCGCTGGCCTTTCATACGCTCATGTGTATGTTGTTTAAAGCCTTAGTTTAGTTAGTAGATACATGCTCGTCAAATAGTATACCCCAGCTTAGCTGCTTTCTGTGTCCCAAAAATGTTTAGTTACCCAACTGCTCTTTGCACTTAAATAAAAAGTGCTCCAAACCCTGATGGCTAGCACTGTCTGTCACCATCCAGCTAACATAGTGAGCTTCCGCTGCTCTCTATGCAAACGGATGCCGCTGATTCATGTTAGACCTGGCAACGATATTTGCAAAGAGTAAGCGGCAGAAGCATGCTGTACATCTAGAAGCAGAGGTCTTTATTTATACGTGATGCCCTTCCCAGAGGCTCAAAGTGCCATTACAGTGTAGCACATCCAAAACAAATCAGATATGTTTGAATGATTTTAACTAACAAATAGCAATGAAACCAATTCCAAATAAATAATCATTAAATACTTTAACTAGGACATTAGCAACTGGGGAAAATTAGTCTCCAAATACCTGGATGAACAGGAACATTTTACGACCCGCTTAAGACCCCCACCGAGGAGGCCTCCCTCAGAGCACTCAGGAATAAATTCCACAGACCAGGCCCTGGCCCAAGAAGTTTTAACCTCACCCAAGGAACTACCAGTAGGCCCTACTCAGCAGAACGGAGAGGAGTGCAAGGGTATGCGAGGTGCAGGAGCTCAGACTGTAGCCCAGGCCCAGCCCATTCAAGGCATTATAAAAGTTACAAGGCCAACTTTGAAGGAGATGCACCACTTAACTGACAGCCAGTGCAGAGAGAATAAGGAATTTAATCTGGGGCCAGTCCTCTTCAACATCTTCATTAGTGACCTTGCAGATGGACTAGAGGGTAAGGCTTGTCCGCTTGCAGATGACACCAAGATCTGCAACAGAGTAGATGATCCAGATGGGGTGGGCAGAATGAGACGAGATCTGGATAAACTAGCAAAATGGTCAGAAGAGTGGCAACTGGGATTTAATGCAAAGAAGTGCAAAATCATGCACATAGGGAAGAGAACCTGAAGCCACCTATAGGCTGAGAGAGGAGTTGCTAGCAGTCACAAAGGAAGAAAGAGACTTGGGCATCATCATCACTGATGACCTGAAATCATCCAAGCAGACCCCTCAAGCAGTAGGTAAGGCTAGGGGGTGTTAGGGTGTAATAGTAGGGGTATCACAGAGTCGTAAGAGGAGGTAATAATCCTCTTTACAAGACACTGGTTAGGCCCCATCTGGAGTACTCGTGCAGTATTGAGGCCACACCTTCACAAGGACATTAACCAAATTGAGGCAGTCCAGAGAAGGGTAACTAAAATGATGCAGGGACTGCATCAAAAGACATATGAGGACAGAGTAACAGAGCTTAATGTATACCCTGAGCAAAGGAGGGAGAGAGGTGATATGATCGAGGCATTCAAACACCTTAAGGGCATTAACAAGATGAAAGAGTCTAACATGTTTAAATATAAGAAAATAGCAGGACAAGAGGACACAGCATGAGAATAGAGGGGCCGATTAAGGGGAATGTGAGGGAAATTCTTTTTCACAGAAAGGGTGGTGGATACATGGAATGGCTTACCACAAGAAGTGGTGGCTATGAATACAGTGCAGGGCTTCAAACAGGCATGGATAGGCATAAGGGAGCAATACCTAATGACTATGAATAGATAGGCCACTGACAGAGCAAAAGGCCGATGGCACATTTATAAGGTAGAAAAGAAATGGGCAGACTGGATGGGCCTTGCAGTCCTTATCTGTCTCAACTTCTATGTTTCTATGATCATACTGAGCCAGGAGACATGACATCCTTGGAAGGCCAGTCAGCAACTAGCAGCTGCATTCTGCACCAACTGCAGGCACCGTGGGGTACACAGCATTACAGTAGTCAAGCTTCAAAGTCACAAACTCATGCACCAGAGTGGCTAGTTTGCCTGAGAATAAGGGAATTTAATCCAGCCAATGTTCTGCAGATGCTAGAAATCATTCCGGACTACTGTGGACACCTGAGCTTCAAATGCCAAACTCCTCATCCAGAATGACCACCAGATTTTCATTTGACTCCTCTCGCTAGCTACCAATTCCCCCAACCCCTCCCCAAAAAAAAAAAACACAAACACACACACACGCCCCAGCTCTACCACCAGTATTTCAGTCTTCTCTGGGTTAAGTCTCAACCAGCTCGATGACATTCAGTCTTGGATCTCGAAAGGCACCTATTAGCACATCAACTGCGCCTGGTGGCCCAGGTGCAAGACGGTAGAGCTGGGAATTATCCGATAGCAGTGAAACCCCAGCCTATACTGCAGAAAGATCTTATACAGGAGTAGTATATACACCGTAAATAGCATGGGTGAAAGAACCAAGCCATGGGGTACACAACAAGGCAGAACCTTGGGAGCGAGGAAAATCTTCCTAACACTACTTCTGGGTTCTGTCACTGACACAGGATTCAAACTAGCAGATGACCTTGCCAGTAAGTCCCCAAATACTACCTTAGCCAGTCGAATAACGGCCCATGGTCCACAGTGTCAAACACTGAAGAGAGATCAAGGAGAACAAGAACTGACTATTCTCCATCTCTCGTCCTGAGCATGCAACTGTGCACTCCAGTGCAGTATCTGTGCTATGCCTAGATTTAAAATCAGACTTGAGAGGCTCACAGATGTCAAAGGCAGTGGGGTGTGCCTCAAGCTGAAGTGTAATTACCTTCTCGATAAACTTGACCAAAAGGGCAGGTCAGAGACAGATTGTCAATTCGCCAGGATATCAGGGCCTAAAGATGGCTTCTTCAAAAGTGGTCTCACCAATGCACTTTTCAGCAACACAGAGAACACCCCAACAAAGGAGCACCTGATAATCTCAGCAAACACCAGGCCCAGCTGCCCCTACACAGTTCACCAGTAGACGCGGCCTGGATCCATATTGCAGAACGATGGCTGTAGTTCAAAAATTGTACCAGTCACCTTTTCCATCGTTACTGGTGAAACTCTACCCAGGACCACTGAATCCTTCTCAGAACTGTAAGCTCAACACAAAAAGGCTGTGATGGCCCATTTGGTGGGATCCAGGCCCTAACAGAGGACACCCTGTCTGAGAAGAACAGAGAACACTCCTCGATTTCATGGGTGTAAATTCTCTCACAGGCCCCAGACAGGCTAGATGAAGTAGACTGCCTACAGTCCAGAAAAGCTGGGTGGTTGGTTCCTTCTAGCAGCAATCTCCCTTGACAGAAAGTCTGCCTTTTCAGAGTGACTGTCCTCTAATAATCACCTATAGTGAGACTTTAGAGCCAGTTTGTCCTTCTAGACCCTGGATCGCCTCCAACCTCTGCCCCTCAGTTTTCCGCTCCCTCAGCTTGCCTTCAAAACATGGCAAACCAAAGTATAAAGTTAGTAGGTGTACAATGAACTAGCCATAAGATTTAAAAGTCGCCACGGCAGCTCTATTATAGACTGCCATAGCTTTTTACAAGATCGAAGCCGCCATGACAGTTCTATTATAGGCTGCCACAGCTTTTCAGGTCCACCAGTGCATGCTGTCAGCACATCCGAGGTGTCCAGAACTGTCAAAGTCCTTTCGCGAGCTCCCCACAAAAAGGCTTAAACTGAGTACCTTCACAGGGTGTGGACAACCTTGAAAGTGCACCTGATTGTGCAGTGATCCCACCAAGTAACTCTGATCAATCTTGAGGTTCCCAACCTCAAGCTCCAGAAAGAATACCAAATCTAAGGCATAGCTGCATTGATGGGCACAAAACTAATCATTTGCACACAGCCCAGGGATTCCATACCCCAGAGGAAATCTTGACCAAAATACCACAGTTCACCGTTGATCCAAGCACCAAAGTCACCAAGAATAAGCCCGTGACTCCAACACTGTCGGCAACAAAGTCCCTGATTTCCAGCAGAAATTCCCCTTTGTGCCCTTGAGGAGCGCCACACACGAGGAAATTCTGCAACCTGCACATGGACTCCCCATGCACAGCCACACGCTCAAATGATTAGATATATTCACTAGGTGCACAAAAGTGCACCTCCAGTGAAGACAGCGAATTAGATCCAGCACTCCAGTCAAAAAGGATTTAAGGAAGCAAGCTCCCAAATAGATACTTTTTTTTTTTTTTTTTTTAAATCAAATATGTAGCTCCACAACAGTTAAAAGGAACGACACAGTGAGCCCACTGGAGCCCATATGTTATGCACTTCCTGTTCCTGGAACTTTTCAAACGAGTACCCAGGAAGCAAGAGGCACAAACCTTGGGGCTCAATGAGCTCACCGTGTCAGCTTTACTTTTTTTTTCTTTTCCCTGTTGTGAAGCTAAATGCTAAGCAACTTTTTGGGGAACTTGTTTCCTATATCCTTTTCGACTGCAAAATTTATGTTCACAATTTTCACCTGCAAACCCCAAGCCAGACAGAGCTGCCTTTGTGACTCCATCTATGATATACTTACTGGTTGCAGCACGCCAAGTTTGATGGCATTAATAATTAGGTAATAAAAACATTCTGGGGGTCACAGAAATGAGTTTTTGGTAGTGTAGCTTTTGGGGAGGGGTGGTACAAATTAAGTTTCAGTAAGGTGGACAAGCTTGATAATGGGCAGGTTGTTCCTAAGGTGAACTAGGGACACAGGTAACTAAAGAACAACACAGGCATATACAGCAAACGCTTTTGTCTCCGTTTTTCATTCTAGATGTGGTGGTCTTTTACTTATCAATGGAAGACAGTGCTTTTACAATTTTGTTATTGCTGTGTATTTTATCACCTGCAAACTTTTCTGTATGTCAGTGCTTTTCCCTGCAAACAGTATAGTGCCTCAGATGTCTTTTTGGTGCACTTCTTTTTAGCACAAGACCAATACGCAGCTTAGAATATGGGTATGCATGCACTATTTGAAATCAGACACACTGACTGGCTGGAGCTTGCTGCTCGAGCACACACCCGCCTCGTCCCATACACTTAAGAGGTTTACATAAAGCAACAATCTGTGCACTGGCATCCACTTTGAGGAAGGTGTGACATCAGTCCGCCAAAACATTAGCAGACTGTGAGCAAGAACTAGTTTCTGCACATGTCCAAAGTGCTCACCATGCTGGCTATCCGCATTTTATGGAAGCTTGCTGAATCTTTTGAGCCCTTTGGAATCATGTAACAAGTAAATTATTTGCATTAACTCGTGTCTAATTCTGGCAGCATGCAGAATAAACTGTGTGCAGCTTATGATAAGAGCCTCTATAGAGTATTCTTTCCAGATATGAGAGCCAGTGTAAAGCGCTTGGCATTTTCCTGGATTACCAAGCAGTCTCTCTCACTCTCTCAGCGTGTAAGCGATATGAGAGTTTACCTCAGCCCACAGATGGTATTTACAATAAAATGTATTGGTAATACTGATTTAGAGAATGATGATTCTAACATGGTCGCAAACTAACTAGAGAACATGATTTCATTTATGTTTAGAAGCATTTTTAGGGCACAAGAAAATCTCAGGTTAAGATTTTAGACATCACAGGGTAAACAAGGGCTGCAAAAAACTGTGCTACATTATTTTGCTTTTAGTTCTAGGGTAATATGAACCTGCAGTTTTCCAGTCAGGTTTTAAACTTGACATATTTTACTGAGATATATAAAAGTTGAGCGGCAGGAAAGAACCCTTTCTGCTGAGGGAGATTTCTGGCTCTAAAGACAGACAAACACAGTATTTCCCAGACATGATCTCCTAGGAAAACTGGCGTCCTCACCCTGTGAAATTCTCTCCCACTGCAACATTAGGTAAGCAATAAGACATAACGGGGTATGTGTTGAACATAGATCATACTATTTGCCAGCAGATTAGGCCTTACGGTCTCATCGAGTCTGCCCGAACCTAGATCCTTAGTTGGAGTGCAGAGACCTCCCATCCCTTGTTCTCTAGAAACCCCTATCATCCATCCCCACCGGGACAGGTCATCATCTGATACATCCACTTTCTGTGTCTGTCCCACCTCTCTTGAAGCCCTCTACAGTGGATCTCTGAACCAGCTCACCAGGCAGTGCATTCCAAGGGTCCACCACCCTCTGTGAAAACCTCCTCCTTCCCCTCACCCTTCCACCTTCCAACTTCAAACCATGCCCTCTGGTGATACCTCCCTGCTTTAGTCTAAAGATCCCTCCATGTTTACCCTATTTATTCCCTTGAGGTACTTGAAGACCTCAATCATGTCCCCTGTCTCTCCTCTCCTCCAATGAAAACAGGCAGAGCTCCTCAAGTCTGTCCTCATAAGTCAAACTCCCAGCCCTCGTATCATCTTTGTTGCCCTCCTCTGTACCCTCTCCAGGAGCTGTATGTCCCTCTTCAAATGTGGTCTCCAGTACTGTACACAGTACTCAAGGTGTGGTCTAACCAGTCCATTGTACAGTGGCAGAATCACTTCCTTGCTCCTAGAGGTGATCCCCCTACGATGCATCCCAACATCCTGTTTGCCTTGCTAGCTGCTCTCCTGCACTGCTCAGAGTTATTCATACATGTATTCACCATGACCCTAGGTCTTTTTCCCTATTGAGGCCTCCAGCGCCTCCTCCCAGGGTGTACCTGTGTTTGGGTTTCCCACCAAGATGCAACACCTTGCACTTGTGATCAAATTTAATTTCCATGTGAGCCCAGCTTTCCAGGGTGTCCAGGTCCCCTTGGGGCCACCCTCCCTCTTCTCTCCTCAACTACTGCTCCCATCTTGGAGTCATCTGAAGAGACTCATTTCCACCTATACCCTCCCTGATGTCCGATATGTATGCATTAAACAGGATCGGACCCAGGACCGAGCCCTGTGGTACTCCTACCAACAACCTCTAGGTTCGAGAGCTCCCACAGACCACTACTCTCTGAGTGCGTCCCAGCTAGCCAGTTTCAATCCATCTGACCATCAAAGGGCCTACTCCTAACCCCATCAGTTTCTCCACCAGACCATTGTAGGGGACAGAGTCAACGCCTTGCTGAAGTCCAAGAATAATACATCCACAGGCTTACCCCTGTCCAGTTCTGATGTCACCCATTCATAGAACTCCACAAGGTTGGTTTGACATGATCTGCCTGGCACAAACCCATGTTGCGGCTATCCAGACCTCCCACCTTTCCAAGTACACCCCAATCGTCCTTTAGTATACTCTCCATTAATTTTCCCACCACCGAGGTCAAACTGATGGGTCTATAGTTACCTGGTACTTCCTCGACCCCCTTTGTGGATTGGTACCACATGTGCCTCTGCGAATCACTAGGTACCTCCACATGGCTGGGGTGTAGAGTCACTTGCCACAGGCAGAGTGACTTCAGCCCCAGCTGTGTGGTAATATATGTTCGCATACCTGGAGTGTCTTATTGCGCTTATAAAATGGAGAACTTTTATTAGAAATGAAAAACAAATTCAGAAAATATTGCATTTACATTAAAATATAGCTTTATTTGAACAGTGTCCCTATGCAAGGAAAAATAGTGTCTTTAACTGACACAGTAAACTGCTTCAGATAGTCTAAAATGGCAGGTTGCACCCACAGAAGTAGAAAACAGCTGGGGCTGCCGACAGAAATCACTGCACTGACACAGACAGGATGGCTCGGTGGGCCCTCTGTTGGGCACTAGCCACCTACTAAACTAGGAAAATCTTTGCATTTTTGACCTATTTTTAATTAAGTTGGATACAAGTATGCCTAACTAAGATGCAAACAACGAGTTATGCTCATGTATATTCACAAGAGTGTTTGCAACAGTTTCCTGAACAACTTGCCCATGTCACAAACAGTCTTTCAGAGCGCACCCAGCGACTGGGAACAGCAATTGCAGGAGGGTGCTGGTCAGTATTAACCACATCTTGCCATGAGATTCACCATGGAAACCCGGCCAAAAGTGCCCTCACTCTCTTGTGGGCAGATCACTGTCTTGCGCTTCTGTGGGGACAGCAGAAGTGCCACTTTTCTCCGTAAAACTCAATCCGCTTCTGACATCAAATTTGAAAGTTAAAACTGCACTTGTTTTCATATACCCCTCAGCTTCGAAAATAAACAAACCGCCCCCCAGTCCTCTTTACCTGAGATTTTAGGTGCACTCTTCACCAAGCCGCTTTGGCTTTACAAGTTCTCTCAGTTTTTCATTCTCTCTTTATCCTACCACCCTCCCTCCTCTCAGTCCCAGGGCGAGTGAAAGGAAGTAGTCAGCTTTGTAACTGCATTTGGAGAAAAGAGGGAGCACTGTGAGGCCGATAATGAAGGTGCGGAGAAATAGTGCTATTGTCTGCTTCACTATTTGCTTGTATGGATCTCGCTAAGCATGAAAACAGATGGCTAACTGAACATTTACTGAACGTTCCATTTTTATTTGTCAACATTCTATTTAGGGGCATTGATTTGTTTGTCTGTACTTTTTTTCCCTATGTGTAATACACATATGGCATTGATTCTCTAGCCAGTCACTACCCTTATTCTGCTATGCCCATTTTATAATGAGTTACAAACACCAACTGTATGCACATATTTTAAGATAGGTGTATTCATAATTGTGATGTCTGAATCTTATAAATGTAATTTAAAGCCTTGCAGACAGCAGATAAGTGTCACAGTACTCCTGGTAGTTTTCATCATTATAGTAGCCCTAAAACAACTATCACCTCTAGTATCTTGGACTGTGTCCAGTTGTGGAGGAAATCACTTACCTGGACTCATTCCAGTCCCTCTATGTGATGAGTAAATAGCATTTCAGTGAATTTGTGGTACTTAATACTAAACACAAACCACTGACTAGTTAGTTACAGAAACCACAGCTAAAATAAATGTTTTTGTTGACCAGGAAAGGAGGGCTAGGCGATTCTGCCTATTTTCAGTCATTTTGGGATACAGAAGTACACTGAAGTAGGTAAAACTGTTGGTGGAATTTTGTGAAAGGGGAGAATCTGGCCAGGATGCCAGGAAATTCCCTATTCTTTCAAGAGCACCACAGGATCTTAATGTCCACCTAAACAACCACCAGAACAGGTAGGCAAGACCTCCGCTTAGTGTATCAGCTGAAATGCAGCACCCTGCCCCCCAATGTTGCACGGCAGTGTCAGCATGTGATTTAGCCCAACTTCCTGATGTAGCGCTAGAACCCACAACCAGCTGATCTTCCAGCCACAGAGGCATGTGAGCAACCCACTGAGCCACTGACACTGTATTTACTGGGTAAGATGACCAGCATGCTTTTGTCTGTCCTTTCTTACCAGCAAGACTAGCCAAGCAGAGATTTCAGTAGTGTAGATCACATGCACCCCAACATAGCTCATTTAGGTCAAGTAACTAGTTCAAGAATGTCCTGGGGACAGTCCAGCAAGAGATGCGAACTACTGCAAGAGCATAACAGGATGCAGAACTGTATTCACAAGGACAAGTCGGCATGTATAAAACGAAAGAAGGTAAGCACACAAAGATTCAACAACACTCGGGCCTTGTGCCTCACACCACCCTGGTCGTACATCAAAATGCTTCAATGAAACGACGCAAACTATGCACAGTAAGCTATTGTGTATATAATGCATAGTAAAGTAAGGCTGTGCCTGTTACTATGATTTTTCAAAATCCCTGGACACGGAACAGTTGCATCTTCTTGGAGGGATAACACCAATTTATTAAAACACACACAAAAAAAAAAAAAAAAAGGATCTAGGAAGGATAGTAAGAACTATAGACCAGTGAGTTTGACATCTGTGCTGGGGAAAATATTGGAGGGAGTCTCATCAAGGACTATATTGAGAATTTTCTTATAAATACTAACATGCTGGATAAAACACAGTACGGGTTTACAGGAGGCAGATCTACTCAGACCAATATGCTTGAATTCTATAAACAAAGTCAGTAGGGCACTGGATGAGGGTAGGGCAGTGGACTTGGTCTTTTCAGACTTGAGCAAGGCCTTTGATAAGGTCCCTTATGACCAGCTAGTGCAGGTCTTATACAATACAGGTATTAATAGCACTTTAGTAGCATGGATTAAATCATGGCTC
This sequence comes from Neoceratodus forsteri, assembly GCA_016271365.2. Lineage (NCBI taxonomy): Eukaryota > Metazoa > Chordata > Ceratodontiformes > Ceratodontidae > Neoceratodus > Neoceratodus forsteri. The sequence goes on along the minus strand of CM057455.1, from coordinate 815,064,457 downwards.
TCTGAAAGGAGACAGCGTATGGGCATAAGGAGGGTATATGTCTAGTTGGAGTGCTATTATTAGGGGGTACCACAGGATCAGTCCCAGGTCCCTGCTTATTTAAATATATGCAACATCTGTGCCCATATTTGAAGGATCATGGCTTATCAAGTTTGCTGATGATATAGAAGTGGGAGGGTGGTTGAAAAATGCAGTTGATGCAGCCCAATTTCAAGAAGCACTAACAAAAATTGAGAAGTGGAACAGTGATAAACTGGAACTGAGCATTGAGAAATGCATAGTTATGCACTTAGGAAGGAGCAATAAGTGCTTTGTAACATGGCAAAAGTATGAGGCAGTCAATGGAGAGAAACGATTGGAGGAAACCAATCACATGTAGTGTTTGGACACGGCATTAATGTACCAATAATGCCATGTCCAAACTGAAGTACCATTGAAATCCACATTAACAGAAAGAGCACTGTGCAGTAAACCACAGTGTAGTTGTCAGCACCTGTCTGTCCCACTCCACCTCCCATGCCTATGACTGTCGAGAATGCAGTAACGCAGCACACCAGAGTAGGAAAGGAGGACAGAACGGTAAGAGACGTGGAGCAATAAAAGAGCAATCCGATTACGCTTAGCATTTCAGGAGAGGTTGAGTTGAGAAAGGAGTCAGCAACTGGAAGCAGGAGAAGTAGCACACAGCAGTACAGGCTGCATATACACACACACACACACACACACACACACACACACACACACACACACACACACACACACACACACACACACAGAGTTCCAGAGCAGAGCCCACGCCTAGAGGTTCCGCATCAGGAAATATTCAGTCCCTTTCCATTCCGGGCACAGAACCAGTTTCAATTAGTGCAGCACTAAGCGCATTGAAGAGTGTAAGCAACAGCTACATTGAACCATTCACTATATATGGCCATGATAAATGGTGACAATAAAGAAATGGAAACATTGCAGGGTGCGCATCGCACAGACGCAGTAGCTGAAGACACAGAAACATAGAATTTGACAGCAGATAAGGACCGCTGGCCCACCCAGTCTGCCCATTTCCTTACCTAATGGATAAGCTGCAGATCCTAGTTAACCAGCAGCCTACTTCTTCCTACCCCACCCCTATAATTGCCTTATGACTGTCCCATGCATGCTTGAATTCCACCACTGTTTTTGACTCCATAACCTTCCTCCGGAAGGCCGTCCCATGCATCCACAACCTCTCTGTGAAAAAATACTCTTAAATTACCTCTGAGCTGCCCCTTCTACAAGGTCAACCAATATGCAAAGTAGTGACATACCTAAATACCGAAAGACAGAGCACCAGATTGTAGACCTCCCATGCAGGCTACACAATAACAGCCATGTAGATTGTGAAAATGTGTGAAAAGTTATGTTAACACAGCTGCTCAACATTAATATCTGTATTATATTTTCACAATTAGCAATTAGAGATTGCCGCACAGAGGTGGGTGCTCTAAGACCAGGCAATAACAACAAATTAACAAGTCTTGGAACACCTTTACAGGTGAAACATGCATGAGGAGTTTGTCCGTGACTGCACTGGTCTGCACTTTATGTTTGCTGTCGCTGCCGTTGTTTCTTGATATAAGAGAGTCTTGAATATCAGCTAAGTGTGGTGAGCTTTCTTGTCCTGTAAAGGTGTGCCAAGACTTGTTCATTTATTATTTTTTCACATCAGCATGTAAATGAACATGTACAAACGTCCGAAAGTGCAGTACAGTTGTCTAAACAAAACTGTGTCGGCATCATGTTGTTCACATCATATTATGTAGATTTGTAAGACAGAAGTGTAACAAAACCATGTTACAAGCGCATTGAGCCACTCCGGGTGGCATCTAAGTAAGCATTATTACGAGAAAGGAGGCTTCTACTAGGAATTAATGCATGGTTTGGGGAGGGGGTTGTGGCATGAGGTCAAGGTAGAGTGCCTACAACCACCCAACCATGCATCTAGTAGAAGCTCTCTTTCAAGGGGCTTAATGCACTTGTAACATGGACAAACATGGATTTAAATTATTATTTCGTTAATAGAATTATTTCAACAGTTATGTCAACATTTAGATACTTTAATATATCAGTACAAAGATATTTGTCATTTTAAGCCATTTATATGGTGGTTTCCAATTTTTTTTTTACATGTCCTGTAATGCACAATCACAAGTAACATCTTCAAAACATTATCACGTTCATAACTTTTTAGTCACTACACGTCTGTAAACAGTTTTAATATCACTTTCAATGTTTTAAACTGAGGTTTTAGAAGATTTTAGTAACACAACTGTTACTCATTTGCATACTGTCAGAACTCTATTATTTCGTCAAAATAACATCTACTTACATTGTGGAGACTACTGCCTCATTGTTGTGCTCAAAATGTTCACCACATATCGGAGAATAACATACCTTGTGTTGTGTGTACATCTCACTTTCTACATTTTACTGCTGACATGGAAAATCGCGATCACTATGATGGTGGAGCTAAGGACTATGGGATTTCTTTACTTATTAACATAATCATTTAAATATTACCGATGAAAACACTAACCACTCTCCTACATGCAGCCACACAGTGCACACCTAATTAATGATTCTGTTTCATGATAGCCAACTAAGAAGCTACAATACCGAACTAACAAGCAGCAAATTAAGTAACTGAGATTTTATTTCGGAACCGCTTAGTCCCACTGTTATACTACACACTATTACTGAACGGTCCAGAAACAAGGAACTGTTCCTGTGCGATCCACGGAGCATGGCTGATAGCGGTGACCTATCCCCACTTGCTCTCTACTCTGTACATGCAAGGATCGCACTACGTGTCTGCAGAATGACATCTACATGTATATTATACTCTCCTGCTAGCTACAGCTTACTATTAACTTGGGACACACTGCAGGGTTTTATTTAACACTAAAATTGATTAGCTTTGCTCAAAATTTCTAAAACTTTGTGAAAATGCATAGCACTTGCCTCACTGTGTTTAACAAACATAACACTTCTAGAAAACCTATATAAATACTTTCTGTACAGTTAGTATTGCCCCAAGAAAAAACTGCTAATCAATTATTTAAAACCCTGCACTGTACACTGTGTTCACGGAGGTAATACTCTATTTCCTATGAAGTGGGTTTTTCTGTTTCAGGCTTCTGCACCACTGTTAGAGGCTTATGTGTCAGCGATTCCTTCACTCTTCTTTCCTATGGCATTTTTTCACTTATCCTGCATTTCTGCCACTTCAGAAACAGGACCGCATTTTACCACATTACTTGTGCCGACTGCAATTGTAGTCGAGAAGTGACTGTCAGCCAGGGTGGGTAGGTAGGAAGAAGGAAACCAACTGTGACTTCTCCATCACTCTGCCCGCAAGCGCCTGCACAGCAAAGCAAATGTCACTTTTGCATAAGTCAGCAAGCGCGATTACATGTGGCCACTGCAGGTACTACCGAGCGGCATTACTTGGGAATTAATACCCACTGAAATACAATACATGGCAATATCTGACCAATCATTGCCTTTTAAATTCGTTATATTAATGTCCATGTTACAAGTAAGTAATAAGCCACGACAGGGTGTGCATTAAAGGATTTAATGTATGCCCCATGGGTGTGCTAAGGCACGAGGCCAAGGGCAGAGTGTCCTACGCCTCGGGAAGTGCATTAAAATAATTTAATGCACACCCTGGAGTGGCTTATCACACTTATAAAATGGGTCACCATCATAAAAGAATTAGTTTGATTTACTCCAATAGGGATTAAAACACATTTATTATTTTCAAGAGTGTAACATACATTACCTCTAAAACATTTAAAATAGAAAAAGTAGTCCCTATTAATGCATAAAATAGCATATCTCAGCAATAGGTTAACTATTGCAGTACTTTGCAGTGATAGTTTTTATTAGTAGAGTTGGTTGAAAATAAATATTTTCTATGTGACATGTAAATTTTATTATATAAATGCACTGTAATACCTGTAAATTTTGTAAAACATAAGCTGTGTTTAAAACAATTTTCTACACTGTAGTTATACAGTTTCATTGAAGGCAACCTTCTCTATTTTTGTTTTCACTTATGTGTTATGATGCAGTACATAAAAGGAAAATTGCTGTAGGATTGAGGTGAAAGGTTAGTGAGAGAGAAAAAAAAAAAAAACCTTTAAACCTGCTAAGTTGCCTTTTTGGGGTGGGAAGGGGTACATTTCACTGGAACACACCTCTATATGATTAAAATATATGTGCTTTTATAAAGATCAGCAATGTATTTGAGCAGTTTCAGTCTGCCTATGTACAGAGTGTTTTCCCACCTTTTCTCTGTTTATAAAGTAATACTGTATTGCCTACTTTCTTCATCCTGTTTTTTATTTTCCTCCGTTTCCCCACATTCAAGACATACAATGCTTTTCATGGAATACAGGGATTCAAAATTCTGCTCTGTTCCATTGGTAGAATGTTACTCTCTAACATACTATACACACAGACAACAAATGCCTGTTTTAGAGCCACAGACTCAATTATCTCACTGTCAGGGTAAGCAGAAGAGACTTCCCTAATGAGCAGGTAAAGACAGAAGGGATTTTTCACTGAAACGGGTTGTAATGTAAGGAGAGTGTGATGATCAGGAAAACATTTAATTTGTTTTATTTAAGGTAGTTTTATTTTTAGGGCCAAGTTGAAGGTTTTACAGTGTAAAGGTAGCAGCCATGTCTGTGATGGAAGACCAGTTCTGGTTGCATGGGACTGATGGAAGACAGTTCCATCTGTAGGAGGACTGATTTGTTCATTGTGTGATGTGGTTTAGGACCAGAATGACTGTGCGTGTAAAGAGATTTAATGTACAGTCAGCTGATGTCTCTTGCCAATGACATTTCTAGATTTTTTTGCCATTTCATAATGGGGAATTAATGCATGGTTGGGCCATTGTAGGCACTCCCAACGATGCATTAATTTCCCATCAGATGCCACCTTCGGAGTGGCTTAATGCTTATAAATATACATTAGCAGGCAAAGACCTTAGAGGAAGAGAAGGATATGGGAATACAAATAAACAGACTGGAGACTAGAAATCATTGTTATACCGCAACTAGAAGGGTAAATGCTATATTGGGAAATATAAGGAGAAATATTAAGAGTAGAGATAGGAATGTGCTGTTGCCTTTGTATTCGTCCCCATGAGGCTAAGTTTGGAGCACCGTGACCAGTTTTGGTCACCCTACAATAGGACTGAGGTTAAGGCACTGGAGAGGGGTGTAGTATACAGCAACCAAGATGATTAACACATTAAAACATCTGAGTTATAAAAGAATGAATAGAGGAACTTGAGCTGTACACTCTGAGTACCATCCTTAAGCGCTTATATATGTTTGGTATAAAAGCTTTTACTAACACGGATTTATGGGATTGTTTGAACTTCAGGACAAGAGAGGACAGGTACAAGACCAGGGCAATATATCACAGTTACAAGGAGAAACCACTAACACTAAGAGGAGGGCATCATGGTTCAGTCAGAGGGTACTGCCCTATGGAATTCCTTTGCCATGCACGGTGGTTGGTAGTGGGGCCATGGATATTTAAAAAAAAAAAAAAAGATTAGACCACTGTACTAGAATGCTCCATTAGGGGTTATTGCTGTTAGTTGGCGAGCTGTTATGGGCATTTGCCTGCTTGGCTCGAATTTACCTATGATGTCTATGAAACCAAACACTGGTCATTGGCAAAGAACTACTACATTTGTATGTACTGTTGTGTTTTTGTATTCTTTTTTCACCCCTTTCTGTAATTTATTACTTGTACCTTGCTTTTACTTTTCAAGTACATGCAGCTGCTATTGCTGTTCTACTCCTGCTAGATCCTCTCCCCATGTTGCACCTAGATTCAAGATCTTGCACAGTGTGCCTATCCCAGTCACATTTTAAATAAACATCATGTACACAGATGATTAGGGACAGGAAAAAAAATCTGAGTCCTTTGAATCTGCCCTGAGGCACTGTATAATTAAATACTTTACCAAGAGTGTGGCTTACAGCATACAGACAATTGAAGGCAGTTCTAATGTGGGCAGGACATGCTCTGCCACACGCCTACAGGAGCCCAAAAATATTTTTGTTTTCAGTTTTTAATCTGTTTGAGCTACTAAAGAGAAAAATATGTTCTGCCCACCATATGGCACCCAAAATATACTGTAGTAAAGATACTGGCAGGGCTCCAGATAAGAATTTTTGGATAAGTACTGTACTTCTCATTTTGAAAAAAAAAGAGGTGAGTAAAACCAAATTCAGATGCGTATAAATGTCTGGATAGAGTGGAGTGAGAATTACATTTAAAACAGTGTAATTTTTTATCTAGCTAAGAACTGATCAAGTGCCAACAATGCTCCAGATAATGTTACTGATTTGGGGAAGGATTATTAGAGTTGTTTTATGTTTTTAAGTATGATATTTATGGGGTTTATTGTATAAGCGCTATGATCAGCGTGAACAGTGCGTTTTAAAAATAAAGATGAATTGACTGCTGTAGAGTTGGAGTATTTTACTCACCAGTTTTAAAATATAGTGAGTAAAATAAAATGGGATGCATATGAGTGCTGTAAATCTGGAAAGGAATGCTCCTTTTGAATCACCAGTTATGTTATGAAGCGGTATTCTTTGGAGTGAGTATTTACAAATCTTGGGCAGTACTGGTACTCATTAAAAATACTGAAGAGTATTTCCTAAAATAGCGTAGTAAAATAAGTTAGTACTCTCTACCTGGAACCTTGTAATTGCATGCAAAAAAAAAAAAAATTAGAAAGCCAGAGCTAGCCATGAAAGGTACCGTCAGTGAACTAGGTGCAAAATACTTGTTTACTCTGGACTCCGCTTACCCAGCTGCACATCTTAGTGGCCTGAAGAACATGGAGGATAAATGATATGCTCAAAGTCACAGTGTGGGAGCCTTTATTTCAGAGTGGGGACTGGGACAACTGCCACGCAGTTTTCCATGTTGACCAACCTTTTCTTATCCCTTGGGACAACCTGCTTATTGTTAGAATGGTTTTAAAATGATGTTTTACAAATCTGGTCTCTGATGAACAATGACTTTTTCTTCTTTTTGACCCTTACTTTTTATACTCTGTCAGCATCCCACATACATTAATATCTGAAATGAACCCTGCACTGATGGAATTCAATCCTGGGATCTCCTGGTTCACAGTCATGCTCCAAGCACTGGATCACACTACCTTCCAGAACAAAAGTCATGATCACAGCCGGATGAAAGAACTGTGGCAAGTCAAATTAAACTGGACGAGTTCCTTCCTGTAGGATTTAAAAATCATAATGCCACTGCTTAGACAGCAATCTAATAATGTACAGTGTAACTTGTTTAGTAAGGGTACCTTCACGCCAAAGAAGTTGTCCTTAATATCAAGGTGTCTACGATTAGTAGGCTGCACATCTGCAGCTGGGATATGTGCAATCTGCAATTAGAAACAAACACGGTACTGCACATCACTAATATGCATCTTTCACTGTGGCATTCTGCCTTACTGCCATTTGAATGCAAGTCAAATGATAAAAGTCCTAGCCAAACCTTAAATTATGATTTGTAGCCTGGGCAACTGCAGTAGCAATTTGACTATTTGAATAATCCTATTTGTAGCCAACTACAGAAATGCTTAGCAACATGCTATTTGACTACTATATATTACTTTTGTCTGGGAAAGGCACACTGAGCTGAACCTTGTTTCTAGGTGTGTCCCAGGAGCATGGAGGGGTGAAAGTTGAGAATCAGTCCCAGGTCTGCTGCATGTACCAAGCTCTTTGCTCCAACCTTTAGGCCCTGTACACATTGGTGATCTTAAACCGTGTTAGAGAGCTTAATATGGTTTAAGACACGGATAATGCAGTTTGTAGACACGCTACAGCCTTATTTAAAACTATTTTTATATCAGAGTTTAAACCCTGGTGACTACCTAGGCGGGATATTCAAAGGGTTGCGCATGGCACAACACTGCGCCTGGTGCAATATTCAAAAGGGATGTTGCACTGCACAAATCCCGATGCGCTGGGGCACACCAGTAATGTATGTGGCGCAAGTGTGGGCGTGCCCATGCATAGTCGGCACATCTGATATTAGCCCAGGATGTGCGGGCGCATGCCATGCACACACCACCTTGCCGCACAGGGGGCGAATGATCCGCTGGGAAAAAAAAGGAGCAGGCCTGGCTACCCACTGGTGAGCTGCCATATTGCAGGGCGCAACACGGAAGCCGCCAGCTGTGGGTGGCCACCCGACCTCCAGAGCCATGGTCGTTCGCCACCCCGCCCGTCGTCGTCGCCCGCCCGCTCACGGGCCAGTAGAAGAAACTCCCTGGTGGTCCAGTGGACCTGCCCCAGCCAAATCGCAGGCTTTGTAAAGTAAATATATCCCTGGTGGTCAGTGTACCCCCCTCCCAGCCACCAACTCAGTCCCGACACCTGCTCCCCGGTCAGAGGTGGGCGGCAGCTACCCACCCGCAAGCCGCCCGACTGACAGCGTACTGTACGGCTGTCACGATCACTGGTCCTCAGCGGGGGCCAATGGGCATGCAGACCGTACTATACAACAGTCCCAATATGTGAGTGGAAGTCTATCACATATCGGGACTGTGTAGTAGAGTACGGTTCGCATGCCCATTGGTCCATGCTGGGACCAATGAGCATACAGCTGTACTGTACGCTGTCAGTCGGCGGGCGGCTTTGCGGGTGGGAGCTGCCGCCCCTGCCACTGACCCGGGGTGGGTAGAGAGGGTCACGGGACTGAGTGGGCGGGTGGGAGGGGGGTACCGCTGGACCACCAGGGATATATTTAATTCTACAAAGTCCGCGATCGGCTTGGGAGTGGTCCACTGGACCACTAGGATACATTTTATTTCACAAAGCCCGCGATCAGGCTGGGGAGCAGTTCCACTGGACCACCAGGGAGGAATTTACTTTTAAGAAGCCCACGATCGGGTGTTGGGGTGCTCTTGCCGTCAAGTGCAGGGGGCGTTGGTCCCTGACAGTTGCCACCTGGCAGAGCGCCAGCGCAGGTCGCCGATCAGTGCACATGCATGCAAATGGGGCTATAATGACATGCAAATGGCCCCATTTGCACCTTGTATGCATAATGGCTCCATATGCATACTGACCGCTAAATATCATGGTTCCTGCACCTAGCACAACCGCATCGCTGGCGCATCCCCTGCTCCTCACTTGCCACTTGCACTGGCACAGTGCCACTCGCCATGCGGGCAGCCACATTGCCATATTCAATGGTGCTGGGCCATGGCGCACCATTGAATATCGCCCAGATCACGCCCTGGTGCATCCCAGCTGCGCTTGCGCCCAGGCTTGCGCCACAGCCTGGGCGAGTCTGAACATCCCGCCCTAGTCTATAACCTGGTTTTAAAAATGGTTTAAGCTAAACATGGTTTCCTACAAGTGTGTACAAGCTGCTGTGTTCATCCCGTTCTTTGCTGGTCCTCCACTATGCACAGCATAGTTACAGTCATCGCTCTGTGAGGTTCCAGAGTCTGTTCACAATGCGGGTTTAAAACGTTTCAAAACCAAGCTTAAGGTAGCAATGTGGCCACACTAACACAGTAAGAATTAAACAATTTTAAAAAATGGTTTACACTCCACCTCACAAGTGTGTACAGGGCCAAAAGCTAAACTGCAAACCCTAGTGACAGATTCTTTAATTTTACAACACATTTAACAGGACTGCTAATCTGGGATGCAAAATCTGCTCGCTTACAGTTTCTGAACCAGGTGATATGGTGGACGCCGCGGACAGGAAGTGGTATGGCGGACGGAAATCTCACACTCTGCAAGACTCACCATCGTGTTGAACAGGAATACCTATGCGCGCTCAGATGGCATGTCATGCAGGAGTAGCACGAGCTTATGGAATTTGCTGGTCGTGGAGTACGTTATATATATTTATGGGAGGGTAGCCCCAGCCACCACCACCCTCCCCAGTAAACATGTTTTTGGAGTTCGGTGGACGTGAAGGTTGCTGGTTTAGGCAAGTACACTGCTATGGATACAGATGGAACCAAGGTGTTTCCACTGTGTCTGGTAAGCCTGCTGGATGATGGAGGAATTGGTTGTGCACTTCCACGTGAGCTGCTTCACAGTGGTAGTCACGGTGGGATGCTGGGTTTTGGGTGCTGTTTTGACTAAGAAAGGGAAATGTGTGCAGTTTGGGTAGTTGTAATATACACTGGCAGGAAGTCATATTTAAAGTATCGTATAATGCTGTTACATGAGACTTCAGATATGACTTCCTGCCTGCCATGGCACCTGCGTTAGAAACTCTAATCGCCTCCACAAAATCTTATTCCTGTGGGGTCCTGATTCTACCCATTCCTGCAGCTGGGTGGACTGGAACACTAGGACTGAGCGACTTAGCCAGGGTCACACAGTGAAGATTTAGCACAAGAGGGGTTTGAATCGGTGCTCTCCTTGTTCTCAAGCCCATGTTCCAAGACTATCTGTCTTCCCATGAAATGTAAATCAACTTATAGATTTATTTATAGATCTGGTGAGTTTCCTGGAACAAGGTTCCCTTTCAGGAGCTACCAGGATGTGTCAATAGAAGCCAGCATGGTATGCAGATTAGAGTAGAGCTATAAACCAGGTGATCACAGGTTCAAATCCTGGCCACATCCAAGGCTTGACCTTGAGAAAGTTGTTAGAACCACCACCACCACCATCCTGGGATAAAAGCAAGGCCTGAATAATAAAAGATGATAAATACTTGTTTTGGTCACAACTGTAAACATTTTCTCATTTTGTTCACCACTAAAACTCAATTGAATACACCTTGGTAAGCCTAGCCTGAAGAACTGTCAAATACATTATGTAAAATGTGTAGAAGCAGACAAAGCACAAAATTAATGTCAATGTTCGAACTTCCAAATAATATATTTGGGATGCAGAGCTACTGTGCAAGAGTTCAAAGAAGGCAGTAAAACAGAATCTCTGCGAAATTACATTTTATTGGGGCAGATGGAGGAATTGCTGGGAGCACGGAGATGTAAATAAGACACCTGTCGGGGTGTAGAACTGTAAGTCAACAATCGCACGCCGTTTGTAAGGCGCGATGCGTAGCCGAGTGCCTTTAAACATCCATCATGCGTGCGATTATTGTCCATTATTACACACCCCGATAAATGTCTTAGAGAACTTAAAAAAAAAAATACATTGCAAAATTTTTTTTGGGGGCGCTGAAAATAGTTAAATAGGAAGGAACGTCCTTATGGTCATCCTTACGAATTATGATGAGATAATTATACAGGTTATAATGTTCAAGAATCAACAAATACATTTTGTCTTAGCAAGTTTATAAACGGTTTGGAACCCTGCCAGTAATTGAGTGTGTGCCTTTCAGCATATCGCTTGCACCTCCCTGTATTTCCGTGTACCCGGCTGTAAACCGGGAAGAAGAATCTCAAAAATAAAAATGACGCATCCTGGTCAAGCTATGTTGTTGGGTTAAACAATTTATTCTCCCACAATGCGCTTATGTGCACTCCGCTGTAAAACTACAAAATGCTACCGCGGAGAACCACTGTCTGACAGAGAACAAGGGCCTGCCTAGGTCACCTTACTATATGTCACAACTCGGCTGGCCACTGTCCAGCTCATAAACAGCCGGTAACGCAGCAACCAGACTAACACTTCACCACTCATTCAAACAAATACAGCAGTCTGGCAGCGCAACGGTTCCGAGATTCGGCCAAGCACTTTACACAATAAGAAACAAGCTCGAGTCTACTTCCGCCTTTGTGGATTATCTCTGCATCAACAACTACAGGCCGGAATTGAGGCGGGCTGCTGCCGACAGCCGCGGCGACTCAGCAGCAAGTGGGGAACATTTGGGAACGAGCGGGGTAACAGGCTGCGGATAACGAGGGAAAGGGAGAGGCTGTCTGTGCAGTACTGGGACACAGGCCGGCAATACTGGACGGACTGTCCAGTGACAGAAGGGGAATGTAAGCGGCAGTACCTCAGAATGACATCGCTTCCTCCTCTTCTTACACTTCTTTCTTGCTGCTTTACAATGTCCTCCAGCCGTACCGCTGCGCTGCTCTACCCTGCATTCGAGGCACCTCAGTTCCGGGACCGCCACGTCCGGCACGTAGCGGGACAGCGACCGTCGCGGATTGGTTCTTACCGGCGGCAGCTCGGAAGTACATTTGAAGTCCGCCTCCTGTGACGCAACTTTTCAATAGACATTGATATAAAATAATTCATAGTTTTGTTTTAACAGCTAGCGCAGAAGTTAGTGTGCTTACGTTGAAGCGTTGTGCGTTTCAGTATAAGCGTTTCTCGCGCTCTCTTTAAATCTCGCACACTGACTCCGATTTATTGTATTAATTCAGTCCCCGCCTCACTTTTTGATGTTCCTTTTGACCTTGACAGCTGTAGTATTACACAATAACAAACAAGCATTTGTCAGCGCCGTATGTTTGCTTGAGCAAAACAATCACTTTCATTTCTGCCACCTTTCCATGCGCAAGGCATGGACATTAAAGCTCCAGTGGATATGTAACTGCAGTTTGCCATATTTCAGCCCGGAAGACATATGGGGCCGGATATTCAGTAACGGGAAAAGCGGAGCGCAGATGTTTGCGCTACATCTGTCCTTGCGCCCGCGGCTAGCACTGCGGATGCTTTATTAAATCAGCGTACCGACACTGTCGATTGAAATATAGGACCATGTTAGGTAGCGCAAAATTGGTAGCACTGCCCCGACATGGATCTGGGCTGTATGCAACACATAGTGACGTGCCGGCTACAGCACGTAGGGTTACCACCTCAGTCCTGATTTTCGCAAGACAGTCCTGATTGGGACAACTGTGTATGCGGAACAAATGTGAAAAATGCTACGTCTTGCCTCACATTATAGTAGAAAAAATATTTTCTGACTTTCTTCTAAATGCTGCAAAACACTAATACCTTAACTGAAATACCTTAAAATGATAAACACTAGGAACAACTAAAAACTACACACTTGCGGTGGGATGTTCAGAAATGTGCCAACGCTAGGTGCAAGACTTGTGCAGGGCAAATCCACTGTGCCATGGCACACAGAGAGACTATAGTCAAAGGTTGGGCATGGCGGCATTAGCCCAGCACAACACAGCTGAATATTCGCATGATTCGCCATAGAGCAAACCAGGGCTGCGCCGGGAGCAAACCAACATGCGCCATGACGCAACCATGGCTGCATCTGGGAGCAAACCAACACCCACCAGGGATGCGCAGGGGCAGAGGTGCCTGCACCAGGACACGATGAACAGGCACAGCAAGTAGCAAGCCACTGGGGCAGGATATCCGCCACCAGGGTGCCGAGGGTGCCAGGAGTGAGGCACGACAAGCACATGAGCGAAACACTGCCCAGTGCGCATGGGGAAGCAGCAGGCCCGCCCTCGTGCACCACAGTGGTGCGGAGGCAGGGTGCACCAGTGGCCACTGGTGAACAGCCACTGAAACCCCCACAGGACGCACGCGCCATGCCATCTGGACCACAGCTGACACAATGCAAACAGCACACAACGCACACGCCACACAACCTGAACAGAAAGGCCACTGCTGTCCCAGGGCACAGCTACCGAACAATGGGTGAACACCAACTGGCACAGCCCCTGGCCACCCAGGCGCACTACATAGCCATACTACACACCATTGCAGCATGCCCCACACACCAGCCGCAAAGCAGACACGGACACAGATATGCAACCATAGAAAAGTGTATTAACATCAGAAAACACAACTATATACAGATAACGGGACAGGGAAAATGGGGTAGCTATTTACAAAAGGCTAAGCCAGGGAAGGCAACTTAGGGGATGGGTCAAGGAAAGATAAGGGAGGGCAAGGGAAGGGGGACAGGGAAGTAAAGGGCTGTGGCCAAGCAGGCCCTACGGGCGACCTCGCCCCACTGCTGCCTGGTGCTTTAGCCCACGGATGGCCCTCTGCAGCATCCTTGCCACCTGCAGAGTGGCAGTGGAGAACTCAAGAATCCTCCTCAGAAGGCGGATGTTGACAGCCTGCCAACAATCATCTAGGACAAAGGAGGGTACACGGAATCGGTGCATGTCCGGAAAACCCTAGCCCACCATTGTGCGCGCGAACAGTGGTGAGCGTGCCCTAGGATGGCACCAAGTAACCGCAGTGTTTGCCCACACGGGTTGCCAACCCAGCGCACCGCAGTCATGCGGAACGCAGCACACCACCACCGCCATGGGCCACACACCACCACTGTGGCAGGCAGGCGTGGTAAAGTGGCAGGATGGCAGTGGCACAGCTGGCAGCCATGAACCCACAGCCCACCACGGCAGCCACACACATGTGAAATAGACACAGCACGGCACTATGGCCACCGCTGGCGATGCACAGCTGCAATGGCTATGCGCGCAGGGACCATGTCCCCCCACCCCTGCAGCTCACCTTGCACAACAGTGTAGCACATAACAGTGCCTACCTGCATGCTGCAGCGCACTCGCATCGATCCCGCTGCACCGGCCATGCGCCTGCTGCCCACATAGGAGCCCCTGCAGTGGCCCACCCTGGCCCACCCGCAGCACCTGCCAGTCAGGCTCTCCTCCTGCCCTCAGGGCCTAGGAAGGTAACATAGAGGTGAACACATCAGTACCTGGCATCACCAAATGCCCCCCAGCAGAGCGTGCTCCCCCAGCCCAGCACGTTGGCGCCAGCGTGACACATGGTGCGCCCCGCAACATGGTGTGCCACCCTGCTGGCCCCACAGAACGCTGGTTGGGCACAGGCGTGGATGCACACTTACCTAGCCGCCGCACGCCACCCCCTCTGGACATGTGCTTGCAGTGCCTGGAGCTCTCTGGGTCCCTCCGCTGCAGGTCCCCATAGCGGTGGCGGCACTGTTCACTGATGCGCTGGATACCAGTGGCCTCCTCCAGCCCATCCGCCACCTCCTGCCACACCTCCATCCGTGGCCTATTCAGAGGCACCTGCCCAAACAGGCTGTCTGCGTGTGGCTCCATCAGGGCCACAAGGTTAACCAACTCAATCTGAATCCAGTTTGGTGCCCTGGCACTGCTGCAGCATGGCATTGCTGGATAGCAGTAAGGTAAATCAAAATGGTGCCCTGTAGCGCACAAGCTCCACATGCTGGGATGCGCACCTCACGGAGGCAGGCTGCCAACAGCAGTCATGCATCCCTGGAGATCGCCATACGGTATGGATGCACTGGCATATGGTGCAGGGCACACTGAGGGGCAAAGAGCGAACCTGGGGTCAGGGGACATCACGTGCACCGTGCTCGACTGTGCTATTGGGACCGCCATGCAAGGTGTGCAGTAGGAGCATGTGGACACCACAGGCTACTGGCCAATAGCGCCTGTGCGGCAGACGCCCATGACACCAGAGCACCATTAGCCCTATGGCGCCGGGTGCCATAGGCCTCACAGCGCCGAGCACCACATGTCCAATAGTGGCGAGTGCCGTGTGCATATTGCGCGGTGTCGTCTGCTGCACCATTGGTGTAGGCACGGATGTGCGTGCATGTGTACTGCCAGGCCTATTGCGCACATCACAATGTTGCGCCACGACTTGAGCATGCACAAGTCCATTGTGCTAGGCGCAAAACGGATATTCAGCTGGCATATGCAGATTATCTCATCAGCCTATCCACGGCGCATCTGGGGGCATTTGCATCTCATTACAGTTACGCATCCCCTCATTTGCATGGCGCGCTATTAAGGCGCCTGCTGAAAGCACAGGACATGGACCGGTATTGCATCCCTCAGAGGTAAGCTGAGGCTGAGAGGTGACGGGACAGTGGATTGGGTGGGTGGTGTGGGAGGTAGCAGTCACTGACCACATGTCATGTCCCGCAGGACGCAGCATGACCGATCGCGAGGAAGGTGAGGGGTGGGGCCTGCACGGAAGCGTAGGGCCCAACTTTATAACATCTGAGACAGATGCCCTGTTTGAGACGTAGCCTCGACCAGGAGCCTCTGCTGAGTGGATCGACAGGCACCCCACAGGCCAGGTACGCAGCATGGGAGGGTGTGGCGAGGCTGTGAATCAGCAGAGCAGCCATCAGAGGTCTGTGCAGGAGTGCAAGAAGGTCGATACAGACAGGCGCCGGATAAAGGAGAAGGTGGCAGCCATCCAGGCTGCACATGCAGCCATGGGCAGTTGACAGCCCGACGTGCCACAGCTAACGCCAGCAGGAGGAGATGGTGGTGGCCACCATGGCGCAGGCCGAGGGTGCCTGGCGGTGGCTTCCAGATGGTGGCAGCCCATCACTGCATGGTAGGTACAGCAGTGTCTGGGGTGGGGGAGAGGGCTGGCTGGTGTGACAGCGGCATTACTGCGACTGTATTCCTTTCAGCTCCAGAGCACCTGCATGCAGTAGCAGGCGGGGTGCCCGCCAAGGGGCAATCCTGGACCTGGAGGACTGTCCATCCACCTCCATCAGTCTCCAGGGCCAGATCGATGAAGCCCAACACCGCTGTCTGGCCGGATGCCCATGGCGTGGTTGCAGATGAGGTTCTGGCTGTATTCCAGCATGACGCCAGCCATGGCGTATAGTATGCCGAGACACAGATTGGGGCGGGTCCGACACCGATGATGATGGTTAGTGATGTTGCCATCAAGGGAGGCACCCATTCCACTGCCCACCACTGCGCCAGAGACTGTGCCCTGATGGCAGTTGTCCGCCCACCGCCACCACCCCTGGTGTCGCCTGTGGGCGCCAGCGTGCGGGCGCGGCTGATGGTGGTGACTGCGGTACTCAGCACACAGTGTCCATTGGGACAGCAGTGGCAGTGGATGGGGCGTTGAAAGACTGGGTGCAGTGGCGCCAATGGTTCACGGTGAATGTGCAGCCCAAGAGGGCCCCTCTGTACAGAGGAGCTGGGCAGCGGGGTCCAATGACACCCGTGGTCGGCACATCACCCAGCCGCCTCTGGTGCCGACCCTTGCCAGAGCACACCCGCTCTGCTGCTGGCCTCTGTAGAGCAACAGATGCTGGTCGTGGAAGGGTGTGTGCACTTGCCGCCGAGATGCGCCAGGCTGCAGAGCAGCACGAGAGGTACTTTGCGCAGCTCCTGGCTGACAACAATCATTTGCGGGTGGACATGACTGCAGCCCTGGATCAGCTTACCACTGCGGTCACAGCCGGCCTAGCACCAGTGTCCACCATGGTGCATGGCAGGCCGCCACAGACCCCATGGAGTGCATTCTCCACCCTGGTCCGCGCGTCAACCCCGTGTCGATACCAGGATCTGCTGTGGGCATGTTTGGGAGCCTGCAGACCCCTGCGAGACTCGGTCGTGTTCCCACAGTAACACCCCTGGGGACCGTCACAGACACTCCCTGTTGCCGTCGCACAGCCTGGTCTGCTGGGTGGTCTTGGCGGGGCCGTCCACGTGTCCATGGCGGCTGTGACCGCTCAGCAGTCCTGAACCGTCCACCTCCCTGTCCACTGCCTGCTGCCACCCTGTGTGCACATTGGTGTGGCATGTGCATCCACGGACGGCATCCATGGTTGTCGCCGCAGACAGGCCTATGTGCACAGCTGCCCAGCTGCTGGCCATTGTGGCGTGTGCATGATGATGCCAGCACAGCGCCGGCTGTTACTGTGCACTGGTACTCAGTGTCTGACACACGTCTGTTGCCAGCCTCTGGGCGTGTGCCTGCAGGTGCCTGTGTGCATGTGTGTGTGCGCGGGGGGGTGCTGCGTGCTATGTGTTTCTGTGGTGTCCCGACCCTCGCCCATCCATGCTCCCAGCCACTCCTGTCACACGGCTCGCCAACCATGCCTGTGCGCCGCCATAGTCGCTATTCTGTGCATGGGGACATGTTCTCCTCCTCGTGCACCATAGTGCTCCTCTGCAATCATGTCCCAGTGCCGCTGTGCTATCCTGTGCAGCCGGAGTTCTTCACCCGGGGCTGCTCACCGCCACATGGCCCGCGGGCTGTGTCATCCCACTGCTGTTCTCCTCTTCGACCTCGACAGCTATCCCACAGTCAGTGGCCATGTTGTGTAGTATACAGCAGGCCAAGAATAGGCTGCAGGCCTTGAGGGGCTGTACTGTAGGGCACCGCCAGACCTGTCCAGGCAATGGAAACATGCCTTCAGCAGTCTAAACACACGGTCGATGATGTTCTGTGTGCTGACGTGCCTCATTGTATTGCCTCTGCACTGGGGTCGACGGGCACCAGTATGGGGTGAGCAGCCAGGGCCAGAGTGGGTAGCCACTGTCACCTGTGGAAAGTTATATGGTTAGCATGGTGGACTGTGTTGCTGCACCGTGCAGCGCCCTACCTGGCAGCCCCACAACTGCCCTGTTGTTGCCAGGCTGCCCATATTCACAGCATACTCACCTACTAGGTAGCCAGTGGGGATGTCCCATTCTCAAACCTGTGGCACAGTGCCGAGCTGTGCTGGATGAAGGCATCGTGTGCTTTCCCAGGTGTGGCACAGACATGATTATGCACCTTGAGATCGCACACCACCTGGCAGTTGACACTTGGGTAGCCCTTTCTGTTGTTGTAGGCTACCCCTCTGGGCAGGTGGTGTGTGGATGCTAACATGGGTGCAGTCGATGGCCCTAGCACGCCAGGCATACATGCTACCCTGTGGAACGCCTGCATGTTCGCCATGCTTCGCCTGTGTGCTGGGGAAGTAGATGTATTCTGCAGCATGTGGCAGCAGTGCATTGAGGAATTGTGAGGAGCTGTGATGCAGCCGACTGGGTTATGCCTGGTGTCCCCTGTTGGTCTCTGGAAGGTACCCTTGGTGAGCAGGCACATGACAGCTGTGACTTTTGTCTCCACAGTCAGGCGTGGCTCCGTCTAGTGGGTGCCTGCATCTCATCACTGCACAGCTCCACGGAGCTGCCTCAGATTGCCCAGTTCAGGTGGTACTGGCCCACAATCTCTGTATCACTGTATCATTCAAAGGTAGCGGCACAGTGCCATCGTTCCGTACAGCTTGACCGACGGGCCCTTCCCACGCCACGCAGCTCTGCCTCCTCACACCCCTCATTACCACCTCCATCTGGAAGATGGCACTGGCCATGGCCTCAGCTATCCTGACCTCGGGCGGCAGGCCCTCAGGTCCCCCAGCTGGTGCTGCTGTGTGTGCAGTTGTTCTGGGTGCACACCTGTGTCTTTTGTTCTCAGCTGGCAGCCTGTGGCCTCCACCTCCCACCTGTCTGGGCACCTGTGCTGCCCTTCTGTGCCAGGTGTCATGGGCACACACCTGGCTGTTGCCCTCTGACTATCTCTCACGCAGACACAAACACACCCACCACTCTCACTTCATCTCACCCTCACTGCCTCTGTCCCTGTCTTGCCCCTCCTGCTGTTTAGCTTGACCACTGTGTCTCTCTCACTCCTGCTCCCTCTGGCCAAGTGTCCTTCCCCTGCTTGCTCCTCTTTTATGGGCTCATGTGTGCTCTGCGATTTCATTTGCTCCACTCTTGCGCTGTCTGTCAGGTGTTGAATATCACACTGTGCTGGATATTCATGGCCACGCCCCTGCATTTGCGCATGCATGCATTACCATTGCACATTGGCACATGGCGATTTGCGCCAGCAGTTGCGGCTGAATATGCTCTGGTGCATTTTCATGGTTGCGCTTGGCGCAACCCTGTTGTGCATTGGCGCAACTGCTTTGAATATCCCACCCTTGGTCTTAATTTTGATTATTTAAAGAAAACACGCTTGTTCCATTGGTCGAGGTTACATATTGTCCTGCTAAAAATCATGTTTCAGTAAGAAATGTCTCACTTGGGCTTCTTAAAAGGTGGTAACCCTATTCAGCGCCCCCAGACCTGTTTGTGCCGAGAGCCACAGCATGATATTTAGCCAGCAAGATGCAAATGAGGCATGCAAGGCACTAAGGGCCATATGCATGCCCATTACAGGCTAATTTGCATAGGAAGTGGGGGGCAGGTTTGCACCTTCCTGTGGCCATCCACTACATCTGGCATGTCTATGTAACTGTAGCCTCCCAGGTTGTACCTGAAAATAGGCATATATTTGTTTAGTGTCTTACCTGGTTAGTAAAAGCTAAATAAAATAAATGATAGCAATGACACTCCCACACCCCAAACACCCATCCCTGCAAGTTACAAGTCCTCCCAGAGTATCCAGTGGTGCCCCCTCTACCCTTCAGTTGTCTGTCACCAGTACATTCACATACTCGCTTAGTGGCACCCTCTGGTCACCCACCCCCAATTGTGTAGATATCTCTTGTGTCTAGTGGCACCCCACCCTCTGATCCCCATCTCCCCTAATTGCTAGATATTCCCTGGTGTCTAGTGGCACCCCCTGCCCTCCGTCACCTGTCCCCTTAAATGCAAGATAGTCCCTGGTGTCTAGTGGCACCTCCTGCCCCTGATTCCTGTTACTGTAATTGCAAGCTATTCCTTGGTGCCTAGTGACATTCTCTAATCCCCATCCTTGTAAGTTCGAGATATTCCCGGTGCTGAGTGCCACCCTAGTCCAATCCCTGTTTCGTGGTGCAAGATATCCCTGGTGTCTAGTGGCACCCCCACCCTCAGTCCCTGTCCCTGTGGTGCTAGATATTCCCTGGTATCTGGTGGCACCTTGCCCTCTGATCCTCGTCCCTGTAAGTGTGAGATATTCCTTGGTGTCTAGTGGCACCCCACCCTCCAATCGCCCACCACTGCAGACCCAATTATTATCTTGGTGTTCATGGAACCTCCACCCTCTGATTGCCTGCCTCACATTAACAAGGTTTTCCCTGGGGTCCGGGTGGCATCCCAACCCCGAGCACCTATCCCAGTTGACAGCCTGAATTTCGGTGTTCAGCGGCCCCCCTGAGCTGAGCCCACCATTCTCGTTACCCCTCCCCACACTGTCACTGGTGCCATGTGAGGGATCTAATATGGTGACTGCCCCAGACCTCCTCCTCACCACCTCGGCCAGACACCATATGGATTGACAGGAGCAGCCCACGCTTTCTGTAATTCCATATGGCAGGCAGCTGAGGTGGTGAGAAGGGGCTGTGCTGATTATCATATTGGATTCACCATGTGGCACCAGTGACAGAGGTAAGGAGGGGTGCAGGGTGGTGTGCTTGGTGGGGCCAGTGCGATAGGGGTCACTAGACACTGGGGACTACAGGCTCTCATCTGGTGCAGTTGCTCAGGTGGGAGGTGCCACTAGGCAGCAGAAAACCTTGATAATATGGCAGTGGGCAGTTGGAGGGTGGGGTTCCACTAGAGACCTGGGACATCATTTGAGCACTGCGTCAGCCGGTGATCTGAGGGCGGGGGGTGCCACCACACACCAGGGAATATTTAGCACTTACGGGATCAGAGGCAATGGGTGTCAGTAGACAGCAGGGATTTCTCACAATTATGGGGACAGGGATTGGAGGACGGGTGCCACTAGACACAAGGGAAACACAATCATTAACCTGGATGAGCAATCGGACTGGTGGGGTGCTACTAGATACCAAGGCATCCATAGATACAATGGGCTGGAGTTGGTGGGTGAGGGGCGGCTGGCTGCAGTACCACAGTTTGCCACCAGGGCCTTGCACCTCATTAAGTCAGGGTTTGCAAAGGCAGCAACTTGTGCCCGCTCAGGTGTCATTTACTGCCTGTGCAAACCTTTCAGTTTCACTGCACCTGTATGCAGGGGCTGAACCCCTAATTCGCTGTGGGCACAGTGGTAACTTAGCCTGGTGCTAGCGGGTTTGCTTGCACTGTGGGGTATCTGAACAGAGGCCCCACTCACAAATTGGGAGCAAAACCTGGTTAGCACAGGCAAACACCCTATAGCACCTGGGCTGTTTTGAATATCTGACCCTGAGTTATGTGTTAATATGGCCAACGATCACTCTAATGTGCAGCCCTGCAAGACATCTGAGTTGTGTGTGTAATAGGCCACAGGACCACTATGGTTGTAAGAATGGTCTGATGTGCATTCTTACGACATGAGAACTGCAAATCAAAGATGAGCAGTTCTGATACCTAAGAATCTAAATGAGACAGAAGCCCAATGGTGCGGAGGGCTGAGATGCTATGGCACCACAACTGCCACCATGCCCGGTGATCTGGCTTAGAAACTGACCAGGGTCACTCGGCGGCCAGCTGCAGGAAGGAGGATCAAGTGTCCAGAGACTGCCTCCTTCGTGAGGTGGGAGTATACTGCTGTTTGGCTTCCATCCAAATGAAGCTAGCTGGCAAACAAACAGCTCTCATGTTCATTGGCCAGGATGTAGGTGCTGAGGCATACATCATCTTCAAGCTGTGTATGTGTGTGTGATTGCCCATGGGCTGGCCTGAGTAAGCGAGATGCAGGAAAAATCCTCTGTTGCAGGATTATCCCACCACCTTTGCTGGCTCTGCACCACTTATTGGGACCCACCCACCCAATGAGTTAATAAACAGTGGGTGCCCTGGGCATGGTAGGTGATGGAGCTGGGTCATGGGGAAAGGGGTTTCTGGCGGCAGAGGGCGTAAATTGAAATAAAAAAAAGAATGTAAGTGAGATCACTCTTGTAAATTTTAAAAGTGGTTTCGTCACCATATAAATATATTAGCCTGGGTAGGCAGCACTACAGCATCCTCACCTCAAGCTGGTAGTGGTGCTGCATGGCAGCACCTTCCTGTGAGCCTCAGCCCATCCAGCTGGCCCCTGAACTCCACTAACCAGCGTTGCATTGCAGTGCACTACACACTGGGTTGACGGTTGGCCATGAACACACTGTTTCTTCATTACTTTTTTAACCTTGTATTTTCAACATAGTGTTTTTATGACCCTCCTTCTAAACATGGCAGGTGTCAATTACAAAATAATGGCCAAAATGTCATTTTGCATCACAAGTGTGAAAAGATTCTTTGGGTAAAATTTGAAAATGATACCAGTCCTGTTCATGAGATGGGTGAAAAAATAGCTGTGTTGAAATGTGGGGTCAAAAATATTGAAAATTACCAAAACTGTAAGTAAACATAGAAAATTGAAATGTTCATTCATAACTTGGCCATTTTAACATAGTTTTTATACAATGTTAAATATAGTCTTATGATCCCACCTCATGAGTCTGGTAAGTGATTTTTTAATACCACCTGAAAACTGATTTTGCAAAGTGACTGCAAAATCACCTTTCAACACAGATTACAAAAATGTCCCTCTCTTTCATGAGGTGTTGTCCCAAAAAACATTTGTTGAAAATTTGGTGAAAAAATATTTAAAATGTGATGAAGTTATGAATAAAGTTCAGAATGCATTGCAAATACTGCAATGGACCCTCAGCAAGGTGTGCCCAGGCTGTGCACATGACGCTGCCACCACTTTTAGTAAACAGGTACAGTAAGATAAATTGCAGTTCTGGTGCAAGTGCTGAGACCCTACAATTGACCAGACCACAAGGGCTTCAGCTCTTGGTGGGCTCGGTAGAAATCACTAATTTCTGTACCACATCGGGAGTCAATAATGAGCCCAAGTTTAACAGAATAACGCAGCTTTATTAACAACCAGCCACCTCAAGAAAGAGGGTTAGTGCAATGTCGACTTTAAACACGGCCTTCTTTCATGCCTCCTAGGCAAGCCAACAGCTTTCAGGGACACCACCTTCTCTGGCAACTAGTTCCACTTGGCCAGCACTCTCCCAGTGAAAAAGTGCCTCCTCTCTCTCTCTTGACTCTACCCCTGCCAGTTTTAGGCTATGACCATTAGTGGACATGTTCCCAATAAGGCTGAAGAGGCCCTAAGTGTTAATACTATTAAGGTCCTTGAAGGTCTTGATCATGTCCTCTACTTCTGTCCTGCAGTACACATTGAGCCTCTGCATAGGTGATACCCTGTTGGCCCTGGATCATCTTCATTTCCTTCTTTGGACTGTTTCCAGCAAGTTAATGTTGTTACACTTGGTCCCTACACCCTCACTGGCAACCCACTGTGCACCGCTGACAATATTTATTGTGTTATACCTATAATATTTAGGGCGTTGGTACTTACCGATAAGAGCAAGTTACCAGAGATACAATTGTGATTATTACTAATATTATTACTATGCTTATTATGGAAACGCATAAGTAATCTTTTTTTTTTCATTTTTGTTGACCGGTGAAGGCGCTAGACAAATCCTGCCTATTTTCAGGCACACCGGGGAGGGGATACAGATGAATGCCAACTGACCTTGAACCAGATTAAGCTGTTGGTGGTATTTTAGTGAATGAGGAAAATTTGCCAAGACACCGGGAAATTCCCCTACTTTTTTCGATAAGTGCCATGGGATCTTTAACATCCACCTGAACTACCACCAATCCAGACAGATGGGACCACGGTTTAATGTCTCATCCGAAGACGGCACCTCAGAAGTGCAGCACCCTCTCATCCTGCACTACAGTGTCAGTACTGGGATATTAACCCATGCCAGATGTGGGAACTGAACCCACAGCCCTCTGATATCCCGGCTCAGAGGCGAGTGTGCTACCTACTGAGCCACTGTGCCGAGAATACATTTCTGTTTTCTTTGTATATTCTTCTGAGAAGTCATTATATAGCCTACACTGTCATCATGCAGATTTCAGTGACACCGCACTTATTTTCTGTATTTTGTATGAGTTCTTAGTTTTCATTTTAGCTGATTTTACACTTTTGTATATCTCTAGCCACACTGTGAGCTACCTAACTTTTGGCCAATAGGGCCTATTTTATGTATCTAACTCTTGCATGCAGTAATAGTTGCTATGGTAATTATCATGGTATATAACCTGTTGCATTATGTTTTCTCACTGAGACCGCTTTTCATACCCTGGGTATTGGGAAACTCTGGCACCAGTGTCTATTTGGTAAGACCTGTTTTTAGGGCATAAGTCTGCTTTTGTGTAATAAACAAGTTTATTACTGCATATGCTGCTTGTCTGTTGTTTCTTCTAGTTTATTACCACCAAGAACCTGAGAAGGTCTTAGACCCCTGACATTATTGCTGACCATGTGCAGGTGGTCTGAACTAGAGAAGATTCTCTGTTTGCTGGCTTTTCCTGAGGGTTGTCAGTAGGTGTACACACATGTACCACCTCACCACTGTTTTTCACTCCGTAGCATTGTGTAAAGTCTGGCTGCTTACTGGGCAAGGTTGATGACATCTCACCTTATTCAAATGCAGTTTTGAGTTGCAGGATTGCATGAGTGCAGACGCCCGACCGTCTGTTTGGTTCAACCACTGTGGATCAATACACGGCAGGGTAAACCACTGATGGGTTCACTTGGGTTTCCCAACCTTTTCTACCATGTCATATATCTGGCGCAGATCTGAGACTTGATGTCTCTAACTTTCTCGCTTCCATGGAGGCTGGAGCAATATTTTACTGGATGCGAAAACTCCGATAACTCCCATACTGGGGATCTCAACCCAGTACTCAGTGGTGAGATAAACAGCCAAAAGCGTGATTCTAAAGGGCTGTTGGTCACAGCTCTCTATACTGCTATGGAAGCATCCGAGGTGAAGTTTAATTCCTTGAACCACAACGCTCATCTCTTAAAGGTGATAGGAAGTGTTTTATACCTTTAGATGCCCTTCAGTTCTTTTATTGGATACCCAGTATTCTGATATACTTTTGACCTTTTTGTTAAATTACTAATCTAATTTTGTTGCTTTTGTAACTACCCTGAAGCCCTCTATGCTCAGCAGTTGCTTCTGTCTCTTTCATAGTGCCTGAACATTTCAGAAATCACAAACTCCTTTCCAGGCCATTCAGATGAATGGCATGGAATGGAGTCTGTGATGTCATAAAATGTTTTAGAGATATGAAAATCAAGAGCAGTAGCTGGTGAGGAGAGTGGAACTCAATGTAGATCTGAGGGCACCCCAAAGCTACATTATTTATTTATCAAAAATCATCAAAGCATATCAGAATACATAACTAGCATGGAAAGAAAGATGGAAAGGCAGTTAAATATACAAAAATAATTTCCATCTCCTCTAAGAAAGAGATAGGCTTGCAGGCATCTAAATGTCTTAGGAAACAGCAGAGACTGGAAGAGGAACTTCAGTCCCTCATAGCAAGAATGAGACTCTTTATGCATTGTACTGTACAGAATAATGATCGCGAGTTATGCTTGTTGAGAGAGGATTGTGACAGGTTGAAGCAGGATAAGAGGCAGGTTTTGCAAATGAATGATTTTTGAGTGAGAGAATGAGTCTTTGCATAAGGAGAATGAGGAGTTGAGAGACGATTGGACATGGGTAAGTGATGAGTTGGATAGAGAGCTTATGGACAAGTGCATTGAGCACCATGTATAGAGTGTTACAGAAAGAGGTTGCAAAGGGTGTTGGCCAGAACAGTGCAAATGTTAGTCACATATAGTGCAGAGCTAAGATGGCAAAACTGCATCATCAGCGAGAGGTACTGGCTGGTCACGCCAAAGCAATGGGTGAGTTCCATTACACACCCATCGACCTTCCATCATCCAGAGATGACAATTCTGATGATGACAGCAGCCAAGATGGCACCCAGTCCCAGTCCCGCCTCAATATGGCACTTCCCACAGCCATTCACAAGATGGCATCTCCTACACTGTAATAGCGACCCTACGTCATGAGAAATATGGCGACTCTCATGTCCGATGCCAAGATGGCGACCTCATCATGGGGGAGGTCGAGGTCTAGCCCTCGACTGCCATCTTGAAAAGGTGGGCAAAACAGAGATCAATTAGATGATCAAGACAGCCCTTGCTAGGACACAGATAACAGAGGAGCAAAGACAGGTCTTCTGGAAATACATGGAAACCATGCTGAAGGAAGCCGCCACGTAGCAGTCACTTGTCCATGCTGTGGCTGATGCCACAGCGGAGGCCACCCTTCATGGTGCACACTCCAACAACCTTTTCCTGATCTGTGTCCCGTAGTTCAGAACAGTCCCCTTCATGCGCTCACTCTGTACAGCAGATCGCTGACAGCATAGGCCACATGACCCCAAATGACAATCTCAGCTGTCATTTGGAAAAGTTTGTTCCAAATGCGAGATGCTCTGTCTACCGCGGCTACCAGTACAGATCCTCCAGCAGACTGTAGACTCCAGCCTCTGGGCAAAACTCTCAGAGGACGTCCACCAAGCCACGGATGCAACTTTTGATGACTTCGTCAGGAACTCATTGCCGCACTCCCCGGGCATGGTTGGCATTATGTTGGCCTATCCTGTTAAACAGTATGCCAAGGAAAATCCAACATCATACCTTCAGAGGTTATGGTTGGCCTACTGTACTGGCAAGGGGCTCTCAAAGAGATAGTCGACAGAGACCAAATTGAATACAAGACCTTGTTCATTTGGTACATGATTTTGGCCGTGTGTGACAGGGACAAGCCCATGGTTTTTCCCAGAACCTAAAAATTTTCAGACATTCTTGTGAGAACGGAGCGCTTTCTACCAGCTTTACCTCTGAGATTTGAATTCTGGCTCAAATGCCAACGTGGCTGCGGTACAACCTGCCAGTGAGCCCACAACTCACTACACGGTGGAGGGCAAGGCCCAGGACAATAAGGCAGTGCCCGCTGATGACAAACAGACCTATAAGATGGGAGGAAACCACAACAGGAATAGAATAGACAAAGAAATTGAATAACCCTAATTCCAATCAGAATGACAACTGGTGCAATCAAAATTATTGACAAGGCCCTTCCTACCATGATGTAGTAGAGGAGAATAACAACTCTGCACACTCCTCGGGAAAGTCCAATCAGTGGCCGAGTCTATCCCAAGGCAGACTGTTGCAGCATTAGCTCCAGAAAACCCAGTCTCTACTAGTACAAGGAGATAATGGAACCTCCTCTGGCTTGGCTGCGCAGGCCCTAATTCTGAGGCCTTTGTCCATTGCAGCTACTTCTAGTACCCAGGCTTCCTGTATCCTATGCAGTACCTGAAGATACCCTGCTGGCATACATTTTCTAAAACCACCTGAAGACAGCAGTAATAGCTCAGATTGACAATTACAGGCCCCATTCCATATTATGAATAGTATTACTATTGACACAAATGGGCAGCCTTGTACTAAGGCCACGGTCGGGGCCACCAAATTGTTGTACTGTTAGATACAGATGTGGCTGTATCTGTACTACATGATAAGGATCCAGCTAACTCCTCTTGGTCCACTGGATGGAGGACCAATGCTCAAGGTGTGAATGGCACTAGATTGCCTACCTACAGCTCTATTGTACTCTCCGTGGTGTTGGGTACCCTCAACATGAATCACACTTTTGACCTAATGGTATTACATCATCACCCCAGTATCCTAGTAATTGATTTCCTAGCACTACACAGCTGTATAGTGGACCTGGCCAATTGACTTTTGTTCCAAATCAGAGGACAATATTATACTTTCATGATTCTTGATTCCCACGTAGGCCGCCATTGCCATCAATGACAAGGAATATGACATCATAGCTCTATTCCAGACACATGAATTCTTCAAAGAACTGTTACTCTTTCTACAGAAGCACCTTGATATTTTTGCAACACACAAACTTGACTGTGGGAGAATACAAACCATCATTGAGTTCCAGACCCTGAACATGACAGGAAAAGGCAGTACCCCTTTCCTGCAGAGGACTTATCTTCACACAGAGAAGCCATTCAAGTCACTTCTACGGTAGGTGTGATCAGGCCTTGTGTCTCCACCCTCAACTCACCCATCTGGCCAGTGAAAAGCCCAATGGATCTTGGAGACTCACTGTTGACTATAGGAGTTAATCAAGTCACTTCTAGAGGCTCCTCCAGTAGCCTCAGCACCAGATGTGCTCAAATTGCTAACAGCAGATCATAAGTGGTTTAACACCTTTGGTATCTCCAATGGGTTTTGGTCACTGCCACTTGCTCAGGAATGCCAATACAAGTTTGCTTTCACCTTTGAGGGTCATCAACCACATGGACCTGCCTCCTGCAGGGCTTTCACAATAGCCCTCCTCTTCCATCTACACATGATGGACACCTTACAGGGTTTTGCTGCCCCACAATGTCTTCTGCAGTATGTGGATGACTTACTCTTTGCAACCGCCACTAAGGAGCAACATTTTGACCTTCTTGATAAGTTACTGACTCTCTTACAGGGAGCAAGCCTCAAGTGAAACCTGGTAAACCACTATTGTACCAGAAATAGGTTATCTTCCTTGGTCTGTGTATCACAGAACAAAGCAGAAGCCTCGGACTACAAGAAGATCCAAGGCCTCCAAGATTTGCCATTCCCTACCAGTGTGGCAACACTGACGCTTACTAGAATGGTCAGCTATTCCAGGAATTTAATTTTGACTTTGTGCAAAGGTCACCCTCTATATGAGGTTTTGAAAAGGATGTCCCCTGGACTTGGGGTCCCATTCACACCAATTCTGTGACCCTTCTGAAACAGGCTCTACCGCCTGCTCCAGCATTGGTTAACCCCAATCCAGCATTAGCCTTCCATCAATGATCAGCTACTTCAGACATTGCCATGTTCAGTACTTGCTGAAAAGGTTAATGACATTTGAGACCTATTGCTTGTGCTTCCAGATGCTGTACCCAGTGGAACAGAAGTACAATCTTTGTGAAATACCCTTCTGGCTACCTACTGGGCTGTTAAGCACTTTCTGTACATTATTGGGTATTCATCCATAATTCTGCACATCAATCACACCCCACAAACTTTCTGCTGTCAGAGTGAATGATGGCTCTGTATCTAATACCAGATTTACTCACTGGTCTCTTCTCCTCCAGGACTGTGACATACAGGTCCACGCTGCCAAATGCCCTGAATTTTAGCCCATGGTCTTCTGTAGCAAGGAAACCCATGATTGCTCATTCCAGCCTCCTGATTTGCCTAATCCAGGACCATTTCTTCCCACTACTCCATAACTCCTTTGACACTTCCTGGTCATGTCTTTACTGATGGCTCTGCCTAGTATTACCAAGGAGAACAGCTAGCTAAATTTGGAGTGCTCATCATGTACCCTAATGGTAACACTGTCCATGCATCTAAACACTGCAGTGTTGTATCTTTTCAGCATGCAGAACTGGCAGCTGTGGCCTGTGCCCTTGAACTAATACACCATGGTACCACATATACCATTATCTTTATAGACTCTAACTGGGTCTGTTGCTCCATAACTGAATTCTTATGGTTCTGGGAGAAGAACTCCTTCACCTCTTCTGATGCCACCCCTGTGAAATACAAAGCATCTTTGTATACAGTCACGCCTGACTCAACAGTTTAAGAACAAGCTGTTCATTCACAAGGTGAAGACCCATTCAAAGTCTGATCCATACCACATTTTTAATGATCGAGAAAACACTCTTGCAAAAGAGGGTGCTCAGGGTGGGACACGTGAGATATGGCTTATCCTTTATCTCTGGCAGCTATACACATAGCTGCTACGAGAAAGAAGAAATGAGTCTTTGTGCCACTGGACTTGTCCACAGCACAAAAATCTTATCCTCAGCTGAAAGAAGTGTTCAGATTGCTAGACAAAGGAACTGAACAAGAACTGCTGAACAACAACCCCTACAAAAGATATGCAGACAAACTGCATCTATCACATGACAATAAGCTGATATGGTAGCAGCCTGACGACCTGAACCACAGGTTGTGGATAGTTTCCAAATCATTGGGATCTGAGTTCATTCATCAGGTCCATGACACCCTGGCTGGTGGATACCAGGGGTGGAAAATACAGTCCAAAGACTGAAATCTGTGTTTTGGTGGCCAGACATCACTAGAGATGTTAAACATTACATCCATAATTGTTTAGTTTGTGCGGAGGACAATCCTGCTGCAACCAAAAGGAATGTTAAATTACTTTCCCAGAGACAATCTGGTTTCATTGGCCCTCTGACCACCACCACCAGCAGGAACAACAAGTACGCCCTTGTGGCCACTGACCTATTCTCCAAATGGGTCGAGGCTTTTCCCACTCAACAATGCACAGCGAAGGCAACTGGTAGGACAATTGTTTTCTAGGTGTAGTCTACCTCTTAAGGTAGACTTTGATCAAGGAACCAGCTTTACAGGTGAGTTGATGCAAACACTCAAACTTCTTGGTGTCCACCAGAAGTTTCACATTCCTAAGATCCTCAATCTTCAGGTCAGGTAGAGACCCAATAAATGGATAAAGCAAATGCTATCTAAATTTATTGAGGACAATCTCAAGGACTGGGATTCTCTTTGCCTTTACTCTTTATGGCAATTAGGTACTCCTTAGCCACCACCCAGTGCACACCCTTGAGGTGATAACTGGTAGAACCATGAGATTACCTGAGCACCTGTCAATTGGTCTGAACACACCCACTGCAGACAGTGTCCGTGGACATATGTGCAAAACTCAGAAATGTTTTCAATTGTTTAACGAGGAGAGACACACTAAACTGAAAGCTTGTTTACAGGTGCGACCGGGGAGCATAAGGAAGTTAAGTGACTTGCTCAGGGTCACGCAGTATGCAAGTGGGGACTGTGGGATTCAAACCCACGTCTCCAGATTTGCATCACAGAGCCTTAAACCACTGTGCTATACTGCCTCCTGAGAGATGACATCATCAAGATCCACTTGTGTTATACATCATATGGGCAAAGCCCATCAGCAATCTAAGATTCACCTTGACAAACATGCACAAGTGGTGGATTGGCAAGTCAGAGACTAGGTAATGGTACTCAGATTTGCACGCCCTACTCACCCTTCTCCAATAAGTGGGAAGGACCCTACCCCATCATTAACAAACTCAGTCCCACAGTCTACCAAGTTAGACTTACCAACCAGAAGAAATCTACTGATAAATGGCTGCATGCTAATCAGCTCAAATTGTACAAAGGAGAATAATTACTTTTCCTAACCCCATTGGGCAGAATAGTACCTACTGACCTTTTCTTTCTTTCTTACACATACCTACACAAGATGGCTACCTTGCATTTGATCCTTCTTCTAGAAGCGCCCTTTGTCCATGGCAATGATATGAAAACTATATATCACTGTTCAAGAAGGCATGGATGCCTACCTGACCGCCATGGTTGTAGCACCTGACAAATCATCCTCCAAATTGAATGGCAAACTGATACATAGATACATAGATACATAGATACATAGATACATAGATACATAGACAGTGTCGGCAGATAAGGGCCTATGGCCACCCAGTCTGCCCATTTGAGCTTGTAAGTTCAGTTTATGTTTTCCTAGAAGTCTGTTGCCACTTACCCCTGGCCTCCAGAATTCCTTTATGTCTATCCCATGCATTCTTAAATTCCATGATTGTTTCAGCCCCCACCACTTCCTCTGGCAGGGTCTTCCACTTGTCCACCACCTCGCTCTGTGAAGAAATTCTTCCTCATGTTTCCTCTGAATCGTCCCTCCTCCAACTTCATCCCATGCCCTCTAGTCCTGGTACATCTTTTTCGCTTAAAAATAGTGTATTCCTGCACCCTGTTCCTCCCTGTGAGATACTTGTATGTCTCTATATCATCTCTCTCCCTCCTCTCCTCCAGGGAGTACATGTTCAGTTCCTTCAGCCTGTCTTCATAGGACTTGTGATGCAATCCATGCACCATCTTTGTTGCCGCCCTCTCAACCTTCTCTACCCTGTCTAAGTCCTTACATAGGTAAGGTCTCCAGAACTGTACACTGTACTCCAGGTGGGGCCTCACTAGTGTCTTGTATAGCGGAATTATGACCTCCTTTTCCTGCTGGTGATGTCCCTGCCTATACATCCCAGCATCCTATTTGCTTTACCTGCTGCCTTGTCACACTGTTTCCTTACCTTGAGGTCATCAGAGATGATAACCCCAAGATCCCTTTCCTGTTTGGTGCATGCTATATCCTCACCCCCAACTGATATATTGTGCCAGGGTTTTTGTGCCCCATGCATTATCTTGCACTTCTTTGCATTGAATTTCAACTGCCAAACCCTTGACCATTCTTCAAGTTTCTACAGGTCCTTCTCATTCTGTCTACACCCTCTGGTGTCTACTCTGTTACAGAGCTTTGTGTCATCAGCGAACAGTGAAATTCTGCCTTCTAGGTCCTGCGCAATGTCACTGATGAAGATGTTGAATAGGACCGTCCCAGCACTGATCCCTGTGGTACCCACTGGTCACTCTTCCCTCTGTGGAGTGACAGCCATTTACCACCACCCTCTGTGTCCTGCCACCCAGCCAGTTACCTACCCACCACACTACTGTCCTGCCCACACCCATATTCCTCAGTTTGTGTAGTAGTCTTCTATGTGGCACAGTGTCAAAGGCCTTGCTGAAGTCCAGATAGGCCATGTCCACTGCCCTCCCTGATCCACCTCCCTAGTCACCCAGTCAAAAATTCAATGAGGTTGGTCTGACATGACCTCCCCTGGTGAAACCATGCTGCCTTGGGTCCTGTAGTCCATTGACAAGCAGATGTTCCACCAATCTCTCCTTCAGTAGTGCTTCCATGATCTTCCCCACTACCTAGGTGAGGCTGACTGGTCTGTAGTTCCTGCTTCCTCTTTGTTCCCACTTTTGTATAAGGGACTACATCTGCTGTCCTCCAGTCTTTGGGTACCTCCCTGTTTCCAGTGATTGGCTAAACAGGATAGCCAGAGGTTCAGCCACCACCTCTCTTAGTTCTTTAAGGACCCTGGGGCACCCCATCTGGCCCCATTGCTTTATCAACTCTTATTACTTCCAGTTCTTCAGGACCCTTTCTCGTGTAAAGGGACTTGTGTCCATTTCGTATCATTCCCACCCTTGTACTCCCTTCAGACCCATTACCCTCCTCTTCCTCAGTAAAGACTGAGCAGAAATACTGTTCAATATGTCAGCTTTACTGTTGTCATCCTCCACACAGCCCCATCCTACCCCTTCAGTCTCACTATCCCTCCCTTTGTTTTTCTTTTTCACTTATGTACCTGTAAAAGGTTTTGTTCCTCTACCCACTGATTTTGCAATGTGTTCTGTCTGAGCTTTGGCTTCCTTACTGACCTCCCTGCCTCCCTTTGCTTCTCCTGGTACTTCTCCCTATCCCTTCTGCCTGTGTCTTTTTGTATTGCCTGAATGCAATCTTTTGGCTTTCACTTTCTTTGCTACCTCTTTGGAAACCATAATGGTCTCCTCTTCCTTTTCCTCTTGCTAACCTGCTTAATGCATAATTCTGTTGTTCTTGTAATCCCATTTTAAATACTGCCCACTGTTCCTCAACCCCTGATTCCTGTCCCATTCCCTTAATGCCTCTTTCAAGTATCTCCCATTTTCCCAAAGTCTGCCCCCTAAAATCCAGGATACGTGTTTTTGTGTGGTTTGGTTCTGCTCTTTCTGTGATTTCAAACCACAATGACTGGTGGTCACTGTTCCTAGGTGCTCCCCACTGTTACCCCATCACACTGTCCCTGTTTGTGAGCGCAAGGTTCAGTATTGCCTTCTGCCGAGTTGGTTCCATGACCAGTTGCTTGAGGAAGGCACCCTGAAGGAGTACAGGATAAATCTGCTCCTAGTTGATGCTGCTGCTGGGATGCTCCAGTCCACGTCTGGAATATTGAAGTCTCCAACCAGTACTACTCACTCTTGTCTGCCATCCTTTGGATGGCTAGCATCAACTCCTATCTGTTTCTTCCTCCTGGGCTGGTGGTCTGTAGACCACACCTGTGCGGATGGCTGTCCCCATTTTCCTTTCCAGCTAACCCACAGTTCTCTCCCATTTTGTTCCTCCTGGATCTCTGTGGCCCTTATGTCATTTTTCACATACAGTGCCACTCCTCCCCTTCCTGCCTGCTCTGTCTCTTCTGAATATGTTGTAGCCAGGTATGGCCATCTCCCAGTCATGGTTATCATTACACCAGGTTTCAGTGATGGCCACAATGTCCAGGTCTGACTGCACCATGACAGCCTCCAGATCCATCTTGTTGCTAAGGCTCCTGGCATTTGCACACATGGCTTTCCATGATTTGACCTCCTAGACTGTTTCGCTGTTCTACTCCAGCCCCTTCCTTGGTTGTCCTTTATCCCTGGTTCTCCTTGCTGTCTGCCCTTTGGCTGAATTTTGCCCCTTTCTGCCTATCCACCTCTTGGGCACTAATCTCTGTCTTTTGCACACTGCTTTGAAGAGATAGCCACCTCTGGTTCACTGGTTCCACTGCTAGCTGTGGGGTGAGCAAGTGGTACCCTCCTTGCTGGCCTGCCACCCTTTGCTAGTTTAAATGCTTGTCAATGTAGCATTTAAACTTATCATTGAGTGCTTGATTCCCTCCAGGATGGATGCAGGCCATCAGGCTTGAACAAACCTCCATCCCTCCAGGTGGGTCCCCAGTCAACAATGAATCCAAACCCTTCCTTACAGCACCAGTTCTTCAACCATGAGTTAAAGTTCCTGGTGCATGCACTCTATGCTGTCCCTTGCCTCTCTGAGGTAGTACCTCTGAGAAAGTGACAGAATTAGCTACTTGCTTGAGACCCCTCCCAATTTCCTAAACTCTTCCTGAACTTCCTTTGGCTCCCCATTTGCCAGGTCATTAGTACCTAGGTGGATAATGACATCCAGCTCACCCTCCCGTCTTGCCTTCCCAGTGATCCCCAGGATCTTCCTTCCATCCTCCATGCCGTGGCACCTGGTAGGCACCTCACCTCCTGTCCTCCCCTCTTGTGTTCCTAACTGGATCCCTCTTATGATGGAGTCCCCCACCAGGATTCGCTCTCCTCCTCCTCTGGGGTCCACTGCTTTCCCGCTGAGGTCACCTCCTTGGCTAACCTCTACATCCTTTCCTTCCTCTTCTCTGGGTACCTCTATTTGGTTGTCCTCGTTTGCCAGTGTGGCATATGAGTTCTTGAATGGAATAGGATCTGGGATCTGCCTCTGCCTGACCACTCTAACCCTCCCTGAGTCCACTGTCATCCAAGTTCTCCTCGTTATCAGCATCCTTTGAGGCAGTTGCATTGGACTGGGTGGTCTCTGGATAGGGGTGATGGTACTCTGACCCAGTTTACTTCCACTCTGAGACTGGCTACCTCATCCCACAGTCCATAGAGATGCATGCAGATGGGCAGCACCTCAGTGTCCAGAAGGTCTGCCTGAATATGGCTGCCCCACAGCCACTGCATTGTACCACTCCCACATTATACTGCAATTATACTGCTATTCCACTACTTGTCTGCTATTGAAGCTCTCCTAGTTCCCTTTTTATTAATTTACTGTCCTAAAAATCCTGCTACTGATCCTCAGATAATTTTCTTTAAAAGAAAAAAAAACAATAAATAAATAAATGAGTCAAACACTTTGCGTGCTGAGGGTGGGCTTCTTCCCCTTATGCTCCTCCTACTTTACACCCTTGCTATAGCCTGTGTCATGGACAGACACTTCCTGTTGCCCACCTTTACAAAGGCACCTTCCAAGGATGGCCCAATACCAGAATCACCCCAAATGGTGCCCTGTCTATCCACCGGTCCAATTACAGATATTATGGTCTATACAACCTTACTGCTTTGATTGAGTCCCACCTTTTGTGATAAATGCCAGAAGACTCTGCAAGAGACTTTTG
The DNA here is from genome assembly GCA_016271365.2 of Neoceratodus forsteri. Taxonomy (NCBI): domain Eukaryota; kingdom Metazoa; phylum Chordata; order Ceratodontiformes; family Ceratodontidae; genus Neoceratodus; species Neoceratodus forsteri. The sequence goes on along the minus strand of CM057455.1, from coordinate 815,027,940 downwards.
TGTTCGCAATTACATGGCTACAGCAGCTATGTTTCTGTCTGCAGTACCCCTACTGAAGCAGTAGAACTTACTGACTGTCCCACACAGGAACTTGGACCACCTAGAGGTCTCACTGCCACCTCACTTCCAGGCAAACTTGTGAACAATGTGCAGTTTATGATCATTCCTATAATTTTAATCTCCACATTGAATATGGCTAAATTTGGTATGTGTTCCAAAACTATCCGTCTAGGTTTTTCAGCATTATGCTTTTAGATAGTCTTGCAGCATATCAGACATGCATACAAGACCCTGTGGCTGATCCAATACTACTGATCCAGGACCATTTCTTCCGCTTCTCCATAACTCCTTTTTGACACTTCCCTGTGTCATGTCTTTACTGATGGCTCTGCCTAGTATTACCAAGGAGAACAGATAGCTGATTTGGAGTGCTCATCTTGTACCCTAATGGTAACACTGTCCACGCATCCAAACGCTGCAGTGTTGAGCATTTAGGATTATTCAGGTCTAGACCTAATCCCAACAACAAGAAACCTTCCTCATCATGCATTTGGCGTGCCACTACTGATTTCACTGGTGCAACTGGCACCATATCTGGACTCTTTGATCTGGCATGTCCATCTGAACTGCACACATTGTTGCCATTGAAAGCCAAACAGTTAAATTCCAGACTGGGATGAAGAATGATGTTTTACCCTTTATTGCATGGTGTAGATGGGCTTAGGAAGAGTGATACACTGTGTACAATATGCATGACATTACTAAAAGTTTTAATGACTCTAAGAATAAAATCAGTGAACTTGTTTTCCAGAATAACAAGGAGGCAGACAACAATATATTGCCAGGGAACTTTTATGTTCTGCCTATGGCTCTTATGTCATAACCACTATCAATAATCTCTCCAGGATTTGGAATCTGGACATATTCCAGATATTATCCATGATAGAAGACTGGCTAAATGGTACTGTCCACATTGTCGATCCACTGTTTGTATTACAGGGTGTATGTCCAGATCTGTTGCTATACCAATGTCTACCGCTAAAAATCTAGGTTATGTCACATGCCATCCCAACATGGGCCCATGCTACACTGCCAACCTGCACCATCCATGACATCGTGTTCAAGGACCTTCATTGTTTCTTTGCCACCTTTTGATCCAGAAACTGCCATCTTCGACAGACTGGCATCCATCCATTCCACTATTCCACTGGGCATCCCGGCGAGGACATCTACGAGAGAGGATCAACCATCCAACTCTTCTGGTCTTCCATCCCACCCTGGAAGCTTGGGTGGTGCCTCATACAGAACCTATTGTGCCAAAGGGATACCACTACTTATGTCGCTGTGATGTATTTGATGACATCAAGCGGTTTGTAGATACTCATTGAACAGCACTGACTGGTCTTTTACTTTGGATTTGAACATTTCTTCAAATGAAACTGGTACTCCTAGGGCTACAGCATCTTAAGCTTCAGCTACATCATCACCAGTGGGCAATACTGGACATCTCTACCAGAACTTCATGAAGAGGTTCATCACTTCACTACAAGACTCACGAATCAATCTTTCACCTGAAGAAATGGATGATTCCTACAGTGAGGGTGTCATATAATTCTGATGGCCAGTATTGTGTGGTTACTAAACATAACTTCTTCTATGGGTCCAAAACTTGTGGTATACGGTTTCCTAATTTCTGTTTTATTCCTCATCAAACTATTGTGATTGGTCATACAGTGATTACTTCTGTTCCCATCCTGGAACCTCACATTATTGATATAGACCCTGAATATTTGCTTTCTCTATCTCAATAGTTACCCAGTTTCAATGTCCATTTTGATCCTGTGACATTGTCATTAAGACACTTTTAGATAGAAAGGATACCCATCTCATCTACATCAGCAATAATATCTCCAAAGCTGGAGAAGCCCTTAACATCCTTATCCAGGATGGTGATTTAAGCACCACACTTTCCAATGCATGGTTAGAGTTAACATTTAAAGGTTTTATCATTCTACAACTGTTTTTCATTATCTTTTGATACTCTTTGCCTATGGATCACTCTCAACAACACCATGAAGAACTCAAATTCCTTTAAAGGCTTGTGCTTCAGGCCTGTAAATGATGGATATTGAACTCACTACTTACCCATTAGTGTTTGCAGGAATGTTTGCAGCCAATCAGAAAATTCCATTTCTCAGACCCTTTTTATAATCAGTGCTAACATTTAGGGCGTTGGTACTTATCATATAAGAGTAAGTTCCCAGAGATATCATTATGATTATTACCAATATAATTACTATGCTTATTAAGGAGCATAAGTAACATGCCGAGAATACATTTCTGTCTTCTTTGTATATTCTTCTGAGAAATCATTGTATAGCCTACACTGCCGTCATGCGGTTTATATGACACCACACTTATTTTCTATATTTTGTATGAGTTCTTTGTTCTCATTTTAGCTGATTTTACACTTTTTGTATATCTCTAGATACACTGTGGAGCCACCTAACTTTTTGGCCAATAGGCATGTTTTTGTATCTAACTCTTGCATGAAGTAATAGTTACTATAGTAATTTTGATAGTATATAACCTGTTGCATTACATTTTCTCACTGAGACCGTCTTCATACTCTGTGTATTGGAAACTCTGGCTCCCAGTGTCTATTTTGGTAAGACCGCTTAGGGCATAAGTCTGCTTTTGTGTAATAAACAAGTTTATTGCCACATATGCCACTTGCCTGTTGTTTCTTCTGCTGGTTTATTACCACCAAGAACCTGAGAAGGGCTTAGACCCCTGACATTATTGGTGACTGTGTGCAGGTGGTCTGAACTATATGAAGATTCATTGTTTGCTGGCTTTTGCCTTGCAGGTAGTAAGTAGGTGTACACACCTGTACCATCTCACCACTGTTTTTCACTCCATAGCATTGTGTAAAGTCTGGCTGCTTTCTGGGCAAGGTTGATGCCATCTCACATTGTTCAACAGCAGTTTTGAGTTGCAGGACGCATGTGAGTGCAGATGCCCGACCATCTGTTTGGTTCAACCACTGTGGATCAATACACAGCAGGATAACCACTGATGGGTTCACTTGGGTTCCCCAACCTTTTCTACCATGTCCAATATCTGCACAGATCTGAGACTTGATTTCTCCAACTTTCTCACTTTCCATGGAGGCTGGAGCAATTTCGTGCTGGATGTGAAAAACTCTGATAACCCTTACTGGAGATCTCAACCCAGTACTCACAGGTGAGACAAACAGCCAAAAGCATGATTCTAAAGGGCTGTTGGTCATAGCTCTCTATGCTGCTATGGAAGCCTCTGAGGTGAGGTTTCATTCTCTTGAACTGCAACACTCAGCTCTTAAAGGTGATAGGAAATGGTTTTATACCTCTAGATGCCCTCTAGTTGTTCTTTTATTGGATACCCAGTATTCTGATATACTTTTGAACTTTCTTGTTAAATTAATAATCTAATTTTGTTGCTTTTGTAACTACCCTGAATCCCTCTCTGTTCAGCAGTTGCTTCTGTCTCTTTTCATACTGCCTGAAATTTCAGAAATCACAAATCCTTTCCAGGCCATTCAGATGAATGGCATGGAATGGGAGTCTGTGATGTCATAGAATGTCGTAGAGATATGAAAATCAAGAGCAGTAGCTGGTGAGAAGAGTGGAACTCAATGTAGATCTAAGGGCACCCCAAAGCTACATTATTTATTTATCAAAAATCATCAAAGCATGTCAGAATACATAACTAGCATGGAAAGGAAGATGGAAAGGCAGTTAAATATACAAAAATAATTTCCTATCTCCTCTAAGAAAGAGATGGGCTTGCAGGCATCTAAATGTCTTAGGAAAGAGCAGAGACTGGAAGAGGAACTTCAGTCCCTGTGTAGCAAGAATGAGACTCTTTTGCATTGTACTGTACAGAATAATGATCGAGTTATGCTTGTTGAGAGAGGATTGTGATAGGTTGAAGCAGAATAAAAGGCAGGTTTTGCAAATGAATGATTTTTTGAGTGAGAGAATGAGTCTTTGCATGGGAGAATGAGGAGTTGAGAGATAATTGGAAATGAGTAAGTGATGAGTTGGATAGAAAGCTTAGGGACAATCTGCGAATTGAGCGCCGCATATAGAGTGTTACAAAAAGGGTTGCAAAGGGTGTTGGCCAGAACAATGCGACAGTTAGTCACATATAATGCAGAGCTAAGATGGTGAAACTGCATCATCAGCAAGAGGTACTGGCTGGTCACATAAAAGCAATGGGCGGGTTTCATTACACACCCATCGACCTTCTGTCATCTGGAGATGATGATTCTGGTGATGACATTAGCCAAGATGGCACCCAGTCCCACTCAATATGGCACTTCTCTGGCCATTCAAAGAATGGCATCTCTCTACACTGTACTAGTGTGACCATACATCATGAGAAATATGGCGACTCCCATGTGAGATGCCAAGATGGTGACCCTCATGATGGGGGAGATCAAGGCCTAGCCCCTCCAATTGCCATCCTGAAAAGGAGGACAAAACGAGATTGATCAGATGATCGAGACTGCCCTTGCTGGTACACAGATGACTGAGAAGCAAGGCAGATCTTCTGGGAACACATGGAAAGCATGTTGAAGGAAGCCACTATTCAGCAGTCACTTGTCCACTCTGTGGCTGATGCTGCCTTCACAGTACACACTCCAACAACCCTTTTTCCTGATCTGAGTCCTGTAGTTCACAACAATCCCTTCAGGTAGCTCTCACCTGTACAGCAGATCGCTGACAACATAGGCCGTCATGATCCCAAATGTCAATCTCAGCTGTCATTTGAAAAAGTTTGTTCAATGTGAGATGCTCTGTCTACCGGTGGGCTACCAAGTACAGATCCTCCAGCAGACTGTAGACCCTGGCCTCTGGGCAAACTTTCAGAAGATGTCCGCCAAGTCACAAATGCAACTTTTGATGACGCGCTGCAGAAGTCATTGATGCACACTCCCCAGGTGTGGTTGCTGTTGTGTTGGCCCATCCTGTTAAACAGTATGCCAAGAAAAGTCCAACATCATACCATCAGAGGTTATGGTTGGCCTACCATACTGGCAAGGGCTCTCACAAGAGATAGCAGACAGAGATCAAATTGAATACCAGACCTTGTTCATTTGGAACATGATTCTGGCTGTGCGTGACAAGGTCAATCCTTGGTTTTCCCCAGAACAGACAAATTCTCAGATGTTCTCATGAGAACGGAGCATGTCTACCGCCTACTGCTGAGATTTGAATTCTGGCTCAAAAGCCAACATAGCTGCGGGTATAACCTGCCAGTGAGCCCACAACTCACTACACAATGGAGGGCAAGGCCCAGGACAATAAGGCAGTGCCCTCTGATGGCAAACAGACCTATAAGATGGGAAACTGCAACAGGAATAGGAACAGACAAAGAAATTGGAACAACCCTAATTCTGATCAGAATGACAACGTGGCAATCAAAATTATCAACAAGGCCCTTCCTACCGTGATGTAGTAGCGAGAATAATAACCTCTGCACACTCCTCAGGAAAGTCCAATCAGTGGTCGAGTCTATCCCAAGGCAGACCATTGCAGTATTAGTTCTGGTAACCCAGTCTCTACTAGGCCAAGGAGATAATGGAACCTCCTCTGGCTAGGCTGCGACAGGCCCTAATTCTGAGGCCTTGTCCATTGCAGCTACTTCTAGTACCCAGGCTTCCTGTATCCAGTTTCAGTTGGTTACCATCTGTATCCCCACCCCAGGTTGCCCCTGAAAAAGGGACTTTTAGTCTCAGTGGGCTTACCCGTCAACAAAATTCTATAAATAAAATCCTATGCAGGACCTGGAAGATACCCTGCTGGCATGCATTTTCAGGAACCGACTGAAGACACCAGTAATAGTTCAGATTGACAATTACAGGCCCCATTCCATATTGTGAACAATATTACTATTGACACAAATGGGTGGCCTTGTACCAAGGCCACTGTTAGGGCTGCCAAATTGTTGTATTGTTAGATACAGACACAGCTGTGTCTGTACTAAATGATGAGGATCCAGCTAACTCCTCTTGGTCCAATGGATGGAGGACCAATGCTCAAGGTGTGGATGGCACTAGATTGTCTACCTACCACTCTGTTGTACTTACATGGTGTTGGGTACCCTCAACATGAATCACCTTTTGACCTTATTTTATTATGTCATCACCCCAGCATCCTAGGAAAGGAATTGATTTCCTAGCACCACATGGCTGTGTATTGACCTGGTCAATTGACTTTTGTTCCAAATCAGAGGATGAATACCATACTGTCATGATTCCTGATTCCCATGTGGTGGCCACCATCACGGTCAATGACAAGGAATATGACATCATGGCTCTATTCCAGACACATGAATTCTTCAAATAACTGTTACCCATTTTCCAGAAGCACCTTGATGTATTTGCAACACACAAACATGATTGTGGGAGAATGCAAACCATCACTGAATTTCAGGCCCTGAACATGACAGGCAAAGGCAGTACCCCTTTCCTGCAGAGGCCTTACCATCACTCAGAGAAACCATTCAGTCACTTCTTCAGCAAGGTGTGACTGGCCTTGTGTCTCCACCCTCAACTCACCTATCTGGCCAGTGAAAAGCCCAGTGGATCTTGAGACTCACTACTGACTATAGGAGGCTTAATCAAGTCACTCCTAACTGCTCTCCTACAGTAGCCTCAGCACCAGATGTGCTCAAATTACAAACACCAGATCATAAGTGATCTAGCCTTGATATCTCCAGTGGGTTTTGGTCAATGCCACTTGCTCAGGAAGCCAATACAAGTTTGCTTTCACCTTTGAGGGTTGTCAGTACACCTGGAACTGCCTCCAGCAGGGCTTTTACAATAGCCCTCCCTCATCCATCTACACATGATGGATGCCTTTCAGGGTTTCTCTGCCCTACAATGTCTTTCTGCAGTGTGTGGGTGACTTACTCTTGGCAACGCTACTAAGGAGCAACATTTTCACCTTCTTGATGAGTTACTGACTCTCTTACAGAGAGCAAGCCTCAAGTGCAATCCTGCAAAAGCACATTTGATCAGAAAGAGTTATCTTCTTGGTCTGCATATCATAGAACAAGGCAGAAGCCTGTCATGCAAGAAGATCCAAGCCCTACCAGTGTGCCAACACTCAGATGTTTCTAGGAATGGTCAGCTATTCCAGGAATTTCATTTGTGACTTTGCACAAAAGGTTGCCCTCTGTATGAGTTTTGAAGAAAAGTTGTCCCTGGACTTGGGGTCCCATTCACACTAATGCTGTGACCCTTCTGAAACAGGCTCTAGCATCTGCTCCAGCTTTGGTAACCCCAATCCAGCATTACCCTTCCATCTGGGATCAGCTACTTTAGACATTGCCATGTCTGCCGTTACTTGCTCCAAAGGTTAATGGCATTCTGAGACCTATTGCCTGTGCTTCCAGATGCTGTCCCCAGTGGAACAGAAGTACAGTCTTTGTGAAAGACACCTTCTGGCTACCTACTGGGCTGTTAAGCACTTTCTGTATATTATTGGGTATTCACCCATAATTCTGCACATCAATCACACCCCCACGAACTTCCTACTGTCAGACAGAGGAAGGATGACTCTGTATCTAGCACCAGATTGACTCACTGGTCTCTTCTTCTCCAGGACCGTGACATACAGGTCCACACTGCCAAAATGCCTCAATTGTAGCCCATGGTCTTTCTGTACCAAGGAGCCCCACATGATTGCTCATTCCAGCCTCCTGATTTGCCTGATCCAGGACCATTTCTTCCCACTACTCCACAACTACTTGCTGACACTTCCCTGTGCCATGTCTTTACTGATGGCTCTGCCTCATATTACCAAGGAGAACTGATAGCTGGATTTGGAGTGCTCATTATGTACCCTAATGGTAACACTGTCCATGCATCCAAATGCTGCAGTGTTGCATCTTCTCAGTATGCAGAACTGGCAGCTGTGGCCTGTGCCCTTGAACAGATACACCATGGTACCACATATACCATTATCTTTACAGACTCTAACTGGGTCTGTTGCTCCTAACTGTATTCTTATGGTTCTGGGAGAAGCTCCTTCACCTCTTCTGATGCCACTCCTGTGAAATACAAAGCATTCTTTGTATACATTCACGCTCTGACTCAACAGTTTAAAGAGCACCTTTCATGGTCCTTTTGACTTTCATGCATAAATTACCCCTTCTTGCATTGATTCTGGAACTGTATTTCATTACTGTCCTCTGCAGCTAGTTCTTGCATTCTGAGCTGCTAAAAATTGTAGGTGCCAGAGCTTCTATAGCAAGCCTGGTAAATAAGTGAAAAAACTTTATTTTTTAAACAGGAGACAAGTCATTAGGACAAAACTAGTCCTGTTTGCAAGACAGTCCTGTAGGTTACAAACTGGTGTTGCTGTGGGCCCAGGGATGTACTGCTGACATCACTATAGGGCAGAGTCAATTTCACAAAACAAAACATACTGACAATGCATTTGGATTTTGGCATAATGCATTGCTAGCAGGGTGTCTTGGGGAAGGGGAACACAGTATGCACACTGAGTACTGGTAGTGTTCCTTGCAACAATGTTGCAACTGCACAATGTGTCACTCATCTGCCCTATAGCGATGTCATCAGAGCCAGCAGCCCAGCAGCTGAACAGCAAAGACAAATGCAGCAGGGCTCCAAAACCAATAAAATTATGGAAGGCAGAAGTAAACCTTGGCCAAAATAACAACTGCACATACCCTTTCAGGTCTAGTACTGCATATAATGACTACAAGCTGTAACTTTTGGACCATCACGAAGGTGCTCTTTAAGCACAAGCTGGTCATTCACAAGGTGAAGTCCCATTCAAAGTCTGATCCATACCATATTTTCAGTGATCGAGCAGACACCTTGCAAAAGAGGGTGCTCGGGGGGAATGTGGGATATGGCTCACCCTGTAGAAACATAGAAACATAGACTTTGACGGCAGATAAGGACCACTTGGCCCACCCAGTCTTCCCATTTCTACCTATTGATAAGCTGCAGATTCTAGTTAACCAACAGCCTACTTCCTCCAACCCCACTATAATTGCCTTATGTCTATCCCATGTATGTTTGAATCCCCACTGTTTTAGACCCCACAACCTCTCCAGAAGGCTGTTCCATCGTCCACCACTCTCTCTGTGAAAAGAATTTCCTCACATTACCCCTGAACCGTCCCCCTCTAACTTTAAATTGTTGCCCCTTGTTCTTACATCTCTTTTCTGAAAGATGCTACCCTCCTGGACTTTGTTGATTCCTTTGAGGTACTTAAAAGTTTCTATCATGTCCCCCCTCCTCCTTTCATCAAGGGTATACATATTAAGCTCTCTCAGTCTCTCTCTTCATATGGTTTCTGATGTAGACCCTGCACCATTTTAGTTGCCCTCCTCTGGACTGCTTCCATCCTGTCCATGTACTTGCATAGATGAGGTCTCCAAAACTGCACGCAGTACTCCAGATGGGGTATCACCAACTGTCTGTACAGAGGGATAACCACTTCCCTTTGTCTACTTGTGATGCCCCTCCTATGCATCCTAGTATCCCCTGGCTCTCCTTACTGACTTCTCACATAGCTTACCCACCTTTAGGTCATCTGATATGACTACACCCAGATCCCTTTCCATTATCATTGTCGTTAGTACCTTCCTGCTATTGTGTACTCTTCTTCTGGATTTTTATTTCCCAGGTGCATTACTTTGCACTTCTTTGCATTGAATCTAAGTTGCCATATGTCTGACCATTCCTCCAACCTTCCCAAGTCCCTTCTCATCCTTTCTACCTCCCTTGTGTATCAACTCTGTTACAGATCTTTGTGTCATCTGCAAAGAGGCATACCTTTCCTTCCAGCTCTGATAGCTATACACATAGCTGCATAAAAGAAGAAAACTGAATATTTTGTGCCACTGGACTTGTCCACAGCACAAAAATCTTATCCTCAGCTAAAAGAAGTGTTCAGATACCTAGACAAAGGAACTGAACAAGAACTGCCAACCAACAGCCCCTACAAAAGACATGCAAACAAACTACAACTATCACATGAAATAGCTGATATGGTATCAGCCTGACGACCCTGAACCACAGGTTGTGGATAGTTCCCGAATCATTGAGGTCCATGACACCCTGACTGGTGGACACCAGGGGTGGAAAATACAGTCCAAAGACTGAAATCTGTGGGTTGGTGGCCTGGCATCACTAGAGACATTAAACATTACATCCATAATTGTTTAGTTTATGTGCAGAACAATCCTGCTCCAACTAAAAGGAATGCTAAATTGCTTCCCCAGAGACAATCTGATACTGGGCATGCAATTCAAATTGATTTAATTGGCCCTCTGACAACCACCAGCAGGGAACAACAAGTGCCCCTTGTGGCCACTGACCTATTACATAGATACAGATACATAGACAGTGTCGGCAGATAAGGGCCTATGGCCCACCTAGTCTGCCCATTTGAGCTTGTAAGTTCAGTTTGTTTTCCTAAAGTCTGTTTCCCCTTACCTCTGCCCTCTAGAATTCCTTTATGTCTATCCCATGCATTCTTAAATCCGTGATTGTTTCAGCCCCACCACTTCCTCTGGCAGGGTGTTCCACTTGTCCACCACCCATTCTGTGAAGAAATTCTTTCTCATGTTTCCTCTGAATCGTCCTCCCTCCAACTTCATCCCATGCCCTCTAGTCCTGAAACATCTTTTTCGCTACAAATAGTGTTTTCCTGCACCCTGTTCCTCCCTGTAAGATACTTGTATGTCTCTATCATACCCTCTCTCCCTCCTCTCCTCCAGGAGTACATGTTCAGTTCCTTCCAACCTGTCTTCATAGGACTTGTGATGCAACCCATGCACCATCTTTGTTGCCCTCCTCTAGACCTTCTCCTGTCTGTACACGTAGCCATGCCAGAACTATGCACTGCTCCAGATGCAGAACACTCACTAATTCCCCTTGCTTGGAACATGACCTCCCTTTCCTACTGGGCAGTGCACTGCCCTACATCCAGCATCTATTTACTTACCAGTGCCTTGTCACACTGTTTTACCTTGAGGTCATCAGAGATGACAACCCCAAGATCCCTTTCCTGCTTGGTGCATGCTATATCCTCACCCCCAACTGATATATTGTGCCAGGGTTTTTGTGCCCATATGCATTATCTTGCACTTCTTTGCATTGAATTTCAACTGCCAAACCCTTGACCATTCTTCAAGTTTCTGCAGGTCCTTCTCATTCTGTCTACACCCTCTGGTGTGTCTACTCTGTTACAGAGCTTTGTGTCATCAATGAACAGTGAAATTCTGCCTTCTAGATCCTGTGCAATGTCACTGATGAAGATGTTGAATAGGACCGGTCCCAGCACTGATCCCTGTGGTACCCCACTGGTTACTCTTCCCTCTGTGGAGTGACAGCCATTTACCACCACCCTCTGTGTCCTGCCACCCAGCCAGTTACCTACCCACCACACTACTGTCCTGCCACCCCATATTCCCAGTTTGTGTATAGTCTTCTATGTGGCACAGTGTCAAAGGCCTTGCTGAAGTCCAGATAGGCCATGTCCTCTGCCCTCCCTGATCCACCTCCCTAGTCACCCAGTCAAAAAATTCAATGAGGTTGGTCTGACTGACCTCCCCTGGTGAAACCATGCTGCCTTGGGTCCTGTAGTCCATTGACAACCAGATGTTCCACCAATCTCTCCTTCAGTAGTGCTTCCATGATCTTTCCCACTACCGAGGGAGGCTGACTGGTCTGTAGTTCCCTGCTTCCTCTTTGTTCCACTCTTTGTATAAGGGGACTACATCTGCTGTCCTCCAGTCTTTGGGTACCTCCTGTTTCCAGTGATTGGCTAAACAGGATAGCCAGAGGTTCAGCCACCACCTTCTTAGTTCTTTGAGGACCCTGGGTGCACCCCATCTGGCCCCATTGCTTTATGGGTCCAAATGGGTCGAGGCTTTTCCACTCGACAATGCACAGTGAAGGCAACTGGTAGAGCAATTGTTCTCCAGGTGGGGCTTACTTCTTAAGGTAGACTCTGATCAAGGAACCAGGTTTACAGGCGAGTTGATGCAAGAAACACTCAAACTTCTTGGTGTCCACCAGAAGTTTCACATTCCTTACCACTCTCAATCTTCAGGTCAGGTAGAAAGATCCAATAAATGGATAAAGCAAATGCTATCCAAATTCATTGAGGACAATCCCAAGGTTTGAGATTCCATTTTGCCTTTACTCTTATGGCAATTAGGGGTACTCTTCAGCCACCACCCAGTGCATACCATTCGAGGTGATGACTGGTAGAACCATGAGATTATCTGAGCACCTGTTAATTGATCTGAACACACCCACTGAAGACAGAGTGCCCATGGACACATATGTTGCAAAACTGAGAGATGACATCATCAAGATCCACTTGTATGCTGCACATCATAAGGGCAAAGCCATCAGCAATCTAAGATTCACTTTGACAACATGCACAAGAGATGAATTGGCAAGTCAGAGACCAGGTAATGGTACTCATGTTTGCACACCCTATTCACCCTTCTCCAGTAAGTGGGAAGGACTCACCCCATCATTAACAAACTCAGTCCCGCAGTCTACTAAGTTAGACTTACCAACCAGAAGAAACCTACTGATAAATGGCTGCATGCTAATCAACTCAAATTGTACAAAGGAGAATAATTACTTTTCCTAACCCCATTGGGCAGAATAGTACCTACTGACCTTTTCTTTCTTCCTTACAGGTACCTCACGCAAGATGATTATCTTGCATTTGATCCTCCTTCAAGAAGCACTTCCCTTTGTCCATGGCAAGGATATGAAAACTAGATATCACTGTTCAGGAAGGCATGGACACCTACCTGACTGCCATGGTTGTAGCACCTGACAAATCATCCCTCCAAATTGAATGGCAAACTGATAGTCATGGACAGACACTTCCTGTCACCCGCATTTACAAAGGCACCTTCCAAGGATGGGCCAATACCAGAATCACCCCAAATGGCACCCTGTCTATCCACCAATCCCATTACAGACATTATGGTCTATACAACCTTATTGCTTTATTTGATCCCACTTTTGTGATAAATACCCAGAAGACTCTGCAAGAGACTTTTGTGTTCCTAATTACATGGCTACAACAGCTATGTTTCTGTCTGTAGTACCCCTACTGAATCAGAACTTACTGACTGTCCACACAGAACCTGGACCACCTAGTGATCTGACTGCCACCTTACTTTCAGGCACACTTGTGATCAATGTTTATGCACATTCCTGTCATTTTTAATCTCACACATTGAATATGGCTGAATTTGGTATGTGTTCCAAAACTAACACTTAGGTTTTTCAGCACTATGCTATTAGATAGTCTTGCAGCATATCAGACATGCATACAAGACCCTGTGGCTGGTCCACATACTACTGAGCACTTAGGATTATTCAGATCTAGAGCTAACCCCAACAACAAGAAACCTTCCTCATCATGCAGTTGGCGTGCCACTGCTGATGTCACTAGTGCAACTGGCACCATATCTGGACTCTTCGGATCTGGCATGTCCATGTGGAACTGGGCACACATTGTTGCCACTAAAAGCCAAACAGTTAAATTCCAGACTTTATTGCACGGTGTAGATGGGCTTAGGAAGAGCGATACACTGTGTGCAACTATGTGACATTGCTAAAAGTTTTAATGTCACTAAGAATAAAATCAATGAACTTGTTTTCCAGAATAACAAGAGCAGACAAACAATATATTGCCAGGGAACTTTTACGTTCTGTCTATGGCTCTTAATGTCATAACCACTATCAATAATCTCTTCTGGATTTGGAATCTGGACATATTCAGATATTATCCATGATAGAAGACTGGCTAAATGGTACTGTCCACATTATCGATCCACTGCTTGTATTACAATGTGTATGTCCAGATCTGTTGTTATACCAATGTCTACTGCTAGAAATCTAAGTTATGTCACATACCATCCAACAGGAGCCCCATGCTACACTGCCAACCGTTGCACTATCTGTGACATCATGTTCGTGACCTTCACTGTCTCCTTGCCACCTTTTGATCCAGAAACTGCCATCTTTGACAGACTGGAATCCACCCATTCCACTGGGCATCTCGGAGGGCGTCTACTGAGAGAGGAACAATTTTCCATCTCTTCTGGTCTTCCATCCCACCCTGGAAGCTTGGGTGGCACCTCATACTGACTGTTGTGCCAAAGGGATACCACTACTTATGTTGCCATGATGTATTTGATGTCATCACGCTGGTTTGTGGATACTCACCGGACAGCATTGACTGGTCTTTTACTTTGGAATTGGACATTTCTTCAAATGAAACTGGTATTCCTAGGGCAACAGCATCTTCAGCTTCAGCTACATTATCACCAGTGGGAACACTGGGCATCTCTACCAGAACTATGCAGAAGAGGTTCATCACTTCACTACAAGACTCACAAATCAATCTTTCACCTGCCCAATTCACCTGCAGAAATGGAGATTCCTACAGTGAGGATGTCATATAATTCTGATGGCCAGTATTGTGTGGTTACTAATCATAACTTCTTCTATGGGTCCAAAACTTGTGACATACAGTTTCCTAGTTTCTGTTTTATGTCACAAACCCAACTCAGCTGGTCAGGCCTTCTGCTCCCACAGGGCCAACCTCTGAGCACAGTATTGTGAACAGGAACAGAACAGGGTAACCCTCCTGTTTGTTTTGTGGGTTGAATCACCTTTGGTCTCAAGTTCTGGAGGATTCAAACTGTAACCTCTTGCTAGTGTACCCAATGTACAGGCTCAGATAATTCTGCTCTTCAGGGCATGCCAGATATCTTTAGCCTCTGGTACCTAACCAGATGTACAAATGAACCCTTAAAAACTCTATGAAAGACCTCAGATAAACTCTTACCTTTTCCCAGTTTGGTATACCATTTAGCTTATGCACAGTGTCAACTTTAACCATATACGCTTCACTTGTCAAAGAAAGAATTTCTAAGGCATACCAAGCAGTCTCTTTAAAATAGAGGTTTACTTTAAAATAGATTCAAATGTAAAATGTAAATACAGAACAATATATCACAACACATGCAATCATTTAAAAGAACAAGGTTTAAAAAGTGCAAATTCCTGCCACCAGACAATTAGACTTGTCTATCTAATGTATTTCTTCCAACAGTGCTTGAAGTAGATGTTGTTGCTTCAGAGAGTCCAAGCAAGAATGTCTCTAAAGGTCAGCCACAGCATAATTAAAAACTGTCTTTGAACCCGCCTCCTCCATGATGTCATCCAGCTCCTCCTCTGCTTATTAAAATTATACAACCAGGATGTCTTATCACTCAGGAGGTATTTTAAATAAGATGACATAAGCAAAAATTCATTTCCAGTATGACTGTTTGTTCTGTAGTGGTTTCCTGCTTTTCAAATACATCAAATGACTTTCTCGACTATCTCTGCCAGATCTCACTGAGGAGTAATGTGCTTTGTAACACCAAGGTGAAATTAATAGAGCTTCCTCTGAAGGCGTCATAAAATGGATATTTTAGTTCCTGGCTTTAAAGGAAACTGGTAAGTTAATCACCTTACAGAGATCTGCTGTTTAACACATCCTGTCCTTTGAAGTGATACTGGGGGTCATCCCAGGAGCACATGATTTCTCATGACAGGCAATCACACTACATTTTTTTTATATTACAAAATCATAGAGTAAACAGAACCAGCTGTCCAAGTGTCAAATCCTCCCCACCTAGACTGAATTTGGGGCTCTATCCCAAAATAAGTTCCTCCTCATAGACACAAGACAAGCCATCTGAGTTCTGATTTTTCCTCCAGCTCTATGAAGATTGTCATGTCATACCCTTGCAAAGCAAGACTCCATCTTAACAATCTACCATTAGTCTCCCATTTGAGTCAGCCAAACCAGGGGTTGTGGTCAGTTTGTACCACAAAATGCTGCCCATACAAGTATGGCTCCAACTTCTTTAGGGCCCACACTATGGTAAGACACTCCTTTTCCACAGTAGAGTATGCCTGCTCCCTGAGAAGTAACGTTTTACTCAGGTACACTACCTGGTGATCTTTCCTTTGGTTGGATGTCTGACTCAGTACTGCCCCAATACCCACGTCTGAGGCGTCAGTCTGAACTATAAAGGGTCTGCTATAGTCAGGACTTGTCAAAACAGGAGCACTGCACAGTGCCTTCTTCAATCTGGTAAAGGCTTTCTCACAGTCTGGGTCCCTGGTAATTTTCTTTAGCATCCGTTTCTTTACCAGGTCATAAAGGGGCAACCAGGGCACTGTAATTGGGTACAAATTTCCTATAGTACCCCGCTTTCCCTGGAAAACTCCTGACCTGCTTCTGCATTTCAGATCTGGGCCACACCTGGATCACCTCTATTTCTATTTGGTTTGGATGGAACTGTCCCGGCCTACCACATGCCAGAGGTATGCCACCTCTCCATGGCCACCTGGCACTTCTCAGCTTTGACACTGGGCCCAGCCCTCTGTATCCTGCCCAGCACTTCCCTAAGGTGGGACAGGTGTTCTCCCAGCTAGCACTAAAGATGGCAATGTCATCCAGGTACGCTTCGGTGTATTCTTCAGCACTATTTAACACCTGGTTCACCAACCTTTGGAAAGTGGCGGGCGTTCTTCATTCTGAAAGACATTACTTTAAATTCAAATGAGCCTATTGGTGATGAAGTTGACCTCTCCCTAGCTCAGTCCGATAAGTCTATCTGCCAATACTCCTTGGTCAGGTCAATGGTCGTGGTGAGGTGTCCCCTCCCAACTTATCAAGGTGTTTGTCCATCTGGGGCTCGGTGGATGTCTGACTCTGACTGCATTCAGTCCATGATAGTCCACACAGAAATTAGTAGAGCCATCTGGCATGGTCACCAGGACTACGGGTGAGGACCAGGGACTGTGGGATCTGGATTATCCCTAAAGCCAGCATTTCCTCCACTTCCCTCCTAATGTCCTTTTGGACAGCCTCTGACACCCGATATGCTCTCCGCGTATGGGTATCTTGTCCCTGTCTCCACATCATGTGTCGCTAGAGAGGTTAGTCAGATTTGGCGCTAAACATTGGGGCAAAGTCTGCTAACACCTCCCTTGCTTCCTGGATCTTGTCTGGGGCCAGCTGGGGAACAATTTAACTGCCTCCACAGAGGACTCCGCTTACTTTCTCCAGCAAGTCCAGAAGGGGTCTCCGTCATCCGATTCCCTCCCAGGACTACACACTGCAAACACCATGTCAACCCTATTTACTGTTCTTACTTTTTCTCACTCTCTTGTTTCTCACTGATTTGTACTAAAACTCTGTATTGTTTTCTTGTACTTTTTATTCCCTTTCTTTTACTATGATGTTAGAAAGTTTTATTTTGCCTGACTGTACTTTTGCTCTTTATGTTACCTAATTTTGTATCTCTGTATTTTATTTAGCTGATTGTACTTTGCCTTATGTTATCTAAATTTTGTATCCTTGTGCATTTTGATTTAGCTGCCTAAAATTCCTTGTATAAGCACCGCTGTAATGTTTTCATTTGTGCTTTGTTTCCATTAGTGTTTCACTTGAAAATTTTGTCTCTGTACTCTCCCGGGTCGTGCCTGAAAATAGTCTCTTCTGGCTAGAGCACTTACCCGGTAAACAAAAACTAAATAAAATAAATAAATACTGTATGACTCCAAGCAAGTCACTTAACCTCCCCATTGATCCTGGGCTGCCCCTGAAAACATGACTTGGGCCTAGTAGGTCTTACTCAGTTACCAAATAATAACAAAAACACAAAAGAGAAACTAGAGTACTTGACTTTTCTTGTCAGTCGGAAAGATAAAGTTCAATATGTTATCCTACTGTACATGATATTTGTGTGCAATTTAAATAAATCCTAGTTGATACTGTATTAATGCCTCTTTGACATATCCTTTAGGATTGTGATGCTCCCACACAACCTTGTAGGTTATTGAAACAGCTTTTGTTTACAGTTTATTTACTTAGGGTAGTTCATCTGAGATGTAAGTTCTTGTTTGCTGCCGGGTCCTAGTCAGTTTAAGAGCGGGGTGTGTGTGTGTGCCGGAGCACAGGATGGTCATGTAGCATCAGTAAATGTCTTTGGTAGGATCCGAACCTGGGACTTCCACATTCCCAGCCCGTGCACCATCTCCTAGACCACACTGCCTCCTGATTGATTTATGGATATCTTACTGATTCTACAGGATTTTGTTATCACTGCAAATGTGAGTGAATAAAATCTGATCCTCTACAAGAATATCTGCAAACAAACATAAAGCTGGCAAACTCTGCTAACCTATAACTGGCAAACCCAGTCCTCTTATAATTGAGATGCAATACTGAAGCTTTTTGGGACAATGCTTGGTATTCCATGTATGCCATGTGATGAAAATTTTAGACCTATTCTAAGTTTTCATTGAGGTAGTAAATATAAAGAAAATTACTAGGGAGCACTGTTAATACATGAATAACAGGTCTGCAAAATCACATTACGTGCCCCAGTTGTAATGATACGTTACAGCTGGGCAGTTGTAATTGTGCCTATCAATCAAGCATCTGCCAAGATCACCACAAGGAAAACTCACACAACTGCCGCCTGCTACACAAGAGTTATTTGTTTTCTAAACAGGAAGCATTTAGAGAAGCCAACCAGTCATGTCTTGTTGTATAGTTTACAGACTTAAAGCACATTGCAGATTTGTTTGCACCTTTCTGTTTGTTTTCTAGAGTTTTGTTTGATGTTGGGGGTTTCTGAAACTTCAACACAAAAGGAGAAACTGCATTTGAGAGCTTCCAGTGAAGAAGAAGTTCTCATTGGAGTGAAGTTTGGGAAACTTGAACTTAAAGGCTTCCTTCAGTCTGCTGGTGGAAACCCCTCCATTGTATTAGCAGCCTAGATGATAATTCTGATGCTAAGACAACATAAAATGTTGTTTATGTGTTGCCTCACTGATCTTGGGAAAGCCAGCACACTCCTGAGGAGAAAGCAGTTTCACCTTTCAAGTTTTAAATTACTAAAGAATTTTAAAAAGTAAAATGGGAAGCATTTTACTTTATTTATGTTTTAGTTTATCAATTCTGTTAGTAAAGCAACTTTAAAAGCATTTTACAGCATTTTTAGACTTTTTATTGAACTAAGAACATTTTAAATACCCATTACTAATTAAAATGTTTCATTAGTAATGATAAAAACAAAATGTGTGCTTGTGTGTGTGTAAAACTCAGAACTTTACATACCTCTTCAGTGTGGATACTTACATAACCCCCGCTTAGCTCTTGGGTTTATGTAGCTCCTACACCTCAGATGTGTAAATTCTGGTATTACTCACCCATTCACCCAGGCATTATTTTGTATACAAAGTACGGGGAGTGGTTTATAGTGAGTTTCTTTACATATCCAAGGTGTGTGATGCCATTTAAACCATGAGACAGAATCTCGAGTGGTTTAACCGGGCCTCACAAATGGAGGGTATCCAAAAAAAAAAGTTGCCATACTCCTCATGTTTTATTCTTTAGAACTGGTGTTTTTAAAGTGAGGGAGCTGCAGCATGTTTTAGGTTTTGAAGCTGTGTTCTCTCATTGTTCTGTGAGGGGAAAATGAAGGTATTTTTCACTGATAGGCTGCGGCTGTTTGTTGCTTTGTTATGCACACTCATGTATAACAGAGAATTACAGCCTGGTTTAGGGGTTGTAAAAACACTTAACAAGTAATTATATTTGTATAAAATGGTTAACAAAAGTAATTCAACTCATAAGAACAATATAGCCAATGGTGGATTGTTTAACTTGTTTTAATTGGATTTCAGGCACAATTCTGTGTGGTCTAATGAGCTATCCTGATGTTTTCCTCTGTAATGACAATGACTGGAACAGTACCTCACAGATTGGTGGGGATGGAGTGTGCAAAGGTGTGAAGTCCAGCAAAGAGAAGAAGCAGTTCTCATTCAGTCTGGGAGGACAGGAGTTCATAGGAAGTGAGTAATCAGACAGCACTAGTATAAGTTAAGACCATTTTATGTATGTAAATGTTTTGCTCACTAGGAACCAGTTACTGCGCTGAATACTGCAAGTATCTGTGTAATTGTCACAAGTCACCCAAGGTGCCCTAGACAGTATGATTCTAGTCTAACTCACTTACTCTATCATGCTGCCACCAACCTGGTTACAACTGTAACGGGAGGAGAGGGAAGCTTCCACTTTTTTTTTTTTTTTAGTTGTTTTAACCAGGAGTAGCACACTAAGCTGAAAGTTTTTTTACAGGTGTGACCTGGGAGCACAGGGAAGTTAAATGACTTGCTCAGGGTCACACAGCATGTAAGTGGAAGGTGTGGGATTCAAACCCAGGTCTGGTCTGCAGGATGTCACCAAATTTGCAGCTCAGAGCCTTAAACCACTGTGCTATACTGCCAACTAATAGTAGTGCTCACATCCGGGAGTGTAAAATGTGCAACACAGGTTTCAGCAAAGCTGAGGTGAAGGCACTCTAATAATGAAGCAATAGATACTTTCAATAAAATCTTCATTTAATTCCAAACACCAGTTTACAAGATGTAAAAAATATCACAAGAGGCACCTATGGAAGTCCAAAGCACACCAATGTATATAGGGATTTCTGCATTTTACAACCAGCTACAATGCCCAAATAGCCTGAAGGAATAGACGCTTCAACTGCAAGTACTGTTTTTCAGAAAAGGTAAAGCTCAAAATGGGCAAATTTATCTTCGCACTGCCAAATGACAGCAGGAGTGTCAGGTGCAGTCCCAAAACCACCCGTGGCTTCCTGGCTCCTGGTAACACGCGCTTATGTTTTGAATACTTAGTTCATCATCAGAGCACAATAAAGATTTTATTGAAAGTATCTATTGCTTCGTTATTAGAGTACCCTCTACCCCAGCTTTGCTGAAACCTGTGCTACACTGGTTACAACTGTCTCAAGGCTGCTCCTTTCAAGTCCCACCACAGGATGTTGCTCACACAGAACAAGGCCAGGTGCTTGTTCACACAATGCAAGGCCTCTTGGACAAAGGAACCCAATTAGTCATTCCTGGTAACTTCACTCTGCTCTGTATTAGATGTGGATTTTACTTTTTGAGTTTGGTAGTGTTCTCTGTACAAGTGGATCACCTGTGCTTTTAAAAACAGCAGTCACTGACTGATATAAATACTGTATTTAATATTTGCACTAAATTTACAAGATATACAGAAACTAAAGGAAATACAACAATACTAGGAAATGTTGAAAATAATCAGTTTGAGCAAAAAAAATTCTGTATTTCTTACCCCACATGTCCTCTTAGGAAACAACAGACTTTTGGCCATCCAGGCATGATAACTCCCCTCTTGGCTTGGTGGGCATCCTGCATTTTGCCTTTCTGCTAAGCTATCTGTTGGAGCTAGACCTGTGTGGATGTACTACTCAGTGCTGGCCCATCTAGCCATATCATGGGCCTTTGTCCATCCCTTCTCTATGCCACTTGGAAAGTTCAGCCCTCTTTCTTCTAGAGACTTCTGCACAGAAGCACACTTTTAATTTACGAGATTCTGACCAGTTTGGATCAGCTTGACTCTGCAGTTATCCATGTTAATTAGGGCCTTGCTTCTATTGAACCACCCATTACCTTAATTAACTGCTACTGTGAGGGCTAGGTACCCTACAGTCGCAGTGGGGGTTCCATTGTGGACTAGCTTTCTCATAGCTGTTCAGGCTCTATTCCATAAATATTTTAAGTGAGTATTCCCAGAGGCATTAATAAGCACTCACCAATGCCTATCCTTTACTTCCCTCAGGTGACAATTAAAGAAGCATGTACAGTATATAAGAAACACAGAAAAAAGAATAAAAAAACACTATTTTCTTGTACAATCTGTGTAAAAGAATGTTAACTCTTGCCCTAGTGCATTTCAGCTGGGGTTCCTTTTTCTTTTTATCTTGCTTTCTTATTTTGGGCCCACCATGACCCAAACCTGTAGGACCACATAAGGGCTGGTTCACTTTTCCCCTGCAGTAAGATACAGATGAGGCACACTGATGAATCCTGAGTAGGGTGAAACATGTGTTTTTGTTTTCTGTTCTCAGCCTTTGCAGATTGTTTAAGAGGCACCATTTATTTCTGCTTAAAGAAGAATTAGCCTAAATGTTCATGGTGATTTGCATCTACATCCTATGGTGATTTAGTATTTTTGAAATCTGGATTTATTGCCATTGCCTTTTTGGTAACCCTTGCTTTATTGCTTTTGTGCTGAGAGTCTTTGTCTTTGTAGCCCGTATAATATTCATTGAGTACATACTGACATTATTAAAATCCTCCCCAAAATATGAAACCGCATCTCTTCATTTGCCCCCAAGAGATACTTTTCATGAGAGCGTGATCAGTTGCCACTCTCTATGGCTTGCTCTTATTCTCTGTTTTTTAGATTATTGCCTGGTCAGCCCATTTGCATTGGCATGATGGGCGCCACTGTGGTGCTGGATTGACATATTATATTCTTGTAGGTCTAGGCTCCATTATAGCAGTTTTGCATTCTGCCCACTAGTTCTATGCAGCCATATTAGAGGGTTGTGGTCAGTGACCAAAGTAAATTCCCTCCCATATAGGTAATGCTGCAGTTTTTGTAGTGCTTACCTATCCCCAGAGACACAGCTCTTCAACTGTGGCAGAGGCCTTTTCCCTGGGTAGCGGTTTCCGACTGAAGTACACAATTGGATGGTTGTTTCCGTGGGCATGATCTGGCTCAGAACAGCATCTAACCCATGATTAGATGCATCCTCATGTATAACAATTTTTAAAGAAGAGTCAGGAGTCAGGACTAACAAGCATGGTTGCCCCACATAATGCCTCTTTCAGCTGGCTGAATGCACCTCACAACATTCCATCCACTGACATTTTCAGGAATGTTCTTTTTAGTGAGGTCTGTTGGAGGTTTTGCTATATTACTTAAGGTTGCCACAGACTTGCTGACCCCAGACATACCTTCATTTTCTTCTTAGTTGTGGGCATGGTGCTTCCTAGCATTGCCTCAATCTTTGCTGGCTCACAGCAGACGTGTCCACTGCCTAACCTGTGACCAAGGTATGACACGTCTGCCATATCAGTTTGGTGTCTAAACACCTTAACTGTCCGCCTAGCAGTTTTCAGTTTGCAGAACACCCCAGTCACATGCCTTTAGTCAGCAAATGCTCATAGCATAGAACTCATTATTACCAGGAGATGCTTTTGAGTCTGAGCTTTTCATTGCTTAACCTTGATTCAAAATGGATGCCTTGGAATAATTGAGAAATGCTCCACCAAATCATTGGTCTCAGGATGGTAAGGGGAGGCTCAGAGTTGCCGTACTCCACTCTTCTCTCAAAGACTGGTCATATGGGCAGACATAAGACTGGTGCCCTGGTCTGACAGAAACTGTTGGGGAAATCTCACCCAACTGAATATCTGTAGAAGCTCATCAGCATCCTTCGCCTCTTCTATGGAGGATGTGGCCACAGGCTTTTGTTACCTGGTTGTAAAGTCTATGACCACCAGTATGTACCACTTGCTTTTGTGATACAGGGTGCTTAATGGTCTTACAATGTCCACAGCTACCCACCAAAAAGGTCAATTGATTATAGGTGGGGAACCAAAGGTGCCTTAGCCTTGCTCTGATCTTTTCCACTTTCTGGCACTGCAGAAAAGTGTGACAGTATGTGCTACATCTTCAGAAATACTGAAACAGAGAAACATAGAATTTGACATCAGATAAGGACCTCTTGGCCCACCCAGTCTGCCCATTTGTCCTTACTGTACTGTCTCTGCAAATCTTACTTGATACCCCACTTTGTTTTCTAACTAAAATTCTCTTGTGGCTATTCCATGCATGCTTGAAGCCCACCACTGATTTCAACCCCTGCCTCCACTGGAAGACTGTTCCAGGCATCCACCACTATTTCAGTGAAGAAGTACTCTACATCTCTTCTAAATCCCCCTCCCAGCTTCACTACATGTCCCCTTGTTCTCGTGCATTTTTTCTCTCTTATTTGCATTCTTCTCCTGTACCTTATTCAACCCAGTGAAGTAATTTATACAGTAGGTCTCTATCATGTCCTCCTCTCCTCCTCTCCCAGGGTGTACATATTGAGGTCTTCAGTCTCTCTTCATATGGTTTAGGATGCAGACCTGCACCATTTTAGTTGCCTCCTCTGGACATTCTCCATCCTGTCTATGTCCATTTTTAGATGTGGTCTCCAGAACTGGACACAGTATTTCAGGTGAGGTTTCACCAGTGATCTATACAGTGGCAACAACACTTCCCTCATTCTGCTGGTGATACCCCTCGCTATGCACTCCAGCATCCCACTGATCCTACCTACTGCCTTGTTGCGTGATCTTGCCACCTTGAGGTCATTAGCAGGGCCACTGGAAAACTGTGGAAAAGGTTACCCAAATTTGCGGATCGTTTTGCAAACATTGCGGGAAATTTCGAGAGTTCTACTATAGACCCTGAGTGCTTCACAATAAATCTTTTAATGTTTTCTGCAGCATGTATTAGTCAGTATAAATTGCTAAATAAATACACTGACACCTGAATACAGTGGGTTTAAAAGATAAAGAAAAGTTTATGTTCCTAAAAAAATACTAAACTGATAAGCTTTCATAAGTGTTGCCTATCTTCCAAAATTTAAAAGCATCTGCCTCATACAGTTCTAAACAGATTCTACAAAGTGAGCCACAGCAAATCAATATTAAATAAAGCCAGAATAAATATTTTTTTGTTTGTTTCATGCTGTAGAATAATGAAGTCTAATCAATAGCTGTTTACAGTGCTCTGCTAGCTGTTCACCTACTTTGGTATATGAAAACATAAGCAGATAGAGTGAATAACTGAGTTTTACTAAAAAGTTGTTAAAGTGTTTAATGGTCATAAAAGCGTTTAATGGTCATAATTTGTACTGTATGTACTGTACGCTATTTTTGAAATCACATATTTATGAACAATTAAATCTGGGGGTTATTGGGACTGGCAGTATAATCCAGAGGTAAGAGTAACAAACTGAATGGGCTGACGACATCTAGCAGACCTGGGTTTGATTCCCACAACCTCCACTTGCACATTGTGTGATTCTGTGCAAGTCACTTAACCTCCTCAGGCACTTGTGTCTAGTGGGCCTTACGTGGTTACTAAAAAATGTAAAAAAAAAATACCAATATATTTTTACTGCATCATACAGTAGTCAGGGTACCCTGTAATTTACCTTTGTTTTACTCTGGCTGCAATGATTTTGTTTAGTTAAAGATAAATGTTCAGATACATTTTGTGTTTTATAAGCTTGTTTTTAGACTTTAGTCAGATTTTTATGTTTGCTTGCACGCATGTGCAAGAAACATAGTGCCGTCATCGGAGTTTTCAGAGGTGTGTCAGCCCTCTTCCAGTTCAGTCAGTGTGTTTGCAGGCACGGCCGCAGTTCTCCAATGCCTGCTGGAGCTGTCTATGACAGTTCCAAAATGCAGTGGCGTGACAGTTGAAAGGGGAACTATGCTTCAGTGAGCAGCAATCAAATATCGCCTGCCCGTGTGCTCCCCTACACACAGACACACACACACACACAAACACAGAGGCACGCTGCCTGCTCAAGCCCCCATGCGCCCAATCCCCATCGCTGTGCTGCGCCCCCAGCAGTTATATATGCCACGCTGGGTGCCCACCCCAGCATGGCCGCGCACTTGTATAGCCAATGGGGGTGCCCACTTCCCCGTCGGCTCCACTATCCCCCCCCAGTACAGGGTGCCACGCTTGGAGCCCATCCCAGCGTGGCAATAGATGCTATTGCCGATGGGTGTGCCCAATCCTCCATCAGCTCCACGCCCCCCTGCCCCCACCAGCCATCCTTGTGCCACATTGGTAGCCCACCCCAGCGTAGGCAACGCCCCGCGTCATCTAAAAACCCCTGCAAATCAAAACTGTCCCTCAGCGCTGCTCCCTGCCCCTCCCACAACCCACACCCACCCACTCGCACTCCTGCCTCCCGACACCCCCCCACCCCATACTTACCTCCGGACTCTGGTGTGATGATCTTCGGTGGACCGGGAACATGTCTGCACTCTTCAAAGCCGACCGCGAACTGAGGAAATGCCGGTAAGCTGTATAATGTAATGAATAGGGTTTTTTCAACTTTGCTGCATATCTCAGCCATTTTTGGGAATTTTTGCACCAAATTTTCAACATGGGGTTTTCGGGACCCCTTCTCATGAATGATGTCACTGTCATTGCGTTCATCGGGCTCGAAGGGTGATTTCGAGTCACTGCAAAAATCACCTTTTGGGACTGAGTAACAGAATGACACTGCCAGTGTTCATAAGGTGGGCTCTCAAAAGCCTATGTTGAAAATCTGGTGAAAAATTCCTAAAACGGCTGTTTTACGAGTGTGCGCTATGCAGTTCCTGGCGCACGTCAGAAGTTCGCAAATTTTCAATATTTTCACTCCAGATTTTCAACATTGCCATTTTACCACACCTCCTTATGAGCAGTACAGCTGTCATTTTTCACATCTTGCCCAAAATGTGTTTCCGCCCATGTAGCGCACAATGGCGCAGTTGGTGTGCGAAATCAATGTATGGAACACATTAAGGAAATCACAGTGACACTGTTAATGAGCAGAGGTCTTAAAATGGCTATGTTGAAAATTTGGTGAAAAAATTCCTAAAAATGACTATTTTACCAGCGCGCGTTGCGCAGTTCCTACGCACACTCGTAAGTTTATGAATTTTCAATATTTTCACTCTAGATTTTCAACATTGCCATTTTATTACACTTACTTATGAGCAGTATAGCTGTCATTTTTTACATCTTGCCCAAAACGTGTTTCCGCCCATGTAGCTCACAATGGCGCAGTTGGTGTGCGAAATCAATGTGTGGGACACATTAAGAAAATCACAGTGACACTGTTCATGAGCAGAGGTCTTAAAATGGCTATGTTGAAAATTTGGTGAAAAAATTCCTAAAAATGACTGTTTTACGAACGTGCGTTGCGCAGTTCCTACACACGCTTGTAACTTTGAGAATTTTCTATATTTTCACTCCAGATTTTCCACATTGCCATTTTATTACACTTCCTTTTGAACAGTACAGCTGCCATTTTTCACATGTCACCCTAAATGTGTTTCTGCACATGTAGCGCATAATGGTGCAGTCGGTGTGCGAAAGCAATGTTTGGGACTGATTAAGGAAATCACAGTTACACTGTTCATAAGCAGAGGTCTTAAAATGGCTATGTTGAAAATTTGGTGACAAAAGTCCATAAAATGACTGTGTTACGAGTGAGCATTGTGCAGTTTCCACGCACCCTCGTAAGTTCATGACTTTGTAATATTTTCAGTCCAGATTTTCACCAGTGGCATTTTTCCACACTTCCTTATGAACAGTACAGCTGTCATTTTTCACAACATGGCTGAAATGTGTTTTTCACACTTTCACTGCAGAGATGCGTGGTCGCTATGGGAAATCATTGTTCGGGACAGATAAAGAAAATCACAGTGACACTGTTCATGAACGGAAGTCCCAAAATGCCTGTGTTGACAATCTGCTGTAAAAAATCCCCAACCTAATTACATTACGGGTGTGCGTTGCACAGTTTCTATGCATGCCCTGACTTCACCAGTTTTTTTAATATTTTGACTGCAGATTTGCAACATTGCCATTTTTTACAACTCCCCATGAACAGTACAGCTGTCATTTTTCACATCCTGTTCGGAATGTGTTTTTGCACCTGTGGTGCTAAATGTCATAGTCGCTGTGCATAAGCAGCTTTCGACTAACAAACTGATATTGCCACTGTTCATGAGGTGGGGGTCACAAAAAAACCATGTTGAAAACTTGGAGTGAAAATACCAATGAATGCCTGAGGTGCTAGGGTTTCCAACCATAACGCCCCACCTTGTAGAGAATGATAGACATCAGGGTTGTGACTTGGGATTCTTGCCTGTAATGCTCATACCATTCCACACCTTGCAGCCAGTGAGAGGCATCGAGGTATGCCTTGGACTCTTCGGCCCCAAAGTTCACCCCATTCTCCTATACCGCACCCATCTCACCGTATTTCCTGATGGAATGGGGGCATAAGGGCCAAAGACCCCAAGGCACACCGTGACACTTGTCAGTGTCTGCAGGGTAGGGTGTGGTGAAATGGCATGGCAGTTATGCCTGATGACCCAAAGGCACACCCTCAATGCTTGTCACTCTCTGCAGGGTGGTGGTGGGGTTGGCTTCAGTTTAATACTTCACTGCCATTCCTATTATGCAGCTCTGTAACTTCTACGCTACCACTGCCAATGCCAGCAAGCAAACGTTCGGCATTGACAAATGCTTGTTATTGTAGTCTTTGCATGTGAGCATCTAGGGTAGTTGCTAAGAGTGAAATCACTGTTCACGATTAGCTTATTCAAGTTTAAAATCAGCACGGCCATCCAAAAATCCTCAGCTGTTTGAATAAAACTAGTCTGAATGAAAGTATGCTCACAAGAAATAACTTGCCCTGTCACTTACAAAAAGGCTTCATAGTTAGCACCCCATTTAAGTGAAATTTTCACCTTTTCTCCCATCTTTTGTTTCGTCTGTGTGGCAACAAAAGTTTTCTGATAGATTGCTTAACACAAACAAATATTAAGTGTTTAAGTGTACTTATGTTGCCAGTGGATTTTGAAACCAAACAAGACAAGGATTCAAAGAAATCAGTGTCATATAAAACCTTGCTCTACTTTGCACTGCATTGTTTTGGCTAAATCCAAGTCTGTATGCAAAATTGTCAATATATTTGAGAGTATTTTATTTAAAATGTTAAAACTTTTTATACAGTTCAATATAAAAACTCAAAAATTTCAAGAAATTGCTGAACATGTCAGTTTTTGCGGAGAATGGTGAAAATTGCGGATTCCGCAAAAAAACTGCGGGCGCAATTTTCCCGTGGCCCTGGCCATCAGATATGTTTACCAGCAGGTCCCTTTCCTGTTTAGTGACCATCAATACCTCTCCTTCCATTTTGTACTCTGCTGCAGGGTTTCTGTGCCCTAGGTACATGATTTTTCATGTTTTGAAACCCAGTTGCCATGCCCTCAATCACTCCTCGAGTTTTCTCAGGTCTCTGTACATTCTTTCCACCCCCTGTGGAGTGTCTACCCTATTGCAGATTTTGGTGTCCTGTACAAAAAGGTATACCTTCCCTTCCAGCTCATCTGCAATATCACCTATAAAGACATTAAAGAGTACTGGTCTGAGTATGAGCCCTAAGGCACCTGGTCCCCCTTCCCTCCCTTCCCCAGAGTGAACTCGATTTACCACCATCCCCAGTCACCTATCTATTAACCAATTTTTTAACCATTTTTCTACCCTAGAACCCACTCCTGTGCTGCCCAGTTTGCTTAAGAGTCTCTTATGTGGTACTGTGTCGAATGCCTTTCTGAAATAAGTAGGCCATGTCCACTGCCCCACCCCAATCTATTTCTCTGGTCACCCACTCTAAGAAATCTATTAGATTTGTTTGACATGACCTGCCTTCCGTGAGTCCGTGCTGTCTCAAGTCTTTGAACTCACTGGATTCAAGATTCACTGGGCCAGTACAAATTGTTTGTAAGACGCCTTTTTTGTGGCTAGGTGTCCTAAGAAAGGGACGCATTGTGCCAGTAGCTGCTTCCTGTATTCCCGAGGAACTACTGCCCATGGGAGCACCCCTTCCTCTGGTTCTCTCTTAGGCACCCACTCTTTGCACAGTAGCCTATTCTCCCAGTATATTTATTTTTAATTTATCATCAGTTACCATCGGCACCAGCTGCCAGATATTTCATTTTCTGTAGGGATGGGTTAGCTTGTTTTTCTTCTACAACTACCTCCTTGTTCTTTATTATTGGGACATTTGCATAAAGTCATGATTTATGCCCTCCAGACTCTTCTACTCCTACATCACCCTCCACTGAGATAATAACCTCTTCTTTTTACATTGCAATGTGTTAATTTGGAAAAAAAAATATTTCCAGATAATATTTTTTATTGGATTATAAATAACAGACATAGAATTCATTGCAACAAGATACAAGGAGGACAAAAGATTTTACAATAAATACATTGTGTAAGCCATCTAAAAAAATATGCAATATAGCTAAGGCTGCAGTGCAGATAATGCATGGTGTATACTATAATGTTTGTTAAATATGCATTTGACACACTTCATATCTATATATTATAAAAATGTTTTTACAAAACTATCCATCAGATACCAGACCTCAATTTTTGTTGTATAGGTTCCAAAACTTATCATTTTGGTGAAAGAGCATTATATAAAAATCCTAAGACTAGCATCTTCCAGGAATTGCTTGGAAAAGGTAGAGTTACATCTGGATGCTTCTAGTATTTTAGGATTAATCTTTGGACAGCAATATTGTTTACTTTGTATATTAACCTTGCACCTTCACCTAAATTTTTCCTATCTGTCCATTCAAAAATAATGGACTATAGATTTTTAAAATCTGTTAAAGAGGACCTTCACCAGTTCTTTTGACTTTCATTCATAAATTACTCATTCTTGCATTGATTCTGGAATTGTATTTCATTACTGTCTGCTGCAGTTAA
The DNA here is from genome assembly GCA_016271365.2 of Neoceratodus forsteri. Lineage (NCBI taxonomy): Eukaryota > Metazoa > Chordata > Ceratodontiformes > Ceratodontidae > Neoceratodus > Neoceratodus forsteri. Next base: position 814,997,329 of record CM057455.1, on the reverse strand, counting down.
TTTTTGAATTCTGAGCTGCTAAGAACTGCAGGGTGTACCAGGGATTCTATAGCAAGCCTGGTGATGTTGTGAACCCAGGGTTGTACTGCTGACATCACTGTAGGGCAGAGTCATTTTACACACACAAAAAACATACTGACAAAGCATTTGGATTTTGGCATAATGCATTGCTAACAGGATGTCTTGGGGAAGGAGAACACGGTATGTACACTGAGTACTGGTAGTTTTCTCTTGCAACATTGTTGCAACTGCTTGGTACTACACAGTGTTAGTCACTCTACCCTATAGTGATGTCATCAGGAGCTAGCAGCCAGCAACTGAACAGCAATAGCAAGTGCAGCAGGGCTCAAAAACAAATCCAGATTATGGAAGGCAGAGTAAACCTTGGCCAAAACTAACAAATGCACACACCTTTTCAGGTCAAGTCATGCATATAATGACTACAAGCTGTAACTTTTTGGACCATCATGAAAGTTCCTCTTTAATGTAGAAATAATAATGATGTCACAAATAGTGGGTTGTGACATCATTAAAAGGAAAACCATGTGGAGCCGATTCAGTCTAAGACCCAGAAATCTCATTTTATGCAAACATCTTCAGTAATAAAGAATGACAGGAGCTTAACTGAGAGACTATTTAAAATGAAAGCCAAACTGTGTACATATAAGAGAAGATAGTAACATAGTGTCATGACCCCCATAACATGAGATATGAGACTTAGACTTAACCTGTACAATGGTCTTTGGGCAAAGTCTGTTCAGCCTTCGGTCGAATGGCACTTGAGTTCAATTGATTGGAGGTCATTGAAATGTGGTGCAGTGTGTGCACCTAAGGGAAACTTTTTGGCAAGTAGCTGCCAAGATACTGCCTACACAAAATAACTTTTACTTCTACCCCCAGTGAGGGGGTCCCATAATGATATATTTACCTCCGCTAATGTAACCCGTGGCATGTAAATGAACAAACACAATGAGTGTGTGGTACACAGTAAATGCAATTAAAAAAACAAGGGCATTTACTGGGGGACAGGAACAGGCTGTGGACTGGGGGGAAGGAAGTGGCTCAATGCAAGCAAGAAGTAGAGTGCATCTCCAACAGAATCCCACCACTCTTTGATGAATACCTGCAGTCTCTGCTTTCATGCCCTACTGGTACTCCTGCTACCCTCATTCTGTTGGAAGCTCATGCACTGTCTATAGGCATGAATACAGTTGTAGTTGCAGGCCTAATGGTCGACCTCAGTTTGGTAAAGAAAGAAGCTGTGAGTTGGGGATTCCAAACAGAATATTTGGATTACTGCACACAATTTGTGGACTGACACACAGTTTCTCCTGGCTTTAAGTTCTCTTTGTGAACAGTGTTCTAAAGATGTGCATGAATACCCAAATTGGGACATAACTTGCCCTAGCCCTCGCCTCGCATACCAACACCCCCAACCATGCATTAATTCCTTTTGTAACTTTGCAGTAATGGCAACACTGAAATCAAGTAATCTGATTGGTCAAAACACATCAGCTGACACACATCCAACCATGCATTAATTCTCTAGATATGACCAGCTATCTTTCAAAGCAAGAAAATTGGGATCATACCTCAGTGAAAGTCGCAATTCGACCTATAGGTGGCACTGTGTTAAGAATACTGTGCTATCTTTTAAAGCAAGAAAATTGGGATCGCACCTCAGTGAAAGTCGCAATCCGACCTATACGTGGCACTGTGTTAAGAATACTGTGCAAGAATGTGATATGTTGTCCAGTGCTGCAATTGTGAAGCAGTGTAGCAACTCACTGAAGAGAGACACAGTAAGCATTATAGCAACAAGTAAAAGTGACACGTCAATACCGAGCGCTTCTCATTTCTGGCTGATAGCTAATTAAGCACGTTAGAAATTTTTCTCAGAATGCATTACCAACATAAATGAATGTGAGGTAGGAATAGAACTGAAAAGAATGAAAGTGGTCAGTACAAGTAGGTATTTTTGAAGTTGAATCAGTATTTTATATGCGCTTTCCTACATAATCCTAACTTAGTAGTTGTAATAAATTGGTAGGCACTACATTAATGCATGTGGCCTGTGCAATGTGCACATTGGGATTTATGAAACGCACAGAAGTGAAGCATTTCTTCTAAGACATGAAGTTCTTTACTATACATGATTGTTGTCATTTCACTATTATTCCATGAGAAATACCAGTATATAACAGTAATCCCATTGTATAATTCCATGTTACAAGTGATTAATGACCTCGACAAGAGGTCATTTCCCAGGAATAAATGCATGGTTGGGTGGTGGGAAGCCCTCTGCCTGCGGCCTTGGGCACCCCAACCATGCATTAATTCCTGGGAAATTACGTCCTATCTCAGTCATTAATGCTTACGTAAATGCCTCCTTTCGAGTGGCTTAATGCTTACGTAATCTCACGTCTCCTCATCTGCACAAAACTGAGGACCAGTTCTGGTTGGCTGACACATCATACACACTTTCAATGGCTGTTAGTTTCATGAGAAAAGCAAGTACAGAAAGCCCAGTATAACCTGAGCCAGCTTGCAGTTTGCACTTGCGTTCTTCAGAGCTGAGCCCAGGATTGGCTGTCCCTACTGGGCTGCATGTGCTGTCCTCTTACCCTTACCCAGCCGTCCTGGGTCCAGAAGCACAACAAACATAGTGCTGACAATGCAGTATTTTGTTTATTTTGCTTTTAAAAAGAGTTTTTATCCCTCAGTACTGCTTCTGGTCATCATGATTGGCACCTCCCAGTCCCTGCTGCCATCTGATGTTAACGGGAACGGAGTCCGTCAGTGGGAGAGAAGTGTTGCTCATTGCTCCCAGAGTTGTGCTCCTAAGGTAGAGCTTACAGCAGTGTGGTGCCTTTGAGAACTGCTAAAGAAATGGCACTGACTCCCCTGTATGCTCCCTGATTCCAATTGGCAGTCTGTAGGTTGTGTGACAAATGTCCTGTGTGGCAATGGTCGCTGAAGTCTCAGGGTACAGTTGTGCTGCAAAGAGAAGCAGAGGCAGTATCTGGTCCCCCCCTCACTGCCGCCGTCTATAGGGCCAGGAGAGTGAAGAAAAGGTGCACCTCACCTGCCGCAGTGCTGATGGCACTCCCTGCCTCAAAGAAAGAAGCTGGCAGATCTCAGGGACTGCCCTTGGTCCGGTAGCTGCAGTCTGGGATGGGACAAAGGGTAAAGAGCTCTCAAGGGAAGTGACAGGAATGCTTTAGGATTAAGCAGAAAGGCAAGCCTTCCCCCACTGGAGGGGGATTACATCAGTAATCTAAAGTTGGAAAGAACTCTAGGTTCACCTTGTCCCCTTCCCCCCCGCTTCATAACTAGAAAGCAACAGGAATGCTGTCTAGACATGTACTAATTTACAGGGATTTCCCACCCACCCTACTACCCAGGATACCCTGTGAGTCCTTTGGTAACCACCATCTATGGCAGCTCTTTTCCCTTCTTAGTGCAAATAATACCCTGTCTGCTGTTTGTCCTCCAAACTCCTTTAAAGGTCACAGCCCTGATGGTCTGGACTTGAAACTCCTCCATAGAAACATGGACTTTGATATCAGATAAGGACCGCTTGGCCCACCTAGTCTTCCCATTTCCCTACCTACAGGATAAGCTGCAGATCCTAGTTAACCAACAGCCTATTTCTTCCTATCCCCCACCAAGAATTGCCTTATGTCTGTCCTATGCATTCTTGAATTCTCCCACAGTTTTAGACCCTACAACCTCCTCAGGAAGGCTGTTCTATGCATCCACCACCCTCTCTGTGAAAAAAAAACTTCCTCACATTGCCCTGAGCTGTCCCCCCTATATCTTAAAATTGTGTCCCCTTGTTCTTGCACATCTCTTTTTCTGAAAGATGCTACCCTCTTGGACTTTGTTGTCTCCACTAAGGTGCTTAAAAGTTTCTATCATGTCCCCCTTCTCCCTCCTTTCCTCAAGGGTATACATATTAAGCTCCATTATTCTCTCCTCGTATGGCTTCTCTTGCAGACCCTGCACCTTTTTTAGTTGCCCTCCTCTGGGCTGCCTCCATCCTGTCTATGTCCTTGTGGAGATGGGGTCTCCAGAACTGGATGCAGTACTCCAGATAGGGTCTCACCAACTGTCTGTATAGAGGCATAACAACTTCCTGTTTTCTGCTGGTGATGCCTGTCCCTATATATCCCAGTATCCCCCAACCCTCCCTATTGCCTACCACCTTTCAGTTTGGCCACTAGAACAAAATCATCCCATTCCAAGGCAAAAATATGGGACTTCAGAGGAGCTGACTTTGATAAGATGGCCAACAGAGTTAAGGTAGCCCTGGCAAGAAGAAATACAGGTGAGAGGGTACAGGCAAAGTGGGCAAGCATTAAGAATGCAATACTTGAAGCAACATCCCATTGTGTTAGAGAGAAAGGCAAGAGCAAAAGAAGGAGGAAACCATGATGGTTCTCAAAAACAGTAGCAGAAAAGGTCAGAGCCAAAAGGCTGGCCTTCAGGAAATATAAGGGAATGCAGCGGGACAAAAATAGGGAGGAATACCAAACTTCCCTAATGGAAGCAGGGAAGGCAGTAAGGCAGGCAAAGGCCCAGACTGAGGAAACGCTAGCATGAACAGTAAACGAAGGAGACAAGACTTTCTACAAACACATTAGTGAAAGGAGAAAGTCCAGAGGGGTATTGCTAAGATCAAAGGAAAGAAGGGGAATATGTGGAGGAGGACCAAGGAAAAGCATCTATCCTAAATAGATACTTCTGCTCAGTATTTACTGAGGAGAAGGTAGTGAGGCCCACAGCTCAGCACCATGGACACGGGGGGAGGGAGATGTGCACTAGTCCCTTCACAAAATAAAGGGTCTTACAAGAACTACATTCCAGGGTACTAAAGGAGCTAAAGGAGGAACTAGCAGAGCCATTACCAGAACTGTTTAGTGAGTCTCTGAGCACAGGAGAGGTCCCAGAAGACTGGAGAAGGGTTCATGTGATCCTGCTCCACAAGAGTGGTAGCAGGGAGGAGGCAGGGAACTACAGACCAATCAGTCTTACCTCAGTAGTGGGCAAGATTATGAAGGCACTCCTTAAGGAAATGATAGTGCAACACCTGGAATCCATAGGAGCACAGGATCCAAGACAGCATGGGTTTACAACAGGAAGGTTCTGTCAAACTAATATCATAGATTACTTTGACTGGGTAACCAGAGTGGTGGACCAAGGGGGTGCAGTTGATGTCGCCTACCTTGACTTCAGCAAAGCTTTCGATACTGTTCCATATAGAAGATTGATTAATAAGCTAGGTAGGCTCAGGGTGGGTCAGAAGTTGGTCAACTGGGTGGTAAACTGGTTGGCAGGCAGAAAACAGAGAGTGGTGTTAAATGGTATACGGTCAGAAGAGATGCAAGTCACAAGTGGGGTACCGCGGGTTAGTCCTGGGGCCAGTCCTCTTCAATATCTTCATCAGTGACATTGCAGATGGACTGGAGGGTAAGGTTTGTCTGTTTGCAGTTGACACCAAGATCTGTAACAGAGTAGATGATCCAGATTGGGTGGGCAGAATGAGAAGAGATCTGGATAAACTGCAAAATGGTTGGAAGAGTGGCAACTGGGGTTTAATGCAAAGAAGTGCAAGATCATGCACATAGGGAAGAGAAACCCCTGAAGCCACCTGTAGGTTGGGAGGGAAGTTGCTGGCAATCACAAGGGAAGAAAGAGACTTGGGCATCATCATTGCAGATGACCTGAAATCATCCAAGCAGACCACTAAAGCAGTAGGTAAGGTTAGGGAGATGTTGGGGTGTATTAGTAGGGGTATCGCAAGTTGTAAGAGGGAGATAGTAATCCCTCTTTACAAGACACTGGCTAGGCCCCATCTAGAATACTGCGTGCAGTACTGGAGGCCACACCTGCACAAGGACATTAACAAAATGGAGGCAGTCCAGAGAAGGGCAACCAAAATGGTGCCAGGACTGCATCAGAAAACCTATGAGGACAGATTAACGGAGCTCAGTATGTATACCCTAGAGCAAAAGAGGGAGAGAGGTGATATGATTGAAACATTCAAACATCTTAAGGACATTAACAAGGTGAAAGAGTCTAACATGTTTCAATATAAGAAAAATAGCAGGACAAGAGGACACAGCACGAGATTAGAGGGAGGCCAATTAAGGGTAATGTGAGGAAGTTCTTTTTCACAGAAAGGGTGGTGGATGCATGGAACTGCCTACTTCAGGAAGTGGTGGATATGAATACAGTACAGGGCCTCAAACAGGCATGGGATAGGCATAAGGGAGCAATACAGATGAGTATGAATAGATAGGTCATTGATAGAGGGAAGGCCTGTGGCACATTCATAAGGTAGAAAAAATGGGCAGACTAGATGGGCCTTGCGGTCTCTATCTGCTGTCAACTTCTATGTTTCTGTGTTTCTCTTGCTTTAGCTGCCCCTCTCACCCAGCTCCTAAATCTTTCCTTTCAGCTTGGGACTGTTCCCACAGTTTGGTAGCAGTTGAATGACCTCCCCTTCAATTGTGGGGGTGGTAGGTGGACCTCCTCTCCAGGGAACTACCGTTCCATTTTCCTTCTCCAAACTTTAGCTACATTCCAGAAGTTGGCCCTCTCTCAGCCCTCTGTCTTCCTTGACTCCTTATTTCTCTACTTTTCCAGTCTGGCTTCTGGTAAGTCCACTCCATTTGCCTTCCCACAGTACTCTGTTACTGATGTCATTCTGAAGGGGATGGATCAAGGGCAAGTCACAGCTGCTATCTTCATTGACCTTGCTAAGGCCTTTTATACCATGGCCACCCAGTACTTCTGGATACATTGGGTGGAGCTGGACTATTGAATTCCACGCTTGGGTGGTCCTGCACCTACCTTACTATCTAGCAACAGTCAACCAGGTAGGTGATACCTTATCCTTCCCATTCCTATCAATTCTGGGGTGCCTGAAGGCTCCATCTTGGGTCGTATTTTTTCTTCTTCTTCCTTAATGACCTCTCCAGGGCTCTGTGTCTCAACAAGCATACATATGCATGCTAATAAACACTGTTCTTTACACCACTGTAGCCTCGAGTCTCTGAGCTGAAAACACTCCACAACATGACTTTGGCAACATCCCAGTGCTGGTTCTGCTCAAACCAACTTACACAAAATACTAAAAAGACTATTGCCATGTCTTCTGGAATTAAGCAATGGCTTTTGAAGCTCAGCTTCACCCCCATCTTTCTGATGCTTAAGGTGTTTCCTTGAAGAGGTTTCTAACTTCAAGTAAATCAGTATGTGGCTCGATAGAAAAGTGGACTTTTCCACCCATACTGATGCCACTGTCAAGACAAATTCAGCCATAAGTTTGATGCCCTGTAAAGGAACAAGTCCTGTCTTCCTCCTGTTCTAACATAAAGTAAGTAAGTAAGTAAGTAAAACTCTTTTATTCATACAAAATGAATATGGATTGCTCCACTGAGCTGAGGCTCATTTTCAGTGAGGTCCAGAGTTCAATTCCAGTTACTTTTACATTTATCATCACACATAAATCAAAACATACATAAATACACCAATACATGATAAAACATACACAGATCTTACTTTGAGATACAGCTCTTGCAGCCAGGTTACACCATTAGGACTGAAGCGGCAGGCGCCAGGACCGCAATTTTTCTAGCTAGCAATCTTCGGGACCGCCTCTGATGTCGGTCCTGCCCCCGACGTCGGGCATAGTACATAAGGAGGTGGTCCCCCCATAATCCCCAGTTCTTTTCCAGCCATCGACTCGTCAGTATCGGCCTCTTGGTCTCCTTTTCTAGCGTGAGACGACCATAGAACTATGACAATTTTCGTCTTAATTTCGAATTTTGAACAACTGATGTCCTTTCCAACTACTTCTTTAGAGGGTCACCATATGAAGTGTGCCTGTGGCAAACATATCCCCTTCAAGGATCCCCATTCGGCCTGTGTGCGCTGCCTAGGCCCGGACCATGACACCAGGCCCGTCGTCGGGTATGAATCTTGCGGAGTTGAAAGAGCTTTTTACATTCTGGTGGGACACCATCAAAAAAGATGTGGGCCCCGCACATCCTCCTCCTGCTCAAACATCACCGGCGCTCACAGGAGCCGACGACACCCAGACACCTGTCGCCAGCCAGGCGTCAGCCCAAAGATGTTGGCCAGGGGACCCGACGTTGGCTTCCTGGAGAAGAGGACCGCACCTCGCCGCCGCAGACACTGGTCAGGGGACTTCACCGAGGAGGACGCCAAACAGCCCGAGGACCAGGCGGGTGACACCGGAGATGCCGGGCTCCCAAGGGAATCCTCCCAGAGCGGAGACCCCGGGGACCCGGGACGCCGACCCCGCGACAGGCCACCGGCAGCATTCCCTCTCCTGACCCACACAACTTACCCAGGTCTCCTCTGGATGATCCCTCCTTCACTGAGATCATGAGGCACATCCAGGAGAACATGGGATGGGATGCTGAGGAGCTTGACCCCAAGCGACAATGCCTTGCCCGCTACCTTCAGCAAAAAGACCTGAAGCCTGTGGTAGTGCTGCCCTTGGTGGATACCTTCACGGACGTCACCAAGGCTGCCTGGAAATGTCTGCATTCCACCCCCACGGTGCTGAAGAAGGCTGACCGCCTATACAAAGCCCCTAGGGAGGACCAGTATTTGGCGAACCATCCTCTGGCTGAGTCCCTGGTCATAACTGCTTCACATGACCGGTCTCAGAAACCTCAGCATTTGAGCACCCAGCCACTGGACCAGGAATCCAAGCAATTGAATGTCCTGGGAAGGTGCACGTACGTGGATGCTACTTGCGCCATCAGGTAACTGAACTACCTGACCCATATGGTTCAGTTCCAGAACGCCCTGTGGGAACAGGGTCAGGACCTGGTTGAGAAGATGCCTGATGGCGAACACAAGGAGGAACTCTTGAACCTCCTCCGCACGGGTTCAGATGTGGGGACCTAAGTGCTCAGAGCCGCATATGATTCTGTGGACTCTTCAGCCAGAGCTGCAGCCTCAGGCGTTTGTCTCCGGAGACACTTTTGGCTCCGTGTCTCCGGATTTACCCTGGACGTCCAGAAAAACATCCTAGACATCCCTTATAACGGCGAGGTCCTGTTTGGTGAAGCCTCCGAAAGAGTAATCACCAAACTCCAGGACGCAGGGAAGGCAGTCTGATCTGTACAAGCTATATTACAGATCTCGCCTAGTTCCTTTCAGGGAACCAGAGCCGCTGCGGGCCAGCTACAAAGGCAACAGCAACGCTCCGGTCAGCAGCAGAGGGCACGTTTCACATGCAAGGCCCAGGCCAAGTCATCCCCAGGCAGAGGCCAAAGATTTTCAAAGTCGGCCCAGCCTGCAGGGTCAAACACTGCCACAGCCTGACTCCTTCCCGACCCCCGCCCTTCCCCAGGATCAATGGGAAAAGAAAGTCGGGGGTCGCATTGCACGCCACTTTCCAGGGTGGCAATTGATCACCACCGACAGGTGGGTTCTGCAGCTGGTCAAAAAAGGCCATTATATTGAGTTTGTAGGCAGCCCACTTACAAGACCTCCCCTGCTTTCCCGTTATTCGGTCCAGCATGCCTGCTCATACAGCAGGAAGTGCTCGCTTCTGGAAAAGGAAGCTTTAGAGCACGCTCCAGAGAACCAGAGAGGACTAGGGTACTATTCTCACTTCTTTCTGGTTCCAAAGAAAACAGGGACCTCCGTCCAATATTGGACCTCAGCGACCTCAACCTTTGGTCGCTACAAACACTTCCACATGGTGACCCTTCCGGCCTAATTACCATGCTGAAGCAGGACGCCTTTCTGGCATCTTTGGACATGCAGGATGCCTTCCTGCACATTCCCATTGCTCAAGCACATCAGAGGTTCCTCGCCGAGTTTCAGAGCCACCATTATCAGTTCCAAGCTCTACCCTTGAGGGCTGTCATTGGCACCTCACGTGGTTCAATGGCGCATGGTGGTCGAGCCACGCCTCTGAGGAGACAGGGCCACTATGTGTTCCCATACCTGGACAACTGGCTTCTCATGGCGCCCTCCAGGGAGGCCTTGATGACTGCTATTCACTGCACCCAGTCTCTTTTTCAATCCCTGGGTATTCTCCTCAACTACAAGAAGTCACACCTGGTTCCATCCCAGAAGCTGCAGTTTATAGGAGCAGTTCTGGACACCGACAGAGGGAAAGCTTTCCTTCCCATGGACAGAGCGGAACACATCAGATCCCTCATCAGGAAGTTGTCAGCGAAGAAGACCGTCTCAGCCAGACTGGTCCTTTGCCTGCTCGGACACATGGCTGCGGCCATTGCAACAGTCCCACTAGCCCATCTCCAAATGCGGGTAACCCAGTGGATGTTACGGGTGCAATGGGACCAAAGGCAAGACCATCTGCAGCATCCAATCCGAATCAAGAAAACCGTAATTCGAGATTGGCAATGGTGGCTACATCCAGGGAATCTCTCTGCAGGAGTTCCCTTTACAGTGCCGTCCCTGACTGTGACTCTCTCCACAGATGCCTCAGGGCTAGGGTGGTGATGGTGTTCGGTCTCAGGGCCTGAGGACAGCCCAGGAGTCTCATCTCCACATCAACATTCTAGAAATGAGGGCAGTCCTTTACGCTCTGTAGACCTTCCAGTCAGAGATTCCATTGGGTACACTTCTGTTACAAACAGACAATTCCGCGGTGATGTATTACCTCAACAAACAAGGAGGCACTCACTCCTACCTGCTTTGCAGAGAGGCCATGAGAGTGTGGCAGTGGGTATTGCAACACGGCACAAACCTAATTGCAGTTCATGTTCCCGGAGTGGACAATATCATCTCAGACAGCCTGGGTCGCTCTCAGGCCAGAGTCCATGAATGGGAACTTCTGCAGGAGGTGACAGAGGATCTGTGTCACAGATGGGGTACTCCAGAATTAGACCTTTTTGCGTCCCCATCCAACGCAAAACTGCCCAATTTTTGCTTGCTAGATCCAGGGCCTGGTGTTTTCTGGCGAGACGCGTTGTCCCTCTCCTGGGTGGGCAGATTCCTCTATGCCTTTCCTCCTTTCCCATTGATCCAGAGAGTTCTTTTAAAACTTCGCAGGGAGCAAGCGATGCTCATTCTGATCACACCCTTCTGGCCCAGACAGATCTGTTTCCCTCTCTTGTGCCAGCTATCCTGGGAACCTCCAGTGCCTTTGCCAATCAGCTCCCATCTACTGTCTCAGGAGGCGGGTTCCTTAGTCCATACGGACCTACGTTCATTGAACCTGCACGCTTGGCTCCTAGAGACATAGCCATGCTGCGATGTGGGGTCTCGCAAGAAGTGGCAGACGTGCTCTCTGCCATCAGAAAACCGGCTACCCACGCAACGTATGCCAAGAAATGGCATAGATTCTGTTTGTGGGCTCAAGCGCATGGCATTCTGCCGTTAGACTGTCCAGAAAAGCTGGTGCTGGACTACCTGCTTCCCTTTCCACTCCGGACTGGCTTACTGCTCGATTAAAGTGCACCTTTGTGCCATTTCAGCTACTATGCCCCGAGGCCATCGGACGGTGGCCCAGCTGGATACTACTCATGCCTTTAAGGGTGTCCTCCACCTTAGGCCCCCATTAAAGATCCAGTCCCTCCATGGGACTTACCTTTTGTCCTGGAGCAGCTCACGCTGCCACCCTTTGAACCAGCCGCGGATTGCGAGCTATGTTTTCTCTCTTGGAAAATGTTATTTTTAGTTGCAGTTACTTCCGCCAGAAGGATTTTGGAAATGCATGCTCTTATGTGCAAAGAACCTTATTTGGTTTTCCACCAGGACAAGGTATCCTCAGGACAAACCCAAAGTTTTTGCTAAGGTGGTCTCGGCTCTCACCCTTAATCAGGATATCAATCTACCAGTGTATTTTTCAAAATACGCTAATCGAGGAGAAGCTCTTCTGCATACCCTAGACATGCACAGGTGCCTCAGATACTACCTGACCAGAACCAAACAGCACCGAAAGTCAGACCAACTTTTCATCTCCTTTGCCCACAGGATGAAAGGAGCTCCTTTCTCTAAACAGTCACTTTCTAGGTGGCTAATTCAGTGCATTACCTACTGTTATGAGAAGCGCAATAAACCCTTACCGGGCGCGGTCAAGGGTCATTCCACTAGAGGGGTGGCTACTTCCTTTGTGGCGTTAAAGAACGTCTCCACCTTAGCTATTTGCGCTGCAGCTACTTGGAGCTCTGTGCATACCTTTATCAGGCATTACAGTCTGGACATTGCATCAAGGCGAAGAGCGGGGTTCAGTCTAGCTGTTCTTCAGGGACTTCTATCCTAGGCTCGAGTTTCCTCGAGGTCTCTATCTTTCCTCCTCCCGATGGTGCATGATTGCCACTACTGCTTGGAAATCAGTCCTAATGGTGTAATCTGCTGCAAGAGCTGTATCTCAAAGTAAGATAGTACAGTTATGTAATCGCCCCCTCATCAGAAATTTGGTGAATAGTTTTGCCAGTGGTGCTTGCCAGTCCTTTCCCAGTTCTTTTAGGATCCTGGGAAGTATCTCGTCTGGTCCCATGGCCTTGTCTACCTTCTGGTTATTCAGCTCTTCCAGTACCTGGGCCTCTGTGAAAAGGCTAGTGTCTACCCCTGGATTAGGGGTGCTGTGTTTGTGAGTGCTGGGCCATTTCGGGTCCTCCTCAGTAAACACTGAGCAAAAGTACATGTTTAGGATTTCTGCTTTTCCGGATCATCTTCTGCTATCCTTCCTTCCCTGAAGAAACCTCATGACACCCCTTTGCCTTCCGCCTTTCCCTGATATACCTAAAGAAGGATTTGTTTCCTCTCTTTGTCCCTACTGCTATCTTTGCTTCTGCCTGGGCTTTGGCTTGTCTAATCATTTTGCTAGCTTCTCTCATTTTGTCCTTGTATGAATCACAGTCTTTTTCATTCTTAATGTTTTGGTATATCTTGTATGCCTTCCTTTTCTCTTTTATTACGGATGCCACTTCTTTGGAAAACCATAGTGGTTTTATTCTTCTTTTCTCCTTGCTGACCCTCCCAGAGCATTGATCCGTGGCTGTCTTGACTGGTCTTTTAAGTCTCAGCTTCACCCCCATCTTTGAGATCATTCTTAGAATGATATTGCCATTGTTTGACTATGCAACTGTGGTTTATCGTGTCACCCCTAAGAAGTCTGCCCTGACCAATCTGGATCTCGCCATCTTCCAGTATCTGCCATTTTTCTCCTGATTCCCCCTCCTTACATCCCACTGTCCCTACTAGAATCTCTCCTTCCCCTCTCTGGAATCTGAGCACCCTTCTCATTGCGCTTTTTCTTTGCCCCTGCCAACAGGTTTGCATCCCTCTCTTCCTACCTCTCTGACTTTCTCTCAACCCACATTCTCTTCTCCTAGGCACTCTACTCCTCTGATTCAAGCTCCTTCATCATTCATCACTGCATCCCCTCTGCTGGACAAACTGCCTATTCTGTGTATCGACATTCTCTTTGGAACTGCCTCCCCCACTTCATCGGCTTCTCCTTCTAATATAACAACTGAGAAGCCGGTCCTTTCTGAGGATTAATGATCAGTTGGGGATGGCGATATGGCCACCTCCTCCAGCCAGTTGTTAATCCAAGGAAATGACTGGCTTCAAGGTTGTTATTGTAATTATAAGTCTAACTGCAATAAAAACTTTGTTTTTCAATTTTATTTAGGTTTTAGCTGTTTGGCATGTTCTGTGCGTGCCACACAGCATCAGTGTGCAGCTGGATCAGTCATTTCTAAGAAGCTAATGACCTATCCAGTAGCCAATCAGGAGCCTCATTAGGCTAATGAATAATTAATTAGACTTATAATTCTCTCAAAACTGTTCCCAGAACTCCCATCTTTCTTGCTCTTGCCCCTAGCTTACCTTGGGTTAGTCCTTCTATCACCTCTAGTCTCTGAACCTTTGCACAATTTTGTACCTTGAATTTTGTTACCAGTATAATTGTAGTCCCTGGCCTTTTAAAATATTTAGCCTTTTTTCAGATTTGTGCAACTTTGTACCTTGGTGACTAAATCTGCTGGCTGCTACTTTTATGTAATTGCTTTGAATTTATAATGATTATTTGCAGTGTCAGTGGCTCAGTAGGTAGCATGCTACCTCTGGGGCTGGAAGATTGGCAGATCATTGGTTCTAGCCCCACACCAGGTACTTGGGGTAATACCCATAACTGGCACTGTAGTGCAGTATGAGGTGGTTACTGCATGGCTGAGGTAATCCTTCAGATGAGACGTTAAACAGACATCCCTTCTGCCCATCTCTGGTCACTGTCCAAGTAGAAGTAAAAGATCCCATTACACTTATTGTTGAAGAGTAGGGGCGTCTCACCAATGTCATGGCCAATATTCTCCCATCAACAAATAAATGAAGAAAAAAAATCAGGTCTGATTACTGACCCTCAATGACACAACTTGAAACAAGCCTTCACACCTTAGTGTGGCTTTCCTGGTCAAAAATTACAAATAAATAAAATTGCAAATAATTTGTATATTTGCTTTCTCTCATATTCGCCTTTAACATATATTTGAATGAGAACCCTAATCTAAAATTAACTGCCTTACAGGTAGCTGCCATTTAAAGCAAGAAGTCCAGTGATGGGTCGAGTGTGACACCCAGATGACAATCAATTGACAGTGAGGTTGGACAGTTCTTTATCTTGGGAGCTGAGCCAAAAAACTTGGCCTGTGACTTTGTGGTGTTCAGGAGAAGCTTATTAAAATTGCCAATTTTGGACAGCTTGGAGATCAGAAGACAGAAATCTGTTGATGTCAGTAACACCAGGTCATCTGCATAGAGGATAGGTGTACAATGAAAGAGACATTGGTGGATGGAAGTAATATGAAGGGAGCATGGAATGGTCTACTGGATCAAAGGCCTTGGTGAGATCAAAGAAAACTGCACCTGTTAGCTCCCCTCTAGCCATGGCAGTGGCATTAATTGTGATAAGTGATAAGAGGGCAGTGGTACTGCTATGGGTGTCTTGGAAGCCATGTTGTGCAGGAGAGAGAAGGCTATGAGTAGTAAGATATTCCATGAGATGAGTAGCAACCATCTTTGACAGAATCTTATTGCGCACAGGAAGGACATAAATGGGTCTATAATTGCTAATATTTTTACTAGCACTCTTCTTGAACACAGGTACAACATGCAACATCTTTATGGATCAGGAATGGTTTGGGAGGTTAGAGACAAGTTAAAGATTCTTGTAATCGGTGATACTTGTTTACTCAGCAAGACTGAATAGCTTGGGCTCGATCCCGTTTGAGCCAGCAGAATTAACTACAAGAATCTGCATAAAGTGTTTACACACATCCGAGGTCTTGATGGTGACTGGCCTGTCGGCACAGCAGTAGGGCTACTGCTCGTGAAGCCAGTGGCTGGGTTTAGGAACAAGCCTGGATCATCAGGAGCCAATTAAGGGAGGGTTCCCAAGGGATACTCCTTCTTCTGGTGAGGGAGGGCTGTCACTGCCACCTACAGATATACAGGTGGTAGAGCAAGTGCCTTGGTGTGGGAAGAGGAGGACACCATTAGGTTCTTGGCTGGAGCATGCATTTGCAAGCCAACAGCCTTAACATATTGTCCTTGTGCCAGTGTCCTTGCAGGAAGAGAGTGCAGGCAACTAAAAGGGTAAATTCTCTGTCTGTTGCAGCAGGTGATGGCCATCGAAAGGGCAGCCTGAAGATAGTATATCCATTGATAAGCCAGCACCAGAGGAGCAAACAGTATATTTGAAGAGGTCCTGATGACTTTTATTTATTTAAGTCTCAGAATTACAGTACCTGAGTCAGACACTTCTTTACAAAGGCTCCACGCCAGAGGGTGCTCATACAGAAAATACAATACACAAAGGTTTCAGGCAAGGAATACAAAATGGGAGCAAGGATATACATAATACAAAGTGAGCATAATGGCAGTAAAATACAGACTTTGGCAGGAATCACAGCAGCACACTAATTGCTACAGAAAGAGAAAGTTTGAGGAAAACACATTGAATGGCAGTAGGATATTGTGAAAGTAGTCCAAAAAGGTATTTGTTAAATATAGAGGATTAAGGCATAAGGATGGACAAAATGCAGGAGATAAGAAGGGAAGTACTAGAATAGTCAGTGCACAAGGTGGAGTAGGGGAAGTACTTGGCTAAGCAGAAACTGTCTGAGTTGACTTAGTCACCAGTAACAAGTAGAGGGGAGAAATGTGGTGGGGGGCTGGGTGGAGAGCTGGGCACCTGCCCAGGCTAGAGACAGTCTCAGTTGTTGGTATCAAGTAGGTGCTGACAGAGTTTGGATTTAAAAGAACTTAGCTTGGGTTCTGTCAGGACATCAGAATGGAGGCCATTTAGCCAAACAGGTGCTCTATACATGAATGCCCATTGCCCTTGGGTAGTCCTACAGAAAGGGACTTGGTATAAAGCTATGGTGGAACTCCTCATACCATGGGGGGGGGTAACGGTCCAAGTAAGGAGTTTCTGTGCTGAGGGAGGAGTGAGACCAAGGCATATCCTTTTAGCCAGTAGGCAGGACTGGTAGGTAAGCTAGCCTTTGACGTTTAGCCAGCTAGTTTGGTCAGAGGTCACAGGTGTGGGTGATCCTGGTTGCACCTGTGACTAGACGGCAGGTTTTGTTTAGGGCAGCCTTAATTCTGTTAAGTATAGTGTCAGTTGCAGAGCCATAGATGACAATCCCATAATAAATTATGGAAAGGATAGAGCTTGTTACTGCAAAGTGAAGGGCATCAGTGGTCATACAGTTCCTGTGCCTGTAGAGTAGCCCAATTCTTCTGTTTGCAGCCCTACAGACTAGGTTAATATGTTCATGATAGGATAGAGAGCAGTTGAAGGTTATTCCGAGATATTTGAAGCTGGTAACTTGCTCCAGTGGTAGGTGGTGACTGTTGAGGATGCTCAGGCATGCCCCATTATCTTTGTTTTGGGGTTGGTGAATAACATTACCTTAGTTTTTGTAATTAATTATGAGTTAGTGGAGCACAAACCAGGACTTTATTTCAGTGAAGCTCTTTGAAGGTATTCTCCAGGGAGAAGGGGTCTGGGTGACTGGAAAAGATGACAGCATCATCTGCATAGAGGAGCAAAATACTGGAGCAGGCTTGTGGAAGGTGTTGAAGAAAAGGCTGAAGAGAAGGGACTGAGAAATAGAGAGGGGTATCTTAGCTGCCTCTGATAAGAGGTCATGAGAGGTCAATACCGTGCCGGCAGAATATTGTGAAAATAATCGCATTGCGCATTTAATTAAATCTTTTCTGCACCCTCCGACCCCTCCCACTAAGGATTCTAACTCCGGGGGTGGTCCAACATGAAGAGCGCACAGGTCTGGGGTTCGCGCATAATGCCGTACACTATTAAGCATACGACATTATGACCTGGTAGGTATTAGAGGTGGACGGGAGGTCAAATTTGTTTGTGGGGGGGGAGACCCAGTATAGGCCGAGAGATCAGCGTAGCGTTGATTAAAGGAATTGGTGAAAGGCAGAATATAATGGTTTTAAACAGAGAAACTTCAAAAAGAGAGAGAGCACTGAAGAACAATCCTTATTTAAACTAGACATTCTATATGTAGTTCCCAAAAAGAAGGAGGCTGTCATTTAGGTGTGGATAAATGAGAGCATCCCAGAAATGATGCAGAAGGGGAAGGAAAAGAGTGTTACACAACTGCTCAAAAGCTAATTGAGTTTTTTTTTCGTCCCAGTTTGCTCATAGCACTTGCAGAGGAAGAGGTAGCACAAAACTGTCAGGAACTTAATTAATCATATAGGTCTCAACTTGCTAGAATCAACCATAAAGGTGCGTTAAGCATGGGCATAGCTAGCAGCCAGCAGGAACTGGCATTCTAGAGTGAGCTCCTCTACTCGGGTCGCACCTGAAAATAGGCACTTGGCTGTCTAGTGTGCTTACCCGGTTAACAAAAGCAAATAAATAAATAAAAATGATAAAAGTCAGGCTAACAGCCTCAAGCCTTACTAAAAACTATCACTTTTAGAGGAAAAGATATTTACTGCAGGGAAAGACTGTGCACCTGGACTGAGATCATCTCATTAGAATATGTTTGTTGGGAGGATAGCCTTAATGACTTGATGCGTGTTACACTATTTTGTCCACAGTATGCAGACAGTAGGTTAATTTGACTTGGGGCACTTCCTGGGGATCTATTTTTGCCATCAAAAGGTCTGGTTATGTAGCTTTTTACTCTTTTGGAGAGGAAGGATCTTATAAGCGTGATAACCTTTCAGAAACTCACAATTTAGTAGAGGAAGACCTTAAAGGGAACAAATAATCTTTTAAATAGTGATATGAATGTTTTGATTCCTAAGATTATTACACAGTATATTATGTACTTCGCTCTCTGACCATGATTTTAACTGTATCAGTATATATTTAAAGGTGTGTTTTTGTGAAGTTGTTGTAATGACCAACTAGTGATTATGTCGATCAGTAAACCTTTCTGTTACTACTACTACAATAATTAAAATCTAAAGAAATGAAAATAAATTACAGAGGTGAGGCCTTACTTTACAAATAAAAGCTCTGGGTTTCTATTGCTTTGCCAAAGGAGGAGTCTGGGACATGGCAGTTTGTTTAATTCTATGCTTTTTCCCTCACTTTCAAGGAAATGGAAATATAGATCCCAAAATAAAATCTTTTATTGGCACTTTTTATTTCCTTGTAGGTTACTCACTGTTATCAGAAAGCACAAATGCAACAGAGTACAGTGCAGAACTGAGTTCTGAGGTCAAGGGCAAAATTCAGAGGTCCTTCACTAGCTTTCAGCGGGTGTATCTGTGGAAGGGTGAGTGAATTTGAATTTCTTCTTTGATAGTGGCATTCTTTGAGGTTCCTCAGGCTCACTGAAGCACATAAAGCAAGGCTCAAGATGTAAGTATGGGATGCATCTCTTACTGTCGCGCACATTTCTGAATTTGAACCCTTATGTCACCTCAATTTAATACATTCTATTTATAATATATTTATATATTTATAAATAAATACATTTATAAATAATAATATACGTAATATATACAAGTATCTGAGGGTAATCCTGGACCTGTCCCTTACATAGTCTGACCACATAGCCTCACTGATCAGGCGCATTAATCAGAAGATTGGGCTTTGCTATCGCCCAATCAATTACCTCACACCTGAAGCCTGCCTAGCTGTTCCCCATGGCAGCCTCCTCCCCCCCCTTGATTATGGCTACCCGCTGTGCTCCCTTACCTCAACTTCCAACCTGAGCTGGCTGGACACTACCTATAGTTGGATATGCCGCTTTGCCCTCCATGCCCCTCTCTCTACCCAGCACTATTCTCTCTACCAGTCCCTAAACTAACTCCCCCCCTCAAGCATGACGCTCCTACCTGCTGGCTCAGACAGCTGAAGATGCCTTACACGGTCTCTCTTACTCTCCACTATCTCTTTTGATCCAGCCCAGAACCTTCAGCTGCAATCTGCATCAGTCATCCCACCTCCACCCATCCTAAAATAACCAACATGGGCCAAACAGCCTTCTCCATGGCCGGACCCTCACCATGGCATGACCTCCACCCCACATGCCCCTGATCCCCAATATAAATACACTTCAAGAACTCACTTCCTGCACTCTCAGCCTGTGTCTGTCCCCAGGCTACTAGCCCTGCTGCTCCTCCTATGCAGCCCCCTCACCTCCTCCTCCTCCCACTAGTGCTCTCCTCCCCCACCCTGATTACTGACTCACTGATTGCCTTTTTCCTCTTTAATAATAGCCGAGTATCTACCTGAAACCAATCCCTCTTGGACTCTGTGTTCCACCTGACGTTGCCGTCACCTACTGTTACTTACCTATTGTTAGCTGATGTATCTCCATTGCTCTGTTCCATGTATGTTATATAAATCTTATTATACAATAGGGGTGAAGTGATATGGCATCACATAAAAGTCACTATCACAACCACAGTGTGATAACCAGATCGTGACGTGTACACCGTGAAGATATCAACCACAGTGTACATGTCATCGCTGGTTATCAACACAGTGTACACATCACTTCCTCCTCACACCACTAAACCAAACAAAAAGAAAAACGGAGCCTTGTTATATAAATGGATAGCAATGGCCCAGTGTGTGATATCTTTAGATACACTTGTGGACAGCAACCTCAGAAGTCTCACTTGTACCTCACACGCTGTACCACTTGTGAGCCGAGGTCACTGTCCACTCATGATGCAAACTGTATCACACACCGGGCCATCATGTATGGGGGAAAAACGTACTCAATATAATGTCAATATAATGTGTTGTAGCAGAGACATGGCAGTTAAAAATCTGACCTACAAGTAAATCACATATGATTGGGAGGGGCAAAATCTTTACAGATTCTGGAGTTTAATATTCATGGTCACAGTTTTTGTAAAGATGTAAGTGTATTACACTGGCTGTCAGTGCCGCAGTAGGGCTACCACTTGTGATGTTGGAATCCCTGGTTCTGGAATGAGCCTGAGTCACTGCATGTCTGCCAAGAAGGGGCAGGAGGAATGAGTGTCCGGGAAAGGAGGGCGCCATCCTTATTGGGATACTGCCACTTGGGTGACCACAGGTGGCAGAGCAGCTGAAGCGCTGAGTGGGAGGAGAAGACATTGGTAGGTGACCCTGCTATGCATGCAAAATGTGTGCATGCATACTGGTCCCCTCAAGTGCCAGCATCTTCCAGGGATCAAGGGACATACATCAGAACAAAGAGAAGCCATCCCCATGATGGCTTGCTGGGACCTAGTATATCTGGGCCTGTCCCCTTCTGCCTCATCTACTGCCTGACACTGGGCATTCTCATGGGTACATTCCCCCACCTCATATCCCACCTGGGAGCTAAACCAAGGCTTCCTGGGGGCTGGCAGGTGAAACATAGGTTGGGACTGGGGAAAGGTGCTGGAAGGTTCTGCTGAAAGCCGGTGCCAGTATGAGGAGGCATAAATTATGAACTAAAAAAAATGTAAATGTGCAGCATATCCACAGTTAGTGTAACTTATAATTGAAAGAAAAAGAAGGAGGCAGAAGATTCTCTGGTGCCATAGGAAACACTACCAGTCATCTATGGCAGTACTGTAGTTACTCTATGAGCTTTCCTTGCAAGATTCTCAACACCATCTTCATGTCTAGTAATCAAGTGGCTATGAGACTAAAACAGGTCATAGTCAATGCTCCTTTTATGGGGACCATGCCATATAACTGTATAGGGTTATCTTTCAAAGCAAGGGGTCACATCACCACATAGAGATATCTTTAAGCAACTTTTTTTTTTAATCTTGCTTTTTTTTTTTAACAAGGGGAGCCAAGCTGAGATGCAACATTTTGTTTTAAGTCAGGTTCTGCTGTGGCTCATTTTCTCAGCTGGGTTAACTGGAGCAATGGTGGGCGGGGTGTAAATTACTTGCCCAAGGTCACATAGTGAGTATTTGAAGCATACCTACATTTTCACAGGCAGAAAAAGAACTGTAATCCATCAAGTCAGCCCGATCCTTTACTTAGTCCCACTACTCTAGTACTGGCAGTGCCTAGGCAGTGCTCCCCATTGAGTAGTCCCACCTTATTTAGTGTCTAAATTCCTCACAACTCCCCGTCCACGTGCTTTTCACCAAACCCATGTGTCTATCCATCCTCTCCTGAAGCCTGTAATCATCTCAGCGTTAACCATGTCCCGGGTAGACAGTTCCCCTGTCCATTACACTCTCCATGAAGAAATATTTCCTCATGCCACTCAGAATCCCCAACAAGTTTATAGTTGCACCTCTTGTCTCAGACCTCTCGCATTGCCTAACAGTTGCTGGCAATCCACCTTGTTTATTCTCTTCAGGTATTTGAACGTTTCTGTCATATCCCTCCTTTCCCTAGTGGCTCCAAGGAGTACATGTTCAGATCAGCCAGTCTTTCCTTGTAGGTCTTCCTCTGCTGCCTGTGTATCACTTTTGGATGCTTCCTCTGGACTGATTCTAAGCAATCCATGCCCTTTGTTAGGTGAGAGTTCCAGAACTATGCACGGTATTCCAGGTGTGGCCTCGTCATCAGTTACCTATAGATGGACAAAATAATTTCATTTCCTCAATTAGAGAAGGCCCTGCCTATGCATGCTAGCAGCCTGCTGACTTTCTAATATAGAAACATAGTAATTGTCAGCAGATAATGACTGCCAGGCCCATCCAGTCGGCCCAAAGCCCTACACTAGTTTGTTTCACTGACCCTACCTAGTCAGTGGCTTCCCTCCTTCCCACCACCAATGTACCCTTATGCCTGTCCCATGCATGTTTAAAACCCTCCACTGTGTTTGCCCCCACCATCTCCTGTGGCAGTACATTCGATGCATTCGCCACCCTCTGTGAAGAAAAACGCTCTCACATTTCCCTGAGCCTGCCGCCTCCAGTTTTGTGTTATGCCTCCTTGTTTTGTATATATCTTATATTGGAAGATATCTTCTCTCTGCATCTTGTTTATGCCCTTAAGGTACTTTGAATGTTTCTGTCATGTCCATCCACTTTCTGTCCAGGCAGCCCTGCTGCTATTTTCAGAAGTTGTATCTGTTTATGACAAAAAATCGTAATTTACAGCATGAAATGGGTGTAACGGTGTCCATTTCTGGATACAAATGCTGGACGAGTTAGGCTCTCAATATATGGTCTAGCAGGTTTGGATGCATTTCTGCTTTGAAAATTGGATCAGATGCATCTTGGGTAGCTCCTTTTGAAATTTCTGCCCAATATTTCTACAGGAGGATAACTAACTTCTCCTTGACAATAGTTTCAAGCAGTTTCGTCACTAGTGAGGTCAGGCTAACTGGTCTGTGATTGACTGGGTCTCCTGTGGGCCTGCTGTTTATATTTTTTAACCCCTAGGTGGCACTATCCCAAGGGCTACTACCCTGCCTGCTTGGCTAGTACTAGGTTAAGGGGCCTGGGTAATGAAACGGGTGCCTCCACCCGAGATCAGGGCTGTAAGTGGTCAAGTAACCTGGGCACAGCCCTCTGGGACACTGTAACCCCTCTCTTTCCTCTAGTGGCCCAAACAATATAAAATAATTACTTTCACAATGACCCTTATTCACTAGGCAATTACCCACATTGTTTGCACTTTCCACCAGGGCTGGTTCCTCTAGCTTGACCCTGGGAACCCCCTGTAAAACAAGGTTAAGCACAGCAAATTACAACAGTACAATACTTTTGGCACAGACTGGAACCACGGTCAGGTTAAATGCAAGCAAAGTTAAATCTGATTTATTCAGGGGACTTGAACAAGAGAGGGGCGTAATCAGGTTGATTTGCTTAAAAGCTACATTAATCAGACAGTTATGTATGCAGTTCAGAGTCCCTACACAGTCACACACTCTGGGTACCCAGGTAGGAAAATGGTGGGTTAGTTAGAACGTTGTGCAGCGGTCAGCCCAGTGATGGAAGAAAGCAACACTAATAACACACATTATTTGTAATCCAGAGCCGAGGGCTCAGTTCATGAAAGAAAAGGCAACAAGACAATCAGATGACAACACTTTTAGATTTAGCTGTTGTTGCAGGGAGCTACCCTGATGTTTACTCACGATACCCAATACTGGACACAGGCAGGACGAAATCGAGACTGCAGGCTGTTGGGCTGGAGTACCGGAGAAGCAGAACCCACACAGACGAATCACGCGTCGTTCCTGTTCAAAGGCGTTGAGCAGAGGGCTGATCCCAGGCCCGTCTCTCATTGATGACTTTCTCTGCGTGCTGAATATTCTGGCTGGGCCAGTGTAGCAGGGCCCAGGCAATGGAAATGGATATGGATTCAATCCGTGGAGCTGGATACAGCCTCCAGCAAGCAAAACACAGTTCAGACACACAGTGGGGAACCAAATCACGACCCACTATAAGCATACAGCACATTCACATGTAAGGAAATTCCACTGTACCAGGCAAATGGCTCTCCGGTCACAATTACAGAGTCTCTGCAAAATCTGGGAGTTCAGAGGTAGCAGGAAGTCCTGACAGGCCGATCACATTCAGCAAATCTTCGGTCTTCTTCAGGTTAAAGCCTGGTCACAATTCAGTGGCTTAATTCGCTCTCCAAATTCGGATTCAGTCCAAAAAAAGCACAAGTTCCCTCTCAGGGACAGCAGGCAGGCATGCAGGCCAAACTCAGGCCTTTCCACAGTTCTCCCATGTGAATCCACTATAGATTGCTGCTCGAACTGTCTCGAACTGTTACTTCTTCACTTCCCAACTCAGATCTAACTGAAACTGCAAGCAGTGTGGGACTTTCCCCAAGATCCAAAAGGTTCGGTTGGCTGATCTGTCTGTCAGTCACAACAAGGGCTCCCCCTCCAGGTTATTTTAGGTGCCAAAAAGCCCCAAACTACAATTCCTACAAGTTTTGGCCCCACCAAGCCCCTGTAGGCAGGCTCCATTTTAGAGTCCCAAATGCACTGATTGGCCCATTCTGCAGTCCAGGACCAAGATGATGGAAACAAACAGAACTGTCCGTGCTGCAAAGAAGGCAGGTTAGAACAAAATGCAATATTACTACTACTCTAACAAATGATCAGCAAACAAGTACATCTTCTAGCAGAGCTCCCTCTCAGGTTAATTATGACTGCAATCCAGGCAGCCCTTAAAGAGACAGTATACAGAGGCTATACAGGCACTCCCTGGCAATACATTTAAACTGCTAAACGCAGAACACCAGCCTGGCAGTGAGCATTTAGGCAAGCTTAAGGAAGATTTTTCAGGAACCCCATTTGTAGGGGGTTACATTTTATTTATTTTATTTTAACCTAGGTTTACAAGTACCTTTGAGCCAAGGTTTCTTACAGACGTCCCACGTCGGATGAGGTACAATTCAAAGACATTGAATAAAGTATAACAGTGGGTTACAGGCAGTTACATACAGTTTTATACATTCAATACAGTGGCAAAAATGCCAGAAGGAGGTCTGATAACAGGGTTAACACGGTATGGAAGAGAGACACACTAGTGGAGTGTGACCATAGGCACTTGTCAGATACCATTAAAGTGCTACAAGGGGTAGGGAAGGTGGGTGGGAGGAGGGAGGATGAGTGAGTGTGGGAGAGGAGTTGGAGGGGGAGAGGTTAAATGCTAGGTGGAAAGAGCAAAGAGGAGAGGGAGAACAATTAGGAAGGACAGTCATAGGAGCTAGATGCAGACAGGATGTGATGGAGACTGGATTTGAATGGATCAAGCTTTGACATTGAGGCAATGTCAATGTTGAGACCATTGAACCAGCTGGGAGCTCTGTGCGCAAAGGATCTTTGCACTTGTGTGGTGCAGAAACATGGGATATGCAGTAGCTGGGATTCAGAGCCCCTGGTGATGCGAGTAGTCCGCGCTGGGCAGAGGAGAGCTTGGACACCTGGGGGAGCAAGACTTAGTGTTATTTTCTTTGCCATAAGGCAGGTTTGGTACTTTATCTGGTTTGAAAGTTGAAGCCACCCAGTCTGTGCAAAGAGATCACACATGTGGGTGAGGCAATGGGTGCCAGTTATGAGACGGCAAGCTTTGTTTAGTGCAATGGATATTCACCTGAGGGAGAGGCAGAGCCGTAGATGATCAGGCCATAGTCGATTATTTAGATTACTGAGCTCTGTACTGCAATCCTTAAGACATCTGAGGTAAGGCATTGCCTGTGCCTGAAGAGCAGGCCAATGTGAGTGCTGGCAGCCTTGGCAATGTTGTCAATGTGCATAGCATATGATAGGTTACAATCGATGGTAACTCCTTGATATTTAAAGGATTGAACCTGTTCGAGGATTGCACCAAGGCAGTTTATGATCATGATTGGACTGAGTCTGTGTTTGTTGTGTGGGCTGCAGAAAAGCATGGACTTGTTTTTTTTATAGTTGAGAACCAATTTATGTGTACTAAACCAAGTTTCAATTGAGGTGAAGGCAAGCTGTAGATTCTTTTGAAGGTGGCCCGGATCCTTGTGAGTGGAGAGGATGACGGCGTTGTCAGCATAAAGAGGATTTGTGCTGGACACGATTATGGAAGATCATTCAGAAAGAGGCTAAAAGAAGTGGCCCAAGAATGGAGCCTTGAGGAACTCCTGAGTGAACAGGACGTGCATCTGAGAAAACATCAGCTATTTTCACTCTTTGGGAGCGGTTCTCCTAGTAGCTCTTGAACCAGGTAGTGGACTCAGGTGAGAGCCCAGTGAAACGTAGCTGTGTGATTAATCATTTATGATGCACAGTGTCAAATGCCTTGGTCAGGTCTATGAAGACCGACCTGGTTTGGAGCCTGTTGTCTAACGAGCTGTGGATAGCACTCGTGAATTCAAGGAGGGCCAATGTAGTACTGTGACCTGTATAGAAGCCATGTTGTTGGGGACAGAGGATGTTGTGTTTATCCAGGTATTCCGTTAGCTGGTCAGATACCATATGTTCAGTGGCCTTAGAGAGGGGGAAAGTATGGAGATAGGCCAGTAGTTCACATGCAGTCCTTGTCTTCACTTTTGTGGACCGGGGTCACTGTGGCTGATTTCCATCTGTTGGGAATTGGCTGAGAGTGAGGAGAGGTTGAACATTTTGTTAGTGGAAGTAGCACTTCATCAAGGGTGAGGGACACCAGCTTGAGGTCGAGTGAGTCCTCACTAGTTCTGGATTTGGCGATTGCATTAGAGACATATTTACGGAGCTCATGCACCCTGACTTCCTTAAAGTAGACTGGTGGGTGGTTAGAGGGTGGGGTTGTGGCTGGGGGTAGGAGAAGGAGGGTGGTCATCATTGAAGAAGTCCAAAGGGAGAACATTATTGAGGTCAGAGAATGCAGTATTGAAAGTATTTGCAATTGTGGTAAGGTCGAGAGTTATGCCACCATCAATGATCAACATAGTAGGTGAGGTTTTTGGCTGCTTCTCAGTTACTTCTCTAAGATTGTTCCAGAAGGATTTCCCTTTTCCCCAGGTGTTCATGAGGGTATCTCTGTAGTATACATTTTTCTTCTGGTGGATTGATTTTGTGCAGTTGTTTCGTGCCCATTTGTAGTTCTGAATATCGGCTTGATTGGCAGTGGCCCATGCCCGAAGCCAGAGGAGGTCCCTTGCTTTCAGATCCGTAAGTAGTTCAGCGGAGAGAAAAGGATTGTAAAGGCCTTGATTTTATGCCTTTTGAAAGGGGGCATAGGTGTCACAGGCAGCATTGAAAGAGTTGATGAAGAAATCCAAGGCCGAGTTGACATCAGAAGCGTTGAATATAGGAGACCAGTCGAGCTGTCAGAGGTGGGATTTGAGGTGTTCAACTGACCACATGGGAGGACTCTAGTATTGATTAATTTGGGGGGGCTTGCAGAATTTATTCTACCATTTGCAGATGACTGGGGAATGGTCACTTAGTGTATCTGGAAGGACAGAAACATCCGAGATATGGGAGGGATGGCTGGTCAGTATCCAGTCCAGAAGAGTGCTTGCACCAATTTTATAATTACGTTTGGTGGGGGAGACTACCAGCTGTGCCAGGTTGGCTGCTGAGATGGCATCCTTGAGGCCCCCCCATGTCAGCGGCTAGCCAATTGCTGTTAAAATCACCCATTAGGATCAACTCCGAGTCAGGAGGTTGGGCACGGATGAGGTCCAAGACTGAGTTGAGGCCTTTACCTTGTTCCTTTGGAGGAATGTAAACAGCAGCAACAGTCAGTGCTTTGTTGTGAGCCCCAACAGAATTTTAATAAGTAGGATCTGCATAGAAGAAACCGAGAGGGGAAGGTAAGCAGTGACCCAGGGGGTGTCTTTGAGATATATAGCACAGTCCCTCTCTTTTGTACTCCTGTCAAGTCTGAAGACATTGCACCCTGGCAGAGCAATAGCCATGTCTGGAATTTTGGGTGATAGCCAGGTTTCAATGATTTCAAGGATATCAGGGTTGTGTTGGTTAGTGAATATTTGCAGGGCATCAAGTTTAGGCAGGGGGCTTCAGATGTTGAGAGATGCAAGCGTGAGAGTCCCAGGGTGCCTCGATTGATGGCTGGAGCAAGGAATTTTAGGCCCAGGATTTGGGTGAACATTCCCAGATAACAGCAGCAGGAGTAGCAGAAGTTTCAGAATGCACCATCTTAATTGTTTTAAGGCAGATTTGTTTACCCATTTCATGCACAGTCTATTGCAGTGATTCTGTCGTAGGTTCCAAAGTGAAGTGATATGAGCCAGTGCTGAGAATGGCAACAGGTGAACATACACCACCCTGTCATGGTTCTTCAGGTGTTGCCAGCCATCCCCAGAGGAGAATGGGAGAGTATAGACAAACTCAGCTGGAAGAGTACCAGAGTGGGTGTAGATAAGGTCAATCCTGTAGCCTAGAGGAAGAGAGAGGTATCTAGTTCCAGGCAGGAAAAACAGCGGTAGCAGGGAGCAAAAGAGAATGAGATGAAGAGGCAGAAGGGGCAGAGGTATAGTGCTTAGAGGATGTGTAGAGATAACCGAGAGGGTCTGTAGGGCAAGAGCCACCTGTGGAGGTGAAGCAAGGAGAGGGAGAGGGAAGCGGTGGGGGAGGTCCCAAGTAAGTGAGCCCAATAAGGTTCAAGCAGGGTGGATACCAAGGACGAGTAGGTGGAGCCAAAGCCTATTTAATAAAGGTAGGAGGTGGGGGTGGGGCGGGCACAAATTGTCGGCAGAAGTCAATGCAAAGCAGTGGGCGCTGAAGCCCAGAGACTGAAAAATCCAATAGGAAAAAGGCAGGGCCAATCAGTGACTGAGCAGAGCGCAGCGGTCCAATTAGAGGAGGGTGGCAGCAGGTGGCGGTCAATCAGAGCCGCGCAGTGCTTCCCCGGAGCAGCCAGGACTCTTACCTGGCTTTGAAGGTGTCCTGGTCAGCTGAAGGATGGAGGTGCGAGTGGCTGGCAGGATTAGCTGCGGCCACTCACTGGAAGCCCGATCGGGGCAGTGGATCTGGCTTTGAATGTGTCCTTGTCGGCCGGAGAATGGAGGAGCGGGCGGCTGGTAGGATTAGCCATGGCTGCTCGCTGGAAGCCCGATCAGGGGCAGTAGCTCTAGTTTAAGATATAAAATGTAGATTAAAATAGGGTGTTTTAGCTGGGGGGGAGGTACCAAGGCAACTTGAAGATTATTGAGGCTCTGTAGAGGGTAGCAAGGGAAGAAGCTCAGGTATGGAACTGCAGAGCATCAGAAGAACAGGCACTAAACAAAGCTGATAGATAAGCAGATGGCAAAAATAGGAAGATGTCTTTAAAGGGAGGGCAGGACAAGTGTTAGGCCTAATAGCTGCACTCTGTATCTTTAAGTGGAGTTGCAATATTAGTGAGAGGGGAGGATGAAGATTGCCTAGGGGCGGTGCCGAGGGGGGAGGGAGACTATTTAATAAAGGCTGGGGGTGGGTGCAAAAATTCAAGCAGCAAGGAGACAAAGTGAAACAGAAATTGGATTATTTGCAGGGCAAAGCTTACAACTGTGACCCAAATGAAATGTGATCTAAACAGAAAAAACTGTATCACTTTAAACTTAGTTTCTGATCCAGGGTAGATTACCACTGGACCTTAAAACAAAGAGAGCTGTAATACTTTAAAATCTATAGACCTGCGGCCTAAAAGAACTTGCACATTAGACTACCCTTGGAGTGCAAAATTGCTGTAAACAGACTTAGGTTCACGTTTAAATTAGGATTCACAGGACAATTTGGAGAGATTTAACCAGTACCACAATCAGTCTGTAACATTAGCTTAAAGTCCAAAAGGAACAGGAGTAGCAAAGAATTAAAGAAGTGCAGCAGCCCGTCAGCAGGCAGAGCCGATGGTTCTGGCCAGTCAAGTTTCAGCAGCGTATCTTCGGTCTGGTAATTGGTGGACAGAGGGGGTCCGTCCGGCTGCTTGCACCAGCAGAGGCACCCATGTCAAGGGTGAAGCTTCGGTCTGGTGATCAGCAGGCAGCACAGTGAGGAAGGCAGCCAGCGGATAGAGGGGGCCCGACCAGCTGCTTGCAGCAGCAGAGGCAATCATGTCAAGGTTGAAGCTCTTAGGGAGAGATACAATACCAGCCACCCTCCAGTCTATAGGTACTACTTGAGTCACTGTTGAGCAGCAGAACAGGTCTGCCAAGGGAGCCACCAGATCCTGCCCCACTCCTCTGTGCACCTGAGGATGCAACCCATACCATCCGGTGACTTACCCACCTTCTACCCCATCAAGCTTTTGAGCACTCTGTCCTCTGTGATGGCCCCAATCATCTTCTTTATCCCCCAACAGCTTTAATGCTACAGTCTGGCAGAAAATACTCAGCAGAAATATTAATTTCATTTGTCTGCCTTTCACTTTCCTCCTCCACCCAAAGCTCTTCCTTTTCCAGACACTCAGTTCCCCCTTGTTTTTCTGACACACCTAAGGAAGGCCTTGGCGTTATCCATCAACCCTCTCACATTTTTGAGCTCTGACTACACCTTAGCCCTCACACTGCATAACTAGTCTCTTGCAGTTTGCTAAGGCAGAGTTCTGTTTGCCTCTGTCTGTTCGGTGTTGTATTTAATGAATGCTTATTTCTTGGCCCAGACTTGTCCCCCACTCCCTAGAGAACCAAATAGGTTTCTTGTGCTTCTTGCCCTTCCCAACCTGCCTCAAACAAGCTTAATTACCTCCTATATTTAATGTTAGATGCCTTATTATTTTTTTACCTCTTCTAATTTTTCTTTCCCCCTGAATCTTTCCTTGAACTCATCTTCCATCTTCCTGAAGTCTGCACTTCTAACAACCAGGGTGAGTGTCTGGAACTTATGCCACTGGATCTTGGGAGCAATGCTAAACCACACTGAATTGTGGTCACTTATCCCAAGACAATACTCCAGTCTTATAGTACTTTCCCATGTTGTCCCAATTTAGCAGAACTAGGTCTAGTATTACACTATCCCTATCCTGCTCTTCTACATGCTCTGTTAGAAAACAGTCCAAAAATGCATCCATAAGATCGTGGCACCTAGTGTTTCTTGCCCCAGGAATGTTCAAGTCAAGATCTAGCTTATTAAAGTCTCCTATAAGGGCATTTTTTCCCCTGCAGCTGCCTTTCTGATTTCCCTTATTAGTGCCCTGTCTTCCTCTTCTGATTTCTTTGGTGGCTTGTAGGCCACCCCCATTCGGAAGTTCTTATCCCTCTCTACCGTCAGTTGGACCCACAGAGATTCACCCCCCACCCAGTTTCTTATCCTTTGTTACCCTAATGCCCTCCCAGGTGTACAGTGTCATTTTCTCCTCCCTTTCTCTATCCCTTCTCAATAGATCATAACCAGAGACTGTGAGGTACCAGTCACAGTTAGATGTCACCCACAGTTCTGTGATTCCATGATGTTCAGTCTTCCCTCTGCTGCAACATCCTATAGGTCTAAGTAAGTCTAGGTATTTGGTTCTGCTGAGTTTTGATCCTGTGATCTCCCTGTGCCCAAGCTGCTGTTCTAACCACTAGATTACATTGCCTCCTATTATATGTCTACCTCTTAGTATTTATGTCCTATCATCCAGCGCCTTCACCTGTTTTCTCCAAGTGATCTGCTGTGTTTTCATCCCCTCAGTCTCACAGTGCTGCCCCAACCATGGTTTCCAGAGCTACAGTACCAAATCCGGTGGAACCTCAGGGAAATGTTCCCACCTGGTGGGCCCCAGAGGGTGGCAAGGCCCAGGTTTCACTCAAGCTCACTACTGTGAATGGGAGGAGGAGGGTTTGTAATAATAATAATAATAATAAAATGTATTTGTTATAGCACCTTTCATATTTCAAAGCCCTGTACAATCAAGATTAAAACAGAATAC
The DNA here is from genome assembly GCA_016271365.2 of Neoceratodus forsteri. NCBI lineage: Eukaryota > Metazoa > Chordata > Ceratodontiformes > Ceratodontidae > Neoceratodus > Neoceratodus forsteri. Next base: position 814,965,574 of record CM057455.1, on the reverse strand, counting down.
AATAAATACAATAAAATCAGGAAAATACAGAATAGGCTTTCCCCCACAGAAAAGTCTTCAGAGCCCACTTGAAACACCCCACCATTCCGCACTCCCGAAGCTGACGTGGCAGAGATTTCCAGAGGGTAGGTGCCACAAATCCAAAAGTACGTGCACCCGATGATTTTAAACTCACCCTCGGAATCTCTAGCAACCCCTCGTCAGCCGAGCGGAGCTGTCGCAGAGGGGTGTAGGGAACCAGGAGCTCTTTCAAGTAATCAGGACCCTGTCCGTGTAGGGCTTTGTAAGTCAATAGACCTACCTTAAAGGTTATCTGCCCGAAATGTGTTTTCACACATCTGGCGCACAAGGGCATGGTCACTGCGGGAAATCAACTTTTGGGACAGATTAACAAAATCACAGTGTCACTGTTCATGAGCAGAGGTCCCAAAATGCCTATGTTGAAAATTTGGTTACAAAAATCCCAATATAATTGCATTATGGGTGTGGCGTTGCACAGTTTCTACGCACGCTCGTGACGTCACCAATTTTTCATATTTTCACTTCAGATTTTCAACACTGCCATTTCTTTACACCTTCTCATGAACAGTAAAGCTGTCATTTTTCATATCCTGCCTGAAATGTGTTTTTGCACCTGTGGCGCCAAATGGCGCAGTCGCTGTGCAAAATCACCTTTCGGCTAACGAACTTGATAGTGCCACTGTTCATGAGGTGGGGTCACAAAAAGCCCATGTTGAAAATTTGGCCTGAAAATACTAACAAACGCCTGGGGCATTAAGGTTTCCCAACCATAATACCCCACCCTGTAGAGACTGACAGGCGTCAGGGGTGTGACTTGGGATTGTCAGCTGTAATGCTCATGCCATTCCACACGCACCCAACCCTGCAGCCAGTGACAGGCATCAAGGTGTGCCTTGGACTCTTCGGCCCCAAAGTTCACCCCTTTCTCCTATACTGCACCCATCTCGGCGTATTTTCTTATGGAATGGGGTGAGCGTAAGGCCCAAAGACCCCAAGGCACACCGTAACACTTGCCAGTGTCTGCAGGATAGGGTGAGGTGAAATGGCATGAGCGTTATGGCTGACGACCAAAAGGCACACCCCAGTGCCTGTCAGTCTCTGCAGGGTGGGGGTGTGGTTGGCATCAGTTCAGTACTTCACTGCCATTCCTATCATGCATCTCTTTAACTCCTGCACTACCGATGCCAATGACAGCAAGGCAACATTTGGCATTGACAAATGCTTGTTTAGATGTGTCCTGGAGCTGACAAAAGGCAGCTAAGGGATGAAAAAAATAGTAAAATATAACAATATAAAAATTTCACTTGCAACATGCAAGTATAAATAGTATAAAACTAATTACAGTACACTGCAGTGTAAAATGCATCTTACTGTGTGAGATGTTAACGCTTAGCAAGTAAGCACTGCTTCAACCTAGATTTAAAGATCACATGAGTATTACATCTCGGATACTAATAGGGAGATCATTACAATATTTGTAAGCAGAAAACGAGAATGCATGCTGACCCATTAATGTGTTAACTATAGGTATAGTGAACAAGTTATTTTTTGTCAGCTGTCAGATTTCTGACATTTTGTTTGAAGTTCGGTAGCAGCAGGAGAATCAGAGTGCAATCTTATGGTCTTATCAGTTAGGCAACAACATTGATACAGTTGGCACTGTTTAGGACTCATGCAGCCTAATAATTTATAATATGTACAGTAATGTGTTCTGTAAGGAACAGTTAACACAAAATGACAAATACTGTTGTAAGAACAATTCTGAGGTAATAAATCAGACTGTGAGATGTTAGAAAAAAAATGAGTTATACATTAAAGTGGGCAGCAGTACACCAGTTCCTATTTGTTTCTGAGTGACAGGTGATAAACAGTTTTTAAGTCTGCATCATTTTTATGTTGCTTGCACGCATGTGCAAGAAACATAGTGCCATCATCGGAGATTTCGGAGGTGTGTCACCTCCTCCTCCAATTCAGTCAGCAAGCTGGCAGGCGCGGCCCCTGTAAGCCAATGCATTTTGGAGCTGTCTATGACATGCTCCAAAATGCAATGTAAGACGATTGAAAGGGAGCTACGCTTCAGTGAGCAGAGATAAAGCGTAGCTCCCCCACGCGTCGCCCCCCGCACGTGCTGTGACGGGAGTGCCCAATCCCGTCGGCTGAGCACTGGGTTTCTCCCCCCAGTTGTAGGTGCTACGCTGGGAGCCTCCACCCAGCGTGACAATAGTCCATAGGCCGAATGGGGTGCCTAATCCTGTCGGCTGAATACTTCCTAAACGTCCTTGTGCCATGCTGGAGCCCACCCCAGTGTGGCAAATGAGTCCCATGACGTCTTTTTTAAATTTTGAACCTAAAAAGCGGAAGCGGTCCAGCGAGGCTCTCCTGACCCCCACAACCCGCACCCACCACTGTGCCAGCCTCCCACACCTCCCTCCCCATACTTACCTCCGGACTCCACGTAGCAGCGATCTTCGTTGGACCGGGAACACGTCTGCACTCTTCAAAGCCGACCGTGAACTGAGGAAATGCCGGTAAGCTGTATAATGGCCTAGATAGGGGGTTTCAACTTTGTTGCATATCTCAGGCATTTTTGGGAATTTTTGCACCAAATTTTCAACATGGGGTTCTTGGGACCCCTTCTCATGAATGATGTCACTGTCATGGCGTTATTTGGGCCCGAAGGGTGATTTCGCGCAGTGACTGCGAAATCACCCTTCGGGCCTGAATACTGCCATGACAGTGACATCATTCATGAGAAGGGGTCCAAAACCCCATGTTGAAAATTTGATGCAAAAATTCCAAAATGATTGTTTTACGAAGGCAGCGTTAGCAGTTCCTACGCAGGCTCGTAAATTCGCGAAATTTCAATATTTTCACTCCAGATTTTCAACATTGCCATTTTACCACACCTTCTTATGAGTAGTACAGCTGTCATTTTTCACATCTCACCCAAAATGTGTTTCCACCCATGTAGCGCAGAATGGCACAGTCGGTGTGCGAAATCAATGTATGGGACAAATTAAGAAAATCACAGTGACACTGTTCATGAGCAGAGGTCTTAAAATGGCTATGTTGAAAATTTGGTGAAAAAATTCTTAAAAATGACTGTTTTTCGAGCGTGCGTTGCGCAGTTCCTATGCAGGCTCGTAAGTTCGAAATTTTCAATATTTTCACTCCAGATTTTCAACATTGCTATTTTACCACACCTCCTTATGAGCAGTACAGCTGTCATTTTCACATCCTGCCCAAAATGTGTTTCCCATGTAGCACACAATGGCGAGTCAGTGTGCAAACTCAATGTATGGGACACATTAACAAAATCACAGTGACACTGTTCATGAGCAGAGGTCTTAAAATGGCTATGTTGAAAATTTGGTGAAAAATTCCTAAAAATGACTGTTTTACGAGTGTGCGTTGCGCAGTTCCTACGCACGCTCGTAAGTTCGCAAATTTTCAATATTTGCACTCCAATGACTTCCAAATACCTAAACAGCACATAGAAGCAAGCAACATTCGGCATTGACAAATGCTTGTTGATTAACCTGTTTGTAGAAGGTATTTACATGAGATGAAAAAGTCAGATTAGAATCAAGAAAAACACCCAAGTATTTAAAAAGAATTCAACTTGCTCCAGATGTACTGTACATCACTAGGGTCAAAAACCTGGACTCCCAAAGTGCTTTTGGCTACTTTAGGTCTTGAATCTAAAATCAAACATTTAGACTTTTTACAGTTTAGCAATAAACAATACTGAAAAAGCCAAATGTACAGGTTTGCAAAGTCCAAATTTAAAGCCAGATTTATATCCTAAAGAGATAAAGAACTATTGTAAATGATAATACTATCTGCATACAGAATCAGAATCAGAATCAGGCTTTTAAATTGTAAGGTAGATGGAATGGAATTTATAGTGAGAACAACAGGGGTCCAAGAACGTACTTCTGTGGTACTCCATCAGTGAGTATTCACTCACTAGATGCAGAACCCTGTTGCCTCACAACAGGAGGAAGAGTACTCAAGCAGCTCTGAAACCAGTTGCATGAAGAGCCTGAAAGCCCAGATTTCTAAGACTGTTTAATAGCAGGGTATGATTAATGAGGTTGAAGGACTTGGTCAAGCCACAGAAACCACTCCAATGAGCTCATTTTTGTCCATAGCTCAACTGATGTGGTTAGTGAATCTAACCGCCATTCCTGTGCTATGATTTTGTTTGAAACTGTGTTGTTGTGCAGAATGAAGATTGTATGCTTGTAGATAAACAATGATCTGATCATTAATCAACTTTTCCAGCATCTTACTGAGAGGGGATAATATAGAAATGGGTCTATAATTATCAACGCATTTGGATGTTGAAGATTTTAATTTAGGAACAAGAATTGTGTTTTTTCATAGTTGAGGGAACTCCTGCACAATTAATGATAAGCTAAAAATAGCTGTCAGGGGATGAAAAATATTATTTGCTGCCAGTTTCAGGAAATGCTTCTCTAGTCCATCAGAACCTGCACTTTTGTCAGTAGACAAAAGTGTCAGCATTTTTAAAACCTGCTTAGGCTTGATTAAACAAAAATAACAAGCATTTGTCAATGCCGAATGTTTCCTTGCATGGTGCATATGGCAGGGGTGGATTGTGTTAGGTGAATCACAACTTAAGGTTACTAAAGAAATCCTCACCTGACAGCAGGGAAGGGTGTACGTGGGAAGTTTGGAGTATCTCAACATGTACACACTGGGAAAAAGGAGGGATAGTGGAGACGTGACCAAGACATACAAATACCTTCATGGAATAAATTATGTAGATTGAAAATAGTGGTTCATGCTGACTGGCAACAAAAGCGCCAGGAGGAAGTCAATGAACTGGGCAGGGGGAGCTTTCAGAGGGATGTGCAGATGCATTTCTTCATGTAAAGGGTGGTAGATGTGTGTCACAGTCTACCTAGAGTTGTCATCTGCAAAACTGGTGGGGGGGGGAGGTTATAAACATGGGTGTGACAGACACAGTGGACCGGTAGAAACATCAGCACAAGGGGAAAAAGTAGTGAGGAGCCACTAGGGCCCCCACAAACAACAACAGGCTAAGCAGGTGTAAGTTTCCAGACCCCAAACCTCCCAGAGCTGGAGACAGAGTCACTGCTAGGGGTGACGCTTACTACAGCAGCATATAATGCAGCCTGCATTGTCTTATGCACATAGAAATGTCACGGATACACTACTGATGTGAGCTGTGACATCTCTTGTGCATAGCAGTCACTCGTAGAAGTTCTAGTACTACTACATGCACACACCCCTCCACACACACACACACACACACACACACACACACCATGCTGTACCTCTCTCATACTGCACAGTACTTCATTATGATGTTCCCTAATCTTTACAGAGACTGCTATATAGAGCTCAGTATGTCATTATGGCACAATACATAGTCGCTTACTTGGTAAGCTTATCAACTGGGAAATGGTGCAGTTGATCTATTTTCTGCATGACAGGTCAACGGAATGGCAGTGGTACACAATCTAAGATCACTATGACTCTTGCTCTCTCTGTCCTGGTTACAGCACAAAGGGACTCCTGAAGCATGGAGTGAGTGAGTGTTTCCGTGCTGAGGTAGCACACAACTTGACTGTGTGCTGCCTCTCTCTCTCTCTCTCTCTGTGAGATACGTGTCTCAGTGCTCACACTGTGTGCAGTGGGGACTGAGCAGGCCACTGACTGAACATAGGAACATAGGAGGGGGAGGGATCCAGCTGCTGCAGCAATTACTGAACAGTCCCTAACAAAACAGTGCTGCCCTACCAAAGCAGAGAATGGACAGTGCCGCACCTGCTCTCTCTCTCTCTCTCTCCCCATGTGTTTGCTCCTGTCTTTCTCTCTGCGGTGGCCTGCTGCTCTCTCACTGATGTGCTCTCTCTCTGTACCACCACGGCAACCAAGCCAGCATGTCAGGAATGGTGATCATGGCTCCCTGACACAAATGGTACACTGTGCTCTCCATGACACTTGCTTCCACTATGACCTGCCTCGAGAATCTGAAGCATGACAGAAAAAAAAACACACAGTGCCACACGACTCCCAGTACATGACATGACTGCTGCAAGTAGGACACGCCACTTTTAGGGTGCGTTGCACTGCATGGCTGCTACACTGTGCCGGGGGGCTCTCAATAGTTCACACTGCTTATGGATATGTGCTACATTTGTCAACTGCAGCACTCCACAGGGCAACCTTGTGTCAGTGTCCGGTATCTGTTTGCTGCTCTTGTAAATGCTCATGAAATTATTCTCTTGCTCTGTGCCCGACTGCCTCCTTGCTCAGGATTTCTCTGTCCTCTCCCTCTTTCAGTCTACCTCTGTGGCTCTGCTGACTGCTGCACCAGCCATGTCTGTGGTACACAAATGGGGACAGACCCAGAGAGAGAGTGCAGTTTCTGTTCTGCTGGCTTTTACCCAAGTGAGACAGCAACACTGATACAGTAAAGCTACTCTGTGCAGGACAGAGACACACAGGGAGGAGCAGGCAAACTGATTCTACCCAAAGACCCGCTCAGTCTCTGTCTCCAGGAACATGCCCTGCTTGGCGCTCATGCCAATCTGTTTCGAGATGGGGGCACTGATCTGACTTAATTATGGGGGGGGGGGAATAACCCTGCGCCATATGACAGCAGTGTGCCTCTTACCAAGGGTCAGCAGACAGTAACACTGGCACTGTCACATGACTGACCATTGATAGGCAACAACAACAAAAAAATGATTACAGAGGACACTACAGGAACTGCACCGGAGCCTATCTCTTTGACTCGCAGACAAAACTAATGGGAAAACACTTCATTTCTTTCAACTAGAGAACGGCTTCCAGCTGTGAAACTAAGACTAGTGTCACAATCTGGTTGCATGCTCTTCGGTCAGTCAGGGATGAACCCACTGTAGAGTGCTCTGTATTGGACTTGTCCTTGACACACCTCTCAAATGTTGTTCTGTCCCAAGATGTTTCTTGGGCATGCGCAAGGAAACATAAAAATAGGAAACTGTATTAGGTAAACAGATATCAGTACTTCCAAGACAATTTACATGAAATTAATCAAAAACAGCCTTATACTTAATCATATCTGAAATTTTTTTCTGCAATAATCTCACAGATACTGAATGGGTCTGCGACAAGTTGGGTTAGTCATTTCCCTAACAGAAGCCCAACATTTTTAGGATTATCCAGATTTTCATTTTGCTTGTTTAGAAAATAGTTTGATTTGCATTTTCTGATTTTGGTCTTACAAGATTCCTAAGATTTCTAGTCAGACATATTGTTTTTTATAGACTTCCAGCAGTCATCTCTGTTTCATAAAAAATGATAATGCCATAGAAATCCAGTCATTCTTTTTGCTCTCACTTGCTTAGTTTTCAGTGGAAAATATTATTTTGAATCCTTGGCAGATTGCCAACAAAATAATCAACTGCAGCATCTACTGAGGGCATGGCAAGCTCGATGCAAGATAATATTAATATGATATCACGTACAATGAACTAGAGCAATCAATATATCGGTTAATACATGTAAATGAGTGAGAATGGTTATATTAATGTTAGTTATTGATTGTGTTTCAGACACTGATATGGAAACTCGGATGAAATCCTCTCCAGAATGTGTTGGAGTTGTTCCTCAGGATCAAAGGATTCCAGTATCAGGTATCTTTCTGAAAGTTACAGATTGCCTTATTAGGCCAGTATATACCTTTCCGTCATGGTCAGATGTCCCATTTCCGTCCTTTTTGCCCCTTTTTCTGTTCCTCTTCCCTGGCAATTATCATCAAGGTCCCCAAATTCAGCCCTCGACAGGCACAGGCAGTGGGAGTAAGAAGCTGAAATTACATAGTTGACCATTCATAAGCAGGGCTATGCAGCTGCAATGGCTAATGTGGTATTTCCTCTTCAGCGCACTAGCAGATTTGTTGCCTGGGTACTAATTGTGATAAGTTCCAGCCCTGCTTGCTACACTTCAGATGATTGGAATGTATGTGCTTCTACAGTTGATCTACAAATGACACTTATTCGAAAAATGAGCTGGTTTCTGTTGCTATGATGTTCACCATGCTTAGAAGGTGACTGCGCTCAGCAAGTTGAATATGTAATAGCTCAATCTGTTGGTGAGAAGCCGTGATCCATGGTTAACAGTTCACAAGCAGCAGCAATCATCATCAGCTAGCTAATGATATTATCAATAATATCACGTATTTAGCACAGAGGAGGAGCTTCAGGATACACAAGGAGGGTAACAGAGTTAGGCATTATAGAAAACAGTGTGAATTTTAATAAAAAATCACCAAGAACAATAAATTCTATGGCACTACATACATTGAGCCCTATGCACTATTGTGTGGTATGGCTACTCGCCTTGTATCTGTGGCATGTAACCACTCCACACCTGTGTGCCCAGTGCACTGAATTCAGCAATCGGGGCACGCAGCCCCCTGGCACCCAATCCCCATCCATGTGGACAGCAACACATGGGGGCATGTCGGGAGCGTGCCTGCACTATGGCCATTCACAAGGTGAAGAATCACAGGTACGGTGGGGGAAGGCACTCACACTGGGTAACACCCAGCTATAAGGGATATGCACACCCCCAGGATGCGTACGCTGGTAGTGGCGCTACTGTGGGGCCACTGCAGGCCCCCACCACATGCTGCCCAACGATCAGCAAGGAGGGCTGGGGGCGGCTGATTGGGCATCATCATGCTCCGAGCTGGTGGCACACATCATGCCTGCTATTGTTTTCCATGCCCACAGGCACAAGGGGTCCGTTCACAGACCAGGGCTGGGCATTCCATTGGATGCGCACCTTGTTTGTGGAAATGGCCTCTGTGCATCTGCGTGCTGAGGGCAGGGCCACAGACAGGTGGCAGGCTTGCATGAATAATAGCTGGTGCGGGACCTCCACAGGTGGGTAATGAGGCCTCCCGCGCGATACTCCACCTATTCATGATTAGGGGCCAGTGTGCAAGGGGATGCAAGTTCCGTGGAGAATTCCACAACTGTGGAATCATGTAATTCTAGGGGCTTTGATTATGAGTTCTGACCCCGCTTTCTCCACTTGAGATCATCGAGAGGTTTACTTATATAGTTATATTTATTGATAGAAATAGGCATACTGAGCTGAAGTTTTGTTCCAGGTGTGACCTAAGGCAGGTGAGGGGGAAATTTGGGAGGAACAAACAAACATAATTATACAACATTGAAATACAGAGTAACCGAACAAATGTAAAGCAACCTACATAGAGTACAATGGTGGTGCAGAGTTCTGTAGATGGCAAAATTATATAACAAAATGTAGATTGCAAAATAATATTTGTATATATCTACAACATACTACAGTAAATGAAAATCATCAAGTAGGGTGAAGGGAAAGCCCCGTTATAATTGGCATGGAAGATCAAAAGCAGAAAAAAGAAAAGAAGTCAAAAAGGTAGGGGAGACGAGGTATTGATGGGGTTGAGGGAAGGAGAAGGAGTAAAGAGGAAAGGTGGAAGTCTGAATAGAGAAGGAGAGAAGACAGTATGGAGAAAAATGGAGAGAAACTAGCTGCAGGAAAATGAGGGAGAGAAATTAACAATGAAAAGGAAGCTTTCAAGAAGGGGCTCAATTCATATCTAGCTATGCATGCTAGTATTTTTAATTGTTATAGCTTGCAGGAGTGGCCCTGACCAGTTACAGCACTTTCTTCAGTTGCGCATGAGATACTTTTATTGCCGTAAGAGTACGTCACGTACTGAGCACTGTAACAGTTTTCTTGATGACTGCCGCTCATGCCAGAGAAAAGGACTACAAAAAGTGTATTTTAAAAAAGGGCACGATCTATAATAAATGTATAGGGGTGCTAGGAAGGCCTTTTATGGATATAATAGTGTCCCCTCTTGCTTCCTTAGGGCACCAGAACTGCTCTCCTTTGGTTCACTGTTCTCTTGCCCTAAGAACGTGTGAGGCAACATTCTTATATCCATAAGAGGCCCTCCTAGTGCTCCTATAATCGCATAGTCTTTATGCTGCTCCAGCTGAGAGCCCCATCAACTCAAGCCTCCCAGCGCTATCACCTATCTTATCTAGGACTTACCTGGGACACCTGAGAGCCCCCTGGAATATCCCCTTGGGCGGAGCCACCAGGGGTGGGGAAGGACCCCTAGAGGAGACCAAATCCAGTGATGCAGGTCCCATGGCTTAGTTTATAGGGCAGGGTCTGTGGAGAGCAAGAGCATCATCCTGCTGTGGCTGCATTGTCTCCCCTTATTCTCTCCATCCCTGAGATGCTGGGCCATGAACATGTGACAATGTATGCAATGGGTACGCACTGCGAGCGCCCTTGCGTGTCCCCGCCCAGCTGCTGTCCCCAACTGACCTGCACCACGAGGCATCCCTAAGTGGTGCTCATGCAGTGAGTAGTGGATAACTTCCTTCTGGAGGAGGAGAATGTCCTGTAGGATGCTCAGTCTTTCTCCCTCCAGCCAACCCCAGTGACCCTGGCTTGTTCCAGAACCCAGGTTGCCAACATCATGAGCAATGACCCTACTGCTGCGCTGAGGACTGGTGACTGTTTCTGCCACAATATTTGACTTAGAAGTCCACCAGGTCCCATTCATTGCACCTCCAAGCCTGGTGCTAGAGAATGGCATGATATAACCGCCTTCTGCAAACAGTGAGCATATGAGCTCCACAATATACTATGATTTAGAAAATGGCAACAATCAATTCTTAAACCTGATTGGCTGAGACAGGCTCCAAGCTGGGCATTTATTTTTCAGTAGATGCCCAGCTAAAAATAAAAGCCAGTCCAAGTGCCTCTTCATAGAGTAACCTTCTCCAATGGGCCATTTTGTAAGCGCAATAATACCCTCCAGGGTGGGCATTATTGGGAAATACCGGACCTTCTAGGGGCTATAAGGCCCTCCGGCCTATGGCCTCGGGCCTCATTACGCCCCTTGGCGGTCCAGTATTTCCCAATAATGCCCACCCTGTTGGGTATTATTGCTTACATAGTTTACTCACTGGATATAACAGGAGGTTGCTTGAGTCAGATTTTGTTGGAATAATGGAAAAGTTCGGAATGTTAGCCAGGATAATAATAAAAGTACCTCTTTTTATATAGTACCATGCTAAGGCACTCAGAATGTTTTAAAAAGCACATGTTTTAAATTACAAACATTATAAAATGGGCAAGAAAAATCCTATCCTGTCTTTCCTTTTGTGCTTTTGGAGATTTTTTTCACTATTTTACATGTACAATAATATGCTCCAGCATGAGTAGTCATGATAGCAATATTGCTTGAGAGGGTGGATGTACTGGACTATATCTGCCTGCCCAGGGGGTGTAATGAGGTGTGATGTCACATGTGGAGGGGCTTATAGCCCCTGAAAGGGCAGGTATAGTCCATCCTGCCCACTTTGAGGGTATTCTTGCACTTAGAAAGAGGGTATGTGTGTAAAGTTATATAAAATATTTAAAAATAAAAATACTCACTTGAAAATGAATTAGAAACACAGCAACATAAAAATTATGGCAGAAAAGGATTGCTTGGCCCATCACATCTGCCCAGATTTTCTCTGCCTATTCTGTCTCCGAGACCCTACCTGGTCTCCGTCAGCCTTCCTCCACATCTGTTTACAATATTCACGTATGCCTATCCCATGCATCTTGAAGCCCTCAACTGTTTTTTGCTCCCATCACCTCTGCTGGCAGAGTGTTCCAGGCATCCACCACTCTTTCAGTGAAGTAGTTTATTAAAAGGAATAAAAAAATGTTTTTTTTTTGCAAAGTACAGTCATCCCTATACTGGTACTGGTACAATTATTCATCGTTACAGCAGCTGGAAGGACTGCGATCGGGAAACACTCTGATTGCAGTTGGAAAGTAACATTGATTTCAGCAGCAGACGAGAGAAGAATTGACAGCAGTGGCAATAACAGTGAGGAGTTGGCCGGCCCGGTGGCATTGAGGGTTGAGGCACTGGATGCCACACCACATGCCACGCCATGCTGGTGATCCAGGTCTGTCCAACAGACCTGGGCCATCGGGGGTCGGCAGGGGAGGGAAAGGATTGAGCTTCCAGAGGACTGACCTCCTCTTCTGGGGTGGATTGTAGGGGGTTCCTGGCACTGTAGCAGCCTCTGGTGGAGACCGAGGGTGGCACAAGCACTCGGGACATATAAGGGAGTGGGACAACGGCAGGCTCCAGTGGCTAGAAGTGCAGTGGAACAGCTGTGCGGGAGTCATTGCACGCGGTGTCCTAAGGGGGAAACTACATGTTAAAAAAGCCCTCACAGTGGACATATGATGCCACATAAGTCAGGGCAGGGGTTCTGGGTGATACGGTCTCACTTCCCGGTCTGTCTCCCAACAAGGAGGGCCTGCCATAGGGTGCAAGCTATGGTCCTCCCTGCCCTCCAGTCACGGCGGAGGCTGGCTCGATGAGGGGCTTGGTAAATGACTGTGTACAACGCTGATAAAGGGTAAGTTCCTCCTACTGTCCATGAGAGTATAAATAGAACTGAGAAAAGAAAATGAGGAGTCAGTGGTGACATTTGAGATCCACTTTATTTGCCACTCCCAGTTTGGAGCTTGGTTTTGTTTTCTCAGCTTGAAGAAAGGGCATGTGAGGTAGGCTAAGGTGCAAATACGTAAATGTTGGCAGTTTGAATTGTAGTGCAGCTGCGCAGTGCTGATAAGGTAAGCCCATGAGTACTGGCAGTATTAGAGTGCTGAGGGCAAAAGGAAAACAAGAAAAGGGAAGTGCCTTTGTGCGGCAATATGGGCAGGATTTCACAAAAATGGTCCAGTCAGAGGCAGTTTAGAACTGAGACTGCAGCTGAAAGGGAGGAGCTCACTCACTTGCTCATTAACCAAGTGAAAAATGGCTCCTATCTAGATTTTGAAAATTCTGTTAGACGCAAAGTGATATCAGTTGGCACTGAGGGAGGTTGGCATTGGGACTTGTTTTTACCCAGTCTCTATTGGCACATAAATGTACTCCTAAGCAATGGGCTCAGCTAATCAGAGACTGGGAAATTTCAAACCCATTTTCTAAGTCTAACTCACTGTGGGACCTCCTTCCACCTTGTTTTGTCCATGAGGGGCTACAGTTACCAGCAAGACCCCTCCTTGCCTCAGATGCCCTTCCGCCTGTCTCCATTGTCACTGGCCTTCTTGCCCTCCAGCCTGTTCTCTTTCCTGTTCATTCAGGAGAAGCAGGGTGGAACTACTGCATGGGCCAGCCAAAATAGAAATTTGAACTCTTCTGTTAATTCCAGCTAAGTGCAGCCAGTGCTTACTCTCTGTGGGACCTTCTTCCACCTTGTTTGGAACATGAGAGGGCTACAGTTACCAGCAAGACCCTCAACCTCATCTCGGATGCCCTCCAGCCTGCCTCTGTTGCCACTGGACTTCTTGTTCTCTGGCCTGCTCTGTTTCCCAGCCAATCAGAAGAATTGAGGGTGCTACCTTACTTTTAACCCCACTGGCCTCCCCCAGCGGTCCCCCATGCTGTAGTCCTTCGTGCTATGGGCCATGGTGAAAAAGGCATCAACAGGTCCGCTTGGAGTCAGCTTTAGGTTGGTTGGCCAGCTGTGCTGCACCAAACACAGTGGGCCCAATTCTACAAAGGTTACACATGGTGCAAAGTGACTTGCGGCACTCAGAATGGTACATGTAGCACTTTGCGCTATGAGTTGCGATATCTGGAATTCTGCAATGCAGCCTGCGACATGTCACAGGCTGCTTGCACCAAAGTGGGCTTAGACCACCATGTATGCCATAAACCCCCTGTGACATGGAGCAAGGGGGTTTACGGAAGCGCGGCTGCCACATCCCCAAATTTGCAATTCTAAAATAACCCCCAGAGGACATCCATCAAAGTACATTTACACCAGCTATTAGCTGGTGTAAGTGTACTTTGCATCCACTGTGGGGTGCCCCAATGTGCCGCCAGCCCATCATCCAGATCATGTAGCCCCCCCCAAGCCCTGATCCCCAATGATAAAATGCCCACAGGACTTCACGCCCCAAGCCCCCGTGCTGAAGAGCCCCAACAGGATTATCTGGACCTCCACCATCCCAGATTCCTACTTATAATGCTCATAGAGTATGTTGGATCTCGCTTCCTTGTCTCTACTGACAGAATAAACTGCAGGCCATGGGCCCCTCCGGCCTTGAACAGATCCCGATTCCCCACTATATTCTTACAGGAGTAGTATGGGAGTGTTAATAAAGAAAGAAACTGCAGTTCCTTAGCCCTGGTAGTCTAGTGGCCCCCACCCTGCAGTGCCAGACCACAGCTCCCCACCTGGTCCCAGCCAGCGACTGGCACAGCTCACCTCACCACCGCTGAGCCATACTGTCGGTAGTAGTATTCGCCTGCGGAGCTCAGTCGGCGGTCATGTGGTGACAGGTGGGCTGTGCCAGTCACCAGCTGGCTGTGCGGGTTGGGGGAGCGGGTGGTCTGGCACTGCCAGGCAGGAGGATGGGGACCACTAGACTACCAGGGCTAAAAAGGACTGTTTTTTTTTCTTTAATACTACCATACTACTCCAGCGGTTACAGGGTATGGGAATCGAGATCTGTTCCAGGGAGGAGGCACCAATAGCCCTGTGGAACATTTCTGTCAGTGGATAGGGGCTGGGGGTCAGATAGCCCTGCAGGACATTATAAGCTGGAATCTGGGCTGGTGGGGGAGCAACCTGCTGAGGCTTCACTTACACTACTCGGGCTTGGCCAATAGCCCTATGGGGCTTTTTACTGGATATTGGGGGATTGGAGCATGGGGGGGCACTTGTGCCCTTCCACCTGCAGTGCCACAGGCTTGTGACAACCTGTTCAGGTATGCCCTCTGTTTGGGCGTACCTGTCGGGTTGGCACAAGTTGCGGGATAGCTACACAGGAACCCTGCCCATTACAGAATCAGGCTCAGGGTTCTTGGCGCTGCACCTCTCTATATGTCACAACTTGAGACATGCATAGGGGTGCTTCTAGAATGAGCCCAGTAAGTTTATATTTTGCTCAGAACTCTTCTACCACTTGGGGACTCTCTGTGGTTATTCCCTTGCTGGGTCTCATTTGCTTACTGTCTCCACATAGACACCAGCTGCTAGATATTTTCAGTGATCAACTGTATATTGCTCTACCTAATTGAGTATTGCACAGCCTGGCCAAACTGCCTTAGAAAGTGCTTATTGTGGTTACTTCCTATCTGAGGACCTTTACATTCTGTTTTCCAGTTAGCCAACTGCTACTGTATATCTGACAGCATAGCTATCCTTTGCGCTGCCTAGTTAAATACTGCACAGCCTAACCCATCTGCTTTTATTGTAGTTACTTGGTATTTGGGTTGTCTTGTTATACAGTGTTCCTCATACCCACCTGCTGCTGTATACTATATTTGCAGAGGATTGCTGTATTTTTGCACTGCCTAGCTGAATATTGCATAGCCTAACCACTCTGCCTTGCTACTGTTTATTGTGGTTGCTCCCTATCTGGATGACCTACATAGTCTGGTTTCCATTATTGTGTTTTAGGTATCCATAACCAGCCTTTTCTCAGTTTATTTACGCTCACTACCAAGGTTCTGCCCTACAGTTACTTTCTGCCTCCAATCTCATGACCGCCATGTACCTTGCACTCCTCTGCCTTCTCTATTCCCCCACCTGCTCCCACCCCCTCCACCTCTGTCCTTCACCCAACTCACCTTACCTCCTTTCTCCCTCTGAGGAGTGCTCTGCACTGGCTGTCGGTCAGGTGGAGGGTCTTTTTCAAGGTGGGCTTGCTCACCAATTAGGTTCTATATGGATTGGGTCCTGGCTACCTGTTGCAGCTCCTGACACCTGCTACCTCTGCTCGCTCCCTCTGCTCCTCTTTGTGGGGCCTCCTGGACATTTCCCAGGGTTCGGCTCAAGACATCTGGTTATCCAGCTTTCAGTGTCTCTGGGCCGACCCTATCTAACACGCTTCCATCTGCAATCCGGGAGGCCCCCTCGATTGGTATTTTTAAGCAGAGGCTAAAGGCCCACATTTTCAGCCTGGCAGTTACAGAATAATTTGTACCCAATCCATTTTATTATTACAGTTAATTTTAACAACTGAGCTTTGATTTTTATTTATTCTTGTTTTTCCTGGATTGTAATTGTTATTTATCTTGCTATGTTTTGTCAGGCGCCCAGAGCCTCTGGGATTGGGCGCCTTAAAAATAAAATTTGCCTTGCCTTGCCTTGCTCTCCCTTCCACCCATCCTACCCTCTTGCCACACACCCCTCTTCTCCTTTCCTACTCATCCTGGTCTCCTCCCCTCTCCCTCCCTCAACCTGGAGTGTTTGCACTGTGCCATCCTCTCCTCTCACTGCCCCTTCCCCTTGCTCTCCTCCCTGCTTCAAGAGTAGGAAGTCACACTCCATCTTTCTCCTCATCCTCCTGCTCTTCCTCCTATCTGGCGATGTGGAAACTAACCTTTGTCCCTCCCCTCCTTCCCCTCAGCCTCCACTACTGCTAACGGTCTTAGCATATTTCACCTTAATGCCAGGAGCCTTCCTCTTAAGCTTAACCTCCTCTCTGTCTGTGTCCAATAAACCTCTCCCAATGTATTCTACATTTCTGAGTCCTGGCTGTTCTTTAGATTTCTGGATTCTAGCTCATCCCTTCCTGAATTCCAGCTATTTCAGCAGGACAGGGGTAAATGTGGGGGAAGCATTGCCATCTGTGTTTACCAGAGCCTCTCATGTACCATGGCATTCAGAGAGGCTGCACTGCTCTCTTTCTCCTAGTCAGGCTCTCATTTCCTCTGTACCCATCTTCATTGGAGTTTTCATCTAACCCAAGATCTCTGACCCTCCTTGGTTGTCTCTTGCCATCATTTCTACTCATGCTTCCACAGGTGAACTCATCCTCTTTGGGGATTTCAACATAAATTGGCTCTCCTTCTTCCAAGTTGACCATTCACAGGACTGAGTCTCTAAACCTGTCCCAGATGATCAGTGAACTCACCTGAATCAATCACTACACCTCCAATTATACCCTGTTTGACTGAGTTCTCTCCTCCCACCCCCACCCCCTGCATTGATGCAACAGGCATTTTGCTGGATTCATTCTAATAACCACTCCATGACATTCTGTATCAGAAAAATCCAGTGTCCACCTTCCTTCAAAATATATCTGGTCCAGGTCCCTCTGGTCACTGAACATCAATGCACACCAGAAAGACCTTGCTGCAACAGACAGGTTAGCCATCCTCTCGCCACTGATATTGACGTGGCCTTCACTCTTTCACTCCAAATTCTCCTCAGTTTGGGACAAGCAACCCTCATGAAATCCAGAGTCAGAACCTCCCACCACCCCTGGATTGCCTCCAGATGAATGACCTGTGCAAGGGCTGAGACCTTGCCTGGGCCATAAATTGTACTGCTCCCTCCCAGACCTCCTCCTCTTACAGGGCTCTGAGGAACAATTGTTCAAGGCTGTCAAGGCTAAGTTGTCACACCACCTCAATGACAACTTCCAGAAAAACTAATGCCCTAGCTAAATTCTGGAAGATAATCCACTCCCTTTTTGACCCCCTGCCCAGTTTGTTTCTCTTGATAAATGGCTCACCAGTTCCTGCCCCCCCCACCCCTGTTGCTGCTTATTTCAATATGTTTTTCACTACCTGTGCCATCCCTTATCCTCACCCAGCTCTCCTCATCTTACTGCTCCTTCCTTGCCCCATCCATCCCTCCCTGGGCTTTCATTTCTCCCATGTCAGTATCCAGAAAACCCTTATGCCCTTTTTTTCCCACAACTTGTCAAAGTCAAGCCCTGATGGGATTGATTCTAAGCTCCTCCATGTCTCAACTCCTACCATAGCATCTCCTTTTACTCACCTGCTCAACCTATCATTTTCCCTCTTCACTGTTCTCCAGTCCTGGAAGATTGCCAAGGTAATTTCACTTCACAAGGCAGTGACCCCTCCTCCCTAGTAATTTCCACCCAATTTCCCACTCCCATCCCTCTCAAAGCTGAGAGAAACTTATCTGTCCGAAACTTTCTGGCTACCTGTCATCCTCCACCTTCCTCTCCCCACTTCCAGTTTGGCTTCCAAAAGCACCATTCCACTGTCTCCTTCCTGCTGTGTGTCACTGATTCTGTCTTCTCTGGGATGGATTAGGGGCATATCATGGCAGCCATTTTCATCGATCTGTCCAAAGACTTCGACTCGATGTCCCATCTACTCCTCCAGGCAAACTGAGCTCTTCTGGCCTCTCAGCTCCCACTGTCAATTAGTTCCATTCATACCTCACAGGCATAAGCAGTCAGTACAGGTTGGAGGTGTCTTGTCACCACTTCTTCCTATCCAGGCTGGGATCCCCCAGGGCCCCATTCTGGGTTCCATCCCCTTCTATGTTTTCTTCAGTGACTTATACTCTGCCTGTGCCAACTCATATATTCACTTGTATGCTGATAACACAGTCATCTTTACCTCTAGTCCCGCTATCATTGCTGTAGACCTGCTCCAGCAGGACATCCACAACATTCTGTGCTGGTTTCAGGACATCCACAACACTCTGTGCTGGTTTCTATCTAATTAACTCTGAGTCAAAACTAACAAAACAGTGTCCATGACCTCTGGTACCAGCCAGAAACTGGACAGAGTCCCGACCCTCCCTGTTTTTCACGTTGGATACCCCCAAATTGGTGCAGACCTTCAAGCACTTCGTATGTGACTGGACAATAAACCAGACTTCTCAGCCCACACTGATGCCATCCATGCAAAACTCCATCTCATGTTCAGCACCTTGTACTGCAGCAAAGGCTGCTTATCTCTGCAAGTCCATAGGGAGCTTGTCACCAAAATGGTGCTCCCTGTCTTCGACTATGCAGATGTGGTCTGTGGTACTGCCCCCACCACTTTTCTTGCCAGACTGGACACCTTCTGTAATGTCCTTTGATGCTTTGCCTCTAACTTCCCCTACTGCACTCACCCCTGTTCCCTTTACTCCTCCTTATCCATCCTCCCTCTGTCCTCATGTTGCCAGGCTCACTATACTTTATGGGCAGACTGGATGGGCCTTGTGGTCATTATCGGTCATCAACTTCTATGTTTCTATGTTTCTATACTTCCTTCATCTTCAAATACTGATTTGGCTCCCTTCCCTTCTATCTATACTCACTTCTCTCTCCAATCCCCCTTGTTTCATGTTTTCTTGGCTCCAGGGACCATAGCACTGTCTCAATTCCTCACCCCCCACTCTTCTGCTGGGCAGCCTGCTTTTATTACTGACTTCCAACACTTTGGAACCAGCTACCCTCTTTCCACTGTCTCTCTCTCCCCTCCGTTGAACCCTCTGGCACCAGTTGAAACTCCTCCCCTGCTCCCTTCCTCCTCAACCCCCTCCTGTCTTGGAACCCCTACCGTCCTTGGGTCAGGGCCTCTGCCAAGGTCTCCATGGTACACCCTCTGGCCTCATTTTCTCCCTGTTGCTGCACTTGTTGCCATTCCTGGGCTTGGTTTGTTACCCCAACTGAGGTCTCTTATCAAGTTCAGAAAGTTGTTTTGCCATTATCAGGGTGCATTTTGCTTCTATTAACTTATTGTTGTTGCTATTAACTTTGTGTCACCTGTAATTGTGCTTATTACACTGAATATTGCTGCTCTATTTGCACCTAACTTTCTGTCACCTGTTATCGGGCTGTTCTCATCACTCTGAGCATTGCTGCTCTATTTATTTGCACCTAACTTTGTGTCACCTGCTATTGGGCTGTTCACATCATGCTGAGCATTACTGCTCAATTTATTTGCATCTGTAAAAAAATGTCCCTTTCGTACTGTGACCACACTTTACTTATGTACCAATGATTTGTACCAGTTTTGTACCTGTGATTTGCTATATGTATTGTACTTCGGTCTTCTCCTGTTCCATATCCCTGGTTGCACCTGAAATGAACCTTGGCTCAGTGAGCCTTTCCCAGTTAACAACTTTCAAATAAATAAAAGAAATAAATATGTTACAATAACTGCACATCCCAGGTCATTGAAGCAACCCTCCAAAAGTCTGCAAATATTGCAGCATAACCACACACCCTGTCATATGTTGTCTGTTACCTAATCAGCTACAAATTCAATAGAGCTTAGGCTATCCAGCATGCGAGTAGTAGGGAATCTTTTAATTTGAAGAAGAAAAGGAGGACACATGCTAGTTCTGTGTAGCCATAAAAAAGCCAGATACAGGTAATAAAAATTAGTAAGTGTACTGTCTTTAGTACATTATTAGCACCGCATGACTGAGCCGGACTGATTTGCTAGTGCTTAGATCACACTATGGGTCTCCCTTGGGGGGGGGGGGCTTTTTCTCTCTCATTGACCTTTAAATGTCACCAGTTCAAATTGCAGTAAAGGGGTAGAACAGACTTCAGCTGAATGTCTAATCAAAAGGATGGCACCTCAAAGAGTGCAGTAACTCCCAGTACTGCACTGCACTGTCAGGGTCAGGTATGAACCAAAGACATTGGGGTAGGACCCATAACCTTATTGCCCGGAAGTACAAGTGAAGCCAATGAGCACCACAAAAATATTTTAATGAAATCTTCTGATAGGGCTGTTTAACAACTTTTTAAAGGTTGATAGCAGTGATGTGCACTCAGGAAAAAGGAAAATACAGAAAAAGGAAAAATACACAATGGCAAGAAAAATAACAGCATTTATTGACAAACTCAAAAGTATACCACATACTCCAGAGCTACTGTACAATGTCATTTGTATGATGCAAGATGCTGAGATGAGTGCTGCACTTTCAAGTATGTCAATAAATCACCCACACAAGGGTAGGGTCCTGGACTTCAGGTACACAGATTTTAAAAAGATGGGTGAATGCCTCAGGGATGAACTGGAAGGGGAGGAGGATGACCTGTGTGGGGTAGAGGAACAGTGGGTGAAGTTAAAGGAAGGCATAGTGAAGTCAACAAACCTCTGTGCTAAGCAAGTGAGCAAAAGCAATAGGAAAAAGAGATGGCAATGATTCTTCAAAGAAGTGGTTGAAAAAGTGAAGACTGAAAGAGAAGGATTTAGAAGGTATAAGGAGATGCAGAGGGAGGAGGCTAATGAGGTGAATCAGTAGAAACACATGGAAGCAGGGAAAGCAGTAAGGAGTTTAAAGGTATAGACTGAGGAAAGAATAGCCCAGGTGGTAACAAAAGGGGACAATACATTTTCTAGGTATGTAAGTGAAAAGAGGAAGACCAGAGGAGGGATTGTAAGGTTGGAAATGGAAGGGATGAGGCTGTGCAGAGGGAGACCAGGAAAAGGTAGATATCCTGAGCAAATACTTTTGTTCAGTGTTCACAGAGAAAGGAGAAGAGAAGGGGCCACAAAAAAGTAACAGAAGCTATGGAAGGAGATGGACACTAGTTGTTTGTCAGAGGAGAGAGTCCTGAAGGAACTCACAAATCTGAAAGTGGACAAAGTGATAGGGACAGAAGGGATGCATGCAAGGGTATTGAGGGACCTCAGGAA
This sequence comes from Neoceratodus forsteri, assembly GCA_016271365.2. Taxonomy (NCBI): domain Eukaryota; kingdom Metazoa; phylum Chordata; order Ceratodontiformes; family Ceratodontidae; genus Neoceratodus; species Neoceratodus forsteri. The sequence goes on along the minus strand of CM057455.1, from coordinate 814,944,051 downwards.
GGTACTGGCTGCACCTCTGACAGTCGTATTTAACAACTCAGTGGAAACAGGAGTGGTTCCAGAGGCCTGGAGGAGGGCAGATGTAGTCCCATTTCACAGAAGTGGTAGCAGGGAGGAGGCTGGCAACTATAGGCCAGTCAGCTTGACATCGGTGGTCAGAGAGTTAATGGAGTCACTGCTAAAAGAAAGACTTGTGGGATATGTTGAATCCAGTGGGTTACAAGACTCAAGGCAGCATGGATTCATGGGTGGGGGTCATATCAAATGAATCTGATTGATTTCTTTGACTTGGTGACTTGGGAATTAGATCAGGGTGGAGCGGTGTATGTGGCGTCCTAGATTTCAGTAAGGCCTTTGACACAGTTCCACATAGGAGACTCATAAGGAAGCCTGGCAGCTTAGTGCTAGAAGAAGCACTCACGAGAAAAGACTTAAGGACTTCAATAGGTACACCCTGGAAGAGAGGAAGAAAAGTGGGGAGACCTTTAAATACCTCACAGGAGTAAATAAGTTACAGGAGGGGAGTATCTTTCAGCAAAAAAGATGACCAAGAACAAGGGGATATGCTATGAATCTGGAAAGGGGTAGATTTTAGAGGAATATGAGGAAGCACTTTTTCACAGAAGGAGTGGAGGATTCCTTGAACGGTCTTCCAGTGGAGGTAGTGGGGGCTAAAACAGTGGTTAGGCTCAAGAATGCATTGGATAGGCACATGGGAATCTTAGTGTAAAGGAAGAGGAGGGAGGTGCCGGAGGTCATGTAGGGCCTGCAGTGACACTGTAAGCAGGGATAAATGGGCAGACTGGATGGGCTTAAGTGGTCCTTATCTGCCATCATATTCTGTGTTTCCAAATACTGTGACTTTTCTTGGAACTGCTCAGTTTTTCTTTTTTCTGAGTGTGCCACTTTTGTGTGTTTGCCTTCCAGGTTAGTCCCTGTGCCACTGGCTCCTCCATGTGCACGTGGTTTGTGTGCTTTCTTTATCAGCAGTAACATCTCTGAAGTGGACATTTCTTCTAGTTATGTCCACTTAACTATTCATGAGGTCAGCATGCTTCATTATTGGCAAATGTACCAGGTGTTGATTGCTTGGAAATACCCACATGCTGGCCCGGTGGTGTGGTGGGCTGAGGCGCTGGATGCCTTATGTTCACTCATGCTGGTGACCCAGCTTCAGAAATCGACCAGGGTCCTTGGAGGCTGGCCAGAGGAGGGAGGATTGAGCTTCTTAAGGACAGCTCTCCTCCCTTGGGGAGAGGGGCACTGAGTCTTGCAACTTGCCTGCCACTCAGCAGTGGCTAGTAGGCTGGCGGCATGATCATGCAAACTGCATGTGCATCAAGATGCATACATGTGGTTGCATCATACCCAGTTCCTGGTGGGTGAAAATGGAGGAAACTGCCTGGCTGTCTCAGCCTGCCTTGCAGGCCCATATGACCCCCATGGCAGGCCACCTCCCAAAACATGGGTCTGAGTATGTGTTGTGTAGCCCAGGTGCCATGTGCCAATGGGCTACTATCCCTGCCAGCTGACTACCACACAGTTTAAGGGGCCTAGATCCTGCTATGGTGGTATTTGGGGGTTCTATCCCAAATTGGTAAGAAAGTGGTGCGGTGCCTCCACCCAGAGTAAAGAAGCAGTAGGCCAGATGTTTGCTTGGTACAACCCTCTGGGATGCTGTACCTACCCACCTCACCTTCCAACCACCCCACACACTAAATATTATGTTGTACCCCAACACCATAAAATACATATACTTAACAGCTATACCAACAACTTGATCACAGCACAGGATTTTCAACAACAAAACACAGCTTTATTGCTTAGGGTAGGGCTAGGGAAAGGGGTACCTGGAACAGGAAAGCTGTAAATAGAAAGAGGTTTGGTTATATTTATCTTTTTTAACTAATAGAGCCGTGGGCTCAACACACAGTAACCCACCCCACAGGTACCAGTGAATCCCCTATGTCCGGACTGGGTACCCAGGTTTTGTCAGGCTTGCTCGGTACCACAGTTTGGTCAGCATTGGGTTTGGAAGCACTTCTGCCTGAAGTGCAAACAGTTAAGTTTAACTCCTCTTATTTGGGTCAGGGCAAGCCCTGACTACTTATGGTCCTGAAAAGAAGGTTCGGTCTCTGGCATGGTAGGCTCAACAGTTCAGATTCCACCAATCACTCTCAGGGGAGCAGCAAGCAGATAGGCAGAAGGATTTGGCTGACCAGCCTTGGACTTGCTTGAAGGTCTAGCCACTTGTTCTCTTCTGGCTTGATTGAAGGTCTATCCGCTTGTCACCTTCAGCCTGTTTCTAGGTCCATTTCAGAACTGTGAGCGCAAGGCCTACCAGGCCACAAGAAGCCTAGACCCAGGAGTGGCTCCACAGCCTAGCTCCCTCAGTGAGTCTAGAACTCCCTAGAACTTGGGTACATGCCCTTTGGCTCCCTGCAGCCCAGTCTCCCCACTTGGTAGGGGATAGCAGGTTCCCTACCTGGCTCTGCATTGCAGCTGTGGGCAGTCACAGCTCTGAAGTGTGGCAAGGTGGGTTCTCAGGGCTTTCCACCTTTCCAGTGGCTTTTGAATATTGGGTTTCAGTCTATAATACAGATCTCCACCTTTCACAGCTGGCTTTCAGCAGACCACAGGCTTGTACAACAATGGACGCCTACAGATCTTTTCTTTTCAAAGTCCATTGCTTCAAAACAGCAATGCCCTTTTTTTCTCTGGCACTCACAGTTCCATACCACCCCTTTTACTGCCTCAGTGGGTTCTCTTCCACTGGTGCAGGCTCACTGCAAAATCCTGGATCCTCACTCTGCCAAGAGCTTTTCAACCAAGAGTCTCTGATATTCATATGCAGTACCACAACACTCAATCAGAATAAAGTTCTGTTCAGTTCCTGCAAAACACTGGAAGGATTTTCCCAGTTAAGGCCTGGGAAAAGAACTTCTCCCTTGACACACACACACACACACACACATATATCCTGAGCCCTCCTTGACTTGAGAAGATCCCACAAAAGACTGTCCAAACTGCCCAGAGTCCCTGGGATTTCATGTGAAAATCCTGCCCTCTGATTGGCTGAGTCCTGTCATCAATCACAAATATTACTATTCATTAGTCCACTTCGATTGCTGATTGGCAAAGGTCCTTTTGCCTGAAATTAGTCCACACCTTTTCCCATAAGCCATTACAACCAGTTTTGGGCACCTAGATAGCTGATTGGCTGTCCATCTGGGGTTAAAGGCTAAGGATGGCACACTTTGTAGACAATCCCACAAAGTTATACAGCAGTCCCAACCTTATAACATTATTGCAGCCAAACTAAGCAGTTTATATTTATATTTGCCTCTTATCTAACAGCTTATGCTGTCCTCTGTTAAGTGACCCCACATTCATATTTATCGGACTCCTGCAGCCGGTCACTAGCTCTGAAACACAATCCCCTAGGATCAGAGATCCAGCTCATAATTATTCAGGATACCTTATTAATATTCATGAAGGCCCCTTCAGAGTAATGCTTGCTAGCACTTTTAAACTAAATTTCAGCACCACTTCTTGGGTGATTCGTTCAGGTGTCTGACCCCCACTTAACTGAACACAGTGGTCAAAATTACTGGGGAGGCATTGGGGCACCCACTACGGCGGTCTGGAACAAAGAAGTGCTACTGCGCATGCGTGGGCCACCCAACCGCACTGGAGTTCAAAACAAGTCGGTGGCTCAGCGATTTAACTCCTCGCACCCCAGTCTGAGGAGGAACACTGCAGGGGCCGGACGGAGACCATAAGGAGGCAAATGGGGAACAGGGGCAGTACTGGGGGAAAACAGGAGAAAGAAGGAGCCTTGGGGCAAACAGGTAAGCCTCTAACGGGTGTTACAATTGGTTAACCCGTAACGTAATGAGATGAGTCAATAGTGGGCCTGGGTGATGCCATCTAGGACTGGGCATGCCACAAGATAAACAGGAATAATAAAAGAAATGCCCAATATAGCTTAAAACTGCAGTGTACATTTGTAACTATCAAAGAGCTTAGAAAACGATAGCCTGTAAATATCAAAGCGCCAGTTCATTTCAAAGCTGCAGTGCTCTCTCAGAGTGGATGATCACAAAATGCTCTTTGTCCTTCATGTACAACTTTAAAATCACACAGAAACATTAAACGTTAGGCCACATTAGGGTCCGCTCTTGGCAAACCAAAGAGAGAAATGAGTGGCCCCATATGAGGCACAGTTATGTCCTAATGCCATCACTGTTCTTAGCTCGGTGAATTTGCTAATCTCAGTGAATTTGCTAATCTGCCTGAATGAAAATGGACAAATGTAAGAAAACAAATACAACAATTAGACTCACAATTTTGATATTGCCCTTAGTTTTAGGGTCATGACACGGGACTGAGGCCCTTTAGCTTCACCTTGGGCAATCAACACTCTAAGCCGGGCGTTGTTTTCTGGAAATTCACAGTTGTTATTGCTTAAATACAGTAATTGCCCTTATCATACATCTGATACCATGGCTTCTGGTGAGGCTGGCCACATTAGAAATCATTGCTCAGGAAATCAAAGAGTTCTGCCATACATCCATTTTTAACAGCTTTGTAATTCAGATTGCTAGGCATTACCTACCTGATTTTGTCCTGGCTGGCCACAGAGTACTACTGTTGCTCCTCTCTTGAACAGTCAAAAAGTACTTACATTTCTGTGATAGCAGGGCATTTCCTTTTTTAGGAGACTGATAAATCCTAACTTTGCCTGCTGCTTGATTGAAGCTGTGTGACCGAAGCATTGTAGTAATAATATCCAAGCTCATAAGTGTGGTGTTCGGCCATTGTGCCACTCAGGTGTGTAGCTGTAGCATTCTGACATGGAATATTGAGTCTCTTCACTTCATTTGTAAAAGAATTTCCTAAGTGAAAATCATATTTTTAAATTGTGACTGTAAATCCTATTGAACTTCCAATTACAGATTTTTGGAAGAAACCCTGCTGCTTGAGAAATTTAATACAAGCGGTAATACTGGTGTCTGTAGTCCATGAAGAGTGCAACTTTTTTCTTTTATCGGTATTTTATCCTCTTTATGCCCCCAGCCTCCATTACCTCTGACCCACCCAACTCTATCACCCACCTTCTCTGAGGCCTTATCTGCTCTGGAGTATTCTGATAGATTCCCACCTCCTGTAGCAGGGTCAGAGAGACAGGCAATCCTCTTCCTCACCAGTGTCCACATCCACATGTCCAGGGTATGCCCAGTTAGGGTGTGGGGCTTTATGATGGATCGGAGGATCATCCTGCCAGTGATTTTTTTTCTGCCTTCTTTCTTACCATGATGCCTGGCAGTAGCCCTCTTGACAGGCCTATATACAGCATAGCAACGACCTGCAGAAATAAACTCCCTTGAACCATTGCATGGGACGCTATGGTGGTAGAATTGGTGTACCTCCCACCTTGGCTGGGAGTACTGCCATGGGGTAGCACTACCCTAGCCTTTGACTGCCTGACCCAGACACCCCGAATCCACTTCCAAACCTGGGCTTTCATTGAAGAAGCATGTATCACTTCTGCTGGGCCAGCAGGAAGCCAGAGTACAACAGTTTTAATTGCATTATGAAAACAATGGCTGGAAAATTGGAAATGGAACATTCTGATAGGCTGACTACATTCCAAAAGCTGAAAACCCTCCTATAAAAAAGAATTTGAAAATGGGTTGGTGAAATATTTTATTTTAACTGGCTGTTGCCATTCTTTTGGCATAAGTTTACTCCTGCTAAGAAGAAGTTCCAACCATGTGATCTGGAATTTGGACAACTCACATACAGAATTCATGAGTCACTTCACTCATTCCTGATTTTCCTCACAAACATGGCTGTTACCTTTACTCTTCCATAAAAGCCTTCGAGTAGACCCTAAAAATAAAACTCTTTCCACCAGGATCCCCTCTTTACACATATAAACACATTTGAAAAACCAATCACTATTTCGAGTTTTTTTTTCTGGTGTTTCTTCGATGACCATTGAAAAGTCCCTCTAATATCCTAACCAAATTGTCAGAGAAATTTCTGCATCTAACCCTATCACAGATAAAATTGAGACTAGCTCCACATAAAGCCTATACATGACTGTGTAAGGTATGCTGATGAAATACTGCAGAATGTTGAATTCATGCATTCTATGGTAACATTCCAAGTAAGTGTGTGTGTGTGTGTGTGTGTGTGTGTGTGTGTGTGTTGGGGGGTGAGCAGGGGGAGTTTATGAGCATTCTACTATAGGAATACTGCAGAATATTGAATTCTAAATACTCATTATTAAACATGTATTCTACTGAATGTGTAGAAAGGCAGAAATCATGTCTGAAAGGAATTATTTGACATTTTCTATGCAATATTAGATTATATTTTTATGTCTTGTTTTTTTACCTTTTACAGACTTTTTTCTTAATTTGCCCAACCCATGTTATAAGCACATTATGACCCTTCAGAGGGTGGAGTATTGTTGGATACCTACACTTCCAGCTTTAAGGCCCTCAGCCTGTGGCATCAGGCCATATCACACTCCTGGGCATGTGGGTATCCATCAAAACCCCCCACCCTGTCTGGTCTTATTGCTTACAAAGAATTTTAACAAAAAAAAATATTTCATGAACATCAAAAACAATCAAAAACTAACAAAAACAAACAAAAAAACAGTTTAATGATAGCCTTAAGGCTCTCCAGAGGTTGGATTACAGCCATTAATCTAATAATAGGTGCATAACACATCTCTTGTAGTGTTATATTAATATGCAGAAGGACGCTCCAGAGCCACTTGACAAAAGCCCCTGGGTAGTGGGGTGAAACGTTGTCCTTAATGAGTATATCTGCTAATATTCCTGATATTGTGCTTCTTTCTTATGCACATGTTATGTTTCACATTATGAACTACAGTAAAGTCAGATTAGATCACTATCTGATTTTCTGAGCATGTTTGGGTTGTTGTGTTTGCTGGGCTCCTCCCTTGAAAATAGTTATATTAACAGACCTATAGGGACATATAAAATGGATTCAACACAGTAGTTTAAGGTTTGCCTTGGGAAGGACAAAGGAAGCTGTGCTCCAAATGAGTATGATAAACCAAGATAGCATGTAAAAAGTCGTGGTTTGTCTTGAGTCAGTGCACAAAGGAGAGACCCAGTGCACACCCGGCACTCGAATCTTGGCAGTTCTTCTTCAGGGGGCAGGGTCAGCCAACCTATCAACCTATTGCTATAGCATTGTTAAAGGTAGAGCGACCCGTAAGAAAAGTGCCCATCTGAAAAAAAACCACCAACAAAAAAACGCTAAATTAGTATGTATTACAAAGTGCACAATAGCAGAATGTTACACACCCCATAAGTGAGTTCAAAGATAAAAAATGCAAGTATATTAAGAGTGGGTGCTGAAGAGACTACCATTGAGAGCAGAACTAGGGAAAGAATACAAAAGGCAAAATGGTGACAAAGTTTGAAGGGGAAAATAATTTTTAGTTTTCAAAACTGAGCATGTAAAAAGGAAACCTAGGGGAAACAAACAAAACAAAGGCAAGAATAATTAAAAAAGTAAATAATGAAAACAAAAAATTGGGAAAATTAATCATGACATAAATGGACACTGTCAACCCCCTTAGGCCTCAAAATCCCCTAGTTTAAAAAACACATTTTATGATTCTTCACATTCAGTAACGACTGCTGTTGTAGCTGGTAGTTTGGGTCTGACTCCTTTTTTCTTTTAAAAAGTGAAAAACAGACTGCCAACTACACTTGTATTACCACACCAAAACACATTTGTTTACATTCCTTGACTGACTCCAACAGCATCTTTCCTGGTTTGGGGAACACTCCCAACATAGTCTAGCCAGCCATGATACAGTGAAAGAAGAGGAAACTATTGCATCATGAGTGGCTGCACTATTTTGTGTGTTCCCAATGTTCAGGAAGTATGCAACATGAGTAGATCAAGGATTTGAAACAAAACAAGGTTGGGTATGTGGGTATAATTACACCATTAGCATACGTTTCAGTTCTACTAAGAAAGGAAGCAGATAAAACAACCAGCAAAATCAATGAATTTTGGAGAAGGTAAGCAATCATAAAATTTATTTTTAACTGGAAATAATATGAAGAAGGAAATGTTGACAGTGTCCATTTAACAATGCATTAATGCAGTAAACTATTCATTACTAAACAGTAAACATTTATTGACCAAAATTCATTGGCAATTTGCAGGATAAGTCATGTAGCAATATGAGTAACTATCAATTCAAAAATGGTAATCACATCCCAGCTGTCATTAAAACCCTTTGGTATTAACACACCCAGGGTACAAATCAGACAGCTTTCTCTTTATCGGAGGTTTTTGAAGTGGTCACTTCCTTTTTGTTTAACAGAATATTTCATGTCACCATCATGGAACCTCAACCAATGTGCACCCTCCAGTGTCTCACACTTGCTGCTGAGTATGGAGTGGACATGCTGTTGGATCCTGACTTTCATGGGATAAATACTCCTCCCATCTGATATCATTTTGGGCTGACTGCACCGATGTTCTGTATGGACCAGTTGGACACTAGCTTTATTCTTAACCCTGGCTTTGTTGCTTGTGCGTTGGAGTATATTCATATTATGAACAACTTCACATTTAACAAACAATTTTCTTACAGGCTTGTGGTACAGTGATGATGTGGCAATTGCACCATCCTACACCAACCAATTTATGGGTTGGTGGGAAAAATAACCATCTACAACACCATTGCTAACCCCTTCACTAGCATAATAGTGTATCGAGGCCATTTCATTGATGACATCATGTTTATATGGAATGGTACCCAACAGGAAGCCACTGACTTCATTATTTGACCCTTACTGGTGTAGTTGGTAAAATTATACTTACCCAGAATTTTCACAAGCGTAAAGCAGGCAGCTCACTCCTCGGTGCTGACATCTCTCATCCAAGACACCTTATTAGGGGTATTCCATGAGAACAGTTCCTGCACCTTTGCGGGAACTGCTCAGAGGATATCACATTTGAGAAACATACTTTGTAGCTTAGGTGTCAGCTTTTCAATAGAGGTTATATATCAGAGTTATTGGATACCGCCAGGCAAAGAGCTTCTGTCAGGAATAGGAATGAGCTCCTTACTCCCAAGACTAAGTTTGAGGCACAAAGCTCTGATACTGTCTGCTTCATAGTTGACTTCGATTCCATCTCACCCAAAATAGCTGGAGTCCTGAGAAAATACTGGAATGTGTTAACTACTGACCCTGATCTCAAAGGTAGGGTGCAGGAAAAAACACTCGTATCAAAGATACCCTAGTTAGGAGTCATTTTGTGGAGAAACATAATACTAGACTATTCCCTGGTTTTCTGCCTTGGCCAATTGGTTATCATTGATGTGGAACTTGTAACATGTGCTCCTAGGCACAACAAGGTTGGGTTTTCACTAGTCCCACCAGTCCTACTATCTATGAGGTCACTGGTCAGATACCTCATCACCTGCCAGACTATGTTATATATGCACTCTGTTGCAGTTGTTCCACCATTTATTTTGGGAGGACTATTCATCTCATGAAAGACAAGATCTAGGAGCATGTCTGCTCCATATTAAGTGGCAAGTGTGAGACACTGCTGGGTGCACATTGGTCTAGTTTCCTTAATGAAGATGTCAAATCTCTCCATTTTATGGGCATTGATCATATCCCTGTTAACCAGAGAGGAGGTGACCACCTCAAAAACCTCCTACAAAGGGAAAGCTATTTGATTTATACACTAGGGGCATTAATACCAAAGGGTTTGAATGACAGCTGGGATGTCATACCATTTTTGGACAGATAATCACCATGTTGCTACATGACTTCTACTGCAAATTGCCTATGAATTTTGGTCTATGAATATTTACTATTTAGTAATGAATTGTTTACTGCATTAATGCATTGTTAAGTCATTATTAATGTTTCAAGCTTTTGTTCTAGTGTATCTACTTCTTAATTACTCGCTTTTGTTTTCTGTTTCTAGGTTTTCCTTCCTCCTGCTCAGTTTTGGAAACTGAAAATTATTTCCCTTTAAGCTTTGTCACCATTTTGCTTTTGCATTCTTTCCCTAATTCTGCCCTCAGTGGTAGTCTCTTCAGCACCCACTTTTAATATACATGTATTTTTTATCTTTGCACTCACTTATGGGTGTGTGGATCCATGCTTAGCAGGCTACTGCTCAATTTCAGATGTGTCCTGGGGGTAGGGGGGGTATGGGGATATGGGAGAATACATATAGAGTACAGTGTACAATGACAGCAAGCAAGACATTCAGGAGACAATTTAACATTCAAGAGACAATTTAAGATCAAAATAACCATCACTTTGTTCCAGTCACGTAAAGGAGAAGCTAGGCCCTAGTGACAGGTCATAAATCAGATGCATGAACAGGTGGAGGAGAAATGTGCTTTGAGGAGGGTACTGAGGTGCTGAGTGGTGGGGGGGCATGCCAAATGTACTCGGGAAGGGAGTTCCACAGTTTAGGCATGTGATATTTAAAGGCTGCCTGGCCTGTGGTGGTGGATATGTGTGGAATGGCTAAGGAATGGGAGTCGCAGCTCCTAAGTGAGTATACAGGAAGAGCTGGAGTTGTAAGGACTGAGGTGAGGTAGGGAGGCAGGGACTTGGCCCAGAACTTAGCTGTGATCCTAGCACAGTGGGATTGTCTCTGGTCCTGAAGCAATGGGAGGACAAGGGACTGGTAGAGGATGCAATGATGGGTGGAGGGAGGACAGTCAAGGGCAAAGTGACAGAAGGAGTGGAAGAGGGGATCCAGTCTGGCTAGGGTGGACTTGGGAGCGGCACTGTAGACTATGTCTCCGTAGTCAAAAATAGGGAGAATAATTTTCTGCACAATTGCACGGTGAGCCGGCAGTGGGATGCAATCACGTTATGGTATAAGGCACCCAGTCTGGGGTGCAGCTTTTTGTGGATGGCATCAATATGAACAGAAAAGTTGAGGTGCTACGCATTGGACCACAAGATATCTAACGGAGGGCAAGCCTCCAGGGTAGTCCCATCCAGGATGTGGAAGGTGGGGGTGGAAGGGAGCTGTGAAATTCTCTGCCTTGTGCCAAAGGTCATGAACACAGTTGTTTTGGCATTGAGAAAGAGCTGATTTGAGCAAAACCAGAGCTGAACATTTTTGACGTCCTGCTGGAGTCTGGTCACCACATCAGTGGAAGAGGGGCCGGATGTATACAGTACCATATCGTCTGCATACATGTGAATGGATTTGTGTGGGCAGGCTGAGGGCAGGTTGTTAAGGATGGAGAACAGGAGCGGGCCAAGGACTGAGCCTTGTAGTACACCAGTGGTGACAGGGAGAGAGACAGAGGTGGTGTTGCCAATTCTGACAGATTGGGACCTGCCTACCAGATAGGATTGGAACCATCTAGTGGCTTCACTGGAGAGTCCTGCAAGAGCTAGCTTGGATGGGAGGAGTGAGTGTGAGACAAAGTCAAATGCTTTTGTCAAGTTGACCAAAATGGCTGAGGTGATGTGGCCATTGTCCATACCAGCACAGATGGAGTCGGTGAGCCTTAGGAGGGATGTGGCAGTGGAGTGGGACTTTCTAAATCCAGACTGGTAAGGAGAGAAGAAAGAGTATGAGTCAAGATAGGAGGAGAGTTGAGAGAGGGCTAGGTGTTTCTGAAATTTTTGCTAGTATGGGGAGGAGAGAGAGATAGGGCGATAGTTGCCAGGAGAGGATGAGTCATCACTTTTGGGAAGGGGGATGACTGTGGTGTGCTTCCAGTCAGATGGGATAGAAGTGAGAGAGAAAGAGAGATTGAAGAGTGAGGCCAGAGGGATGGTGATGGCAGGAGCTGACAGGCAGAGCATTTTGGAGTCCAGTCCTGAGGGGCAATTACCCTTAGTAGGATTTAGGGTGAGCAGGACAGTGAGTACCTCAGACGGGGTACTCTGGTGGAAGGAGAAGGAGGTATTGGGGGAGGGGCTTGGGCAGGGTTAGTTCTGGTAGTGGGGGTTTGTGGGGCAGGTGGGAGAGTGGACAAAAGAGATGAAGCACAGTTTGTGAAGAAGGAGGTAAATTCAGTGGCTACTGCTGGGGATTCCATGACAGTGGATCCTCCTGCATTTAGAACAGGGGTGGGAGGCTGGAATGTAGTGGAGAATAGTGTTTTCACAACCTTCCAACATTTAGCAGGGTGGTTTAGGTTAGTGTGGAAGGAGGCTTTGAAATAATTAGCCTTTGCCTGTTGGATTAATCTTATGCAGGCATTTTGTAGTGTGAAATACTTTAGGTGATCCGCAGAGGTGCCTGAAACTTTGTGGGACTTCCAAGCCTGGTCCCTGACTCTGAGGTGGGCCAAGATGTCAGTGGAGATCCAGGGCAGATGAGCTCCCCTCACTGAGTCTTTCTTAGTGGGGTGTGGTTGTCCCAGACAGCGAAGAAACTGTACTTGAAGTACTCATGGGCAGAATTGATAGAGGTGGCCTGGGGGATGAAAGACCAGTTGGTATTTTGCAAGGTCATTTAGGGAGTGAAGCAAGGTCAAGAGATTTGTAGGACCTGGTCAGTAGGGTTTTGGGGTGGAGCCTAGGGCTTAAATATTTTCTTTACTGAGTAGATCATGTGATGATCGCTTAGAGGGTCCAGTAAGAGGCCTGTGGCAAGTATCTGATGTGAGTGCGAGGTAAGACATCAGTTCAGGAGAGAGTAGTTCTGTGATTTGGGATTCAAGCATGTGGGCTCAGTGATCTGTTGATATAGGTTTAGTGCTGCTACCTGGTTACAAAACTTGGCACTAGCACTGGAGAGCCAGTTCAAATTGAAATCCCCAAGGATATGGAGCTCTCCCCCTGCTGCATGGGCATTTAGGGTACCCAGGTGATCCATGATAGAGGGCAAGGGGGAGTCAGTGGGGCAATAGGAGCCTGCTAAAAATATAGGGAGAGAGTTTTATCAGTGAGGTGCTGATGGACTGCATAGACAATGATAGCGAGACATGGGTAAACTGCAGAGAGGATGAGATGTACATGGCTATGCCTCCACATTGTTTGTTACCAGGATGGTCGTGATGGATGACAGTGTAGCCAGGAATAGATATCTCAGCATCCAGGTTGTGAGGCTTTAGCCAGGTCTTAGAGATGATCAAGATATCTGGTCCTAGAGATAGGACAAGCGGTTGTAGCAGGGTTAGTTTATGTAGGAGGCTGCAGATGTTCAGGTGGGCTAATTTTAAACCCCGAGGGAGCCAAAAAGGTGGGGAAGGATTTTGTCTGGGGGGCAGGTTTGGTCGGGAAGGGGGGGTTGATTCAGAGTTTGGCTCAACATCTTCAGCTAATAGGAACATTAATGTTATCAGAAGTTTGGCTTTGGGTATGGTCCACAGAAGCTTCCGGTGGGAAGTAGGTGATTGGATGGTGTGAGTTGAGGTGCCTTGTGTGGTGAATTTTAGGATCAGTAGTCCAGTGTGGAAGGCAGGTGGAAGGATGGTAGGTCTAGCCATTGGTTTGTAGGGGAGAGCTATGGGTGGCAGTCTGCCTATGGAGGTAGTGGAGGAGGGTGGGAGGGCAGACAAGGTGTTATTTGCTTGAAAACAACTCTGCGATTTGGGAAGGTGGAGGGAGGGAGGTAGCCAGAGGGCAAGGAGGGGAAAGTATTGCTGTGCAAAGAGGCAGCATGCTGGAGTGCTGGATTTGTGCTATAGTGGCCACTAGTGGTGGGTGAGGATAAGCTGCAGAGGGAAAACTTGGCTGATTGGTTCTGGGTAACATCGAGCCTTCTTATATAACGAGAAAGTTCACCAAGGGTGGTGGTGGTGGCAGTGGGGCAGCTGACACATAGCATGTGATGGGTCATCCACAGCTCCATTTGAAAGAATGTGGCTGCTCCTCAGGCCAGAATGAGCTATCTATTTTGGGGTCTTGCAGTTCAGGGAGGCAGATTCTGACTAGCCCTCACGACCTCCACTCGGGGAGAGCTGAGGAGAGAGCAAAGAGGAGCGTTATTGTCAGATGTGTGCTTTTCTTAGGGGTTGCTCTACTTTTAACCATGCTGTATCAATAGATTGACAGGTCGGGCTGACCCCATCCTCTGAAGAACAAGAACTGTTGAGGTTCGAAGCACCTGAGTGTTTGTACCAGCTCTCTCCTTTTGTGCACTGACTCAGAATAAACCACAGTTTTTTACTTGCTACTTTGTTTTTTGGCCTCATTTGGAGCGCAGCTTTCCTTTGTCCTTCCTGGTGTGGTTTTGTTGCTGTGGCTCTGCCTTCCATGGGCGTGCACCAGAATCTTTTGGCCCTGCTAAGGTTTGCTTTACCTAGATCCAGGTAGACCCTTTAATTGCAGAAACCTGTGCACAACTTCAATTATCCATAGAAAACAATTACATTATAGATATATCACAGGCATGGCAAAGCCTCCAGCTGATCAGGAGTGCACATGTGTCATGCGACAAAACCAGTTGATGTTTCGATGTGGATACACCCTTCCTCAGAGCTCTGAAACATCAACATGTCAGCTGGTGCACGGTATGACATTCCGCACCCCTGATTAAGTGGAGGGTTCACCATGACTGTGATATGGTTAATGTGTGAACTATAATGGTTTTAATTTGATCATCTGGCCTGATAACTTTATTGAGTTGTTTTTCAACTTAGTGTGTCTTCCAGGTTAAAAAGTTTAAGTAAATAAAAATAAAACAAATAAATACATAATACATACATACATAAAACAATGGACTATTATCCTGCTTTCATGTTAATTATGATGGAAAACTGGAAGCTACATATAGGCAATACATGAGCTATAAGCTGTGATGCATGTAAACAATAATTGTAGTTTCCCTAAGATGTCAGGGGCTGTTTAAAGAACATTTGGAGAACAGCAAGCTATGCTTATTGTTTTCCATATAAACCTTTCTTGAAGAAGACCAACTGGTCAAAGCATTGAGTGCACCTTTCTTTTCTATTTTTGGTGTACATTTAGTGTAATAATTTTACTTGTAACCTACACGCTGATGCAGCCTCAGTTTCAAAAGAAATGCAAGTTCTCACAGGGACAAAATCCAAGCAGTTTTCTTCAAAGTGAAGCATTATTCACCTAAAACAGTTTTATTAACAAATATGATCTTCTGTCCCACCATCATTTAGGTATTCTTAAAAATGTTTAAAGTGATTTTTCATCAAGAAATACATTGCTCTGTCTTGGTTATCCTTTTGTTTCCCCTTTTGTCTCAGTTGGTTATCATCACTTTACAGACAGCTGAGGTTGACCCACATCAGAGCAGCTGCACATCACCCTAAACCATTTAGAAATGTCATAATAAGTGTGGCAAAGGAGCAGGATTACATAGACACCTCTACATTTTAAGTAAGCAATAACCCACAACAGGGCGTGCCTTTCTAGAGAATTAATGTCCGCCCCAGGTGACAAGGAAGGCACAAAAGCCAATGGCTGAGTACCTTCAACTCAGCCAGAAATCATTAATTTAAGAAATGCACATCCTGCAGGGCTGTTGTGGTTATAAATGGAAAAAGGTTTTATTTTTGTGTAGGTAGGCTGTTGCTAGGTAGACTATGTTATGTTTGTGACAAACTGTGCATTTGCTGGGAATTAATGAATGGCAACATGATGTGTTTCAACCAGTGACATTCCTAGTATTTATGAGAATACTGAAGTTCATTTTACAAAGACAGTTAAGGACCTTGTGGTCTATCATGTTCTTCCACTAGTAGCTCAGCAGGTGCAAAGATACTCAAAATAACTGCACACTCCAGGACTCCAGAGTGATTGAATTTTAGACCCATTTATTCAAAAGAAAAGTAAAAATAAGGCATGTGCTTGTACAAAAAGACAGCACTCAAGAGCACTGCCGAGGGTCTTTCAAAGCGTTAACATAATGCTTTCTGAGGAAATATTTAGAAAGTAATGTAAATAGGTATTTTAATCTCTTTTTTTAAAATGGAACTGCCAATTATCTTTGTTCAAAAATATGAGCAATGTGGTCAGTGCTGCAGCTACACTGTAGCGGAGTTTAAAACACAATGGGACACTTTCAAGGGAGTTACTAGAAAGTAATACTTCATAGGGCTTCAGGACAGACTTGATGAACTTTCTGTTTTTGTTCTTCTGTGTTTTTATGTTTCTATGAAAGTCGTACCACTGCTGCACATCAAGACAATGGGTGAAAATGTTTCCCTTTTTCTGATTTCAGACTAGTATTCGGGTCAACCAGAACATATAAGGTAGGATATTCAGGCGGATGCGCCATGTGCAACAAGGGATGTGCAAGCGCCAATTATGGAAATGCCCATGGTGCGATATTCAACAGGAGCGGCAGTGCAGCACAACAAGCAAAGCAACATAGTGCAACAGTAATGAATGTATGCACAACTGCGAGGCGGGAACCAGGAATAACATGCAGTGACGATATTCATCAGCATCGATATGCACAGTAGCGAGCAAGGAAGTTGCGCGACAGCGAAATGAGCCAAATAAAAGGGAGGAGAGGGGAGGAAGAATGCACCACAGGGGAGCTATAGGTGGAGCAGGAGACAGAGTGGCAGGAGGCAAGACAGGAAGCAGGGTGCAGGTGTGGTCAGGTGTTGGACAGGGCCCACTGGAGGTGTGCCTGAGTGAGGGTAGGAGTGGGTATGCCTGTGCCAGTGTGCATGATAAGGCCTGAGAGTGCCACAGTGGATGGAGGACAGTGGCAAGAGGCAGGACAGCCACAGGTGAACAGCCGGAGGTGAACCTGGTGCAGGGGCAGCACCAGCAACACACAGCGGGGGGAACAGAAGGACAGCCGCCTGGGGGGAGAACACCAGCCAGGGACATGGCCAGAGCCACCTTCCAGATGGAGGCAGTAATGAGGGGTGTGAGAAGGTAGGCAGCAAGGAGGCGTGTCCGTGGAAGGGCCCAACGGCGGTATGCCCAGAACAGGCAGTACCGAGCCCACACCACCTTCAAACAGTACACTGACACTGAGATTGTGGGCCGGTACCACCTGAACCGGGCAATTCTGAGGCAGCTCTGTGAGCTGTGCAGTGAAGAGATGCAGGCACCCACACGACAGAGCCATGCGCTGTCAGTGGAGACAAAGGTCACAGCCATCATGTGCCTGCTTGCCACGGGCACCTTCCAGATACCAACAGGTGACATGATAGGCATAACCCAGTCAGCCACATCACGCCTACTCACACAATTCCTCAGCGCACTGCTGCCATATGCTGTGGAGTACATCCATTTCCCAGGCACACAGGCGGAGTGCACAGCACACATACAGTACAGGAGTTCTACAGGGTAGCATGGTTGCCTGGCATGCTTGGGGCCATTGACTGCACCCATGTAGGCATCCGCATGCCACCTGGCCCAGAGGGTGCGGTGTACATCAACCACAAGGGCTACCCGAGTATCAACTGCCAGGTGGTGTACAATGCCAAGGGGCGCATAATCAATGTCTGTGCCATGCACCCTGGGGGGAGCACACGATGCCTTCATCTGGCACCAGTCTGCACTGTGCCACAGGTTTGAGAGTGGGGACATCCCCACCTGCCATCTAGTAGGTGAGTATGCATAGCAAGCTGGACGACATGTGCAGTAGTGGGGAGGGCATTGTCAGGGGTGCCATGGGTATTGGCCATGATGGCCCATGGCATAGTGACGCAGACCACCATGCTAATGTCTCCCCTCTACTCACAGGTGAAAGTGGTTACCCGCTATGGCCCTGGCTGCTCACACCATACCAGCGCCCCATGACCCCAGCGCAGCAACAGTACAATGAGGCACTCGCCACAACACGGAATGTCATCAAGTGGGTTTTTTGGGCTGCTGAAGGCATGGTTCTGGTGCCTGCACACATCAGGCGGTGCCCTACAGTACAGCCTCTCGAAGGCCTGTGGGCTATTCCTGGCCTGCTGTATCCTGCACAACATGGCCAATGACTGTGGGATAGCTGTTGAGGTCGAAGAGGGGAACAGCGGTGGGGATGATGAGGACGCTGGTCCAGCTGGTGTAGGGCAGCCACCCCCTGGGTGATGGGACCCCCGGCTGGTCCAGATGGCATAGCCGCACCGGGACACCATCGCAGAGGAGCACTTTGGACAACATAGGTAGGCAAAGGGGCCATGTGCAACCACCAAGGGCAAGGGCACAGCCCACAGACAGGCAGGGGTGGACACTAGGGGCGGATGGCATAAAGGGAATGGGAATGAGCGGTGGACCACACACGGCAGCAGGAATGGGCAGGGCTGAACACATCATGTGCACACATATGCACACACACCACAACACATGCCTAAAGGGCAACTGTCATGCCCACCCCAACAGGCACCCCACACGCTCACAGGACAACACACCACCATGCCCAGTGGCTGTCACGGGTGCATGCCTCAGATGCTGGGCACCATTGCACAGTGGCGGACAGTGCTACAGGCATCATCATGCACATGCCACAGTGGCCAGCAGCTGAGGGGGTGCACAGGGACCATGTGTGTGCAGGGCTGGGAACCTCGCCTGTGCATTGCCCAATGAACACCACAGTGCACACAGGGCAGCGGCAGACAGTGGACATGGTGGGAGACAGGTCAGTCATGCGGCACAGTACCACGGCCGCCATGGATGCGTGGGCAGCCCCGCCGAGACCTGCCAGCCATGCCAGACTGACCAGTGGCCTCATGGGGTGGCATCGATGGGCCCCAAGGGGTGACACTGCATGAATGCGACCGTGTCCGTGCAAGGGTCTGCAGGCCACCGAACATGCCCTCACCAGGCGTGCTCGGTATGCCCACAGCTGAACCCAGTGTCGACATAGCGGGGGTCACATGACGTTGGGAATGGGGGTGGACATAGCACTGTGCGGGGTCTGCAGCGGATGGGCACCCAACTGGGTGGCCAGTGTAGCCATGACAGTCACTATTGCAGTGGTCTGCCTGTCAATGGCAGTGGTCACATCCACCCGCTGCTGGGCCAACTCTGCCAAGAACAAGCCATGGTCCCTGCGGTGCCGCTCCTCTGCCTGGCGCAGAACCGCACTGAGTGCATCCACTGCCATCACAAGCCACATCTGCTGATCAACTGAGACCTGGAGAAGACGGCTCTGGTCGTCCAAGGGGTCGTCTGCTTGTCCAGCATGCTGTCCCCTGTGGTGTTCCTGGCCCTGCTTCACAGCACCCCTTGACGATGGGCGCTGCACACCAGTGCCATTCTGGGGTATGTCCACTCGTGGTGCACTGCCACCACCCCCTGACACTGTCCCCCTGTTGTCATTGGCCAACTGCCGGCGCTGCCCCTCCAGCTGCCAATTGCCAGGGGACACCGGCACTGTCGCAGCAGCTGCAACAGCCCCACCACCCTGGATGCACACCAGTGCTGCCCCACTTGGGCATGCAGACACAGGCTGGGAATGGGTTGTTGTGCAGGCAGCCATGACAGCATCACCCACGGAACCGCTCGGGGCGGTTGCCTGCTGTGGGACCATTCTGTGTCCCACATGTATCACTGTCCGGGACGTGTGTCCTGTCATCATCAGTGCTGGATCTGGCCCCGATCTGTGTCCCAGCACACTGGACACCAGGGGCGGTGTCATGCTGGGACACAGGCAGGGCCATGTCCGCACCTGCACCACCCACATCATTCCGGACAGACATGCAGGTATGCATTTGGACAGTCTCTCAGACACCTGTGGAGGTGGATGGATGTTCCTCCATGTCCAGGGCCACCCCCCTCAGTGGACACCACTGCTGCCCCATGTAGATGCTCAGGAGCTGCAAAGGAACATGGTACCGTTAGTGGCTCCGCCTGGCCCTGTGGCATGCCCTCCACCACCCACACACTGACAGTGCTGGACCTACCATGTAGTGATGGGCTGCCACCCATCTAGAAACCACCACCGGGAACGCCCTTGACGGCACTACACCGCATGCTGCTGGCCACCCGCTCCTCCTGTGGCATCAGGTGGGGTATGTCCTGCTGGCCCCCACCGGTGGCAGCACGTGCTGCCCTGATGGCAGCCACCTTGTCCTTAATCCACCTCCTGTCCATGCCAACCTTCTTTTTGCACTTCTGCACAGACCGTTGGTGGCTGCCCTGCTGGTTTATGGCACATGCCACCTCACCCCACGCCGCAGCGTATGTGTGTGTGCCCTGTGCACTGGATGTCTGTGCACAGTAGTCCCAGGTGCATGTGCTGTGTCCTACCACCTGTCAGTCTGTACCTGGCCCATGCGGCTGAGCCCTTGCATGTCTGTGGTATGCACGGTCGTGCTGACCCCCAACGATGCTTGTCTGCTGGCATGACATTGGTGGCTGGCATGGGCAGGCGCCATGGCAGTTGGCATCCTGTTTCCAGGTTTATTGCACGTCTACCTCAGGTGACACTGTGGGCTATGCTGTTGTTGTCTCCCCTCCATGCTGTCGCTGGTGTCTGTAGCGGTGTCTGTGGTCTGCTGTCTGTCACATGTGCTCCAGCTGCATGCTGGTGGTGGACAGATTCATGGTGCATGCACCAGATGGCTAGCTCACCAGTGCCATGGTGAGGTACAGGCCGTGGGTACACCGCATCATTGGACACACCAGCGGCATCTGTTGCCCGCTATGTGTGGCCCTGTGTCGGGGTATCCTTGGGACAGGATGGGGATTTGTCCATGCCCTGTATTGCATCCTGTGTGGCGCGGCGCCTCCATGCACCACAGTGAGTGGCTGTGCTGTCTGGTGGGGGCAGTGCTGGAGGTGTATGCATGGGTGGGTTTGCGGGTGCTGTCCTGCTGGTGGTGGCATCCAGGGCAGGCCTTGTCACATGCGAGGTCCCTCGGGTACTGACACAGGGTCAACCTCTCTGCTGTGCCACAGTGGGGGCCATGCAGGGGGGCATGGTGTATACTGTTGTTGCATCAGTGGCTGGTGTCACCTGCTGTAAGGAGATCACAGTGGAACTATCATGCACGGCACCATGGGGCACAGGGTTGCATTGTCATGGTGGTGGTGGTGGCATGCATTCAGTGCCATACACTGTTGGGTGATGCTTCTGGGCCAGGTGTCTTGGGATCGCTGTACAGGGGGTGATCAGCATTGGTGGGGTGTGGTGGCACTGGAGGGTCTGGCCCTCCTTGTGTTGTGGTCACTGCTTGCCATGGGAGTGTGCTGGGGCACCATGCCTCTGCTGTTGATTCAGTGCTGGGGTTCATGGGCTGGTGGTCCATCCAGCTCACCTCTGGTTGTGCAGTTCATGGGGTGACTGGGGGGTAGGTCTGTCTGGCCTGCTGCATGCTCCTCCGTCCATGGCTTCCATGGCTAGTGCACCTCTGCTTCCTGTCCTTGTCCCTGTGCATCACTGGTTGTGCTACTGTGCATTGGCCCTGCTCCACTCCACATCCCTGGTTGCACCATGGCACATGTGGTGTGATATTCAGCTGTGTTGTGCAGGTGCACCTTGGCCTGCATTTGGTTTGAATATCGTGCACATTGCACAGTGGCACACTGCAATTGCACCTGCTCCTGCTATTGCGCATCTTTTTGGTGCAGTTTGAATATCCCACCCATAGACTAAAACCATAGAAAACAAAATCCATACAGTAATGTGAAAATTATCTTGAACATATTTTGGAAAACTGAGCCTCGTTTTTCTGTGTTAGGTTCTGCTGGAGATCGATTCTTCTTGGTGGATGGTAACAGTATTCAGGTGGATCAGAATGAGTCTGTGTCAAGTTTACATTACTGGCTGTTCAAGCATGAGTACTCGGATCAGCAGGCACAGCTCTGGTGCCTAACACGTAAGACATGTTAAATTATTTAACAGTGTGTCTGAAAGATTTTTCGATTTGTGGAAGAAAATGTGATCATATTAATGTATTGCCAGAGGACAATATATTTAATAACTTCAGCGTAAGATATTTTTTCTTTATAAAGAGAGTGGTTTGCCTACTGTATTTCACCTGTTATGTAGCAGCATCAAAAATGGGATCAGTCGATACAAATGTCATATAGTCAGACTTGGGCTGGACTAGCCTGAGCTGGGTTTGTACTTCTCTACAGTATATTCAGTGACATGCTTCCAGTGGTATAGTCTACTCACACAGTACAGTGGCCTTTCCCAAGAGCAAACCACCCACCCCTATTGTCACAGCTGGGACACTCTGCTTTCACCGACCCTGTGCTAGGCGCAGGTGTGCTTTGAACAGTTTAGTAGCCTGTCTCTGGAAATGGATCACAGACTTGCCAATTATACCGGATTATCTATACCCTTAAAAATACTTTCACAGAGAGCATGAAGTACAGTATTTAATAATCCATGATATTTACCTAAGGTACAGATTATACATGCTAAAGTCTGAGGAATACAGAACACTACAGAAAAGGAAAATAACACTTCTGAACAAGAAGAATGCACATAGAATAACCTAACTAAAGTCTAACCAGATCCAGAGTAGACAGCTTAATTTTACCCCAACTGGGATCTTTTAAGCCATAGCCAACTGACAATGATTTTGTGGCTTCAATTCCTAAGGTATGACTGACTTTCCTAAATAAAATGCAGTCCACAAAATACCTGTGGCAGGCCAACCCTCTTCACCCACATCATCTGTCCTGCCTCTCTTACATCACACCATGGACATTTCTTTGATCTGTGAGCCAATTTCCAAGACAGCACTGGTCTGAGCTGGTTTTGTGGATTTGGACCTCTGCTCTGTTGTCAGTGTGGCCCATTGCTGTGCAGAGGACATCTAGCCTGCCCTGGCTATTTGTTGCTATATAAACAAAGGCCACCTTTAGCTGAATGCCCTCTATTCTCTGGTGAGTTCAAATTACTGTTTTCCCTCAGGCCTAGGACAGCAAAAAGAAAAGAGAAAATACAAACCCAGTTCTCCACATACCTCCCATATTAGCTAAAATAGTTTATAGAAAAAATGAGTAGGGGTGGAGCTGGGGTAAGGGTAATCTATAAGGTAAACTCTGTTGAGGGGGACCTAGCTAGCACTCTCCCAACTTGTGTGAGGAATAAATCCATGTGTATCATAGATGGGGAAAAAAGTAGGAGGCATGTGCTAGAGGGCAAAAACTACAGTACAACAGATGGGGAGGTGATGAAGGAAAGCAATAAATCACCACAGGTGGGTAACATAGGTCTGGAAAGTAGACAGCATAAAGGCAGATAAAAGTAGGCAGCAGGGTATCTGGAGGATGACCTGTTTAAATACCAGAAGTCTTGGGAACAAAATGGTAATCTTCAGGCTATAGTAGCAGGGACCATCCTGACATAATAGCCATAACAGAAATATGAACAACAATGACTGGGACCTCATGGTCCTGACATATGTACTGTTCAGGAGAGACAGGGAACAGAGAGTGGGGATTGAGCTGCACACCAATGAAGGCATTAAGGTGCTGGAAGACAAGGAACTGGAGGAGAGAGCAAAATGGAATCATTATGGGCTCAACTGATGGTCGGGGGTTGGATAATCCACATGGGGCAATCTACTGGCCTTCTAGTTTGTCAGGGGAAGTAGATAGGCACTTGTTGGGGAGATCAGGAGGGTGGCAGCTGGAGGGATAGTCATTCTGTTGGGATATTTCAATATGCTCATAGCAGACTGGAGCATTCCTGGAACACTAGGAACCAGCCATTGTTGGATACCTTCCAGGACTATTTCCTGACTCCACATGGAGAAGCAGACTAGGGAAGGGTACATGCTAAACCTAGTTTGTTCAACCAGATGAGTATGATGAAACAGTGGAGCATCCACTGGGGTCTAATTACCACAGCATAGTGTGGTTCAAAATAACCACAAAAGCCCAAAGGCAAAAGTCCTTGGTGCTGGTCCTGGACTTCAAAGGAGGAAGACTTCAGAAAGATGAGAAGAAGAAGCTGGGGAAAAGTTTGGGGTCTTGTCACATAGTTGTGTCAGATAATAAGTGGAAATTCATTAAGCAAGGGCTCTTTGAAGTATTTCTCAGGCAGGGTAGGGAAATGGAGAAGGCATAAGAACCCCATCTGGTTTTTCAAGGAGGTTGGGGAGAGCAGAGTAAGCTAAAAGGTCAGCCTTCAGAGAAGGAGGCAAACAGATCAGTGAGAAGAGCCAAAGCACTGGTGTAACATAAGATACTTTAGCTGAAGTGGTGAGGAAAAATTACAGGGCCTTCTGTAGGTGTATCAGTGAAAGGAGGAAGAATGGGGAATTGAGAGACTGACGGGGGTGTGTGAGTGGAACAGGCAAAAAGCTGATATTCTAAATGAATACTTCTGCTCAGTCTTCACAGTTGAGATGGGAGGGCCATTGACAGAGTGCAGCCTTAACATACAGAAGAAAGGTAACATGGCAATAGTAACCATCACTGAACAATGTTTTCTCAAGTGACTTGAGTGGATTAAAAGTGGGAAAGTCCCTGTGACTAGGTGAGTTGCACCCACAGGTGCTGAGGGAGGTAGGGCAGGTTCTGGCAGTGCCCATGGCAGACCTACTGTATTTAACTGCTCAGTTAACAAGTGTGTCATTGTCAGGGACTTTTGAATGGCAGCTATTGACTCACTGCACAAAAGTGGGGACAGGGGAGACCCAGGGAACTATAGATCCATCAGCCAGACTTCTACTGTGGGGAAGCTCCTTGAGACTATAATCAAAGAACAACTGGATTACTTCCTAGAGACCCACAGACTTCAGGAAAGCAAACAGCATAGTTTTGTGAAGGGGAGGTCCTATCAGGTGAACCTCATGGAAATCTTCAAAGCTGTGTCCAAAGTGCTGGACAAGGATCAAACACTTGGCATCGTGTATGTGGACTTTAGCAAGGCCTTTGAGTCTGTACCCCACAACAGGCTAGTGAAGAAGTTGTGGGACATGGGGAGAAAGCCATAATGTGGGTAAAAAACTGGTTTATGGGGAGGAACCAAAGCATGACACTAAATGGTATGCACTCTGAGGTCGGGGGTAACTTGTGAGGTGCTGCAGGGGGTTGGTCCAGGGTCTAGTACTCTTCAGAATGTTTATGTGTGAAACTGGAGAAGAATCCAGGGCTAAACGTGATGTGTCTCTGTGAATAACAAGATATGTGGCAGGGAGGATACTGAGGAAGATGTAAGTGAATCAATAAGGAGTCTGGAAAAATTGAAGAGGTGGATAATGACAAGATATGTGGCAGGAGGATACTGAGGAAGATGTAAGGAATCAATAAGGAATCTGGAAAAATTGGAGGCGGTCCAAGATAAAAAAAAAAAAAAAAAATATATATATATATATATATATATATTCATGGCGAAAAACTCTGTTAATGCATCAGTAAGGGTTGTTACACAGCGATAAAAGCAGGGAAATTTGGTGTTAGGGTTCAAACCCTAACTCCACATTCCCCCCACCCCCACCACCACACACACACATACATGTAAGTAGGGGAAGGACCAAGGCAACACAACCAATCACAGACAATCAGCAGGAGGTGTATACCTCTGTTACTGTAGCAAGTAGGGAAAACATTCAACTGAAGGTATCATGCAGTATTTCCAAACTTGTTCCAGCAGGTTAGTTCACCTAAAGGTGAAGCAAGCTACCAGTATCAAAAACTCTGTACATCACTTTGTTTTCAACATACGGGTGCCGAAAGGCATGAGGGATGCTGCAATGTTAGCCTATGGCAAATTGCTCAATTTCAAAACACTGTAAATTTGTGATCCTTAACTATTTTTGCACCAAACCAGCAAAAGACACATCTGTGGGATGAGGGCTTGCCACCCTGCAAATTTCAGCCCAAAGGACCCAACCATTTGCTTGCAGGAGGATGGCAAAGATGTGCAGTTATCTTGAGCATAGTTTTGTAAAATACCTTTGCAAACACGAAAGCATCACAAACAGAAAGCACAACACTTTAACATTTGCAAAAGTATGTAAATTACTTCAGAAAATAGTTTTGCAAACACAAAAGTTTCGCAAACATAAAGGATGAACCTTTTGCATTTGCAACACTGTTTTGCGAAACTATTTTCAGAAAATGTCCAAAATGCTGGTTTGCGGCTTCTAAACCCCAAGAAAGCATATGTGTACTCTGTGTTGTGTGTTGGTGGCAGCGTGGGGCCTAAGCTTCCCAGTTGTCCTTAATCATATGTGTTTGGCAGAGCATGAAACTTCCGGGATGAGAGTTAGGACTGATGACCCATACAAGACCCCGACATCTGTTGCTGCATAGAAGATGGCAGCATGGGGGTGGGGTGTTGTGGTTTAGAGAGTTGTATGTTATTTCTGTTACCTACTGCTGGTTGTCTGTGTTTAGTTGTGTTGCTCTAGTCCTTCCCTCTACTTGCATGTATGTGTGTGTTTGGTGGTGGTGGGTTTGGGGGGAATGCGGAGTTAGGGTTTTGAACCCTAACACCAAATTTCCCTGCTTTTGTTGCTGTGTAATAACCCTAACTGATGCATTAATGGATTTTGCCATGAATTTCCCTTCTTTTTGAGAATGTGAACTATAAATTGTAAATGGTATGTTTTGGTGGCCCCACGCTCCCACCAAGCTGCCTATTCCATCGTAATCACATGTGTTTGTGGGAGTATGGGCCCTCCGGCCCTGCAGTCCCACATACACAGAAGCAGGATGTTATTGTGCAGTCACTGTGGTGTAAAGAAGCCTTGTAGCGGTGGGTTTGTCGTACTAGGGAGTATTGAGCCAGCGTTGGCGGTGGCACTGTGATGGGTGGCAGCAGATGGTGGCGTGGTGGCTGGTGGTGGCAGTGGTAGTAGCTGATGGCAGTGGTGGCATGGGTTCAGGTGGTGAGGCTAGTGGTGATGAGGTGAGTAGATGCTGATGGGTTGCAGATGGTGGTACCAAACCCGTTGGCGGTGATGCAGGTGGTGAGAAGGTACTGCAGAGTACAGGCGGTGGAGTACTGACCGGTGGCAGTGGCAGGTGGATGGTGGCGTGAGAGTGAACAGTGAGAGATGCTGGCATGAGTGCTGGCGCCAGAACGGTGCCAGTGGTGGCGCTAGCGGTGGCAGTGATGGTACCAAAATGCAAACTGTAATGGTAAAGCTAACAGTAATGCTAATGGTAATGTCATCAGTAACATAAATGCAACTGGTAACAGTAATGCAAACACAAACGCAAATGCTAACGGTAATGGAAACAGTAACATTAATGCTACCGTTAACGCTAATGGTAACGATAATGCAAATGCAAGCCAAATGGTAATGCAAACGCAAACGGTTAAAAAAAGCGATAACGCAAACATAAACGTAAACACAAATGCAGGCACAAACGGTAATGCAAATGCAAACGGCTACAAAAACGATAACGCAAACGTAAATGCAAATGCAAAGGCAAATGCAAACACAAATACTAATGGTAACACACATGCTAATGGTAACGCTAATGGTAACGCACACGCTAACGGTTAACGGTGACACAAATGCAAACACAAACACGAACACTAATGGTAATGGTAGCGCAAACACAAACGGTAACTGTACCGACAACGCAAACGCTAACAGTTACAGTAACGTAAACACAAATGCAAACAGAAACTAAAATGCAAATGATAATGCAAATGCAAACAGTAACAGTAATGCAAACGCAAAAGCAAATGGTATTGGTAACGTAACAGAAACACAAACACTAATGGTAATGCTAACGGTGACACCAATGGAAATGGAAACGCAAATGGTAATGCAAACAGAAACACAAATGGTAACGCTAACGATAATGCTAACAGTGACACAAATGGAAACTCTAACGCAAATGATAATGGAAACACAGGTGCATACGCAAACAGAAATGCAAACACTAATGGCAATGGTAGCAGAAATTCAAATGCAAATAGTAACGGTAATGGTAATGGTGAAGCAAATGCAAACGGCAATGGTAACAGTAACGCCAACACAAATGTCAATGCAAATGCAACCGCATAAAAGTGACAGTAACACAAATGCAAATGGTAATGGTAATGCTAACGGTGATGCAAGCGCTAATGGTAACGGTAATGCCAACGCAAGCGTCAGCGCAAATGCAACTGCTAATAGTTACGGTAACAGAAACCAAACACAAATGATAATGCAAATGGTAATGCAATGCAAACAGTAAAGGTAACGTGATGCAAATGCAAACAGAAAAGCAAATGATAATGGTAATGGTAATGTAAACGCTTAATGGTAACACTAACGGTGATGCAAACCTAAATGTGAATGGAAATGGTAACACAAGTGCAAATGGTAACAGTAATGCTAATGGTGACGCAAACGGTAGTGGAAACGCAAGTGCAACTGTAAACTCAAAGACTAACGCTAACCCGTGATGCTAACGCTGGACGAAAAGCAAAGTGAAATGCTAACGGTAATGCTAACACACTGTGTCTGGAAACAGGTGCATCAAGAAGCATAGTGAATACAAAGAATGTGGGCATAATAGTGGCATTTGGGCAGGAAAATGAGCACTTGGAATACTAAATTGTTTATATCTCAGGAACTGTACGAGGTAGGAAAAAGTAAAATTTCATATTATTTATGACTTTCCAAGCTAGTTTGCACTTGCCCCAGTGAGGAGCTAAGAATTTTGGTGACGAAGAGTCCGTATCTCAAACCATTCTTGAGATACGGGACCAAAGACACAGCAGACACCGTAATGTTATCCTATGGGAAAATTGTCAACTTTGGAGTGCCACAACTTTTGAGCCCTGTAATATTGGGCACCAAACCACCAAAACGCACATCTGTGGGATCTTGGCTTTCTTCCTGCTAATTTCAGTCCAAAAGACCAAACTGTTGTTTTGCAGGAGGGTAGCAAAGATTTCTTGTTGTTTTAGCCATGCTTTGAAATTACTTTTGCAAATCCGAAAGTTCTCAATAAAATCACGAAACTTTTGCATTTGGAAAGTATTTTACGAAGTACTTTCCCAAAATTTTAAAAACATATTTCTTGGGGTTTAACCCCAAAAAAGATATGCCTAGCATCCTCAGGACCCGACTAGGTGAACACAACAAAATTGTGTCCCCAGAGGGTCCCAATTTTAAATAGCAGGCATTTTCTGAGCTCTAACTGAAAACAAAAGGCCGACTAACGAAAGTAAAAGGGTGATTTCGACAGTAAAACAGCCATTTGCAAAACTTTCACATCTGTTAACTTTTCCCATATACTATAATGGGGGATCTTGTTTTTGAATAACTTTTGAACCGTTTAACATTTTTCCACGAAATCTTGAAAGGCACATCGGTGACCCAGGCTGCATGTTCCCTGAAGTTTTCAGACCAAATCGCATAAACCCGTGCAGCTGTAGGTGCGAGCAAAGAAATGCGCAAAAGTCAAATGTTTGCAGTTTTAGGTGCTCTGTAGCTCCAAAACTGTATATCTGACCATAACAATACTTGCCAGATACAGAGATATATGGTACCAGACCATGCATGCAAAATTTCAGGCAAATCCATCATATGGTTGCAAAGTTATTAAGGTGTAAAATTTGAGCTTTAACCATAAAGTGGGTACTCAACCCTAACTATAGTGGCACTAATATGCCACTATAATATATATATATATATATATATTAGAGGCAAAAAACTCCATTTATGCATCAGTTAGGGTTGTTCCACAGCGACAAAAGTGAGGAAATTCGGTGTTAGGGTTGAAAGCCCCCTTGTACCCCCAGCCCACCCCAACGGCATCAGGGTGCTTGGCGTTGGGATCATCAGTCTAACTCTCACCCCATCACATGTGCAAAAGCTGAGGTGTAGGAGAATGGGGTAGGGTGGGACTGATGACCCCAACGCGCAACCCGATGATGGTTGGGAGAAGTGAGCTGGGGGTCAGAGGGGCTTTCAACACTAATTAGCTTTTCTGTGCTGTCAAATGTAACTAGCGCGATAAACAAGTTTTTGCCTCTCATTCCCTTCTTTCTGAGAATCAGGACAATAAATAGTGAATGTAATGCAGTGGCGGGAGCATGGGGCCCTTTGGGCCCCACCCACCACATGATGTCTTGTCACATAGTAACAGGAACAGCAACGCAAATGCAAGCACCAACAGTTACACAGATGGTAATGCAAACGTAAGTGTTAAAGCAAACGTTAACAGAAACGCAAGCGCAAAGTGACTGGGAAGTGAACAGTGATGCAAACGGACAAGCAAGCATGTACAAAAACACAGCTGGTAATGTGCACAGTGATGGCACCGATATTTTAAATGCAAATGTTAAGTGTTACAGCAAAAAGAATGGCAAAGGGAACAGGAACGGAAACGTGAACGCTAGCGCGCATGTAAATGCAAACCGTAATGCGCATGGGCATGGTACCGCAATTGTAAACACAAATGGTAAAGTTAACATGAAGAATAATACCAAAGGAAACAGAAATGGAAACAGGAACAGAAGTGTGTACTGAAATGCAAACCGTAATGCCCACGGGCACGGTACCACAATAGTAAAGACAAATGGTGGAAGCACATATGGAAATGCAAACCGTAATGCGCACGGTCATGGAACTGCAATTGTAAATGCAAATGGTAACAGTAACAGCAACAATAACGCCAAAGGAAAGAGAAATGCAAACACAAATGCAAGTGAGTACAGAAACGCAAACCGTTACACGCACGGTCATGGTACCACAATTGTAAATGCAAATGGTAACAGTAACAGCAATAATAATGCCAAAGGAAACAGAAAGGCAAATAGAAACGCAAGCACGTACAGAAACGCAAACCGTAATGCACAGGCACGGTACCACAATTGCAAATGCAACTGGTAACAGTAACAGCAACAATAATGCCAAATGACACTGAAATGCAAGCGCAAGCAAAAACACAAACCGTAACGCACACGGTGGCGTAGACGGGAATGGTGCCACGAACGGTAACAGAAACGCAACTGGAAACGCTAACTGGCACAGTAATGAAAGGGCACACTCTTCTTTTCCCTGAAAACTGCATTGAAAAACACAGTGAAAACAAAGAATTTATACATAACAATGGGTCTCGGAGCAGAAAATGAGAACTTGGAATACTAAATTGCTTATATCTCAGGAACCGTACGACGTAGGAAAAAAAATGTAAATTTCATATGAATTATGACTTTCCTGGCTAGTTTTATACTTAGCCCCCATTTTTTCACCAAACCACCAAAAGGCACATCTGTGGGATGTTGGCTTTCTTCCCTCTAAATTTCATCCCAAAAGACCAAAGCATTATTTTGCAGCAGGGTTGCAAAGAATTCCGGTAATGTTGCGGACGCCATAACGTTATCCTATGGGAAAAAGTGTCAACTTCAGAGTGCCGTAACTTTGCAGCCCTCCAATATTTTTTCACCAAACCATCAAAAGGCACATCTGTGGAATGTTGGCTGTCTTCCTTCCAAATTTCAGCCCAATAGACCAAACCATTATTTTGCAGCAGGGTGGCAAAAAATTCCTGTTATTTGGGGCATAGTGTCACAAAATAGTGTCGCAAATCACGACACTTTCGCAAATGAAATGTGAGTGCGACACTACTTTGTGACACTACTTTTTACAAAAATTTGAAAAACATATTTCTGGGTGTTTAACAAAAAATAAAGACATGCCTAGCATCCTCAGGGCTTGACAAGGTAAACACAAAAAAATTGTGTCCCTAGATGGTCCCAATTTTAAATGCCAAGCATTTTGTGATCACCAACTGAAAACAAAATGTATGATTTATGTACTACTAGGGCCATTTGCTACACTAAAAGTGCATTTATGACACTGTCAAACTTTTTGTTAACTTTTCCATTGACTTATAATGGGAACTTATTTTTGAATAACTTTTGAACCATTTAATATTTTTCACGAACTCTTCAAAAGGCACATTGGGGACCCGCATACGTTCCTGAAGTTTTGGACCAGTCGCGCAAACCATGCAACCTGTAGGTGCGAGCAAAGAATTCCAAACACCATAAATGTGTGTGCAGATCTCACTTAATAACTCCATTGCTGTATATCCGACCACTACAAAAGTTGGCAGATCCAAAGATATATGGTTCTTGATCAGGCGTTCCAAATTTCAGGCAAATTCATTGAGCGGTGGCAAAGTTATTAAGGTGCAAAGTTTGACCCTTTAACCTTAAAGGGCTACTCAACCCTAACTATGGTAGCACTACCATGCTACCATTTTATATATATATATATATATATATATATATATATATATTTATGTGTGTGTGTGTAATAGATAATCCTCTCTGAAGTGTGCGGTTGCGCCCGATATATACATGCCTTTGTGTGCGTTGTCAACCACACCAGGCGTGCGTATATCAAGTGCTACCACACATCTTGGGTGAGTTATCTATCTTATAAAATGGCAAAATTGTTTTGAAAGGGGTAAAAGTGCAGGTCATGCTCTGATATACACACGGTTATGTAATGCTCATTCTCCAATAAATTCCAAGCAATTTCCTTACCCATTTTATATATATACATACAATATATGTAGCCCCCTCCCCATGTTTAGGGGTATCTGATGGAATCTCATTAGGGAGAGGAATGTGCAAACCATTTTGCACTTACTGGACCTCTGGTACTTCTGGCGACCTCCCAGGTATGTGGACACTCTTGGACTACACAAGGCTACACAGTAAGGTTTTAGCAGCAACAAAGGACCCAACACAAGAACAGAATGTTCAGAACAGTAATAAAGTCTAGCCAGGGTCCCTTTTGTTCTTCCAGCTCGTGACCACATGAAATTCAGTAGCATGCTTTCAGCTGGATTATACAGCCTTCTGCAGTCCAAATATGTAAAGGATTCACTAGTCTCATTGGGGAGATACCTGTCCATTTGCACCCTAATTCCCATTAGGTAATAGTCTGGAACTGATGCAGAGGGTGCAGGCAGCCCAGTGGGGTACAATTCTAATAGCTCTCTCTTTTTTAGGGCATATTGTAGAATTAATACTTGCACTGTCCCAACCAGACCCCCACCCTAATCTGGATGAGAACTCTGTGAATGATGATTCACAGGGTTATCCTCCTTTATTGCTAAGATATTTATCCAGATCCAGAGAGAGTCTTAACACAATGACACCTTTTACTCTGTTAACTCTCATTCTTCACTCTGTTAAGGCTTCAGACACAGCAAGAGGCATTTGGCTCCATAAAGCTTCCCCGAGTAATTCCACCATCCAACCATTCCCTAGACCCAGTACAAGTCGACATACTACTTGCCCAGAGGATGGACTTAGGATAGCAGCCTCCAGACCCTTAGATCTACTTTTACTCCATAAGTAATCTTACACAGAATTAAGGCTGACTCCTGTGAGGAGGGCCTATGAAAGGACATGCAATCAAAGAGAGGGAGTGGGGCAGGAGAAGTGGAAAAATTAGAAAACATTGTTTCACACAGAGAGTGGTTAATAAGTAGAACAGCATAGTCAGTGAGGTTGTGGAATCTAGCACTGGCAGGCTTTTAAAGATTCATGATGGAGGATGCCATTGATGGTTACACAGCATAAGTCAGTGAGTGAGGCATGTTAGCTGATAAATTTGGATTTGCATCCATAGTCAAATTTAGTATAGTCACTGCTGTGCAACCAGAAGAGCAGACAAACTGAGCCCTCATTCCTTTCTATCAAAACAATGCTATGTTACTCTGTTAGCTAGCGGGTTTTCTGCAGGCTTTAAATGAATAAGTATTAGGTTGGCTCAGTGGCACAGTGTTAGGGCTACCACTCACAATGCTGTTGACCCAGGTTTGAGAATGAGCCCACAGTGTCAGGGATAGGGAGGGAAGAGGAGGATCAAGCATCCTAGCAGATGCTCTCTTCTTCTGGAGAGGAAGGGACACCTTCCTCACTGCAATACTGTCAACTGGGTGACCATAGGTGGCAGTGCAGCCATGGCACAGCATTGTACTGGGAGGACGCCGTACAGGGATCCATGCATGAGCACACATTGTGTGTGCTTGTGCATGGGTCCCCCTAGTGTGTTGGCATCATCCAGAGGGCAAGGGACCATAATCCTAACAACAGAAAATCCCAGAATACGACATAATGAATAGGCACGCTCAGGCCCGAGCCTAGCTGACTAGCCACTTCCTACCCATGGAGGTCCTCAATGGATGATCAAGTCCTCACCTGGATTACTCCCATTGTCTAGATGAGCCCCACCTTGGGAGGGGGAAAGTTGGGAGGGTGCATGTGTGTGTGTGTGTGTGTGTGTGTGTGTATACAAGAGATAAGTGCCAGAAAAGGCCAGGTGTAGGGCTGAGTGGTAGTCACTTGAAGGGGGTAACTCCTGAGAAGGAGTACAAATGATAGGCAAAAAAAAAGGGATAAGAATTCAGAAACTAGACCTTATCTGCATGTAACTTATTGTAAGGGGTCTAAGCCTTTCTCAGGTTCTTGGTGGTAATAAACCAGCAGAAGAAACAACACACAAATAGCATATGCAGTAATAAACTTTTTTATTACACAAAAGCAGACATATGCCCTAAAACAAGTGTTACCAAATAGACACTCAGAGCCAGAGTTTCCCAATACCCCAGGATATGAAGACAGTCTCGGTGAAAAAAACATAATACAGCAGGTTACATACTATGATAATTACCATAGCAACTGTTATTTTGCACGTGAATTAGATACATAAAACAGGCCCTATTGGCCAAAAGTTAGGTGGCTCCACAGTGTATCTAGAGATATACAAAAAGTGTAACATCAGCTAAAATAAGAACAAACATCTCATACAGAATACAGAAAATACGTGCTGTGTTACATAAATCTGCATGATGGCGGTGTAGGCCAAACAGTGACTTCTCAGAAGAACATAACATGAGAGACAAAGAACGCAGAGATGTAGTCTCGGTGCATACTTACATGTTTCCAATTATAAGCATAGTAATAATGTCCCTGGTAACTTACTCTTATGCGATGAGTACCAATGCCCTAAATGTTAATACTGATTATGAATATAACATAATAGATATTATCAGTGGTGCACAGTGGGTTGCCAGTAAGGGTGTGGGGACCAAGCCTAACACTAGACTCTGGAATATTAATCAAGAATTTTGCATCTCTTCCTTAGGTTGTGAAGAAGAGGACTTCTGTGAAGTTGTGGATTTACAGGACATAAGCAACCTTTATTTTATCTGCATACTGTACTCGGACACTCAGCGCTGTAATACTTTTAACACATCCATTCCGCAGAGCTGTGACATTGTATTGCCCAGAGCAACACCATTCTGTCTACAAGAGGAAAGGTAGGTCTTAGCGGTTTTCAAAAGGATCTAATATAGACCTGAGGTCTTTCAACCTTCTAGGGGACTTGAGCCTCCTGTATGTTAAGTAAAAATACTAAAACAAGAAGTCCTATGGGGGGTTTAAGATCTGCTATTTTTACATACTTTTCCTCATTCACTTTAGCTACTTGGTGTATATACTGTAATTACAGAAATTATGCCTTTTTGTTAGTTGTAATAAAATCTAAACCTGTATTTTCTTTCCTTATAAACAGGTGGGGTGGACCTGCTGGGCCTTGAGTCTTTTCCGATCTTAAATTTCTATGTTAATATATTACTATGTTTTCAGCTAAAACCAGAACTGGAAGGGCACCTTTCAAATCAGATCACATACTATTTACTTATTTGAAAGATATTTACCATGTAAATAAATAGGCCAGGAGACTTGCTTCCACATACGATCCTTGGGGTCCATTAGCATTGGGGAACATCTAATTTAGGTTAAAGGTGATGTTAAAATGGCAAGTTAATAGCTGAGGTATCTACAAATGAAATACTCGGGCTAGTAGTCCAGGAACGGATAGATATTATACTTATTAGACATAGTGAGGAAGAAGATGTGAATAATGTGAAAATAAGGGGGCATGTAATGCAGCTGGAAGGGAGAAAGTTAGGAGAGGTGTGAGGAAATACTTATTCACTGAAAAAGTAGTGGATGCCTGGAACAGTGGAGGTGGTGGGCTTCAAGCAAGATTGGGATAGGCACAAGGGAATCTTTTGGGAAGCGGTGGGGGGGCTAGGGAGCCAGAGATCATGTAGGGTCTATGGTGACAAGAGAAGCAGGGAAACATGGGCAGACTGGGTAGGCCAAGTGGTCCTTAGCTGCTGTCAAATTCTATGTTTCTAATAAGAAATTACCGTCACATTCTTCATTTAGCCAAGCGCCACAGCTAGCCTGTATTAGCTATACGTAGGTTATAAATTAGTTGTGTGGTATACATGAGACATGCAAGGAGGACTGGTAACTGGCTTTGTCATGGTAGGTGGGCACTACTCAGAGTGGAGAGGAGTACTCAGTGGTATTTCTCAGAGATCAGTGCTGGGGTCACTGCTGTTCTACATCTTCATCAACTATGTGGAACCAGTCTCCAGCAGGCTGCTTAAGACCATGGATAACTCCAAGGTGACCAAGTGGTGGACTACTTTGTGGATATGGAAAAATGTCAGGAGGGCCTGAGCAAGCTGGGTGATTGGTCTGACTTTCAGAAACATTGAGGAAGGACCTTCACACTATGTGGGGCTTCTTTTACTGAAGTTGAGAAGGAGACATAACTGGGATCATAATAGACATGAGGTGAAGCATGAAAAGCAGTGTGCAACTGCTGTCAAGAGGTCAACAGAATGCTGGGGTGCATCAAAAGTGGTGTGACCAGCAGTACAGGGGAAGTTATCCCATAAGTTCACAAGGCCTTGATTAGGCCATATTTGGAGTATTGGCTGCAGTTCTGATCTCCTCAGTACACAAAGGACATCGAGGCAGACAAGAGGGTACAGTGCAGGGCCACCAACAAAAGCTATGAGGAGAGGCTGAAATTCCTCAACAAGTTCACCCTGCAGAAAAGGAGGCTGAGAGGGGACATGATCTCAGTCTTTCACATACTCAAGGGTAATGAAAAAACTTAACAGTCAGAGATGTTTGACCTTGTGTCCTGCAGCAGGATGCAGGGTAATGCCCCGAAGGACAGAAGTAATATATTCAGGGGTAGTTTTAGAAGGCATATTTTCTCCCAGAGGGTGGCTACCATATGGAATAGCCTGCTGCAGTGGATGGTGGACATGAAGAAAGTACAGACCTTAAAGGTAAGCCTGGAAAAATTTCTTCTTGGGTAGTGGAATGGGTATGGAATTTCTAAAGATATCTTTGTGATAAAATGTTTGTTTTGGCAGCAATATTGCTCAAGCAATAAGGCATGAAGAGCTGTAACTGAGTGCTAGAACCCACCCCAGAGTGTGATTAACTGACTATTAACATAACCTATGGGATTACCTTATTACCATTCTAATAAAAACGGGAATTTTAAACAGTGGTGTACCTTGTTCAGTATTTGATTTTTTATGTGTACATTAACCAGAGACTAACATAAGCCTGATAGAATCCTTACAGTCAATGGAAGCTCTATTTCTCAAATCCTTTTTATGTTGGCTTGCACGCATGTGCAAGCAACATCTGGCTAGTATGGGTTTGGGCGCGGCTGCTGTTGGGCGAGAATGCAGGGGCACGCATCAGTGGGTGCATCCCTCATTCCCAATCAGCCTGCATGCCGGGCGCACACCATGCGCCATAATGGGGCGAGCACATCTAAGCAAGGTCCACTGCAATCCGAGCAAAGCTTCGTCATGCGCAGTGGTCGCTTGCTGCCGTGCCGTATAATGACCATGGTCAGCGAGCGGGCTGCTGCCTCACGCTTGCTGACATCGAGTGCCCAACTCCTCTCAGCAATGCCCCTATGTTTGTGTGCCAGTCGGGGAGCCCACTCCCCGTCAGCATCATCACCCCAACTGTTGAATGCCGAGGTGCCCAACTCCTTGGCCTCGTTGCTCCCCTTTCTTTGTTTGCCAATGGGGTGCTCAATCCCACGCTACTGACACCCCCAAAACCCGCTTAGTGGTATGCTGGGAGCCCACCCGTGTGCCAAATGCCCTGTAACATGAAACTGTCCCACGACGGTTTTCCTTTTTTCCCTGCAAAACCAAAACCGCCCCTTGTGGTCTAGATGCCCCTCCTCCACCCACCCACCGCGCACCCTGCCTCCTCTCACCCCCACCCCATACTTACTCCTCCGACTCGTGCGACGATCTTCCGTGGACCGGGAACACGTCTGCACTCTTCAAATCTGACTGCGAACTGAGGAAATGCCGGTAAGCTGTATAATGCAATGAATAGGGTTTTTTCAACTTTGCTGCATATCTCAGGCATTTCTTGGAATTTTGGCTTCAGATTTTCAACATGGGGTTTTTGGGGCCCCTCCTCATGAATTCTATCACTGTCATAGCGTTAATCAGCCTCGAAAGGTGATTTCGCAGTCACTGCGCAAAATCACCTTTCAGGACCCATTTACAAAATGACAGTGCCAGTGTTCATGAGGTGGCCTCAAAAAGCCTATGTTCCAAATTTGGCAGAAAATCCAAATGCCTAAGCGATGACAAGTATCATAGTGCGTTCCTAAGCAGGCTCAGACCGCATTGTAAATATTTAACACCAGATTTTCAGCATTGGCATTTTTGTGCACCTCCTTGTGAACAGTACAGCAGTCATTTTCCACATCCTGCCCGAATGTGTTTCCGCACTTCCAGCGCATACAGCGCAGTCGCTGTAGGAAATCAGTGTTTGGGCCAGATTATGAAAATGACAGTGACACAGTTCATGAGCAGAGCTCCAGAATGCCTGTTGAAAATTTGGAGTTGATACCTGTAAATAATTGTGTTATGAGGTTCGCTATAAATTGCACGACGCCTGCTCGCCATGCATTTGTGATAGTTTCATCTGGATTTTCACCATTGCCATTTTTACACACTCTTGATGAACAGTACAGCTGTCACTTCACATATCCTGCCCAAAATGTGTTTCTGCACTTCCGGCGCAGAATAGTGTGGTCGCTGTGCAAAATCACTTCTTGGGACACTTTGAGGAAATGACAGTGACACTGTACATGAGCAGAGGTGCTAAAATGCCTATGTTGAAAATTTGGTGCTGAACGCCCATAAACTGGCAATGCTGCAAGTGTGCCTTGCATATTTCCCACGCACCCTTGCAACTCTGGAAATTCCATATATTTGTATGCCACATTTTCAGCACTGGCATTTTATTACACCTCCTTATGAACTGTGCAGCTGTCACTTTTCACATCCTGCCCAGCATGTTTTCCCTCACTGCACTAACAAACACCCAAAGGGACACCCTAATGCCTGTCACTCTCTGCAGGGTGGGGGTGGGTTGGCATCAGTTCAATACTTGACTGCCATTCCTATGCTGCATCTCTCTCCTGCTCTGCCAATGGCAGCAAGACAACATTCGGCATTGACAAATGCTTGTTATTATAGTCCTTATTGGACAGTGGAAGACTTTGTCAGTTGAGGGTTGAGAGATAAGTGCCAATCCTTGTTAGAGTATTGGTCAAAGAGGATTAAAACAAAGAGAGTCTGCTTCAGTTCACAGTTACAGTAACTGAACAGTTGCAACTGTTATGCATGGGTATCGTGGCGAGGGGATTTGTGCTGGTTGCCAACATTCAGTCTTGAGTGGCAACCTACAATAGTGAGAGTGGGCAGTAGCAGTAGTATCGACTTAAGCTGAAGTAGTTATAGTAAGAAAAAACACTGTGGTCTTGTTTCTTTGCATAGTACAAACTGGCTGACTATGGAGAATGCAGGTGGACAACACCATCCATCTGCTGATTATTTTGAGTATAAAAGTAAGCAACAAGAGGGCTGAAAAGACATATTGAGACACAGAACCATTAAACAATCTGCAAGGAGTGGGCATCAATTTGGTAATGTTACATGGATGCATTTCACCCCATTTCTTTTCACATGAAGATATTTATTAAACTGTAATTACTAGTTAGGTCAATTACAACCTTTAAACTACCAAAATTCTCTCACACACACACTGTGTTGTATTTGAGTGTGTGTAACAGAGAACTGCCTCATTCTCCACACAGCACTAAGCACATAACTGGCCACAACAGGGCTCAGTACTCCTCTTCAATGTCTTCATAAGCAGTCTTGCAGAAGAATTGGAAGGAAAGGTATGCCTTTTGCAGATGACACCAAAATCTGTAATAGGTGGACACCCAGGAGGGTGAAAGAAAATGCATAGGATCTTCAGAAATTTGTGGAGTGGTCAAGAGCATGGCAGTTGGGTTCAATGCCAAAAGTGCAAAATCATGCATCTAGGGCATAAGAACCCAGGAGCTGAGTACTGGATAGGGTGGTAGTACTGGCAGTCACTATACAGGAAAGGGACCTTAGGGTTATCATATCAGGTGACTTCAAAGTGGCAGGGCAGTGTGACAAAGCAGTGGTAGGGCCAGTGGGATGCACAGGGAGAGGTATCTCCAGCAGAAGGAGCTGGTGTTGCCATTATATTGCTTGCTGGGTGAGACCCCACCTGAGTATTGTGTCCAGTTCTGGAGGTTGCACCTCAGAAAGACATAGACAGGGTGGAGGCAGTTCAGAAAGGGCAACTAAAATGGTGCAGGGGTTGCACCAAAAGCCTATGAGGAGAGACTGAGGGATCTCAATGTGAACACCCTGAGAGAGAGTACAACATGTGGGGACATGACTGAAACCTACAAGTACCTCATAGGGGTAACCTGGGTGCAGGATGGGTATCTCTTTCAAATGAGAAAGAGCACCAGGACCAGAGGGCATGCGATGAAGCTGGAGGGGGAATATTTAAGAGGGTTGTGAGGAAGTACTACTTCACTGAAAGAGTTGTAGATACCTGGAATAGTCTGGCAGAAGTGGAAGGCCATGAAATGTCAAGGTTTCAGATTGTCTGTGTAAACATGTTTGTCTCCTGAATAAAACTTAGATTTCTACCTGTACAGCATGGATTTCATCTATAATATGTAGTAGCAGTAACACATTTATTTTTAAACAAGAAAAGGATAAGTAACATTGATCATTGAGCAATGAGCTCTTTTTAAGGGTATCCTAGTGCTGACAAAACTAATAACATTAAACAGTGC
This sequence comes from Neoceratodus forsteri, assembly GCA_016271365.2. NCBI lineage: Eukaryota > Metazoa > Chordata > Ceratodontiformes > Ceratodontidae > Neoceratodus > Neoceratodus forsteri. The sequence continues at coordinate 814,903,163 of CM057455.1, read as the reverse complement.
ATATGAGAAAAGAACATTAACAGACAAAATGCATAAAAAATAAAAACAATAGGCTATAAAAATGCTTCAGTAAAGAACGCATGCAGTCTTTGTCTACAATATACATTTGCATCATTATTTAAGCAATGTATATTCAAGTGAGACACCCTAATATAAAAATATACCTTACAGATTCAAATGAACAAAAACAACAAGTGTTGACTCAAAGCAAAAGTAATGTGGTCAGATCTAGGCATCGACCAATACCTAATTTATGGGAGCATTGCTGACATGCAATATCTTGGTAGGGGAGTGTCTTTGAATTCTATATTTAAACACAGTTTGTGTCTTTGTAGGGTAACCCCGGACTGTGCAGCACAGTTCTTTCTTCCCCAGAACTTTGTGTGTGTCACACCAGCAATTATTGGACCCCCTCCCTAGAAAACATTGCAAACTTCAGACACCTTGAACTAATGGTGAACCAGAAGCTATCTTTCAGTGAACACATCTTGAAATCTGTCAGAAATTCACATCAAAGATCTAACTTACTATACTGCAGTCGCAGCTGTTGTGACTTTAACACTGGAGAGATGGCACTCTGCCAACCTCTCCTTCCTCCTCTGGAGTATGGAAGTGAAGTTTACGGGACTACATACCTTAGGACATCACATAAAAATGAGGTGGCATTCAACATCTGCACATTTTCCTGAGGTCATAGTAGTAGTGGTAAACCCTTTATTTTCATAAAGGATGTATACTATTAGGCAAACCCTGCTTACAAAGTAGCCCTGTCTAAAAAAGTTGCAGTACATATAACAGTTTTATACAATGACTATACAAATACAAATGTTAAAATACTAAGCATGTGATATGTCATCAACATTTCTCATATAATACAATGACACCTTGACAAATGTGCATAATAATAATAATAATAATAAACTTTATTTATAAGCACAATATCTAAAACCAAAGTGCTATACAAGCCTTAAAACAGTTAAAACAATAAAACAGTATCCCACTGATTCAGGACTAAACTATACAGACGGGAGCAGAATATTATATAGACTCATCAAAGGCTTGGCAGAACAAGTAGGTCTTCAGAGCTGTCTTGAAGCTCTCCATGGTCTGGCAGTCTCGAATCTGACGAGGTAGAGAATTCCACAGGATTGGGGCTACAAACATAAAAGCACGATAACCAGAGGTTTTCAACCGTACCCTGGAACTCTCTAACAACCCCTTGTCAGCAGAGTGGAGTAGGCGGATGGGGCAATAAAGGTTCATCAGTTCTTGCAGGTAGCCCGGACCCTGTCCGTGCAGGGTTTTAAAGATCAGGTGACAGACTTTGAAGGTGATCCACCACTGAACAGGCAGCCAGTGCAGTTCGCGCAGCACAGGTGTGATGTGGCTCGAATAAGGAGCCCCCGTCAACAGCCATGCCACAGTGTTCTGCACCATCTGCAAGCAGCGGATATCAGCCCCAGAAGTCCTAGGTAGAGGGAGTTACAGTAGTCCAGGCGCAAGGTCACAAAGGCATGAATCAGCATCGGAAGGTCTCCAGACAGAAAAAGGTGCTTAACCCGAGTGATGTTCTTAAGATGGTAAAATGAGGACTTGACAACTGTGGACACCTGTGAACGCAGTGTCAGTTTATTCAATCAATCAATCAGTCAATCACTTTATTTAACCAGGCATAAACACCATTGAGCAAGCTCATTTTCAAGGTGGTCCTGGGCATTAATACCATACAGTACACTTCATATAGATTACAATTACCGTGGACAACGATGCAAAAAAAAAAAAAGAAAAATATTGAAGGTGCCGGTCAATATGGGCCTATACATACTGTCAACATAATTAACATGCAAAGGTACATAATGATAAGCTTTACTGAAATGAGAAGAGACAACAATCCAATATAGTCTCTGCTAAGTAAGAGCTCATACCTAAATGATAAAAAATAAGGAGGTATTAAGGAACAGGGTAGAGATTGGGGTGAAAGAGTAGGCAGCCAAAAGGGAGGCCAGAATAGGTAAAAGGTAGAGAATAGCAGGGCCATCTTGGATTAAGGAAATAGCTTAGGCCTAGGTTTTTGTTGTTAGAAATGTGGGTGATGAGATCATTATTATCAAGGATCACTCCCAGGTTTCGCACCTGCTCAACGGAAGGCAGCTGACTACTCCCGAGCCAAAGCCCAGAAGGACGCCCTGCCACTGACTCCTCTATCTGGAGACCTGGATCCACAACAAACACCTCAGTCTTATCAGAATTCAGTTTTAGCCAGCTAGATTTCATCCAATCCTGGATTTCTGTGAGGTAGCTGTTAAAGACTGAGAGTGCACTATCCTGGTCAGGCTCAAAAGACAGGTAGAGCTGGGTATCATCTGCGTAACAGTGAAACCTCAGCCCATACCATTTTACAATATCTCTTAGAGGCAGCATATACACTGCAAACAGCACTGGGGAGAGCACCAAGCCCTGAGGGACCCCACAAGGCAGGGAGAATGAGTCAGAGGAAAACAACCCAGACACCACCTTCTGAAACCTGCCAGAGAGGAATGATTGAAACCATCCGAGGACTGAAATTGCTGTAGCTATAGTCTCTTAAAGCCTCAGTATTTCATAGCACAGGATTGCCTGTATTTTTGCTGCATATCTGATACAACTCACAGTCTCTCATTGGCTTTGAAAATTATACTGATCACGGAACCTATAATTATGCTCACAGTCAATTGCTTAGAATTCTTGCTTTTGCTGGTAAAACTTAACACAGTCCTTCTTTGCAAAGCGATTACACTGCTACACACAGATTCAGCTGGCTTTTGGTGAAATCACATGAGTTTGATCAATTATTTTTGTTGGTACTCACTGTTATCAGTAGCTGTTTGCTGCGATGGAAAAATGGCCTGCAGCCAGTCTTGGAGGCCTCTAGAAGGAAGCAGGTTGGCAGTCCTGCCGATTGTCCCTCTGAACACCACACTCACAGTCCAGTCGATCGAGATGCGGGTTGAGCCCGAATTTAAACAGAAAAGTCAGGATTTTTTTTTTACTTTTTACAGCACTTTCAATCATCGCAACACTCCTCCTGGTAAGCCAGTTTGCACACTCCACTCCCTCTCCCTCTCGAATGCTGTGCAGTTACTCTAGAGCTGGCTTGGGGGCAGGACTGATTGCAGTCTCACCAATCACTTGACGCCATGCAAATGAGCCTCTTTCCTCTCGAATGCTCTTCTCCTCACGGTGATCATCAAGCAGGTAAATTTAAACTGCAAACCACACTTTTTTTTTTTCAATTGACTCCACAGCGGGAGCACCATTTTAACCATTTTTCATGGCCATTATGCACAACAAGTCTCTCAGTCTACACAGAAAGCATTTCCAACGTCTAGGGCACAATTTTCCTTTTGCTACCCACAGTTTTCCACACTTTTCTTTGTCACACACACTTTTAAAAGCTGGCAAACACTGTAATTTGATGCAGGACAAGGGCATACACTCTCAGGCTTTACTGCTCCTTGGTAAACAGTTGGCATTTTAATAGCAGCACATGGATAGCAGCACACAGCGGCACATTAGTTAAACATTGTTTCAGTTGTTTTGGGCTACCCACTGCCAGATAGCCAAAATGCTAGGCATTGTCCAAGCAACCTTTCTTACATTCCTCCCTAAATTCCAAACCAAACCCTCAGCGGTGCCTCCATTTTTGTAACCGCCACCCAGGTATGCCTTTTCCATCTTGACAGCACTACCTGGTGGGCTGGGTTCAGGAAGAAATATGTCACTTGGCACATTGGCTAGGTTTGGCCACTCTGCAACAGGGCACCCAAGTAACTCCGGACACAGGAAGCAATAACTGTAATGTCCAATAACAGAAGTGGGATTCTAAAGTGTGGCTTTTATTCACATCCAACAGAATAACAAAGCATAGATGGACCCTCATGGGGCTACACTCCTGGTAATGCAGATTTATGGAGATCAGAACACATTCACTTTCACTTTAGCCCTCAGGCTTTGAAACACACTGGGCACACAGCCCACACTTGTACTCTGTTCTGGGTTTCCCTGGCTTGGCTTCTTTGCCAGCCACTTGGACTACCTTCCTTCCATGACTCAATTATCATGCCAGCCCTTTGGACACTTTCCATATAGCATGGAAACATTTACTGGTGGCTCCCTAAACCACCTATAAGCACTTCTGGCTCCATACGGGAATCTTCCTTATCAATCCCATGTCTGGGTACTTTCCTCAGGCACTGGCCAAGTACCTGAGAGAAAGCAACAGGTGTCCCAAAGCAAACCCATAGAGGTGAATTTGGTTACTACTGATGGGGGTCTCCCAACTCTCACTCCCATAATTCATACCCGGCTATTTCTCTGGACTGTAACACCTCATCCTTGAAAACACTTTGCTGTGTAGATTCTCTTTAAATGTATTCACATTCAATCTACTGTCTTTACATCCCATTTGTGCTGAACTTGAACATATTTAAAAAGTGGCTGTGTCCATTACTCTTGACCCCCCACAGAGTTAAGCAGCCCAATCCCCACATCTTCCAAACTGTACTTGGCTGTCTTTTCCTGACCCTACAGTAATAGTCACTTTAATTTCATCTTGTTTCAGGTGAAAACACATTGTCTCTTTAGCAGAGTGAACTCACCCCTTGGTTGCAGGTGCCCCACAGGTGTTTTCTCTTCAAAAGAAATCTCGTCCAGAACTTCTGGTGCCTCAGCATGAACTTAACTCAGGCAGCTTCTTTTTCCCTAGCCGGACCAGGGGAGTTGTCCCTGGAAGCAGGCTGATTCCTTCCCCCATCCCCACAGAGATGGGGCCCTGAACCACTGAAAGTGGTCTCTACCACTTCACTTAGCTCTTCTTGTGTTCCTCTTCAGGTGAGAACACACACCTATACAAAAAAATAGCTCTTTGACAGAGCTTAGGACTCTGGGGGCCTGCTTACAGCAGAGCACCTCCTTCCTCTACTACAGACTGCAACAGACTGACTTCAAATTCTAGCGTTCTACTCTAACCTCCAACTGCAATATTCCAGTGTGGCTTATGCAGCTGCGACAGTTCTAAAATGATGTCATCCCTCAGTCTCAGCTGAGACTGAGAACAGAGTGAGACAGCGTGAAATCCATTTAGCTGGAGTTTCACAAGCTGCCTCCCCTGCCTACCACTAGGTCTAACTGGGATTCTTGTAACCCCGGGTAACAGGGGGGTTACAACTGTATAACTATAGTTGTAAAATGGGTCATCGTCTTCCTCAGATTGGATATGCCTGTTTCCAAAGGACCATTGGCCCACTTTCTAACCAGTATCTTGGATCCCAGGTTGATTGGTGTTATGGGCTCAGTGGCAGCTCCATGTAACACCGACCCAGAGACAAGTAAGCAGCTAATTACAGCTTATTCTAGTGCCCTGGTGAACATACAAAAAATCGACAGCTTGGATCCCTTATCTTATTTTCCAGATTCAGCTACTGGGGTGGCAACGCATATTCCAACTGCCTGTTCTGATTAGCTTAAAACTTGTGAGCATCAGGCTATTATTTCCCTGGTTATGGTGATAGCAGTAACTATGAAGAAGACTTCAAAGAAAAAAATGTCCGATGGCAGGCCAAAGGGGTCAGCCCAGAGAGTTCTGAGCATGACTCTATCTCTGAAACGGAGGGTGCAAAGCAACCTATACCTCAGACGCCTGCTCTCCCGGCCAAAGTTGACTTTAAAAATCTAAAAGAAGCATTGGCTTCCTTTACTGGGCTCTTCTCCTTTCTGACTCCATTTGATAAAAAGTTAAACCTTTTGATTACTTGATCTGATGGACTGGATAAAGATATTAAAACAATTAAGGAAGAAGTGACCAAAATTCAAGATACTCAGGAAACCCTACAGAAATAAATAAATGAGGTACAACAAAAATCCCTTACAAATGAAGCCTTAACCACTGCAAACCTAAGGGCAATAATTACTTTGCAGAGAAAAATTGAAGTACTAGAGAACATTATGTACTATAAGAACTTGAGATTGGTAGGGTGCCTAATTCCTATGATAGGGCATTCCCTTTGTTAAGGGATCTTTTGAAAGACCTATTTGTTGCTGTCTTAAAATTTTCTGAATCTAATTTACCCTTTGTGACAATAGCTTTTCAAGTCCCTATGAGGAAAATTTCCGATATGGCTCAACAGAAAACTTCTTCACAAGATGCCAGTTTTGAACTGCTTTCTCCGGATTCTGCTGCTATTTTTACCTGGGCTCAGACTCAGACCCATGCATTTACCTATACATCAGGACCTAAGACTACTATCATTTTTTCTCTGTCTTTTGACACCGATTGTGATTTGGTACTAAATACCATAAGGACAATTGGTGCCTTACATTATAAAGTGACTATTGCCATATTTTTATGGATATTGCCCCAGCAACACTGAAAAGAAGAAAACAATTTTACAGTACAAAGATGAGTTGAAGGAATTGATATCACCATTAAGGTCCTTTATCTGGCCAAGTATTTTCTTACATGTGGAGAAGCACCTAGACTTTTTTTTACCCTGATCAGCTTGTCTTATATTATGGTGAAAGAAAAAAACAAAAAAGGATGAAGAACAGCAAGAACTGATCCATAGCGAGGAAGAAATGCCATCTTTGGAGAATGGAGATGAGGGATAGATGCAATTCTGATGAAACTCCAACTGTTGATTTTCTAATATTTTCTAACTTCAAAAAGTTTATTATATTATGATTTAGTCACCAGGGGTGTGAATACATAATAGTTCTCTTTAAGTGTTAATGGTACTTTAAGCTTGTGGCTTACCCACTCAAGATTTCAATTTTTGTTTTAACTGTTGTTCCTATGAATGCTCTCGGATCCCTCCAACTATAGTGGACTTTATCTACAAGTTAATGTTGTATCATTAATATGGATTCATTTTATGATTATTATTGAATTAATTTTTGCTGATGTCAACAACATATATTGTTAAATATATAAAAGATTTAATAAAAAAAAGTTGTAAAATGAGTCTAAAATCAAGGAAACTTAATTGGATAAAACCAATCGGGCTACCATGCATTAATACAGCATAATGCATGGTCATCCTGGTCCTAACAGAGGAGACATGACAGAAACATTTAAATTTGTTAAAGGGATAAATGCAGTACATACTGGTAACCTCTACAGAAAATAGGACTGCACATACAAGAGGGCACAACTTACGCCTTGTTAGCAGTGAATTCAGAACCAATGTTAGGAAGTACTTTTCACAGAGAGGGTCGTGGACCCTTGGAGCAGCCTGCCACCTGAGGTGGTGGCAGCTAAGATTGTCAGAGAATTCAAACGGTCATGGGACAGTCAATGCAGTCACCTCAACAAGAGCAGTAGATGGGGGCTAGATATCTTGGGCAGACTAGATGTACCACTCGGTCTCCTGCCAGCAAATTCTTATGTTCTTATGTTCTAAACCTGACTGGATTTGTTAACAACCATATTACACAATGAGCAAGCAATGCCCCTATATCTACAACTGACCTTCCATCACAAACATGACAGCAGCCTTTACTTATTAAAACCTTCAAAATACCTTAAAACTAAAACTACCTTAAATGGAAAGCAAAGAAAATGAAGTAAATATTGTTTCCATGATCATCACATTCTCCTTACACATATGAAGAATTAGAAAATGAAATACAGTAGCTGCCACTTATACTGATGGAATTATTCTTGACAATCAGATAGCAGACAAAACCACTTTTATCGATTCATTGCAATGCTTTTTAAGAAAACAGAGTCATTTATATTGGTCACGAGTGTCACTGTTAGCAAACACTGATTCGCCTACAAGTGGCTTCATTACATATGGGAACAGCTCTTTGTTACATGTGGTGCCAACATTAACAGCTGTTTGTCAATGTGATCAAACGTTTTAAAAAGCAAATTTTTAACTTTCTTTAGTAGGAGTGTGGCTGAGCAGCTATTCTGCTGTCAGTCGATGCCACCCAAACAGTCTGCTGCTTCTCTCTCTCTCCCTCTCTCTGCCTCTCTCTCTCTCCCTCTCTCTGCCTCTCTCTCTCTGTCTCTCTCTGTCTCTCTCCCTTGGAAAGTGGATAGTCTAACTGAAATTGAAAATAAATACCCAAATTAGGCATTCAAGGCCAAGCTGTCCATTTTGGTCTCCCAAAGTCCACTGTTTCAGACCTTCTGAAAAGTAAAACAGAGACCCTTGCTGAATGGCATAGTAACCAAAACCCTGAAAGAAAACATTAAAGAGAGAACAAGGATGTTGAGATAGAAGAAGCCCTTTTATATGGTAAACTAATGCCAGGGGCCATGAAGTCATGAATAGTCATCCACTGCTACAGCAGAAGGTCAAACAAATCGCAGAAGCAATGGGCAAAGATTTTACTCCAACTGATGGCTGGTAGCAGAAATGGAAATCATGCAACAACATAATTTTAAAAAAAGCTAACGGGGAAAACCTGAATGCCGACACACCTTCTGTTGAGAACTGGTCAAACTCTGTTCTGCCACATCTGCTGGCAGGATTTGAACTGACAGCATTTTTAATGTAGATGGAATAGGACTGTTCTATAGGTGTGTGGGCTATGAAACACTGTCACTTAAAACAGAAGCACCCATGGGCCAAAAGAAGGCAAAAGAAATCATCTCTGTTCTCTGCTTTGCCTACATGAGTGGCACTGAGAAAAGTAGTTACACAAGAACTTACCATAACAGTAGATCTTCGAGAGAATCTCTTGCATCAGGCCACGCCTATGGAACTATAGCCACCAGGCATTGGGACTACAAGGAAACTTTTTTGCTAGCAGTCTCATCATATGCCAACATCCTACCCATATAAATGTGGGCAGCCTCGTGCCTCCTCAGTTTCCCAGCAGGAGAACATCTACAAAAGATCTCCGGGGGGAACCAAAAGAGAGCTAGAGGTTCCCGCTACTAAGTAATAAGGGACAGATGGTTAACATTGTACACTGTGCCTATGATTTGTTTGTTTGTACCGAGTCTTCTCATGTCCGATATGGAAATCTTGTATTCACTGTTCTCAAATGGACCTATGCATCAAACCTGTATATTGTGTCTACTATTGTTGCTTGTATCAAATCTGTTTCATATGTATTACTGTTACCTTGTACTCCACTGTCACCTTGTGCCATGTATTATGGCCCGGGTTGTGCCTGAAAACAGTCCCTGGGATCAGTGCACTCACCCGGTTATCAAAGTCATAAATAAATAAATAATCATCCTGGAGAAAGAGACAGGCACTTAGAAGTTCTGAAACTAAGGAGGACAGAGGGTGGGACAGCATGGCTTGATGCAAGAGATTTCTCAAAGATCTGCTATTACAGTAAGTTCTACATAACTGTACTATCTTTAATTGAGGATATCTCTTGCATCAGGCCACACCCATGGAACGAGTCCCAAGCAATACTGCCAGAGAGATAGTCTGGGTAGCTGGAGGCTATAGGCCTAAAAAAGGAGGCCCTAAAATACAGTCAGGCTGAAGCCTGCCATTCTCCTAGACTGTAGTGTTTAGTGAAAGTGTGGACAGTACTCCAAGTCGCTGCAGCATAAATTTCTGCAGCTGACACATTCCTGAAACAGGTGACAGAAGTGGCTATGCCTCTGATTGAATGGCCAAGCACAATCTCAAGAAGTTCCTTATTGTACGTCCTATGACAAAAAGTAATACAGTTGCCCAACCATTTGGACAGGCACTGTTTAGAAACTGTACACCCTCTTCCCAGGGTGAAGGAAACAAAATATGTGAGGACTTCCTGCAGTCCCTCATATGGTGAAAATAATATCTGAGTATTCTACGTACATCTGAAGTATATAGCAGTGCTTCCTTTGGATTAGCATGTGCTGGAAAAATAAACAGGCAGGTGAATGGTTTGATTCAGGTTAAACTCAGACACCACCTTTGGTAAGAACTTAGGGTTGGTACGCAAAGACACCCTGTCCTTGTGGGAAACCAAATAAGATGGTTCACACATCAGAGCTTGGAGCTCATAAATCCACAAAGCATAAGTAACAGCAACTAAAAATAACACTTTCCGTGACAGAAAGCATAGCTCGCAACTTGTGGATGGCTCGAATGGAGCCTAAGTAACTTTTCTCTAATACAAGGTTTAAGTCCCAAGGTGGGACTGGATTGAATATGGGAGGGTTCAATTGAAGAATGACCCTCAAAAATGTACAGGACTCCTCCAGTTGTGCCACTGTACTGCCATTATTTTGTCATGGGGAATGTTGAAATGGCAGCCAGGTGTACTTTAATGGAAGAGTATTGCAGTCCAGTGTCTGAGAGTGACAGCAGATACTCCAGAATTTGATGCACTGGACAAGTGAAAGGATCCAAGTGATGGGAAGCAGACCAGAGAGCAAAGCACTCCCACTTCATAAAATAAGTGGCCCTGGTGTAGGGCTTTCTAGCAGCCACCAGGACATCAGCTACCCTTTGGGATGCCCCAAATCTAGCCATGGCTCTGTCCTCAGGAGCCAGGCATGAAGATGGTGACTTGAGGTCTGGATGGACCAGGGTGCCCAGCTACTGTGATAGCAAACCTTTGCACAGGAGCAGAGATACAGGGGGTTCCACTGCCAGCTGCAGCAGTCGGGGGGCCAGATCTGCCGAGGCCAGAAGGGAGCAATGAGTATCAGAGTCACTCCTTCCAGCTGGAACTTGATCAGCAGCCTCTGAACGAGATGGAAGGGAGGTAAAGTATAAAGAAACCTCCCTTTCCAAGAGAGGTACAAAATGTCTCACTAGAAACTCCTGGCCCTTCAATGAGAGAGCAGAAATGCAGCAGTTTTGTGTTGCGTGAGGACACAAAAAGGTCCAACTCTGGACGACCCCACCTTTTGAACATGTCTACTACTACTACTACCAAGGTCAGCAGCTCCCACTCATGCATTCTGGACTGTGACCTGCTGAGCCTGTCTGCCAGGATGTTTTGGACACCTGGAACATGGATTGTCAACAGTTCTAGACTGTGTTATAGAGCCCAGTACCAAACCCTCATCGCTTCTCTGCACAGGAAGTACACATGAGTCCCCCCCTTGCTTGTTTATGTAGTGCACTACACTGATGTTGTCCATGTGCACCAGCAAAGGCCCTGGGGACAGGTGATTTTGGAAGGCTTGCAGGCCATACAGGACAGCCCTCATCTCTAGGACATTTATGTGAAGAGAACTTTTCACTGAAGTCCATGTACCCTGGGTCTGGTGAGGTCCCAGATGTGCCCCCCAACCTATCCCTGAAGCATCCGTGGTGAGGATCTGATGAGGGGAAAGAATCAGGAAGGGAACCCCTTGGAGCAAATTGCTGGGGTCCATCCACCACTGAAGCACCTTCTTGACTGGTGAGGTTACTAGAACCCTTTGATCTAGATCGTCCGTGTGCTGATCCCACTGGACTCCTAATGTCCATTGGGAGATCTGAACATGCAGCCATGCCAAGGGAACCATGGCAGTATCTGCGGCCATTAGGCCCAGCATCAGCAGGAATGACCTGGCTGTTACATGCCAGTTGCTGTGAAGCAGCTGAGCCTGTGCAATCAGGCACTCTGCCCTCTCCCGGGACAGGAAGGCTGATCCCTGCACAGTGTCCAGTATAGCCCCGATGTACTGGAGGCATTAGCAAGGAGTCAAAACTGACTTGACCAAACTGACTGTGATCCCTAGTGCACTTAACAGCTGTCTGGTATGCACTACAGTGTGAGTCAGTTGCTCCTTGGACTGCATTGAGTAACTAGTCATCTAGATAGGGGAAGATGTACAGTTCCTCCTTACTGAGGGCTACTGCCACCACTGTTAATCATTTGGTAAAGACCCATAGCACAGATGACACGCCAAAAGGCAATATCCTGAACTGGTAGTGCTCTCCCTGAAACAGGATCCAGAGGTACCTCCTGTGAGGGGTGTAGATCTTGATGTGCAAGAATGCATCCTGCATGTCCAGGGAGCATATCCAGTCTCCCTTTTGTAGTTGGGGCAGCAGGCCTTGCAAAGTTACTATCCTGAACTTTGTGTAATGGATAAAGAAATTTAGATTTCTCAAATCCAGGATGGGCCTCAAGTCACCTGTGGATTTGGGGACTAGAAAGAAGTGGGAATAGAAAGCTCTGTTCCTCTGATCCCTGGGAACTGGTTCTAAAGCCCTCTTCTGCAGCAGGGTACGAACCTCCTCCAGTAGCACTGGTGTGTGGTCTGGAGGGTAACTCAAATGAATAGGAGGAAGGTCTGGAGTCAATTCCAGAAGTTCAAGAGCATACTGTTGCTCTATGAGCTGAAGGACCGAAGCATCTGTTGTGATCTCCCACCACCTGTCTAGGTGGAGGGAGAAGTGACCCCCTACTACCACCTACTGAGGTACTGGAGGGTAGGGGTCTGGTAAGGAGTCAGGCTGAGGTAGAACCACTGACCAGAGCTGCACCTCCATCTTTGGATGTTTTCCCTGTGGTAAAGGTAGGGGCTGGCAAGGTTGCTGCTGCTTTGAGCTTGCCTGGTTGATGGGAACTGGGCTTGGGTTTGTGGGTGGCCCTATGAAAGGGCACCCACTGTCCACTCTTTTGCTGGGTGTGGTAATGCGAGTGGATCAACTGCAAGGTCCTCCTGGAGGCCTGAAGGTCAGAAAGGATATCTTGCACATCGGCCACAAAGAGCTTGTAGCCTCTGAAGGGGGCATTCAGGATGGATTGTTGAATGTTGTTGGCAAAGCCTGACACCCTAAGCTAAGCATGCCTTCTAAGACAGATGCCTACCACAGCTGCTCTAGCTGAGGCATTTGAAACATCATAGGTGGACCTCAAGAGATGCTTGCCCACATCTGCCCCAGTCTGGAGGGCTTGAAGCATCTCCTCCTTCTAGGAACCCTCCGGAAGGGCCTGAGCTGCGGCTTTGGCCTTTTTCCAGAGAGTGTTCTGGAATTTGACCATATGGGCCTGGTAATTAACAATTCTGAGGCCAGAGTGTTAGAGGCAAAGGCCCTCTTGTCCATGAGATCCAGGTTCCTCGACTCATTGTCTGGGAAAGATAGCTGAGATGTTGGGGCCTCTTAGACCTACTGTATCATGGGATGTTTTTATTACCACTGAATCAGACTGCAGTTGCCCAGCAAAGAAAGGCTTCCCTGATGGAGCCTGGTACAATTTGTCTGCCTTTCTGGTCTTGGCTGGGATCATATTTGGCCTATACCAGGCAACCATGGTGGTATCCTCTATTGCAGTCAGCAGAGGAGGAATAATCAATGTTGAGGAATCTGGCAATTCCAGAAATGTAGCCAGATTCTTCCTGGTAATGTCCTGCTCCTCAGCATTAAACCCCAGAGCTGTCTGGAGCTGCTTCATCACTGAGATGAAGGAGGGGTCATCGAGGGGGGACCTCAAAGTATATTAATTGGAGTCACCCCCCCAAGGAAACAGTGGAGATAGGCCTTGAGCAGCTCCTGTCCCCATCTTCCTCCTCCTCCTCTTGGGATGAGGTCAGGGTTATACTCATCCTCATCTGTCGGCTCTGAATTATGCAGAGAAGGCATAGAAAATCTTGATGTCCGAGAACAAGCAGAACACTTCATCGTGGCTGGTTTCAGCGTGGGGGCTACTCTAGCAATACATTGCATGAATTCCCAAAAAGAGAAGAACATTGGCTGAACACTGAAGGTGATCGACATCACCAGAGCAATCTGCGGCATCACCAGAGGTTGTAGGGTTCTCAGGGTCAGCAGTACGGCCTGGAACATTGACGAAAGAGGCTAAGGCCCCAGCATCAGCTGAAAGGCTTGGGGCATCAGCCAGGGGGGGAGGCTGCTGAATCCCTGGCATCAATGAAATGGCCATGTGTGTCATCACCTGCCAAAACAGGTCAGGCAGAACCCGCTACCTGCTGACCCTGAGAAATCAAGAGCATGAGTGGCAGGGGTGGTAGCGTCGGCAGGGGTGTTAGAAGGCCTGGCTTCAATGAACTGTTGCCGACCATGGAATGACCAGTAGGGAGCACTGCCAGAGCCAGCTCTGAGGACAAGAGGGTGTGGGTGGCAGATAGGGTAGCTGCCGAAGCGGATGATGGTGCTGCAGCGGCCGGTGCCCAAAGCGGCTACTGAGAGCATGGCAGTGAAGACTTCTACTTACTGCTCTCTCCTTTCTGGTGCTTGTGCTTTGCAGCAGATTTGTCCCAGGCCCTGGAGGAGTGGGACTCTGTTGATGGTGCCGGCGAGGCAGAGGAGCTTGCCTGGAGCGCCTTCTCCATTTGGGCCACCTTCTGTTCTAAAAGGAAGGGCTCTAGGGCTTTCTGATGGCACTGCCAGGTAGCCTGGTTGAAACCACAGCAGACCTCGCAGGTCTTAACATCATAGGCCTTGAGCAGGCAGCGGATGTAGGCATTGTGGTCGTTGTTATTGTAGATTTTCTTCCTGCACTCACAGTATCTGAAGAGTTTTTTTTTTTGGATCAGTTAACATAAACAACAATGGAAATCACTTTAAAAAATAAAGTGATGAACTAACTAGGGTGAGAAAACAAAAAGGTGAGAAATGGAGATTTGGTAGTTGACTGAAGTGGCAGTGTCTCTGTGGAATTCAACAAATGATGGTCAATGGCGGGAAAAGAGCTGAGGAGTGTGTAGGGCCACCCACATTTATATGGGCAGGACATTGGCGTATGATGTCGTCATGGGTGTCCCCTGGAAGATTTCTAGTGAAAACATTTCTATGTGGCCCTACTGCCTAGTGGCTACAGTTCCATAGGTGTGGCCTGATGCAAGAGATATCCTCGGTGAAGATCTAGACTTGCTAGTGATTGGAAAGTTGCAAAACTGCTGTGCTTTAATGGAGTGCACAATCTTCCTGTAACCTACAAATCCAACAAATCAGCTTGGATGACAAGTGAGATCTTTGAGGAGTGGTTTTGGCAGTGGCACAGAAAGCTCTACTGGTGTAACATTGCCCTTATTCTCAACTACTTTTCAGGACACCCTGACATCAGTGAACTCAAAACATAAAACTCATTTTTCTGCCACCTAACACCCCATCCATCATCCAGCCAATGGATATGGGTGTCATCTATCCCTACAAGTGGATTTATGTCAGGACCAAGTCAGCAAGGGTGCTCTCTGAGCTTGACAGTACAGCTGAGCTTACAGCGAATGAATGGTGAAGTGTATAAACTTACTTGATGCTATACGCCTCATGAAATCAGTGTGGAAAGCAGTGTCCCAGGACACCATCTACAGATGCTTCTGAATGGGTGGATTTGTAGCCTCACAATTTCTGAGACCACAAGATGTGGCAAAGACGGTCAGACAGCAGAGGAACTACCTGGGCACACTTTCCCACCACCAGAGGGACTGTCTGTAAAGAAGTTCAATTGCATCTGTCAGATTGGCAAAAAGGAGCCGGAAAACATGAACAGTGACAACATCCAGGTGGTTGTTGCTTCCTGAAAGCAAAACTGACCCTCAAGGAGGTAGAGTCTGAGGATGATGAAGAGGCTGATGGCAATTTGAAAGAGTAACCACTTGTGACCCCAAAGGATGATTGTGAGCCCTGCTTGTGCTTTTAGCGGTGATGGAACATTGCCAGGGCATCCAACCAGACTGGTCACTGGTAGTCAAGTCAATGAAGAACTGAGAGCTGTATGTGAGTCAGCCTGAACAACAAACTCACGTTATAAGTTTCTTTGCTGAAAAGTAAAACAAAAGAGAAAGAATTTAATTCTACCTTATTTCCTTCACAATGTTCACAGTGTCGTTCGGTAAACATTTTCTCACAGCACTAAACTTGACTGTAGTCTGTGATTATTCTAACCAGTACGTGCTAACAAATGTTTACCAAATCCCGTAAGTCAAACATTGCTTATAGTGGACACAAAGGCAATATTCATTTTATTTATTTAGTTTTTGTTAACCAGGTAAGTGCACTAGACAAATCCTGCCTATTTTCAGGCACGGCCCGGGGGAGGGGGATGCAGATGAATGCCAACTGACCTTGAACCAGATTGAGCTGTTGGTGGTATTTTTAGTGAATGAGGGAAATTTGGCCAGAACACTGGGAAAATTCCTCCACTCTTTTCAATAAGTGCCATGGGATCTTTAACATCCACTGGAACTACCACCAATCCAGGCAGATGGGACCTCGATTTAACGTCTCATCTGAAAAACGGCACCTCAGAAGTGCAGCACCCCTCTCATGCTGCACTACAGTGTCAGTACTGGGAATATGAATTTGTGTCTGCTGTAAGTGGCTTTAACTGTACTGTTCACAGTTTTCATTACTGGTGTTTCTTTACTGACAGTGAAAAATCCTCCTCCTATCTTCACCTGCTTGCAAGGGAAATCTCTGCTACTTATCCTGCCAGAGATAAAATTGAGGTTCTGGCTCCACATGAGGCCTTGTTTTGTGTGTGTGTGCACATGTGTATATACAGTATATGTGTGTGTATATATATAGTTGGCTGGATGAGGAATATTCTGCCAGTGCAATTGTGCAAATTTTAAATCCTTCATTTTATGATAAACATTTCATCTTTTGAATGTGAGGAAAGGTGGAGAAAAAAAGAAACCGAGTGAGGAAAAGAGGCAATAATACTGCATAAACAACAACAGGAAAGGTGGGAACTACACAAAGGATGAGGTAGACCCAAACTGCTTGAATAAATTTATGAAGTTCATAAAACCACATACATTTCAGTCATACCGTTTATGGGTGCTTACAGGAGAACCCCCAAAAAAAAATAAACCAGTCGGGTTCAATGGTTTTGAACACATTTCTATTAACATACTTGTATTGGTTTTAAATGCAAATAAGGTAACACTTTTTTATAGAAATGTGTGCCACATAT
Organism: Neoceratodus forsteri; assembly: GCA_016271365.2. Classification (NCBI taxonomy): domain Eukaryota; kingdom Metazoa; phylum Chordata; order Ceratodontiformes; family Ceratodontidae; genus Neoceratodus; species Neoceratodus forsteri. The sequence goes on along the minus strand of CM057455.1, from coordinate 814,886,339 downwards.
CTTTTTTCATTGTCTTTCATTGTTTTAGTTAGCTACCCCTCCCTGTTATCTGACTATAGACTATTTTGGACTTCAAGATTAAAAAGGAAGCACACTGTATTTCCATCAAAGGTCCTAACTTTTATCTGTTTGAAATACATTCTTGTTTTTATTAAGACTGAACATACTGTGTTTGAGTCTGGATCAAGTGAATTTGAAAATGGCTGTAGTTCAACTGTAGGAGGCCAAAACAGAATTTCTACCATATGCATTGTAAACAGTAGTTGACGGTGGGGATTTCCAGAAATCAGAACAAAGCTGCTGTTCCAGGTTTTCTTGGCTATATCTTGGTTACTCCCTCCCTTTAGCTAATTTTTTTTTGTTCCCCATGGTAACATCTCTGTTTCTGACCAACACAGTTGTTCCAGATGTTCAGCCAACTTTTTGTCCCCGTGCATCTCCTCTTCCAGTTCTAGCATCATTATAGCCACAAGGCCTTATTCATCATTTCTGTCTAGCACACCTACAGTACTTAACAGAAACATTTCTTCATCTTTGAAAACCACTGATACCTTGCTGCAGGAGGTCCTGGTCTGTCAACACTTGCTCTAGGAGATACTCATATTTGTATGTGTTTTCAGTGGTTAATTCTCCTGTGGGACCATGACCAGGGAGGGTACAAGAGATCCAGTTGCAGTAGGGTGTGTACTGCCAGGGAGCCCACTGCTTCAGAAATTAGAATGAAGAAAACATTTTATTGCCATGGACAAACTTGTTATTTTCTTTTACACAGTTATTCTCCATTTGAAATTGGGGCTGTCAGCAGTGGCAGCAGTGGGATCTGTGCTTCAGATTCAGACTCCAGTTTTATCTGGGGTACAAAAGAAAGAAGAAATAGGGCCTGTTACTCAGAACATCTGACCTTGGTGCCAGGGTCATCAGGAGGATCAGGGACAAGTTACTGTAAGCCTCCCTTTATCGGAGGGGCTTATGCTCCCATTAGGAACCCCTTTCGCCCTCATACCCCCCCCCCGAGAGCTAGGGAATTTATTAGTGCTCTGGGGGGTTATTCTTTGCTGGACGCCTCAAGGTGGCAGCAAAGGGCAGGTTAGGGAAGGTATATAAGGTTGGAGATGGGAAGTTTGGCGCCTTTTCCAGCCCAGGCACTAGGCCTGAGGCTGGAGGGGGCTGGCTGAAGGAGCAGAGGAGGCAGGCAAGAATGGAGCTCAACAGTCCAGGTTGGGCCTGTGGGGGATCCCCCAAAGGTTTGGCAGACAGGGATGGCTTCTGCAGTGATGTGGCATCAAGGAGCCAGGAAGGGAGCTCCAAAGGGAGGATGGTCAGCCAGGTACTTGCGTCATCGGAGACAGGGAGGTTTAGGTGGTAGGAGAATACCAGACTAGGCAGGAGCCCATGTGGTCCCATGAAAGTAGTGGCTTGGGCTGGCAGGGCTGGGGGACAGTGGCAGAGTTCCCACAGGGTGGAGGCCAACAGCAGTGGTTTTATCCTGTTCCTGGGGTGGCAGGGTGGCCTGAGCATTGAGGGAGTCAGGAGGTCCCTTCACCCATTTCAAAGGGACCTGCATGGAGGGGCAGATCACGGGGTGCCAGCATCTAAGGGCCAGCTTGCAAGTCTTAGGACAGGCCTTGGGGTGTGTTCCCTGGCCAGAACTTATCTCAAGCCCAGGATGTGTTGGCAGGGATGTGGGCTGGAGACTGGGACCATTCAGATGGTCATCTGGGAGCTTGGTAAAGAGGATGGGCACCAGTTGTGGAGGATTGGGCTGCTCGGAGGGCCTGGGTGGTGGCAGTTCTCAGAATTCTTTAGTGGCAGGGTAGCCCAGGAGAGGTCGCTCAGGCACTGGAGCAGGGCAAGGTTTGATGGCTGCTGCATAAGTAGAGGTAAAGAGAGAAAGTACATGGCCATGGATACCAGTGCAGGGAAGTTGGGTGCACTGGCAGGTTTAGGTTCCATGTGGGAAGAAAGTGTACAGGTTATAGGGCCTGGGTCAGAGAGACAAAATCCTGGTACCCCTCATGGGTTTGGGCCAGGGGCCAGGTGGGGGAAGCAGCATGCTTCTCCCTGCCAGAGATAGGGCAGCCAACCAGTGCCAAACCAGACAGAGATTAGGAAAAGGGTAACCCAGAATCGGAAAAGTGGGAGGTTTGACTTACCAGCACCAGTGAGCCAGGAGCCTGTAGATTCTTCAAGGGAGGAGTTGCTTGGGTAAACCATCCAAGAATCAGAATTGGAGATAACCTGCTTGTACTGCCTGAATAACAGTTATGCTGCTCAATAAGTCCAGCCTTGGGTGAACTGCAAAAAGTTTATATAGCCCCATGGAGCTGTTTTATTTATTTGGTGAAGGATGGGACCCCCTGTACTCCTGAAATCATTAGGGGTGCAGTTGCTAAAATAAAGAAGCTGTGTGGGAAGAAACTTGGTAGTGATTTCTTCTTTATTTAAGTTTGAAAGGGAGAAAAATGAAATGAAAACCCCCTTGTGTTTAATTTGTGTCATAAGTTGTAATTCCAGAAAGTGTCCATCATGCTACACCAGGATTGAGGGTCTCAAGAGCTCAGAGAGACAAGAGGCTGCAGTTTGATGGTCCTGCATCTGGTGGCCAGAGGTTTGGGGTGAATCCAGGTCTTGGAGGTAGAGAGATCGAGAGTGCAAGGTGTGATGAAGCCATTGAGAGGTAGGATAGCTGTTTTTCCCATCTTGATTTCAGGTGCACTAGCTCGGAGTGTTACGCCTTATGGTAATCCTTCTTATGCCCCTTGGACCATCTACAATGTAAAATGTATGCCCTAGATGGGGGAGGGGTGACATTACATTGTTCAGTTCCTTAACCCTGGTGCCACCAATTGGGAAGGAGGTAGTATGGCCAAACTATGGGTGCTCAGCATGGCTAATACAAAAGAACCTATGCTATAAATATTTGATATGCACTAATGCTTATTTACCACTTATTGGTAGGGAGGTAAAGCCCTACAAAATATTTTGTAGGGGTGCCCTTCAAGTCGTTGGCACAACCCTGTTCTCCTGGACAGCTTTTACATTAGTGTCAAGAAAATCAGCACAAACAAGAGTCAAATCCCTTTCAAATTTAGGGTAGGGGTTTCACATTTCCAACAAACCTACAGAGGGAAGGAGAAGGAAGGGCAACTTCTCAAAAGGGGAAACAACAGGGCTAAGCACCCACTAAGCACCCAGAATAAATCTGTGCCTGATACAGAATCTACTCAGGACTATCTGCACCAACACAGAGGCAGCTGGTGCAAGTCCAGATTGAGAGGGGGCATCAACTACTGACAGGCCGGTTGGTGGAAAATCAAGCAGTCAAAGGAGTAGCAAGAAGCAGTTCGTAGCAATAGGCAATTCTGTAGTGAGAGGGATGGGGATGGTAGTATATCACTCACACTGGGTGGATAGATCCATTTTGTGCCTTCCAGGGGCAACTGTGGGAAAAGGCCACACCTCACCTTGACAAGCTACTAAACAAGGAAAGGGAGAAGCCATGTACTGTGTTACATTTACAGTATGTACAGATGACCTGGCAAGGTAGAGCATAGAAAAAGCAAAGGAAAACCCTACAAATGAAATGGAAGGCAGCACATAGAAATTGTCTGCCTTCAGATTAGTGTGTTCCATCAGGACTTTCATCTCCGAAAAAAGTACTGCTGTCCACTTCCCTTCCACCAAAACTTCTGTTACTTTTTTGTGACCCCTCCCCTTCTCCTTCCTCTGTGAACACAGAACAAAAGTATTTGTGCAGGATGCCTGCCTTTTCCTGGTCCCCCTCTGCACAGTCCCCCCCCCTTACCTTTTTAATCTTATAATCCCACCCCTGGTCTTCTTCTTTTCACTTACATAGCTAAAAAATGTCTTGTCCCATTTCATTATCTCCTGGGCTGTTCTGTCTTCAGTTTGTGCCTTTGCACTCCTTACTGCTTTCCCTGCTTCCCTCTGTTTCCCCTGATACACCTCCCTATCCTCCTCCCTCTGAGTCTTCTTATCTAAATGTTACCATTTTAGCCTTTACCTTTTCAGCCACAGCTTTCATGAACCATATTGGTCTCTTTTTCTGCTTGCTTTTGCTTACTTGTTTGACGCAGAGGTTTGTTGCCTTTACTATGCTCCCTTTTAGCTTCGTCCACTCTTCCTCCACCACACCCAGGCCATCCACCCCCCCCCCAACCAGGTCACCTCTGAGGCAGTAGCTCAATTTTATAAAATCTGCCCTCCTGAAGTCCAGGACTCCTCACCCTTGTGTGGTTTGATTCCACAGCTGTCATTATAATGAGCCACACCATACAGTGATCACTGGTCCCCAGGTGGCCTCCCACCTCGATTGTACTGGAGGTCTTTAGATCACTCCAGTGTGAATAGTGACTCTATTCTCCATCTCCAGGGTGACCCACACTACCTCTGCCTTCCCCTGTATCTCTATCACTTTTTTATGCTTTCCCCCCACACAAAGCACCAGACCCCTTCCTTTCCTTCTCACCTGATCCTTCCTGAATAAAGTATAGCCTGATATGCTCATGTCCCAGTGATGATGTTCAGTGTACCATGACTCAGTAATGGCCACAATAGCCAGGTTACCTCTGCCATGATGACTTCTAGGTCTGCAGTCTTATTTCCTAGACTTCTAGCATTCACACATATGACCTTCCAAATTTTGTTTCCACTCTGCTTGTCGCCCACCCTTTTTCCATTTTGTCCTCCTTCCCTCACTTCTCTCTTTTCATTGCTCCTGTTCCCTTCCCTCTTTATCTCTACCAAGGGCCTCCTTTATTAATTTGCATTCTGGAGGATTTGTCTCCCCTCAGGTTTCTCCTTACTCTCTACTCAGCCTGTGGGTGGGGGGGGTGGCAGTTTCTGCCTCCCCGATTCCTTCATCACCACCCTTGGCTAGTTTAAGTGTTTATCAAAGTAACATTTAAACCATCCACTGTGGACTGCAGTACACCCCCTAGATGAATAGATGCCATCTCCCCTGCATATGCCCTTATCCTCCCAAGTGGGTCCCCAGCCGCCAATGTAGCTGAACCCTTCCTCTCTGCACCATTACTTCAGCCATGAGTTAAAGCTCCTGGTGCAGAGATCCCTCTACTCTCCCCTGTCATAGACACACAGCACCTCTGCAAAAGCCACAGAGTGAGCTACTTAAGACCCCTCCCCAGCTCATTAAACCCCTACACAGCTCCCTAAACTCCCCCTGCTCTATCCTAGTCCATCTCATGGCCTACCTGGATGTCATTAAAGCTTTCAACACTGTTGCATGCAGGAGACTAGTAAGTGATCTGGGTAGCTTAGGAGTTGGGCCAAAGGTGGTAAACTGGGTAAGAAATTGGTTAGGGGATAGACAACAGAGGGTGGTAGTAAACGGATATAACCAGGTCACCATGGATGTTACGGTTACTACCCCTACCTTGTGGGCTAAAACAAGGTTGAGAGGCCTGAGTTCTGATTTCCTGATTGGGGGATTTGAATCCAAATATTAAGTTTAGTGCAGTGCCTCCACCCAGAGTAAAATTTAATGGGTCTGGTATCAGAGTGGTACAACCTTCTGGGATGCAGTACCCATCTACCTCCCCACAGTGTCCCCCTATATATGGAAAAATCACTGTTCAACCTTAAGTTAAACAAAAATGCAATTCATGACTTACTGCTAATAATATGCTCATGAGACAAAATGTGATATATCAGTAAATTGGGGAATATTCACAGGGTATAAGGGAATGCAAAGCAAAACTGGTTTTGGCAGGAACTTGTTAACTCTGCAGGACTGAACTTAAGTTCCTAACTAGGCTTCGCCAAATAAACACTTTAAAACAGCAGTAAATGTAACAGTAACAGTAACAGTAACTGTGACAGTAACAGTAATAGTGCCAATACAGTGCACACCCCCCAGCAGGCAAGACAAGGCAGCAGCAAATATTGCTGTAAACCTTTTAGTATTATCAGCCCACCTGTACTGGGGGCACTACGCACTGGTACCAGTTTATCCTTCCGAGATGATCGCGTTTTTATCGATTCTGATATAGCCCTTGGTGTTAAGTATTTGTACCAGCACAGCTTTTAAACACCTTACCCGCAAAATTACCCCACCGCATCTCTTATCATTTTTCAGTTTTGTTGCTGATTCGCATTTATGTGACGTGACTTGTGAGAGGGACTAGTTCATTTTAGAGTAGCGGTTTTGGTAGTATTGGCCGGTAGTTGGTGAGCTGGCGACCGGCTCCACTAACAAGGGTCTTGTTAAGTCGACCGTGCCCACATTTCATCACAAACTGCCCATTACAATATAGAAACATTACTCCAAAAGGTACCCCCTACACACTAAAATAGAGCTCGCCCCTGCACTCTCCTGGTGTCAGCCATAACTTTGCTGGTGTGGGGTGAGCATCAGTAGCTAAAAAATGGGAATTAGAGGACCTGGTGGGGGTAATTTTATGAGTGAAATTATTTAAAAGCTGTTAAATGAATTTTGGAAATAGCAACACCAGGAACATACGGAAGGGGTAAGGCACTGATCAGGCAGGTGCAACTGCAAATGTAGTTTACTTGGTAGATCTCTTTAAAGGGAGCTCCTTGTGCTTCACTGGGTACCCAGCTGTAGAAACATTGCAGTCCCGGTGATGTTGCAGGTGGTTGACCAGCGGTGATGCACTTCAAAACAAGCCAAACAGTTAAACCCAAAACCTCACAGGCCATGTAATTGCTTAAATGGCAAAACCTCCAAATGAGGTGGCTGTAACTCCCAGCCCATTGTACAAACTATCACAGTTGCAGGGCAATTGTCCTGAGAGTACTCAAGGTTTTGATGTACCGGCTCCCTTGTCAACTTGGGCTCCTTCTTCTCCTTTCTGCAGCTGTAGGTCTTCTCAGACTGATGATTCAATTGTGCAGTTGGACGGGGGCAGCTAGAAGATGCAGGTCTCAGGTTCCTCTGTGTATTGTAGATCAAGCTCTCTGTGTCCACAGTCATCTGGACTTCTCTGGTTCTTCCCTCTTTCTCCTTCACAGGACACAGCAATCGAAGGAGCAGGGGCCAGACACCACACACATACACATCTGAGCTTCTGGACCCTGGTGTGGTTACAAGCTAGTACTTGGAAGTAGTACTAATCAGCCCTTCTTCCAGAATGTCTGCAGGATTGATGCAGGTATTTCTTTTTCAGTTTCTGGTTCTCACAGGCTTGCAGCTAGAACACGCTTACTGGATCAGTAAACTTTTGTCTCCTGACCCAGTAAAACACAATCTCTTTCTCTAAAATATGTCCTTCTGACACAATCAGCAACACACAGTGCAGGTTGTGTACTTTAAGGGTTGGAAAAGCCTTTGAACTCTCTCTGGCTAAGTGGCAGTAAAAACTCTGGCAAGCTTCTTCTGACAGCATGGGTCCCTAGTCCCCAAAGCTCTCCTTAGAGATATAATGGCTGACTCCCTTCCAGCTCAAAGAGGACGTAGCAGATAATCTCTCATGGCATCTTCCTGACCCTCCTCCTAGAACAAAAAAGCTTGGGACCAAGGAGCATAGAATCATATTACAAACAAATAGAACTGAAAGTATGTCTTCTTAATTAACAGCACCTAAGTGGAATTCCTCCTTTAAGATATTAAATACATAGCCTGCCCAGTGGTGTGGACAGCTGAGGCACTGGTGCCTTACCGCTTGCCATGCTGGCGATTTGGGTTCAGGAATGGATGCGTGTTGCTCATAGTCAGATGGTGAAGAGAGGGAGGATTAAACTTCCAAGGGACAGCTCACCTCCCTCAGTGAAGGTGGCTACCATGACCCACTGCAATACTGCCACTTGGAGATGTCCAGGTGGCAGTATGGGTCTGGGTGCATCTGTATGTAGGGCACAGCTAGATGTATTAGGACATCTCCATTGAGGCAGAGCTCACCCGCCCATGCATTGTACAATTTGGACCCTGGGGAAAACCTACAACCAAGGTGGACCCCCCCCCCGGCCTCAGGATGATGTCTGGTCCTTTGCAGGCCCCACACCAGTGACCGGGCACCTTGCACCTTGCCACAGTCCAGAAGCTAGACATCAGCGTGAAGGTAAGTGTTGGAGAAGCCGAGTGACAGGGATGGGGAACCAGATAGAAGTGTGATCAGGGGGCATAAAATGCAAATAGAAAAAAAAGATAGTAAATACATCTGTGTTTCCTCAAAGTGATGGCCTCATTGTCTTTGGTGCTAGCAGGAAAAGCTGTCACAACAGATTAATGTTTTTGGACTTAACCTATGAATGTCTTGGCCTGAGCCTCCACCGAAGCCATAGACCTGCATAGATTATTTTTACAAGTACTGTAAGCAGTCCATAGCAAAGGAGTCCAGGTAAGCCCCCATCATTTGGGGGGTTACACTCTACCTCTCCTAAAATCTTGACATCCGCATCAAGTTCATTGACAGACTTCATCTGCAACAACAAACAGGCAACCAGCACTGTCTTTCTAAACATTTGTTTCCTGACTGGAGTAGGCATACAGTATCCCTAGTCTAGTCAAAAACATCTATTCTAACAACAAAAATGAAAAGCCTTTCATATTTACAAATACATTTGTCGTGACAGTAACCTTTATCATATGTTAGAAATGGGCAATTCAATAACTTTGAGTGGTACTGTAACATTGTAATCAGTGAAAAACCAACATTGTTCAACCTCCTTTTTTACCCTTTACTGTACCTCTCACTCTAGGTGATATAGTCTGGGCTTTGAAAATAGACTTAATGTGGCAGAGATCTGGGTGTGATATAGATACCTCTGTGCACTACATGCATTGGCAAGTTGATGGGGGCACCTGGAGAGTCATAATTTAACTTGAGCAAAGGTTTGACAGCTCTTTCAGAAAACAAATGGAATGGTCACTTCTTCCTCAACGTCAAGGTGTGCACTCCCTGCTTCATTGGCCAGTAATGAAGCATCCTCAGTCAAAATGGGTTCCACAACTTCTGTGGTTTCTATAGGCTCAATAGGTTCTCCATCTTCTTCCTTTGGCATTTCTTCAGATACTGGCCCATCATCCAAGGATACATCTGGTGTTGATTCAAAGTCTAATTTTGCTGCTGGGGGCTCTGCAAGAGACACATTTGACTCATTACTTGTTCCATTCAAACATCTGAACATTCTGTTGAGATCACTTGTATGGTAGTACACCCCTTCTTCTGATTCAGAGTACGAGTCATCCTGATCTACTTGTGGATCAGTTGTGGACAGAACAGTTTCAGATTGCCTTGTCTTTTGCTTTGTAGTTTGTCTGCACATACTGTAGCAGATCCAGTAGTTTGGGGGTTTAGAGGTTCAACTGAGTCCACTACATTACTGGTGACCAATTGTCGGACAGGCAACAAGTGGTTTCAGTGGACAGTCTGGTGTCTGCTTGACTCTCCTTCAGCATAAATCTTGTACACAGGCATATCTTGCACCTTTTATGATAAAATGTAAGGGATATTGCCCCATTGGTCAGCAATTCTGTGTTTCCCTGACAGTCCCAAGTTTCTTAAAAGAACACGGTCTCCAGGCAGCAGTGCATGTGCCTTCACCATTTTGTCATACCTATCTTTATTGGCTTTGTTACACTTTGCTGCTGCATCCGTGGCTAACTTGCAGGCAACATTTAACTGATCTTTCAATCTCTGGATGGATTCCATGTCATAACAGCTATTGCAGAATAGCAATCATCATTACGACGAGTGTACATCGCTGAAAATGAATTTCAGTGATGCACACTCATAGTGAGAATGAAGAGGTGCCCGATACCTGCAGGTATTTCTTTTCAATGTGGAGGTTGCACCCCACCCACACTCAAGTGGGGCTTCGCCTCCCCCACCCTCTAATGGATTCTCAACTCGGGGTGCATGTTGGGGGGACTGAAAACTTGGAAAAATACAAAGCCGCCCGGTGGCAAAAAAAAACAACAACTCTGTGCCAGACCTGAACCCTGCACCCTGTACCTCCCAAGTGACCACACACCCCACCATGCTAGTGATCCAGCTCAGCAGCTGCCCACCATACCCCCTCCCACATACCTTCCTTCCCCTTCCTCCCCCCCCACACACTTGTATACATGCGTACATCTGTTCACCCTACCTCGCCCACCCAGGTAGCCCTGTACACAGGCACTGTGATAGAGTTGCCCTTTTGTAGCACTCAATCATGGTAGCCCTGTACACAGTATACTCTTTGGATGTAATGTTGGTAGTTCTCTGGCCTAACTCCATTAGCTGAGAAACCAAAACACAAGACCATAGGAAGTCAGGCATCCTGGCCAAACATCAGGTAATGCAGAGATAATCTGATGGCATCACTTTTGGCACAGTTGGGCATATGGACTAATGCACTGACTTGTTGACTCCACTTATTCTTTCCTTTGGTACCAATGTACCTAGCATGTTCAGTAGGGTTGAATTGAACCACTCAGGTTGAGGATCACCTTGAGGGTAATTCAGGGTAGTACATGACTTGGTTATTCCCCAAAGGGACAGCATTTCTTTCACCAGATGTCCTTCAAAATGTTGACCTTGGACCAAATGGATCTGCTGTGTGGCTCCACAGTGCACAAAGAGTGTTTCAACTAGGACTTTTGTGACCGGTGTTGCTTACTGATCCTTTGTTGGATAGGCTTGGGCATACCTTGAGAAATTATCTGTTACTACTAAGATGTTTGCAATGTTCTTAGAGTCTAGTTCTAAGCTGAGAAAGTCTATGCATACCAGTTCCATGGGTGCACTTGTAACTATGTTTACTAGAAGGGCTGCCCTCTGTGGCAGAATTTTGCATCTTACACATCTGTTGCTGTTCTTAAAGTATTGTTCCACATCACTCCCCATACGTGGCCAATAGAAGCAAGCACGATCAAGGTCCGAAGTTTGCTCACTTCCAAGGTGTCCCATGTCATCATGCAGGGTGTGCAACACAAATCTTTTAAACTTTGAGGGTAAGGCTAATTGCAACTTTGGAAAACCCTGTGATCCTACAGCAAGTTATCTTCGATTTTCAATTTGAGCTACTTTTGCAGAAGTGCCCTTATGTCAAAAACATTGGTACGAGCTTCAATGGCATAACTTCCTTTCTTCAGAGTGAAGACAATGTCTTTCAAGCTAGAATCCATTCTTTACTCTCTTTGTAAATCTTGGGGAGTTAACTGTGGGAGAGTGGTCAGATCTAGTGCAGTAAGGTGACAGTAGGTGTTTGTTGGCTAGTCACATGGGGTGCTAAGACTGTCTATGAGATGATGAGCATTTGCAGTAGATTGTAACTTTTTGCACAGTGCATTACAGTTTGTTCTGGGATGCATACCTATGTTTGATCATCTGTGGATGAGGCATTTGGCCATCTTGACTGGGCATCAGCATCCACATGACTCAAGCCAGGTCTGTATTCTACACAACAGTCATAGATTGACAAAGCAGATAACCATCTGCGTCCAAAAGCATCTATCTTTGCAGTGGTTTTTACATATGTTGAAGGGTTGTTATCATTTCTGACAGTGACGTGTGCCTCGTACAAGTATTCATGAAACTGGTTCACAATGGCCCACATGAGTGGAAGGAACTCCAATCTGTGGATAGGGTAGTTCCTTTCCACTGTGTTTAAGCTTCTACTGGCAAAGGTGACTGGCCTCAGTCCTTCAGGATAACTTTGATACAAAACAGCTCCAATTCTGCAGAGGCTGCTGTCTGTATGCAGAATGTAGGGCTTTACTGGGTCAGCAAATGTTAGTACTGGCATATTTGTTGGACGGTAGATGATTTCTTTGAATGACTTGTCATGCTGGACATCTCCTCTCAGGCCAAATAGGTCACTTGGCTTGAAATACTTTTATTTGGCTCTGCAACTGCAGGGTGCATTTTGATATTGTTTATTGGTGGGTAGACTTGTGTTCAGCAGCTGTCTCTCTACTTGGGTGTAGCCTTTGATGAAGTGCCTATAATACCCACAGAAGGCTAGGAAATTATGTAAGTCTTTCAGGTTCTTTGGATTTGGCCAGGTGATCAAGACTTCAACTTTGCTTAGATTTGTTTGAATTCCTTAAGCTGACAAATATGTCCCACATTTTTGACAGAGCTTTGGAAAAAGTGGCATTTATAGATAGAGAGTTTGAGCCCAAACTCTTCCAGTCAGTGTAACACCTTCATCAGATGAGCCTTGTGCTCCTCAAGAGTCTTTCCAAGCACAATACCATCATCAAGGTAGGCCAGGCACTCTAGAAGAGTCATGTCTCCAATTGTATGTTCCGAGAGGCATTATAATATTTCAGGGGCACTAGATATGACTTGGGCATATGAAGAAAATCATAGAAGCCAAGTGGACATATGAAAGCAGTTTTCTCTCTGTCTTTAGGAGACATTGAGATCTGCTAGTACCAGCTCCTCAAATTAAGAACTGAAAACCATTTGCTTCCATTGAAACACTTTAAAGTGACCTAAAGAATGGGCACTGTATACTGATCAGGAGTTGTTCTCTTATTCAGAGTTCTGTAGTCAACACACATGCAAACTGTACCAGCCTTCTTGTGCACAACAACGATAGGCGAGACATAGGGGGCTTCTTGATTCTTGGATGATTCCTGCTGCAAGCAATCCCTGAAGATGTCGTCTTACATCATCAATGTCTGTTCAGGCCAAGCAATGGGAAAAGAGCAATCGTCATGCAGTCTTATGTGTTGTTCCTCCCTGGCGATGCATCTGATATCCCATTCATGAAGGAAAAAGACCTTGGCTCATTTGGCCACCTTCCGACTCACTCTGATCTTTCATTTTTAAGGCACTGGGAATTCTCCAAAGTCAAAGAACTCGGGGTCAGTTTCAGCAATCTCATCTTCAAGGTTAGTTCAGGGCTGTACTGCAGTGTCTTCACAGTACACCTGGGCCAAAGTTCTACTTTTTCTCACTACGGTGCCTCTGTCAGTAACATTCTTCACCTGGATGGTGACTCTTCTTGCACAGGCATGTGCTGTCACAGGCAGCCCACTTGGTTTTTGATCAGCAGTCCCTCTGGCAATCCATGCTTTTTAGGAGCATTTATTGTATCACCAGGATCTGGTTCTTCACATCCTGATTCAGTCTCATTACTTTGATGATGCAACACTTGGCATTCAGGGGTAAGACAAGATCTTTGGGTTCTAGGCACCAAAATTTGCCAACAGGATCTTCTCAGTCTTCTGGTCTCTTCTGCATCTGCTTCTGGTAGGCCTTCTTCACCAGTCCATACACTCAAAGTCCTCTTCCATTCTGTTGCACCACTAGCTCCTTGCAAAGTTGGGCTAGGCATCCAAACATGTGTACATTTGTTCCAGTGAGGATGGGTGCATTTTTGAACATTCCAGATTGTGGGCAGACCAATGTCAATGTTTCAACTGCATCACCAACTTCAGCTACTTTAGACAGAAAAGCAATCTAGGTTTTCAAGTAACCACGGTAGGGGTATGACTTTTCATTCAGTTCTCACACATTCAGACCATCCAAAAACTGTAGCTTACAGTTCTTTACTAGACATTTGTTACACCAGTCCTTGAAAATGATGGTGACCTGTGAATCACTGTCAAGAACAGCTCAGGCTGACAGTCCATTGATGGTGATAGTCATCTAAGTTGAAGGACCAAACTAACTTATCAAGATGCTCTGGGTAAAGTCTCTTGTGGTTGTGTGACAGTGAACTTGGCTACTGTAGGCTTCAGAAAGTTGGGAGCACCTCACAGATGAGACTCCAGTCCACTGTTCACTGGGCCCGAGGGAAGTTTCCCTGCTTCTGAGTTCTTTCGAGCAGTTTAGTTTTAACTCTCCACAGATCATCCTGCAACTGACACTCTCTCTTCAGGTGTCCATATTTTCCATAATTGTAACAAAATACTCCCTCTTTGTACTGACGTAATCTGGATGGTGCTTCAGAAGAAGGTCTCCAGTCTTTGTTACTTTGTTTTGCAGGATAAGCATTTGGGACTGTAACAGGAGTGCAGACTGCAGCTTGCCCTTACTCTGGGGTTCTCCCTCCTTACCAGACCATAGACTGCATGTTGTACTTCTTTAGTTCAGTTATCTGATGACGCAACTCACTGACTTGGGTTTGGAGGTCACAATTCACATGTGGCATTGGTGTTTGCACTCATGGGCCCATGACAGAGAGATTCTTATTAACTGGAGCAGCTGGTTGGATTTGGTAGGTGTCTTGCCCAGTATTTGAAGCTATTTTGGCTTTAGCAATCACTTCATTGTAGTCTTTAAGCAACTCCTTCAATGCTTGAGTCTCTGTAGAGGGTATGTTGTCTATGACTTGTGTGACAGCTGCTGAGGTATGTTAGGGATCCATCATTCCTCATCTTCCTCAGTTTTGCAGACTTCTCTTATTAGCAGTCTGTGAGATGGAGGGTTGTCCTTTCTGTCAGACAGGTATAATTTGAGAATCAGCAATGTGGAATGGGAGGCAGCCTTGAGCACATGTTCCAGTCTCATCTGGTTCAGATTCTGGGATGCCACACCTTCCTTCTGAAATACTCTTTACAAAGCCCTTTCTAGTTAGTTCAAAAACGTGGACAGTGGTGCTCCTTTCCAATGTTTTGTTGTCTTGAACTTCCACAAGAGGTCTTCGCTGGATTCTGTGTTTCCAAACACATTCTCCAATGCAGTCAGATACTCTTGGGTGGAGTGTCTGGATCTGTGGACCTCAAAGAATGGATAGTCTCTAATGCAGGACCTCTGAGGCTTTCCCCAAGTCATTTTCTCATCTCAGCTTCTAAGTATTGCCACTCTTGGATCACTGGAGCAGCATAGTCCATCCATGTTTCTAGGTCATCTTCTCCTGCAGGAGTGGGCTTTGTACCTGAGAAGATTTTCAATCTCCTGTATGAATAAGATCTGGGTGACACCTAAGTGGGTTTTGCTCCTGTGCCTTGAGGCAACGTACAACCTTGGTCACCTAACAGCAACCAGACATCACTAGCTAACTTCCCTTCAGCTTGTAGCCACTTGTAGAACCTCTCTTCAAAGCTTTTATTCACTGGCTTGGCTTTTAGCTTTGGTGAGGTCACACTGGCATGCATCACTATGGTCCAGCTGGCAATGTCTTCATCTGGGCACAGTACATCAGGCACCCTAGTAACACCCATGGCACTGCAGCACTCTACCAATGCCATTAAATCTGGGTGTTGCTATTCAGGGAACATCCTTGTACAGCTACTTTGCTGAGACACTTGAGCTACAGCAACAGAGGTAGGATGGGAGTCAAACTAAGCTGTTGGGGGCTCCACATCTTCATTTTTATCCATTTCGGGGTAAAGTCCTGCTTCTGAGGGAAGCAATGTAGTAAAAGTGATCTGAGCTATTGAGGACTGTATTTGGAAGCTCTGACCCCCCCCCTTGACTGAGCAGGCCAGAGATACACCAGCTGCTGTATCCTGGCTACAGTTTTGTGAGCCCTTTTGTTTGTGCCCAACGTACTTTTATTCTGCCTTTTTGGGCAGTATACTGGTGCAGCTGTACTTTTTTATTGTTTAAATCTTTATTTTGATCTACAGTGCACCAGAAGTGTCTCTGATGTCACTTTCATTGGGCGCTGCTAAAAACTTGAGTGACAGCAAGCAGAGGTAGGATGGGAGCCAAACTAAGCTGTGGGGACTCCAAAGCTTCATTTTTATCTAGTTCTGGGGTAAAGTCCTGCTTCTGAGGGAAGCAGTGGAGTAAAAACAATCTGTGCTTTTGAGGACTGTATTTGGAAGCTCTGACCCCCCCACCTCACTGAGATGACCAGCGATATACCAGCTGCTCTACCCTGGCTACAGTTTTGTGATCCCATTTATTTATTTACTTATTAAATCTAGGATTACAAGTACCTTTGAGCCAAGGCTTTTTTACAAAGGTTCCACGTCAATTACAGTACATACAATTACAACATGGATAAAAAAAAATAATGCCAAGGATTAGGTGAAGCTGTACAATAAAGAATATTACATGGGGAAGACAAAGTAGAGGGTGGAAGGGGAAAACAAGGGGTAGGATGGACAATGTTGGGGGAGAGCAGCCAAAGGAAGTTGTCAAACATACAGACTGGGGGGGTGACATATGGTATAGAACAAACAGAGTGGGGTGAAGAAGTGGTATAAGTGCATGGTGCTGATTAGAAGAAGTTAAGGGGGTCGGTTATATAAAGCAGTCACATGAGCTGGCAGAAATGAGATGAAGGTGAAGTTTGGCTTTGAAAGGGCCGAGTGTAGTCATAGAGGTAATTTCAGGACTGAGATCATTTAGCCAGCTAGGCCTCCTATAGGCAAAGGATCGTTGGCCCAATGAGGTGCAGCAATAGGCAACCTGGAGGAGTTGAGTTTCAGATCGTCTGGTATTCCCAAGGTACCTTTTGTGCCCAAGGTACTTTTATTCTGCCTTTTTAAAGGCAGTATACTGGTGCAGGGTACTTTTTATTGTTTAAATCTTTATTTTGATCCACAGTGCACCAGAAGTGTCTCTGACATCACTTCCAGTTGGGCATTGTTGAAAACTTGAGCCACAGCGAGTGGAGGTGAAAGCGTGGTGGTGGTGACACTGGCAGAGATGAACTGCATCTGCCCTGTCCACTGATGAAGGTGGCCTGGTCCCTGACAAGAGTAAGAATTGTGCTACATTTCACTTGAACTGGTATTGGAAAACAGTTATTTACTTAACCATTTGTTGGACTTAGGAACTGATTTCATTGACAACAAATAAAATGATTAACACTATTATTATTCTGGACAGGGAGATAGGCATTCGATGCTTAAGTTGCCTCATGTATGAAATCATGGACAATGTTATGTCTTTCATTGGTTTTGCTAGTGACAAATGTAAAAATAATATTGAATTACTCTTGGAAGTCAATACCTTTTATAATAAGCTAGCACAACTGAAAAAAAAATCAACTAGAAATGGTCAAAAGATTAAGTTCCTTTAATGTACAGCCTGTTCCTGGGAGGGGTCTTCTAATTTCAGCTAACTGTAACAGTGAGCAACATTTCAATGAAAACTCCTGTCATATTTCACTGGCTAATCATCCCCACCCTACAGGATAAATCTACCATGCTGAATTCTGGAATTGTTGTTAAAAAGAGGGGAAGGGAGGAGAATGATGATCTGATAAACTTTGACTCAGACTGTATCCTTGTTGAGGGCAGGCATAGTTGTAAGAAGGGACGTACAGCACAAAAATTCACCTTACCAGTTCCAGCTTCTAGATGACACTAGCACTGATAGTTCTAACAATAAAGACAATCTGTTACTGAGTGAGAGTGTAAATTCATGTTCTTCCTTGCCAGTGCATCAGGACCTTCTAAAGGTGGATAGTAATGTATTTACTGATTCTAGTCATACTGAGGAATCTGACATTTTTATTGTACCTAATGTATCTTCAAATTGCCTGACATCTGGCTTAATATTGTTCCTAATAATATGAAGGTCACATCCTGTGCTTCCTCTGCACCACATGGTGATAAAGGGGGCCAAACTCAGTGAGTATTATCACCTAATCCTTTTTCCACAAACAATTCTATTCTAGGTCACTCTAAACCATTGAATAACCCACTGGATGCAACAATAAATTCCTCATATGTTCAGACTGAGTCTGAAGCCAGAAATATAGATCAAGCAATAAGCCAACTGTGTCAGGTCTTCGTTTTGGGGGATTCCATGATTAAACATATTGACAGACTGATTTGTAACACAGACAAAGAGAACAGAACATGTAGTTTTAGAGGCACAAAGATTTTTGACTTAATGTCCATGATAAACAACATTTTGTACAGTGCACGTGAAAAGCCTCTGGTTATTATCCATGCAAGCACTAATAATACAAATTCTTCTGATACTGAAGAAGTGAAAAAATAATTTATCACTCTGAGTGAACTCCTGTGTGATAAAGGCTGTGAAATATGTTTCTCAGAGATACTGTCTGTCCCCAGGGTTATAGTTACTAGAACACTTAAAATCAAGGTGGTCAACGAATGGCTCAGAAAGTGGTGCCTCAAAAACTGATTCATGTGTGTTACCAATTGGGAATTATTTCAAAATAGACATAATTTATACAGTTGGGATGACCTTCACTTCAGTAGGCGGGGGAGCAATATGTTGGAAAGAACATTTGATAAACTACTATCAAATCATTTAAACTGACATACGGGGGGTGAGAGGGGTGTATAAAATCATTTTCTGACCCAGGGAAACTTTACCACAATTAATTACCATAAGTGTAAGATTCTTATGATAAATGTCAGAAGTTTAAATTTGACTAAAATGGCTGAACTATAGGCCCTACTCGTTGGTGACAATACTGATATCATAGCCATTACAGAAACATGGTAGGATGATTCAGCCACATGGATGAACACCTTACCCAACTATAAACTTTACCTAAATAATAGGTCAGATAGAGTGTGGGGGTATTGTATTTATGTTAAGGATAATATCCCTTTCTCAACAATACCTGTCTACTGAACCACAAGGAGGCCCAGTTGAGAGTATTTGGGTTAGTATCCAGTTCAAGGGTAGAGCTAAACATATACTGGGGAATTGTTATAGGCCCCCAGCATCAAATGATCTTTATAACAAAAGCCTGCTTAATGACACCATGCTGCACAGAAGACTCTTGCACAAAAATGACGTGCCTGGGGCAGGGTCCGGTACTACTGAGGTGGGTGGGAAACTGGCTTGAGGGAAGAAGGCAAAGGGTAGTCATAAATGGGGTGCCTGCAAAGGAGAACATGGTCACTAGTGGGGTTCCACAAGGTTCAGTGCTAGGGTCACTCCTGTTTAACATCCTTATAGGGAACATCATGGAAGAGCTGGAGGGGAAGTTATGTCTATTCATGGATGATACGAAGATCTGCAATAGAGTGGATACTCCAGAGACGGTTGAAAAAATGCACAAGGATCTGCATAAACTGGAGGAGTGGTCAAGGGAGTGGCAGCTGTCATTCAGTACAAAAAAGTGCAAGATCATGCATGTAGGAAAAAAAAACAGGGGGTAGAATACAGGATGGGGGAACAAGTACTAGAGGCAATCGAGCTAGAAAGGGACCTTGGTATAATCATGTCACAGGACCTCAAGGTGGCAAAGCAATGTGAGAGGGCAGTGGCGAGGTCCAGTAGAATGCTGGTATGTCTTGGGAGGGGGATCACTAGCAGAAAGAGGGAGGTTATAATGCAATTGTACAAGCAGTTAGTGAGGCCACACCTTGAGTATGGGGTCCGGTTCTGGAGAACATAACCTCAGGAAGGATGTATATAGAGTGGAAAGGGTCCAGAGGAAAGCAACAAAAATGGTGAGGGGCCTTATTCAGTTGTCATAGGAAGACAGGCTGAGGGACCTTAACATGTACTCCCTGCAGCAAGGAAAGGAAAGTGGGGACATTATTTATTTTATTTATTTATTTATTTAGTTTTGTTGACCAGGTAAGTGCACTAGACAAATCCTGACATGAATGAGACCTTCAAGTACCTCAGGGTTATAAACAGAGTAACTGAGTGATGTTTTCCAGCTGAAGAGGCACTCACAAACAAGGGGTCATGATATGTAGATAGAGGGAGGTAGCTCAGAGGAAACATTAGAAAAATTCTATTTCATGGAGAGGGTGGTAGACAGCTGGAACAGACTCCCAGAGGAGGTGGTGGGGTTAGGATAGTGGTGGAATTCAAAACAGCATGGAATAGGCACAAGGGAATTATTGACCTTGGATGGAGGAAGGTTAACCAAGAAAGCTAGCATTTTAGGTCTGGCTTTCAGATAGGGGAATTAGGCAGACTGGGTGGGTCTGGCAGTCCTTTTCTGCCAACACATTCTGTTTCTATGTAAATCATTAACACCTCTATCATGGGCGATGTATTAATTCTTGGGACTTTAACCTTCCCAGCATAGATTGGGATACTTTAACAGTTCAAACGACGTAGAGCTGGAATTTGTAACTACTCTATTATGTCAAGGTCTGAAACAAATGGTTTAAGAGCCTGCCCATGGTAACAACAGTTTAGACCTCACCATAACTAGTCTAGAATCAGAAGTCTCAATCCTTAGTCCATTGGGCAACAGTGACTACAATATGGTCTCCTTTACATTGATGGTCTCTAGGCCTAGAAAATATGGTACAACTATCCTGAGGAATTATAATAAGGCAAGAACTGACAAGATCAAAGGATATCTATCTAACATGGACTGGGATTTTGTACTAATCATTAAATCCATTAATCAAGCCTGGGAATTACTCAAGGGAGCCAGGCACAAACCTGGAAACGAATTTGTATTCTTAAAGAAAAAAATACAATAATAAAGGAAACATACCAGTATGGTTAACAACTGATATTAAAAATAAAATTAAAACTAAAGAAAAAGCATACCAAAAGGTTACATTAGAACCATCTGACATCAATGTTCAGGCATATAGAAAGGAATTAAAACTTCTTAAAGCTATGATTAGGCATGCTAAGTATAGGACTGAATTCAAAATTGCCCATGAGAAAGATAACATAGCACTTTTCTATTACATTAACAATAATAAAAATTAATCTAGGGCAATTGGGCCTTTGTTACACAATGGGTCAACTATTTCCAGTGATGTGGAAGCAGCTAATCTTTTTAACCTTTACTTCTGTTCGGTATTTTCAAGTGGAGGTATAACTAATACAATTTTGAGTTCTGGAACATTTATTAAGAATTATTATTTCTCTGATGATGAAGTTCTAAAGGCACTAACTGCAATAAGAAAGCACTCCAGTCCTGGGTCAGACAACATCCATCCTAGATATCTGAGGGAAATGGCAGAACAACTTGCACACCCACTATTATCTTTAACATGTCACTTGAACCGGATATTGTATCTGATGACTGGTGAACAGCAATAGGTATTCCAATTTTTAAAAAAGGGAACTTGTATTGGTGCTGAGAACTATAGGACCATCAGCCTCACTTCTGCCTGTTGCAAAGTAATGGAGAAATTAGTTAAAACACGTTTGGAAACAGCGGTATTTAATCTGGTTCTCAATGATAACTATTAGTATGGATTCAAGAAGGACTTTTCAACAACAACTGATCTAGTGACCTTTTATAGTGCCACAGTTCACCCATCCCACTGCACTGTCTTCTCAGTAGTAGGTGAACCTTAGAATAGAGAGATTCTACTTATTGTTCGGGGATGCCTAGGTCTTGGTGACTGCCACCAGATCCACTTTTCCCTCCTTTATTACAGACTGGAGGACATCCATCTTGCTCCTGGCATTGACAGGCATCACCCTCTGCGACACCCATCCTTCCCCTTCCCCATTTCCCAATTTCTCCCCATTTCTACTGCTGACTCCCTGAACTTCCCTCTTCCCTTTTCCCTAGCTCTTTATTTCCTTGCCCTCCACCTTCCCCTTCCCATTCTCACCTCTTCCTTTTATACTTCCCTCACCCCGAGGGGGTCACGTGATGGCAGCCAGCTAGGTAGCAGCTGAGGCCTAGAGCTCTTCCTTCCTGCTGTTTTAATCGCCAGCTTTTGAACTCCCCGCCGTACTAATTTGGTGACATCGTCCATAAGGGAGACTTGTTACACTTCCTACTGATCTGGGTTGAAGTGCTAATAAAGAAGATCGCCTATTTAGCAGGATGGAGGTGGATGGAAGGCAGGCTGCCGTCAGACACATGCCACCTACATCTCCTGAGAAGGCAGCTAAGAAGCAGCGCAACCAGGGCGGCCTAAAACCGGAACGGAGTGGAGATAAGTTGCAGCTGTCCAACCCTCTTACGGAGGACAGATTTCTGCAAGAGTTGACCCCGTGAAAGAAATTTTGCAAGAGTTGGCTGCGAGCTCAAATCTCTCGGAGTGATCTCTTGGTTTCTACTCGAGTGGCTGATGCGGAGGCTAGAGTGTTCTCCATAAAGCAATGGAGATCTAAGGCAGAAGTTGAAATGACGGAGTTTAAACAACAGATTAAAAAGCTTCAAGCAAAAACCGAAGATTTAGAGGGGCTCAATCGTCGGAATAACCTCCTGATTTTGGGCTTACCAGAGACGGAGGAGGGCCCAGACTTATTGGCCTTCTTGCAGAGGTTCCTGGTCAAAGTGGTAGGCCCATCGCCAATTAGCCCTTCATACCATCTGGAACGGGCCCATCGTTCGCTGAGGCCTCGACCCCCACCTGGATCTCCTCCGCGCCCCATTATCATGAAATTTTTAAGCTATATAGAGAGGCAACGTGCGTATAGCAAATCTCGAGAATTAAAAGAGGTATTGTGGGGCTCAGCCAAAATTCAGATCACTCAGGATCTCCCGAAGGAAACTAGAGAGAAGAGAGCGGCCTTGCATCCTGCAGTTCAGAAACTAATTGCTGCCTCCATTCCCTTCAGAATGATATACCCCGGCGACTCTTAAGGTTACAGTTGGAGGCTCTACTTATAGTTTCAGTTCTCTGGATGCAGCTCTGAAAGATCTTGTTATCAAGTTACCGGACTTATTTAAGAACTCTGGCTGAGAGACTTAATGTACTTGTACATGCTGTTGCAATGCCGCTATTTTTCTGGGGTTTAAAGTTATGTGGATTGCATATTTTCCCTTGCTTCCCTTTTGTTTGTTTTTTTATTTTTTTTTTACTTCGTCGTACATCTTCCTTTGCTAGCTTAATTTTGTATGAATGGCTTTCGTGCTAAATTCCTCCTGTTCTCCCCGGGTTAGTCTCGGGCTCCATAGGATCCCCATCCCTAGCTACTTTCCCTTACCTGGTTGTTGCTTGGCGGCTGGTCGGGGTGGCTGGGCGCTGTCCCATGGGTTGGGGTGGGAGCTCTTCTGCTGGGCCCATTGCGACTTGTAGGTATTTCCGGAACCTAATTGCTGGGATGTGGTTCCCCTGGGGGTAACGTCCTGGTGGTGGGACCGGTTTGGTCCCACGCTGATATAGTTCCCCCCAGGAACATTGGGCCTAGGCGGCGAGCTCTTCCGGATCTGGAGTCTGGTTTCCAGCTCGGGCTACCTCCACTTTTGGATGAGGTTCCTGGAGGGTGAGTGCGACAGATGTTTGGTCTCGCGGATGGCCCTGTCATGGGTATGCTGTCCTTGGTAGCCGAGGGGGAGGCATTACGGGGGGGATTTACCCTTAGTTTATAAGTCTGTGATTGCCTGGCGTTTGAGATGCGGGAGGGAGGCACTTGGGCCTGGGGTTTGGCGGCTTGCTGGATGTGGAATCGCGAGCCTAGGGTTGGGGGATCGGCTAACCTCGCCCCAGTGGTGGGGATATTGTCGGCCATTTTATGGGGGGGTTGGGTCTTATTCCCGACATAGTAATTTTCTGGGTTGTGCTCTCCTCCCTTGGCCTGATCAATCTGTACTGGGGATTCGGAGGTTCGCAAATGGGGTTGGGTGGCCAGGGCTTCCTTTTTCTGCCTGAATCGGTTTCGTTATCAGTCCTGGCTCCCCGGTGTAAATAGTTGTTTCTTGGGGTTAAGGGTTGATATTGGGAGGAGGGGTGGGTTGGTTGTGGTGTTTATTTTTTCCTTCTAATTCAATTGTGGGGTACTCAGGTGGATTTGGGGGGTGTGAGGTGGGTATGTTACTATATGTTATGCACTGTGTTTTGCCAAGTATTATTGTGCTACTCTATATTATATAACTTAGATAGTAAATGTTATTGGAGGCATTCTGTGAGGGATGGGGTTTTTGGGGATAGTAGTGGATGGTGGGAGGGTTTAGGGAGGTTAGGTTTAGTCTGCCGGCTTAGAGTGTGGTATTGTTCTATTTTGGTTGGATTGCTGGGGTTCCTTTTATGGGTGTTTTATTCTGGTGGGTGCTGGCAGATTGTTAGACTTCAGACATATTGGGTTTCGGTGTGCCGTTTCTCTCTTTTTATTATTGATCTTTTCTGGGTATATGTTCCCTTTATATTGTACCTAAAATGGCTATAAATACGATTAAAATAGTCTCTTGGAATGTACACGGACTCAGGGATTGGGTCAAACGGTCCCAGATTTTTAACCACTGCTTATTGCTGCAGGTTGATAGTCTCTTTCTTCAAGAAACGCATTTAAGTCATGTAGACACCAAATCCCTATCTCGCTCTGGCTTTTCCCAGATTTATTTGGCTGGGAATTCTAGCCTTAGTAAAGGTGTCGCAGTTCTTATTAAGAAGCATGTTTTATTCATGAAGGAATTGGTTGTATTAGACCCAGAAGGGAGGTTTGTCCTGGTTAAGGGTACTCTCAATGGAGGCAGTGTGGTCTTAGGTTCTGTATATGGGCCGGTGGGGGGGAGTCCAGAATTTTTTATGTCTCTTGCAGATAAGGTGAGTAATCTTCTCCCTTCTCAGCTTATACTGGGAGGGGACTGGAATGTTCCCCTTTTGTCTATATTAGATAAGGAACCCCAGGATAACCAACCTCCTACTCCTGCCCAGAGAGCCCTTCAGGATTTTTTGTTAATGTTAGGGTTATGTGATCCATGGAGAATTTCGAACCCTTCTTTTCGAGTTTTCTCTTTCCTTTCTCAGCCGCATGGTTCAAAATCGAGGATAGATTTTGTTTTAGTTAGCAAATTCTTTCTTCCCAGTCTTCTTCAGTCCGGTATTGATCCAATCATTCTCTCGGATCATGCCATAGTCTGGATCAGACTTTCTTTAGATCCTGAGTTTTGCCGGGATTCCGTTTGGAGGTTAAATACTCAGTTGCTGAAAGACCCCCAAATTGTCTCGAGTATTAAATCTTTCATTTCTTTCTTCCTGGCGGATAACCTGAAGTCTACCCCAAGACTTGATATAGTTTGGAGCTCTTTGAAGTGCTATCTCAGGGGTGAGTTAATAAAGATGGCCTCCTCCAGGAAGAAAGCCAGGCTTGCAAAATCCCTGTCTTTAGTGAATAAAGTTAGAGAGTTGGAAGCTAAGTACTCTTCAACCTCCTCGTTATTGTCTCTTAAAGCTCTTCTGATAGCTAAGCGTGAGTATATGGATCTCTTGAAAGAAAAAACGGAGTACTGTCTTATAAGAACTCAAGCTAAATATCTTGACCATGGGGAAAAGGCTGGGAAACTCCTGGCCTTGCGCTTGCGGGTGTTGGAAGACTCTAGGATAATCCCATCCCTGCTTTCCCATCCGCTCTATAGAAACCTCCCTAGAGGTATTGTCGTATCTTGAAAGATACTACTTGGACCTTTACAGTAAACCTTTATCGCCTGCCTCTATCTCAAATATCAACATATTTAGGGATGTGGACATTCCCGTTTGTCAGCGTCCCATCATAAAATCCTGATGGCTCCTATCTCTTTGGAGGAGATAGAGAGGACTATTACCTCTATGGCTCCTGATAAAGCACCTGGCCCTGATGGCTTCCCTGCCAATTTTTACAAGGTCTTTTCTAAGGAGCTGGCACCTATGCTCCTTAAATTATATGAATATCTCTCTGCCTCTACTGATATAGATCCCACCCTGTTTGAAGCCACAATTATTTTGATTCCCAAACCTGATAAAACTCCTACTGATCCGGCAAATTATAGGCCTATCTCCCTTCAGAACTATGACATGAAAATCCTCGCTAAGATACTAGCCGAAAGAATCAAGAAAGTCTGGTCTGGTTTACTTAGTCCTGAGCAAGTAGGCTTTGTATCTGGCAGGTCTACTGTGGATCATTTAAGAACCTTATCTCATATCTCCCAGCATGCCCAATCAGTCCTTTATCCAGCGGCTCTGGTCTCTCTGGATGCAGAGAAGGCCTTTGACCGAGTGGACTGGACCTTTCTTTGGGCTGTGATGGAGAGGATGGGATTCCCGTTACCATTCTTAAAAAGGGTTCAGGTTTTTTATGGCTCCCCCTCAGCAAAAATTTATTGTAATGGGTTTTTTTCTCCCCTTTTCCGTTTGCATACTGGTACTAGACAGGGGTGCCCACTTTCACCTTTGCTGTTTAATTTATATCTGGAACCACTGCTTATCAGACTTAAATCATCCCCCCTAGTTAGAGGTTGTATGCTACATCAACAGGAATTGGTGCTCTCTGCATATGCAGATGACATACTCCTGCATTTAGGATATCCGGCAGAGTCCTTAAAAGCAGCGATTTATATTATTGAGCAGTTTGGAACTTTCTCTCAATACAAATTGAATATTTCTAAGTCGGAAATTTTCCCATTAAACGTTTACACTAATAAATAGGAGTTTATTTCTTTTGAGATGAGGTGGACCCCCAAATCCATTAAGTATTTGGGAATTCATTTTTCGACTGAACCCTCTCTTTTGAAAAAGCTAAATTTGGATAGAATTAAAAATCTGGTTCACCAGGATTTGCAGCGATGGTCTGCCCTTCCCATTTCTCTCTGGGGCCGGATCAACATTATTAAAATGAATATCATCCCCCAGATCTTTTACCCGTTGAATCTGTTAAACCTCTGGCTCCCCATTACTTATTTTCAGCAATTTCACACCATGTTTTCTAACTTTGTCTGGTGTGGGAAGGGCGTTAGACGCTCATATGCTAAACTATTTCTTCCTAAAGAAAAAGGCGGTCTTCGGTTACCTAATCTTCTACTTTACCATTGGGCAGCCCACCTCTCTAAGTTGGGGAGGTGGTTCTCTACAAATCCTACTCTACCATGCCCAATTTGGCTCCAGATTGAGTGCTCATTTCTTTCTGAGTCAAAACTCGATAACTATGCTATACTTTTTACTCCTCCAGCAGCAGTCTCGCTGGGTGACTGATATCACGATTCAGGTAGCCCTTAAGTCACTGGCTCAATGTTTAGTTTCTCTCAACATTTCTAGTGTCTCAGATCTGGGTCAGCCGGTAATCCTTAATCCCAATATAAAGTTGGGTAGCTCTTGGCTTATGCCTGATTGGCTCCCACAGATTAGAGAGGCTAGAGTGGAGCATTTCTATAATCAGGGATCCCTTCTCTCTTCCGGTGATATATTGGATAAGTTTGGCATTCCTAGTAGGGGGATCTTTAAAGTGTACCAATTAAGACATCTTATTGCCGAGAAATTTGGCACCATTTTTAGGGACTCTGCGACCTATCCCTTTCTTTCTCAAATCGTAAATCTTGCTTCTCAGTCGCACTCTATCTCTTTGATTTACTCCTTCCTTTTAAATTACAAATTTCCCGAGATTGCTGAGGGCTCTAATATCTGGGCATATTTGTTGCCTGATGCTTCCCTGAGTTGGCCTTGTATATGGAAGGACCTCCATAAGTACTATACCGAGGATAGACTATGGCTAACTCAATACTATATTGTTAATAACTTGTATTATACCCCTGCAAAACTTTTTAAGCTCAAAAAACTTCCCCACCCGACTTGTTCTAGGTGTTTACAAGAAGAAGGAAACCTAATTCATGTGTTCTGGGAGTGTCCCAAGGTTGCCTCCCTGTGGTCCCTTGTTTGAGATAATCTAGATCCCCTTCTGGGTTTGTCTGGGTTTTTTACTCCTGAGATTTGTATTGTGGGTGAATATTCTCGTATAGATAGTGTAGAACATCGATACCATATGGCCTTGCTGTCCATGGCGGTCAAGAAATTAGTCTTGAGACACTGGACAGACCAGCTGGCCCTGTCATATGCAGATTGGCTGACCGAGAGCTTACTACGTACCTACATTCGGAGAGTTTAATTGCCAGTCTGCATGGTCAGTATGGATTTGTTTCGAAGAGATGGGGTAAACTTCAGGCATTATGTCTGCATTAATCAATTCGGGACCTGATCCTGTAGTCCAATAAATATCCCTGTTTTGGTCATGTGTGTTACTTAGTAACCCTGCTGGCATTGGAGATTTGTGTTATCAATGATGATTGATTGTTTTACCCAGAATATATGTCATATTGATCTGGCGCACCTGTGGGGAGGAGGAGGAGGGTGGTGGATGGGGGCGGGTATGTTAGAGGTTGGGCTTTTCCTTAGATATATGCTGATTGGGGGGTCGTGGTTTCTTTTGAGTGGGAGGGGTGGTCCTTTGGGGGTCTGGGGCGGGGCTTTAGGTGGGGTTTTGTTTTACCGGTTCTTTATACTGTATTTCATCAGACATGTTTGTATGTTGTTATAAGTTTGTAGCTGAAAACTTAATAAACTTAAATTTCAAAAAAAAAAAAAATACTTCCCTCACCCCATCCATCTCACCCTCAACCCCCGAGCCACTCCTTTCCCCAAGCTCATTATTTTCTTGCTCTCCACCTGGTCTCCCTCCTCTTCCCCATCCTATTTTAATTAGGTTAATTTCTATTAGAGTTCCATTTTTTATTGGTTACTATGCCACTATATGGAGGAATACATCATGAATACTCCCCGGTTTTTTGCTTCTTTTGCCTTTTGCTCCCTGCTATTGATTTAACACCTTTTTTCTTTCCTCTTTTTGATTTTTTTGCATTTTTGCAACAATGAGTTAGTACTGTAATGTTGCTGATTAATGAATATTTTAACTGAAATGGTGATTAGATGTGTTCTACTGTTGGCATTTATATTTGAGGCATTATAACTTTATGAATGTACTTTAAAAGATGCCACATGGCATTCTGAGCCCCACCCCCTGCCGAAGACTCACTCTGAGTTGAAGTGCAGAGGTATGATGTGTGCTTTACCTGTGGCTTAAACATTAAATTTGTCTATATCTGTTGTTGAGATTTTTTCCATTTTGGAATTAAATTCAACACTGCTCCAAGGTGTGACTATCTGCATGTACTCGTGTCCCCCCATCCTTGCCTTCTCATTTCATACTGGACACACACACACACACACACACACATATGCATGTACTCACATGCACACACACACACACACACACACTCTCCTTGCCCTAACCTCCCAAGTCACCCCTACCTAATATGTCCATAACCTGGGGCAGGCCTGCCAGTCCCGTCCTATGAAAAACTTAGGGTTCTGTACCCTATGATATTCACCCACACTCGGTTTAAATTTAAGATATACATGAACTTATTAAGTCTCCAAACCTGTTCCTAAGTGTCCTGATACCCCATGCTAAGGTACCGCCTCTCCAATTTATACAGGGATTTCTCCTCCCAGACTCTTCCCCAGTTCCCTGTGTACCCAAGTCCTCCTACTAGCACCATTCCCTGAGCCAGTTTTTAAATTCAGACCTCCTAAGCTTCCTTGCCAAACTGGCTCTTGGCACAGATAGAAGAACGATACTGATTTTACCCTCCCCCTTATAATATGTCCAAGCACCCTGCTCCTGTCTTGAACTGCATCCACCTCACACCCTGCCAAGTTGTTGTACATAAGTAGATGACTTCATATGGTTTACCCCCTACCCCCTGAGTGAACAAGCCCTGTGGCAAACTGGTCTCTCCCAGACTCTGACTGTAACTGTTACCAGCTTTCTCAAACCCTTTAGACACCTGCAAGGGTCCCTCGGTAGCTGCCACCACTCAGCATAGACACTCCTTCAGGGTGTCTCTAGGTCTGAACCCCACCAGAGCCACTGCCCACACAGTACAGGGCTCCTTACAAAAAGACAAACTACCCACACCCCGTCATAGCAGAGAACACCTCACTTTAGAAACTAAATATGGTAACCGTAGCCCTCTTCAGAGACAGAACACAGTTTCTGTCAATGTAACCCAGTTAACGGTACCTTCAAGGCCTCAATCACAGAAACATAAAGTTTATGAAAAATTTTACACATACAGTACAGGATACTATATTAAAACTATGGGGAACAGCAATTACAATGTCCCTTAGATGTCTGGAACAAAAAGTGTCAGTCCTTTCAGCCAGCTTGACAATATCAGAGAGGAAGTCCCACCCATCTTTGAGATGTCACAGCTCTGTGGTGCTGCTGGCTGAGGTCACTCCCATCCATGCATACTTAATTAGCAACTTGACAAGTGTATAGCCAAATATCGCAGCTTACTTCCTCTGTGAAATCTGCAAAGATAGCGATATTTTAATTATACACAAGACAGTCTATATTCTCATTAGAACATGGTTTTATGACAGCATTCCTCTTTGATCTTTCAGAGAAACATCCTGAAAACACTTATCATATTAAGTTGAATTTTCACAGAGGTGTATCAGAAACGGCTTCCCTCTTGGTACGCTGTAAAATGTAATATTTTATGACCAGTTGCCTAGGTTCAAAGCAGTGGCTTGTTATAACCTGGTTTTTATAACAGTCACAGGAAGTTTAGCAGATAAGTGTTAGATTTTCTACAAAGCCAGCCGTACACTTTAGGTAAGCAAGAGGGCAGAACATTCTAATGTCCCATGATGCCTTGTGCTGACTGTCAGTTTCACAAGCAGAAATTAAAAAAAATATATTTATAGCAAAAATATAGTACAAATAATAACAGGCAGATGTCTATTGCCATATACCCCATATTCCCAGTGAACATCTCACCAAATGTGTGCAGCATGTATGCATTTCAGCAGCTTGTGCTGGTGTCAGTCACTCCAAGATAGTGACAGGATCCACTGAGGATTCTCCCTTAACCTTTCCCAGGAGATTCAACAGTGGGCCTGCTTTGACCTCCTCCAGATAGCTGCACACAACCAGGAGCATCTCTTCCCAGTCATGGTAGGGTCTCATCATGTTTATGTGACAGACTCACTGTTTGTGGCTCACGCCTGGTAGCTCCACCACATAATTAACATCATTCACCTTTCTCACCACCAAGTAAGGTCCCTTCCAAGCCACCAGTAATTTATTCTACCAGGCAGGGATAAGTACCAGCACCCAATGCCCAACTTTGTACTCCTGTGCTTTGACCCCATGGTCATACCACATCTTCTGCCTCTGTTGTGCAGTGGCTAGGTGCTCCTTGTGATACCACTGTGCAGACAGGAAGAAAGAGTCATCATCATCTACAGTTTATTACATGGTTAATAAACCTTCCAATAATTTACACACCATAGAAATAAGTTAACAAAGTCTAAAATCCATGAGCATAAACATGCCACTTTCCTCGATTATAATACAGTGCATATCTGGAGTATACATTATACAATCTTTATTTTACATTTTACTTTATAAATAGCCTGAAAATAGTTTGTTAATCTTTTTACTGTCCCAAGTATCACCAGTATGAATCAAAATATTCAATAATTCTGTTTTGTCTACTGGTTATACATTGTTTAAAAATGGACCAACCAATATGTCAGCAATTTCTCGTACCACCTCTGCAGTCCCATAAACTGTGCATTAGGTCTTCCAAACCACCACTCCCACAATCACAAGTCTCAGAGAAGATACCTTCTTTTTTATATCTGAGACCTATAATATTACTGGGAAATTGTTAAAATTTATAGCAAGTAAAGTTTGTTCGTAACCCTATTCGTTAATATATCTTAATATTGTTTAAACTCATGAAAATAATTGTTAGCAGCAAACTATCTGAGTAATGAGACTTACTAATCGGGTCCAGGTCTGACTTATTCCATAGTTTTTAATCATTTCATGTACATATTTTTCATACTTAGTACTGATCTTTATGCCCTTATTTATCACCTTCTTTAAATGTAATAAATTATAGTTCTTTAACAGTAACATAATCGAGTTTAACTAAAAACCCGACTTATTGTCCAAATCCCGCCAGAATTCCTTTTCTAATAAACATCTTCTAATCAAGGAATCTTCATTTTTATTTCATAGCCTGGATCCAGAAATTAATTTTCCTAGCATCTAATGATGCTTTAATATTAACCAGACCTAATTCGGCTCTAACATATGATGCAGGACATGACCGACCAACCTATAAAATATGTATTAAGGATTTATACAAAGGGCTCAATAACTTATTTGGGCCTTTTATTTCCCAAATCTGACACCCATACAATAACTGTGATTCTACTTTTGCTTCAATAACACAAACTAGTGGTCACACAGACATCCCACCATAAATGTTATTCAATTTGTTTAAACCTTTTTATATCTGAGACCTATAATATTACTGGAAATTGTTAAAATTTATAGCAAGTAAAGTTTGTTCATAATCTCGTTTCGTTAATATATCTAAATATTGTTTAAACTCATGAGAATAATTGTTAGCAGCAAACTATCTGGAGTAATGAGACTTACTAATCAGGTCCAGAGAGTGAGAGGGTGATTGTGAAAAGGCAGAGATACTAAACAAATATTTTTGCTCAGTATTTACAAAGGACGAGGGGGAGGTACCTAAAACAAACAGTAGAAACACTCTGGATACAGAAGTTGATACCAGCCCATTTACAGAAGAAAGGGTTCTGAAAGAACTCTTAAAACTGAAGGTGGACAAAGCAATGGGGCCTGATGGGATTCATCCTAGAATTCTAAAAGAACTAAGGGTAGAACTAGTGACACCACTGACTACCCTCTTTAACAAATCATGGGAGGATGGGGTGGTACCCAAGGACTGGAGGAGGGCAGATGTGATTCCCCTTCACAAAAGTGGGAGCAAGGCAGAAGCAGGAAACTACAGACCTGTCAGTTTAACCTCAGTGGTAGGGAAAATGATGGAATCACTTATGAAGGAAAGAATTGTTAAATATCTAGAGGCCAGAGGGGCACAGGACCCAAGGCAGCATGGATTCACAGCGGGAAGGTCATGCCAGAAAAATCTGATAGATTTCTTTGACTGGGTGACCAAAGTAGTTGATCAGGGAGGGGCTATTGACATGGCCTACCTAGACTTTAGCAAGGCATTTGACACAGTCCCACACAAAAGATTAATATACAAGTTAGCCAACCTGGGAGTGGGTCCCAAGATGACAGCCTGGGTAAAGAATTGGCTGGAGAATAGGACACAGAGAGTAATAGTAAATGGAGTCCACTCTGAAAAAGGGGGTTAGTAGTGGGGTACCCATGGTTCAGATAGGACAGTCCTCTTCAATGTCTTTATAAGTGACATTGCAGAGGACTGGAAGGAAAAGTATGTCTCTTTGCAGATGACACAAAGATCTGCAACAGAGTTGATGCACAAGGTGGAGTGGAAAGGATGAGAAGGGACTTGGCAAGGTTAGAGGAATGGTCAAATGTATGGCAGCTTAGATTCAATGCTAAGAAGTGCAGGTAATGCACCTGGGAAACAAAACCCAGGGAAGAGTCACAATGGGGGTGAGTTACTAACAACAACAAAATGGAAAGGACCTGGGGTTGTCATATCAGATGACCTAAAGATGGGCAAGCAATGTGAGAGGGCAACAAGGAGGGCTGGGGATATTGAAATGCATAAGGAGAGGCATCACCAGTAGAAAACAGGAAGTTATTATCCCTCTGTACAGACAGCTAGTGAGACCCCATCTGGAGTACTGCATGCAGTTCTGGAGACCCAATTCTGCAAAGACATAGACAGGATGGAAGCTGTCCAGAGGAGGGCAGCTAAAATGGTGCAGGGTCTGCACCGGAAGACATATGAAGAGAGACTTAAGGAGCTTAATATGTATAGCCTCGAGGAAAGGAGGGAGAGGGGGACATGATAGAAACTTTCAAGTACCTCAAGGGAATCAACAAAGTCCAAGAGGGTAGCATCTTTCAAAAAAAGAGGTGTGCAAGAACAAGGGGGCATAACTTGAAGATAGAAGGGGGTGGCTCAGAGGTAATTTAAGGAAGTATTTTTTCACAGAGAGGGTGGTGGATGTATGAAATGGCCTTCCAGAGGAGGTTGTGGAGTCACAAACAGTGGTGGAATTCAAGCATGCATGGGACAGTCATAAGGCAATTCTATGGGGGTGGGGGTAGGAAGAAGTAAGCTGCTGGTTAACTAGGATCTGCAGCTTATCCATCAGGTAGGGAAATGGGCAGACTGGGTGGGCCAAGCGGTCCTTATCTGCTATCAAATTCTATGTTTCTATGTATGTTAAACCTGCTACTGTTCATTTGGATTTCTCAATGGTTGTTTCTGTATGTTTTTTCCATTTACCATTTTGTTGAATCATTACATCCAAATAAGGATACTCGGACACCACTTATATTTTGTTAGTGCTGATAGACCAATTCCCACTACAATTTGGGCTGCCAATTATCATTATTTTTTTTTTAATTACTAGACAGCTGTAACACTGCGGATTCCTTATATAAAAAGTCCAATTTCCTTTGCAAACCTGCTTTTGTTAAAAATAAAATTATAATATCATAAACATAAGCCAATATAGTAACAGCATAGTCTTTAATTTTTGGGGAGTCCCTATCTACTCCACCACAGTGGGTAAGTATGGGCTCCATATATAAGGAAAAGAGCAGTGGGGCCAATATGCAGACCTGTTGGATTCCTCAGTTAACTTTAAAAGCCTTTGTAAGCTGTCCATCTAGTCCTAGTCTGACTCTGGCCCATGTATTAGAATATTAATACTCAATAATATTTACTAAGTTAGAGTCTAGCCCACTTTTAAGGAGAGTCTTCCATAAATTTGCCCTTGACACACTGTCAAAGGCAGTGCTGTAATCAATAAAAGAAACTTGTAATTTCTGTCTACATAATTGGGTATATTTTTCCACAAAATGATGCAATACATATATATTATCAATGGTTGAAAAATGTGCTCTGAATCCTGCTTGACGGGGGAAATACCACCAGTCTTATCAACCTCAGCCATTAGCCATTGGAGAATAATTTTGGAAAAAATTGTTACATTTGTGTCGAGTAAGTTAATAGGTCTATACATTGTAGGATCATCCAAAGGTCCTTTTTTGTGCAACAGTACTATGATGGCACCCTTACAAGAATCGGAGTAACTCATTTCAGTAATACATTTATTACAAAAGGCTGTCAGCAAGTGACACCATGGTGAGGTTTCTGTAAGATAGACCTCCACAGGTACTCCATCTGGCCTTAAAGCTTTTTGCCTTTTTAAAGTGTATATGGCCAGATAAGTTTCATCCATAGTGACTTGGAAATGTGTTAACCATTTTTATTCTATAATGAGGGAATCCATATTCCCCTCTAAAAGCTCCTTGACCCTTAGCTACCAATGTCGAGAACGTTTTGACATCCTTTGTCTGCACTGTCATTAGAATTTTCTCCCACTTTTTCCCATAAAATATTTTTTTCTTTTCTAAAATCAGTCTTTCATATGCTCTTTTTTCTCATTTAATTCTTTTAAATTTGTTTTATGGGTGCCTTGTTATATGCTCTGCTCAATTTTCTAATGGTTGCTTTGCTTTGCTACATTCATGATCAAACCAAGTTTTTCAACTCTAATTAAATTATTTCCTCCAGGTGTTTTCAGAACATTTTAATTTCTTCAAATATTGATTCAAGGAATTCTAAGAGCTCTGCCAAGGGATGACTTGTAGTAAAGCCTGAGAGCAAGGAGTTATTAACTTCTATATAATGGAAGATATATTCATTTCTGAATTAATTTTCCAAAAAATTCTCCTCAATGCTCTTATCTGACTTATGTGTGCCACATTTTCTTCTTGTAAATTTATATAACTTGCCTGAGCAGTCAGAAGTATCAGAAAGTCATCACTTTCCACTCTTATCTGTACTTGTAAATTAGTCTATAAACACACTTGTCAGGACCAATGAACTAAATCAACCACAGAAGCACCTGTTGTGGAAAAAAAGGTATAATCTCCTTCTAAGTCTCCCTGTAACCTTCCATTCAGTGGGTACATGTTAGTCTCTTTTAATATTTCTATCATCCTCCTTCCATTCTTGTTAATTATTTTATCCTGAGTTGGACATACTTTATACTCACTCCTTGGACAGTTATGGAAAAACAAAGGGTGGTCTATGAGACCATCAAAAGAACCAATCCGAGCATTAGCATCAACCACCATTAACAAATCTGCACTGGGAAATTTCTGTTGAGCTTCTTTAGAGTGTCAGAAAGCTCATGCCAGATCATCTCAGTAAAGTAGCAGGAACTCTCTGAGGGACATACACGTTTATAAAAAGGACTTCTGTAGCTTCATTCTGCATATAGACTATTATCAAGTTCTTTTGTGGTCTTCCACCACAAAGTTTTCACAAAAACACCAATCTTAATCAATGTAATAGCATCACTGGAGAATCTCCCCATTCTCTTATTTTTCATTCCTGCAACTTTAAGGGATTCATATCGATTCATACTGACAATTGCTTCCTCATTGTGCCAAGTTTTCTGCAAACATATAACCTCGTAATTTGTAAAAAAAAAAAAAAAATGTGTATCTTTATCTGTCCAAATAGTTTGCCAGCCTGCTATATTCCAAGAAATAATATATATATTATTTTCAGCAGGCTTGCAATTACCAAAAGAGGTGGATAGTCAGATGTCATTATATCCAGCTAATGTTAAAAACTTATTGGACAGTGGCAGATTTATGTTTTCAAAAAGAGGACAAGACTGATTATACTGATGTTTATCTATATTTAATATGGCTGCATCAACAATATGCAGCCTCAAAGTGTCCAATTTGTTAGATTGGCCTAATATTTGATCAGCCAATCACTCGTTACTGACACTAATATCATTTTGACTATCTGTATGTACGCGTTTAGCATATAATTTTTCAAATCTTTCAACTGGGATTTCAAGAAAATTTGTCAATAAATCACTAAGAGCCTGGGACAGTTTTTTCCCTGTTTCATTCATCATTGGACTCATACCAAATAATGTAAATACCTTAGTCTTTTCTTTACTTCTGGAGTCAATTATTCTTTTAAAATTCTCTCTATTGGGGTAGAAGAGCAGGATTTCCCTCTGTACTGGAATTGTGCCTATTAATCTATTCATATTTTGCTATTCTAGAGGAAACAAAGTACAAGTCAATAAGTGTTGCTCCAAACATGGCTAATTTTTTGATCTTGACAATATCCTTCTCTGACACTTCTACATTAAATTTCTTATTCTAATAATCTATTATATATAACTCTAGTTGTGCTTTCTCTAAGCTGTCCCAGTTGTCTGGACCATAAAGGCTGATTAATGGCATACATCTTGTATCATCATCCATTGAGCCCTCATTTAAAATACCATTCTCAATATTAGCTTTCACCACTTTAATTTCTGTTGGATCTTTTCCCATACATTTTGGCTCCCTACTTGGCATCCTTTTGTCATACTCCATTGTATTATTGGACTCATTTTGTTCTTTACCAAACAGGTCTTGTTGAAATCCAGCTAATTCTTGTTCTAATAAAACCAATTGAGTCATTAGTTCTGAGGGCTGCTTTGACTTAGAGCTAGATGTCTTCCTTCCATCTGAAATTAGATGTTTTATTAGATGGTCCTGGCATGCACTTAATGTAATCTTGCTTTCTTTGTTATCAATATTTTCATTATTATCTACTAGGATAGACCCTTCCACTCCCCCATCTGTCACCATTTTTGTAACTTCTTGTTTAATTCCTACCTCAGGAGCTGGAGCCTTATTTTTCTCTTTATTCTTTTTGCTGGTTTGCTTTCTTTGGGTTCTTTTCTTTATCTTTATCTTTTTATGTTTTGGTGAGTCAGGAAACTCTATGTCAAAATCAGGTCTTAATTGATTAATACCCTCTTTTCCATTACTC
Organism: Neoceratodus forsteri; assembly: GCA_016271365.2. NCBI lineage: Eukaryota > Metazoa > Chordata > Ceratodontiformes > Ceratodontidae > Neoceratodus > Neoceratodus forsteri. Next base: position 814,848,959 of record CM057455.1, on the reverse strand, counting down.
TCTAACTGTTCTTGGATTTGTTCAATATTTTCAAGAATCTGATTTATTTTGACTTCTCTGAGAGCAATATGGAATCTCATATTCTCCAGTCTTTTGGATGAGATATTAAACCGAGGTCCCATCTGCCTGATTGGTGGTAGTTCAGGTGATGTTAAAGATCCCATGGCACTTATCGAAAAGAGTAGGGAATATCCCCAGTGTCCTAGCCAAATATCCCTCATTCACTAAAAATACCACCAACAGCTTAATCTGGTTCAAGGTTAGTTGGCATTCATCTGTATCCCTCTCTGGTGGTACCTGAAAATAGGCAGGATTTGTCTAGTGCACTTACCGGTCAACAAAAAAATAAATAAATAAAATAATATCTATGTTCACTATGAGCTGTTCCATTAATACAAGAGGGGCATTGCTAGGATTTCTTAGTGCAGTAACTAACTCCTCACTTATACGTGGTGGGATAAAGGTTGCCAGGTGATCAAGTCCCTCCTTCTGTGTCCCCCTGTTAATCAAATGACCACACTTGCAATAACTTGTATCCTTAATTTTCTCCTCCCAAATTTTTAAGCCATTAATTGTGTGCTGTAATTCTTCACACACCCCTTTAAGCTCCTTATCTTTATAATCTTTGGAATCTATAAGCTCAGGGATTTGCAAGAAGGGGTCTACTCTAGTGCTGTCTGATTGGGAACTATTTTCACATGCTCTGGAGCCTTTGCCTAAATCACATTCCAAGAGACTCCATTCATTCCCATTACCATTCTTCTCTGAACAGAAACTAGGTATACCTATAATCTGCTCTGTCCATCTGCTTTATTGACCTTTCAGAGCCTTAGCAGTTATATTTTTTCCCAGGGATAAAAGAGAACTCTTTGTCATGTTTACAGCTGACATATCTAGCTGTGCATGTGCACCTGACATCCCCATTCTACCAGATAAATCCCCACAAGTGGTAGAGGAATTTATAATATTTCTTGAATTAAACCAAATTTCTGTCAGTTTGGTTTGTTTCTCTCCTATTTTGGCCTTTTTAGTTGTAGTTGTAATTTCCAACAAAGGTGACTGATTCCTACTTGTTGATTTTTGTTTCTTGGTCTTAACCATTTTACTAATTCAGTCAGTACATTATGCACTATTCCTTTGTTAATAAGGCCAAAACTGCACAGAGCAGACAAAAATGGAAATTAACGGGCAGTAAACCAACAACAAACTCTAAACAGACAATACAAATAGATTGACCCTCCACAGGTACACAGTCAAGAATAAGTTTCCTCTAAAGTAAGCACTATAATTCTTCACACATAAGGGGAGCTAAAAACAGTTAAAATTACCTCATAGAATTCCCCAAATATTTGCTATATACCATAAATTTACACAGATCATTTTCATTGTCTTTTGTTAAAAGTCTCTTCAAGATGTCTTCAGCAACAACAAGAGCATAGATTTCTCAGTTTCAAAGTTCTTATAACAGTATGGGAATATTCCCAGTCAGAGCACATGCCAATTTATACGCACTAGATCTTAGCCATGTCCATATCCATATCCAAACCTTTCTCCGGGTTCCAATTCCCAAATTCTTATAAACAATCTCCAATTTTTCCCAAAATAGCTAGTTCTGTAGGAGAGTTCTGTAAATATCCTTCAGAGAATGTCCAAGGCAGAAGGATTGAACTTAAGGACTATGCATTGCAAATGGCATCACAAACGATTAAGCAGCCTAAATAAACCTTTAAAGAAAACACAGAAAAGTTTATAAATATCGAATGAAGATGGAAATTAACATTACTTACTAACACTAGAATGGCACTAAAGTGATGCTTAAAATATCTTTAAACACATTAGAAATCATCAGACCACTATCTAGTAGCAGTCCTGCAACAGAGTAGCACACATTCAAGCTTAAGCACTGGAATATACTTATGGAAAGAAGAACTTACTTTATCTTCAGCTTCCTACTCAGGCACAGACAAAAACAGCAGTACAACAGCTATCATGGCATCTCTATCTCACGATCTGTTTCTCCAAACTTTCAAGTCACCAGTTATAAACTACTATCAGCAAACACGCTAGAGCCGATAGGTTTAAATGTTTAAATCACTATTGACAGAACTAGAGTACTGCCACTAACTCTTAAACACTGAAGTTAAGAAGCTAAAAGCAAAAGGTTAAGAGCATCCATCACCCAACTTACAGGCCCAAGCAATCTGTGTAAGAACACCAGCGCATGCGTAATATAGGTCAGGTCACGTGTTCCAATCAGAAAAGTGCACGAAACATAAATGCTAGGTTAACTATCAAATAATTTAACCTTTAAATCTTAAAACACAATGAAAAAAAGATTTAAAATAATTTTTAATTTAGACCGCAGCACACAAAGTTTCTTGTATGACATGTCTGAGTTAAAACACATCTAGACTAAACCACAACAGGATTAAAACAAATGTATACAAAGTTATGTAGAGTTCTTCCCTTATATCCTTTTTTCTGTAAAGTCAGGACAAGTCAGAACAAATCTTCTGCTTGACCTTCTTGTAGAATACCAAAGATTTATGAAACAAAAACTCTGCTTAGTGTCCCAATAGATGTGGCTCCAATGTGCCTCTTGCACCTTCGCATGCTTTCTGCTTAGGTAGCTTTGGGTAGGCTACCCCACTCTGGCACTCCAGCCTGGAAGAGAAAAAAGAGATGGCAGCAGAGGGCTACAAAATGAGCTGCACAAGGCGACCTGAAAGAGCTATGAATTAGACAGGTATGGTCAGTAAATAGGTGGCTTACCTTTTCTAAATTCAAAAGCTTTTTTCAGCTCCTGCTGCAACAACTACTCCATAGATGCTCAGCGTACCAAGACAGCCATCAGAATTGTAGGTCAGTTAGTTTGACCACTGTGATAGATAAAGTTCTTGAAGCCACTGTCAAAGATGAAATAGAACGTTATGTTCAGGGCAATAACATGACAGAAATATTACCGTATTTAGAGCTGATATCCAAATTGAAAGAGGTAGGCCTAAATCAGAGGTTGGTAAGCTAGATAAGATCATGGCTCCAGGACAGGAGACAATGTGTTGTTTTGAGGGGCTGTACATTGAAAAAGGGTAAAGTGACAAGTGGGGTTCTGCAGGGCTCTGTATTAGGCCCCGCATTATTTAACATCTATGCAACATCAATGTAGGGTGACAGTAGTTTGACTAGCAAAATTTGCTGATGACAAAAAGTCAGGATCAGTGGTGGATTTAGACGAGACAATAAAACATTTCAAATTGGAATTAATAAAATTGGTGACCTGGGCAAAATCTCACAAATTAGAATTTAAAGTTGATAATTGTGCAGTGGTGCATGTGGGTAGAAATGAAATGTCCAAATATTTACAACTAGAGAAAGAAATTAAGGAAAGCAAGATGGAAAGAGACCAGGGAATATTGGCTAATGAAGGTCTAAAGTTCAACAAATATAATGAGAGATGACACAGAAATGTTTTTAAGATACTGGGCTGCATGAGTAGAACTATAACAGAGATAGTAGGATGCCGATGCCTCTTTATGGTGTGCCTGTGAGGCCTCATTTGAGTATGATTGCCTGTTCTGGTCCGCAGTCAAGGGGTGGAATAAAACAGCTGGAGTGTGTTCAGAGAAAGCAATAAAATTATATCAAGTATCAGGGAGTTGTTATGAGGAGAGGTTGGTAAATTTAGATATGTTTACTCTGGAGTACAGAAGGCTGAGAGGGATCTTTGTCTGACATATAAAACTTTACATAATGTGGGTCTACAGGTTTGTTTGGAGCTACAAAAGAAAACAATACAGTGCAACACCAGAACTTGCTCTACAGTTAAAGTGAGAGATTTACAGAACCAAAAAAGGGTGCAAGGGATAACACAGTGGATGGTAGTGCTCTGGAATGAGCTCCCAGCTGAAGTGGTGCCAAGTAAGGACATTGCAAGTTTTAAGAAAAAACTAGATGCATGCTGTAAAGGTAGAAATATAATTGGCTACAACCATTGACAAATGGCAAGTCATTATGGGCAAACTGGCTTCCAGGCTTGAACATCTCCTATGAATCACAGGAACCCTTTGAATCCTGAGCAAACCCCATGAGCTCCTATTCTGTGACCTGAAATTCAAGGCATGCTGTACTCCACAACAGATTACCCTTATGGAGTAAGCTCACCCTCCCATTCATCCATTACCAAATCAAGAGGACACTTTACCTTATGGCCAAACAGGAGCTTGAGGGGTGAGAACACTGAGAATTCCTGGGGGACTTTCCTATATGCCAATAAGACATGAGGTAGACTTCTGGTTCTGGTTACCAGCTAATGGCAGCATAGAATTCAGAATTCTGTCTCAGTCTACAAATATATCCAGTTGCAACTACGCTTTTAAATTCACCATCCTGTTGCAAAATCATCGTATCACAGAAGTTATCATCCCTACATAGTAGCGGAACAAAAAGGGGACTGGGGGGCCCTCACTAAACAACAAAATAGTAAAATGAATAACCAGACACAGGCCACACCGCAGGAGGAACACCCAGGACCACTAACCAACTTACAGCATTGCAACGGGGAAGAGGAAGAATGTACAATTACCTCTAAAACCCTCTGCAGCACTCTAAAACAGATCAGCACTACTTTACATCAGCTGGAAGAAAGTGATGGAGGGCCGCCAGGAGCTCAGCCATCTAGAAAAAGAACGGAGCACTAGAGAACACGATGACCGAATACACGACCACATCAGATCTCCACAACACTGCCCTCCCTGATGGGAATTGGTCCTACAACAGCAATTAGAGGACCTTGAAAATAGAAACCTCAGAAATAACTTTTGTTTCCATGGGGTGCTGGAGGACACCGAAACCGGCAATATGGTACAGTTCACTGAAAGCTTCATAAAAGAGATATTAAACTTACCAGCTGACAGAGACCTTGGTATTATTCGTGCACACTGCTTTTTGATTCCCTGCCCCAAAGACCCTAAGGCTAGACCAAGATCCATTGTAATGGCCTTCCTGGACTTCTGAGTTAAAGAAGAGGTCCTTCTTGCAGCCTAGGCCAAAAAACAAATCCACTTCAGTAACGTGCGTCTATTTTTCGACCAAGACTATGCTCCCCAGACACCAGCAACCCGACAAGAAATGCATCAGTTGGTCGAAGTGCTCCGACAGACAGGCCACCAAGTGCAAGTTCAATTCCCAGTCAAATTAAAAGTCCTAACTAAATCAGGGTGGAGGTGCTTTCCAGAGCTAAAGGAGGCCAGAGATTACTTCAAAGAACTGGGCATCCAGGTTCCAGAAGATAGGAGGGTTATCAGGGAGAAAGCATTACAATTCAGGAAGTGGCAGAAAGCAGGAACCAAAAGTGCACAGAAGCAGGTGGCTCCAGGACCTTTCGGCATGTGGGACAGAGTCACGGCCACAACATTCCCCCTGAGCACTGAAAAGGAATCTGTGCCGGTTCGGGGGGAGGAGGCGAGAAGCTCAACCATGACCAACCCAAATGCGGGCACTTGATTACCCCCTAGAGACACACAGTAAGATTTTTGTCCCTATTTTTTGTCTTTCTGCCTTCCCTCCTTACCACAGCATAGGAGGAAGGCTCCACAATCCCAAACAACCAGTGACGGTAGAGCAGAACTATCTGCACAACACACACCAAGGACTGATTATTGGGATTGAAAATAAACTGATGTTGATGTAGCACAACAGTTAACCACAAAATTTACATACAATGCAAGTTGCTTATTAACAGATATGATATTCTGTATGCTCTGGATTCAGTGTTTTGATGGTTGAATGGGGGGTGGCCTGGGGAGGGGGATTTGGGAGCTGGAAAGCATATTATATTGAGAAGGGGAACTCTGGGAGGGAGGGTTCTGGGGGGGGGTCACCTGTGCCTGGTGCTGAAGTACAGTGCCTGAACAACTGCTGCCTAGACCAGAATCCTTCACATTGCCCAGGCTCCTGTCACATATCTCCCACCCTCAGTGGTCAGAACAAAAGCAGAGGGACACAACCCAAAGGAGTAATTTAACCAGAACAAGCAGCGACCCCACAGAGGGAGCGCCAGCAAGAAGGGGCCATTTCAATTGTCAGGCAATAGAGACTACTAAATCTTAAAGACACTGTATCAGCAGATGACTGGGGGAAACCCAGAGGGGTACCCCAGTCACTTCTGATCAATGGTTCATTTCTCTACAGGAACGAGAACAGACCAACATGTCTTGCCTGAGTGAGAGGCTCCCTTAAGGTTATCTCCAAGACAGGGGTGTCTATATGTTTTTTCAGTCTTATGAGGGTGGACAACGCAGTCCACAGAGAATGGTGGGGGGTGAGTTTGAGTGTGCGGGGCCTGAAGGGTGGAGGGCTACAAGGGACGCTCGGCTGGAGCGCAGGGTGTGGGGGGTCCTCGACCTTCCTACGGAACATCCCCTGACCACTATGCTTGGGGCGACTCCTACAGGGGCTCCCTAAGATAGAATTAGTTAAATTTATTAGCAGCTTTCCGGGGCTTTTGGACCTCCCTGGGCTGGGACCCACCCACCCACAGGCCATGTATAATAGTCGCTGTAGTTAATTGTGTTCTTTAATGTGGCCAAAGATGGATGATGCCAGCTATTTGGTCACTTTACAAGACTATACTGGTAACCTTCATCTACCCAGCCAGACACCCACACTTATAGGGCTAGGAAATTCTGGGAGTGAAGCGGTTAATGACAGCTTCCTGTCTCACTCCACAGGCTATCCAGAGGGGATGAGGAGCTGGACTTAATTTAAATGCTTCATTGATGTGCAGAACCTGTACATAGTTTGAAATATGTTTGGTTAAAATGTTTTAAAAGTTTGAGTTATGCAGTTGATCCTAGATGCACATTTGTCTTCCCCCAGACACATAGATGGGTAGTCTGCTACAGTCATAATGGGTGACCTAAAAATCTTGTCCGTAAATGTTAGGGGCATTAACAACCCAGTCAAATGGTCATGTATTCTCTTAGAGTTACAAAGACAACAGTCCAGGGTGGCTTTACAGGAAACACACTTGGGGGCTCAGTAACACTGAAACTTAGATGCAGCTGGGTGGGGGAGGTCTACGCCTCACATTATGAGGTACATCCACATCAGAGGGAAGTGACTATTCTAATCAGGAGAAATATCCTATTGAAGATCTCTCAGGTGGAAAGTGATTCAGAGGGCTGCTATATACACCTTCATGGGGAGTATAAGGGACAGAAGTGTACCTTATTGAATGTGTATGTTCCAAGTGAGGAGTCAGAGTGCACACATTTTTTGACAAAGGTCATCAGGGACACAGTAACTGACACACAAAGCCTAATCATTATAGGAGAAGACTTCAACTCTTTATTAGATTTACACTTGGACAGAGTGGGTTCAAAAACAGCGGGCCCCTCTAGGTCTGGAAAGGCACTAACTAGATTATTCACAGAGTTGTCCCTGATAGATGGGTGGTGTTTTCTGAACCTGAGAGGCTGGGACTAAACATATTATTTGACCAAATACAAAATGTACTCTAGAATAGACTTTTTCTCATCTCAGCAAACTGGGTATCCAATTTAACCAACGCCTCCATTGGAAACATCACCTTATCCGACCACACCACAATCCATATTCAGCTAGACTTGGTCCAAAACTCACCAAAACTCTTTGGTGCCTCAATGTTAGTCTCTTAAAACAGAGTTCAAGGACCTAATCCAGACGTCCACTAAAACCTTGCAACAAAATCCAAAAGAGGACACAAGTGCAAGGGTAAGGTGGGATGCCTTAAATGTTATCTATTCAGGGATATCATTAAATATTTGTTCCAGGTCAAAAAGAATTGTGCAAAAAGTGACTTGAGCATGAAAACAAATTGCTCAGTTAGAGGAACAGCACCAATCGACCCTAAATGATGCAGTAAAACAGCAACTGAACCAAACAAGACACAAACTGAACTAAATATTAGACACACAAATAGAAGTTCGATTGAGATACTCAGAACAAAAATTCTATGAACATGGTAACAGAGCACGTAAACTCTTGACATGGCTACTACATAAAGAGGCAGCCACTAGAGGTGGTATTATGCATCAGAGACCCAGTTGGTGGCCAACCAATGACATCCCCCCCCCCAATTGCAGAAGTTTTCCAAAAATGCTACAAAACACTTTACACTGCTGACAGAGGCCCGTGGCACTTAGAGCAAACCTCCAACTATTTAAAAACTTTAAAACTACGTAAGTTACAAGAAGATCAAAGACAATTTTAAAATCACAGAGCAGGAGATCCACCAGAAAATCAAACAACTGAAAAATGGAAAATCCCAGGTACTGACGGATTCACGCCAGAATTTTATAAACTATTTGTCAAGACTACTGATGCGATGGCACCACTTTTGGAGGCATTTAATGCTCTGGTGGGGGGTCCCTGCCTCATGGAACCAAGCCCAAATATCAATTATACTTAAACCAGATAAAGACCCGGAGGACTGTAAATCTTATCGTCCTATCTACCTTCTTAAGGTCGACTTAAAATTATTCACAGGTATTTTAGCAGACAGGCTGCAACAGGTAATTCCATCCCTAGTACACAGAGACCAGACTGGTTTTATCTCTGGCAGATATTTACATGACAAGATCAGATGATTCCAAACATTATCTCAGCCCAAAGGGCAAGAAATCATTTCAATTGGTCATCAGCAAGGATTCAGTTAACTCCATTTTTGAAGTATTTGACTTCCAAAAATAAGGCAAAACTTTAAAATAAATGGGGAAGAAGTCATTGTCTCCAGATGTAAAGCCAAAATTAGATGACTTCCAAAATTGTAGGCATGGAATTCAGAAATGAAGATTTTTTTCTGAAAGAAATTGTACTTTACCACTAATATTTTATATTAACATCCATAAATGGATCCTTCCTAGAATATTGACTTTCAAAAGTGGGATCCTGGAAGTATTTTGGCTTCTAAAAAATTGGAATGACTTCCAGATTTTGACTCATGAACGTTTTAGGCTTCCACTAAAAATGAATTAACTGAACACCTGGTCATCAGTATGGATGCAGAAAAAGCATTTGATAGGGTGGACTGGTTATTTATAACTCAGAGCCTCCGGAGTTTGGCCTGGGAGACAAATTTACAGATATAATCACAGCCTTATATTCCTCCCTAGAAGCCAGAGTAAAAGTTAATGGATTTTTATCCTTCAGATTTCCCTTACAAAGAGGTACACGGCAGGACTGCCCCCTATCCCCCCTCCTTTTTGCTCTCTCACTGGAGCCTCTCACTGTCACCATTGGGACCAAAAAAGACATTAGAGGAGTGATGGTGGGGGGGGGCTCGAACAAAAGCTAGCTCTCTACACTGATGATTCTCTCTTTTTCATAGCCGATCGAGAGTTGTCTGTGCCCCATCTTTTACAGGCAATCCCAGATTATAGTTCCCTGGCGGGATACAAAATTAGCCTACAGAAATTGGAGGCAATGATCTTAAGTGGCACTCTGAGGCTGGCATTCAGAATATCTTTTCCCTTTGCATGGATGCCCAAAATACTTTTCGATACTTGGGTATCACAATCTCAGCTGATATTTCAGAGTTATTTAAAAACAACTATCTTAAACTCTTTCAATAGATGCAAGCAGAAATGGCGAGATGGAATCTTTTACCACTCACACTATATGGTATAAATCAAAAGTTATAAATTAATGCACTATCCCATCTTTTATTCCAAATTCTCCCAATTCCAATACCTGGATCCTTCTGGAATCAGTTGCAGAGGGAGTCCCAGTGGTTTGTCTGGGTAGACAAATGTTCCTGACTGGCTCGGGCCCTCCTACAGACCCCGGGGAGCATTGGCTCTTCCTAACTTTTCCTGCTACTATCTGGCTGCTAAAGGGCCACAGTTGCTCACATGGGTCAGATGTAAAGCAGAATCAAATTGGTATCAGCTAGAAGAGGACATAGTGTGAAACTTGGCCCTGTGGATGCTATTCACAAATGGCATACCTCAGGGTGTGTGGGCAAATACAGACAACACATGTGTGAGACATTCCCTTCATATACTTCTTACATTATGCAAAATCACATATACACCAGAGAGGTCTGGGTCACTGTCCCTAATTAGGCATGAAGTTTCCTATGAAACCCCAAGAACAGATTATGGATATCGATTTTGGTCAGCAACTAAACTGACAACCTTTTCACAACGTTTAGACAATACTGGTTGTCTATCATTCGCATAACTCAAGGCTAATTATCAACTCCATAGAGAAGATCATTTTAGGTTCCTTCAAGTGCGATACTTCTCGCAGGCTCCAGGGGTCAAATTCCAGATCCAGAGAGAGAGAGCAAACAGGCCTAGAGTTGTTTTTTTATTATGTAATCACACTGAAGTGCAACTTACACTACCTGACACAACTCTACTCTATCCTGAACCAACAAGAGCTCTCACCTCTCACCTCTCAATAGTGTGAAAGAAAAATGGGAGACAGAATTAGGTATTCAAATACACTCAGACCAATGGACCAGGAGGTTGGAAAGGAGCTGGCAGGTACCTGCATCTCCTACCTGGAGAGAATTAAACTGGAAGATACTGGTCTAATTCTTTCTAACCCCAACAATCACGAACATTTTGCGACTTCCCAATCTGACCTATGTTGGAGGGGTTGCAGGGGAAGGGGGACACACAGTCATATTTTTGGGGTTTACCCAGAAATACAGCCATTCTGGAAGGAAATACACACACAAATCTAAGGACTAACAGGACTTCAAGTCCCATACACAGGTACAGACCTAGTATTAGGATTCCCCACTTTACTTACAGGTAACAAAGCAGCAAGAACCTTGGCTCAGATGCTTAGAGTGGTGGCATTGAAGTGCATAGCCTCCAGATGGCTCTCCCTTCCTATGCACAATAAATGATTGGCAAACCAGAATAAGAGAATTGAGAGGATGGAGAACATCACTAGCTGATTATAGCTGCAACAAGAGAAATTTCTGGGGTTTGGCACCAGTAGCACTAACTAAACACTGACCCCACACCTTAACATACATAGACCATTAAGGTACAGGTCTGGAGAGGAGAAGTAGGAGTAGGAGAAAATGCACATAAGGAAATTGTTAATGTTTGTAATGCTGATTTAAAATTTGGACTGTTCTTAGAAAATCTTACTTTCAGTGAAATAAGATACTTACATGTTTGTGTTGTAAACAAAACTGGATTACTTGATGATAATGTACATTAGGTCATACTGTGTGAATGATGATGATACGAGCACATTGTACTGCAGTGTAATGTATGACCTGATTATAAGATCAATAAAATCTTATAAAAAAAAAAAAAAAAGAGACATGAGGTAAGTACTTGCCCTACTCCCTCACATGCTGATCAGTCAGTGCCCTAAAATGGTCTTAACAGATGCATTAAATCACCGACCAGACCGTGAGTCTGTGCGGTAGTATGGCAAGACCCTGAGCTGCCTTACTCCACATTTTCTCCAAAGACTAATCATCAGATCAGACATGAACTTGGTGCCCTGGTCTACAGCATCTCCTGGGGAAAACTCGCCCAGCTAAATAACCCCAGCAGTTAATCTACCACTTTCCCAGCCTCAATGGAGGACAAGGGCACTGCTTCTGGGTACCTAGTGGCATAATTTATAACCACCAAGATGCACCTCCTGCCAGTGCAACTTGGGGAGCTAAATGGCCCCACAATATCTATGGCAACTCACCAAAATGGCTGTTTGATAATAGGCAGGAGAATCAAAACCACCTTAGCCTTCTCCCATGCCTTTCCCACCCTCTGACACTGTGGCCAAGTCTGGCACTAATTTGCCACATCTATAAAAGTAGTGGGCCAGTAAAAATTGTTAGTCAGTCGCTTTTTTATACGGCTGACCCCAAGTGTCCAGAAATTGTATTTTATGGGCTAGGCCAAAGCTGCTTCCCATATTCCCTGGGAACTACTATCTGCCAGAGCACCCATACCTCTGGTACTCCCTTTGGTAACCCACGTGACGGTACTGCAGCACATTTTCCCAGCACACCTCCTTTCTCGATGACCCCTGAGAGTCACTTTCGACCTTGGTGGCTAACTCCCTTAATTTTTGGAGGTGTGGGTCAGCTTGCTGAGCTCTCCCCAGCTCTGCACACCTGACCCCAAAACACACTGTGCTGTGGGAGAGTTGCCCACGATTGGGCTCTCCTCAGCCTGTAGCTCTGGCTCAGAACTGTTGCTCCCAGTTCATTCTTCAGCTGCATCTCCTACTACTGAGGTAGGGGTTGCTTCCTTGTGCACTGCCCCCTCTATGTCCTCTGGAGCCAGCTCCTTTGCCTTACTGTGGGTTGTGACACACAAAATATTGGCCCTATTATTGTAGTCATTACTCATGATTACATCCACAGGCAAGGCTGGTGCAATACCCACCTCAAGTATGCCCTGACCACCTTCCCAGCTTAGACAGATCTGGGCCACTGGCACTGAGACTGCAGGACCCATCATTCTTGTAATCTCAGAAAACTGGTCAGACAAGATCTGTTCCTACTAAATCAAATCCTGCCTTACCATAGAAGTGGATGCCCCAGTATCCCTCAATCCCTGGGCAACCATCCAACTTATAAACACAGGAAGCATGTGTGCAGTGAAGTTAGAGGGCACTGCACTCTGTGTAGGCTACTAACTGCCGACAGCTTCCTGAGCTACCCCCTCCAGCTGCACTCGCACCTTTTGCCATCTCTTTTGGGCAACCATACAACAAATGGCCAGTTTCTGGCAGATGTAGCATCTGCTTTCACCAGTCTCCTTGCTTTTGAAACCAGGTGGCTTCCCTTTTCTTTTGTACAGGCTGGCTTCCTTTAGGTTGCTCCCCATGGGTTCCCCTAAAATCACCTGATGTCTCTCCCCCCCACATTTCTTTTGTCCTGAGAGTATGGTTAATTGAATATAAACTGATCAGCCTTTTCAGTTGCCTGCCTTGAGGAGCTCGGAGTTCTATCCAACAACCATGTTCTCAGTTCTTCTGGCTAAGTTTTTAAGAACTGTTCCATAAGAAACAAACCTTTTATTTCCTCTATAGCGCACACTTTTTGCACCCTAACCAGCATTCTAACAAATTATTTAGCTGCACATACATTTCAGCACAGCTATCTCCCAATGTCTTTCTTAACTCCTATACATTTTGCCTATAGGCCTTGGGAGTTAATTCAAAATGCTTTGGCAAGGCATTTTCACTTTAACATAGTCTGTACACTCCTCATTGTCCAATCTGTTGAAAGCTTCTAATACCTTGCCTGTAAGCAGTATAGAGATGTGCAAAGTTGGAAAATTTCACCCAGCGAAATATTTTGCATAATTTCATGAAATATTTCCCTGGGCAAAATATCGCCCACAGATGCACATGAAATTTCACCCCCAAGCCGGTGAAATTTCACTAGCGGGTTAAATTTCACTATCTGCAGGAGTAATTTTGCCTCCCGTGGCAAAATGTTGTGGTCACTGGCCAAAGTTCTCCCTGGTGTCTAGTGCCGCCCACCTCCAGCCACTCACTGGCAGAATTTTGTTTTCCTGGTGTCCAGTGATCCCCATCCTGGCAGATCACTGGCGAGATTGTATTTATTAAACACCCTCAAAGTTACCCTGCCCCTCCGTTTGTTTTATTTAAAAAAAATAAACAAATTCACCCTCCACTCCCTGGTGTCTAGTGATCCCCCTCAGCCGATCACCAGCCTTGGTTGCATTAAATAAAGCCCCTAGTGTTTACCCTGCCCCTCCATTTGTTTTTTTGACAAATAACAACATTCACCCTCCACTCCCTGGTGTCTAGTGGACCCACAACCCCACCCCATCATTAGATAGCAGCACCACCCAGCCCCCAGTACCCCAATGCCGGCTGGCCCTCCACTCACCTCCACGGCGGCAGCCCGACTGATCATGACTGAGCACTTGAATGAATAAGCGTGTAAGCGCTCATTTCATTCAAGTGCTCTGTATGAATCGGCGCTGCTGGCAGTGGAGGTGAGTGGCTGCTGACTCGGCTGATATGGTGCTGGGGGAGGCTGAGTGGGTGCCTAATCTATGAAGGGGTGAAATAGTCACTAGACACCAGAAAGGAAGAGGTAAATCTATTTTAAATAAAAAGGAAATGGGCATGAATTCAATTATGGACTTTTGTGGTGGCCAGTAGTGGGGCAAAATTTTGAAATTTCGACGCACTTTCATGAAACATTTCATCCCAGTGAAATTGACAATTTTGCTGCAATTTCGCCAGTGAAATTTTATTTTGCTGCATCTCTAAAGCAGTAGCAAAAGGTAAGTTGCCCAAGAAGCCCTGCTCAATTCAAATTGCCCACAGATTCTCTCAAAATAACTTAGAAACAAATCAAGATACACTCTCCCACCAATATCTGGAAAACATTTTAGAATTAATGTTGACTTCCTGGGTCAAACCCCTCATGCCATTACTCACAGTTTGTGGTGTTGTCCTCTGGTGCAGAATCTCCATCTGTCTCTCATGTTCCTTCATCTGGGTCTCGTGCTTATGCTGCCTTTTTTGCTCCTCTTGCTCCTCTCACTCTTGTTGGTACAGTCTTACTTGCTCCTTTCACTATTTTTCTTGTTCCTCAGCTTCCAGCTTCCTCCTCTGTAGCTCCACATTTGCCATTTGCCTCTCAATTTTTGCCTTTGCCATAACCAGGGTAAGCTCCAACTCTAACATTTGCAGCTGGCCTGCTTTCACAGCTGCCCTAGTCATAGTCTGTGGCTCATCAGCACTCTCCTTAGCCTCCGCCTCACAACTCTGGCTAGCAGTGACCACTTTCACATTGCTTTCCTGGTCACTTTTTAAGATTTCTAAGAGTTCCACCTGTGCTTGGCCTTCCTCATAGCTCAGTCCTCTCCTTTGGCACAACTTCTACAGGTTTGTCATGTGCATTTCTCATATGGCCCAGACATAGTGTGTTCTGTCTGTCTGCTCTACTTATAACGAAATAAAACTGGTAGACTTATTTATTTATTTAGTTTTTGATAACTGGGTGGTGTGCTAGACACAAGCTGTGACTATTTTCAGACACGACCCGGGAGGTTACAAAGTTACGAACATTGTTACATCAAAGTAATACAGTTTCAGATTAGGAGCATCAACACAGTACAATACATACAATGGTATAGCAAGATAAGGTATACACAGTAACAATTACATTTGGTCATAGACAAAAATTGACATCACTAAAAACGTGCAACTATACAGTTCCCTTTTTGCATATCCTGTTCTGGGACAGGACAGATAAACTTAAATTGACAGACTGTTTCAGATCCCACCAGCTGCCTCCAGTTTGTGACAAACTAGTCTCTCCCAGACTCAGCCTGAGACTGTTACCAGCCCACTCAAACCCTTCAGACACCTGCAAGGGTCCCTCGGTAGCTGCTACCACTCAGCATAGACATTCCCTCTGAGAATCTCTAGGTTTGAATCCATCCCACCAGAGCCACTGCCCACACAGAACAGTACTCCTAACCAAAGGGCAAATGACCCACCCCTTTCTGTCACACGTGAGAACACTTCACTTTAGAAACAAAATATGGTGACTGTAGCCTTCTTTTTGGAGACAAAACCCAGTTTCTGTCAATATAACCCAGTTATCTGTACCTTCAAGGACTCAGTCACAGAAACATGACGATATAAAAGATAATATTTAATACTTCAAGATATTTACACTTATAGTATTGGATATGTAACTAAAACTATGGGAAACTGCAATTCAACAGAGGTGAAAGAAAATATTTTGTAGAGTGGAAAACACACAGAAAAGTAACTATATCACTAGTCTCTCTATTAGGTAACATAAAATAGCTTATCACACAGGGCACCATCAGATGATAACTGTTCAGTGTCCCAACCCATCTACCCAGTCTCTCACAAAACTCTGTTTTAACTTGGTTCCCAAAACCATTCTTCACTTACCCCTGGCACATATGTCCTATTACATCACTTCCAAGTTAGTTCGTTATGTCTCCAGGAACAAGTTCTTCGGGACACCAGCCTGATCTGGACTCATGAGTCTCTGTATTGCATAGGACACCTTGTTTGTCCTACCTCCAATCTTGCACAGCAGAAGTGACTGTTTAGTCATTAGCTAGCACTCTTCCAGTAACATGAAAGGCTATTTCTGGATTTGAAGCATGAAAGGGCTGTTTTGTATTTCAAGTTTCTCCACTAACTGGCCAAGGGTCCTTACCAACAGGACAATGAGATTATAATCACTTCCTTCACAGATCCATTTCATTTTACCAATACACCTGGAATGAACTAAATAAGAAAAACTATGTATATAATATATGGCAAGTCGTTGCATGCACAACATTGAAATGATCCTTTCAGCCATCATACCTGGGATGCACACTGCACCTCTTTATGTGGACTCACCCTGCCCTTCTGCTACTCTGCTCCTCTTACCATGGAGTCCTCGATTACAAAACACTGCTACTCACCCTCCTCTTTGAATCCTCAGCCCAAATGTTTGGTTGTGAAATCTTACCTTTTCTACCCTGATACTGGTGTCAGGCAAAAATAGCGAGGTAACAACAGCACATCAAAATCGTAAGTCAATAATAGTGAAGGTAACTTTAGTGGCTTTAGTTTAATAAGCAGACTTACTTTAGCGATGTAGGCAGTAGTAGGTAAGCAATGTAACCCATTTGTTGTGTGCTTCTTCCCATGCTGCCACCGTAGTGTAAAAGTCACAGTCATCTCCCTGTGCACAGCTGCTACCCGTGGCAGACATTGGTTCTGAATCTTGGTACTTCTATTTTTTTTATATTTATTCTAGTAGCAGACTTTCTGCACAAATGCCCCCCATAACTTACTTACCCTCCCTGGCTTGTGTCCCAAGAGATATTTATATTTATTTAGGTGGATGTAGGCAGCAAAGCCTCCCACATACAATGTTGGAGTGCTGGACCATTTATTTCCACTGTTCTGCTGCAGGTGTCAAGAGTTATTAGTTTCCTCTGGACAGTTAGTTTCTCACCAGTGTCACTGTGCCATTTTTCCTGTCACTCTTTGTCCATGCTATATTGAACTTGATATTTTACTTTCACTATTTTTCCCTATTATAATCTAGTACCTATGATACTTCCCCTAGCCTTGATGTCCTCCCTCTGACCCTACATATCGTGCCAGTTAGATATGGTTCTCCAACACCCCTCTCCCTCCACATTCTTGACACTAACTTCAGTGCCTGTGTGGTGTGATTCTCTCATCTCCCCACCCCATTATTGTACAGGTGAGCTGACCCTCTGCTTCATTGTTACCTCCAGGGCTTAGGCCCTGCCTGTCCTGAATCACCCCTCCATTTTCTTTGTCCATTCTTGCTCTTCAGTTGTCCCTTGCTTTCCAATGACTTGCCCTACAATTGTCCCTGATAACACAGCCCTTCACTTGGCTAGTTCTTGACTACTACTAGCTTCTCACATGTAAATTGCTCACATGTAGAATAATTCAAAATGCAGGTGCAGGATCTGACCAAGAGATTCCAAGATAGCAGTTACTCTTTTAATGTTATCAATGCTGTATTTAACAAGTAACTGGCTATAAAAGAGAGCTCCATTTTGTTGCCAGCATTAAGATAAGGACAGCTGGTTATAGGTCACTTTTGTCACTCTGGCTCTCCAGGTGAACGCTACAATGAAAAACATTGGAAGATCTGTATACAGTATATGACAAGGAGCTTTAAACTTCTGTTGGCATCTACACCCAGAGTCACTTTCACAAAAACACAAATGTGGGCTGTATTTGCTGAAGAGTAACCTTCCAAGTGATAGGACAAGTTGGGGACAAAAATCAAAAAGAAAAGGCTCCTTCAGAGACAACAACTGTAGCATCTGCAGATATGTGGTCTGTGGGAGCAGTTTCAAACATTCTTTTTTTCCTGTTATTCTATTTCTTGATGATAATGTACTTACTGTACATTAGGTCATACTGTGTGAATGATGATGATATGAGCACATTGTACTGTAGTGTAATGTATGACCTGATTATAAGATCAATTAAATCTTATGAAGTTAAAAAAAAAAGACATGCGGTAAGTACTTGCCCTACTCCCTCACATGCTGATCAGTCAGTGAGCCTAAAATGATCTTAAGAGATGCGTTAAATCACTCGACTAGACCGTGAGACTGGGCGGTGGTATGGCAAGGGCCTGAGCTGTCTTATTCCACACTTCCTCCAAAGACTAATCATCAGATCAGACATGAAGTTGGTGCCCTGGTCTACAGCATCTCCTGGGGAAAGCTCACCAGGCTAAATAACCCCAGCAGTTCATCTACCACTTTCTCAGCCTCAAAGGAGGACAAGGGCACTGCCTCTGGGTACCTAGTGGCATAATCATAAGCATTTCAATCCATTAGACTGCAGCTGCCCCTCCCTCATATGCCCTCTCCCCATCTCGCACCCCCTCATGGTTTGTTCCTTCCCCTTGAATCTATCCCACCCCTCTTGAAGCCCACAACACTCTGCAGTGATGCAACTTCCTCTGGCAAAGCGTTCCACCCTGCCACCACCCTTTCTGTGAAATAGTGCCTCCTCTGTTCCCTCTTGACCCTGCCCCCTTCCAGCTTCATGGAGTGCCCCCTGGTTTCCCTTCTGCCCTTCAGATTGAAAATACACCTGGTGTCTACTCTGTTCAAACCCTTCAGGTACCTGAAGGTCTCAATTATATCCTCTCTCTCCCTTCCTTCCTCCAGGGTATACATATTGAGCTCTCTGTCTCTTCTCATATGATCTGTCCCCCAACCCCAGGATTATTTTTGTTGCCCTGTGCTGTATCCCCTCCAGTAGTTTGATGTCTGTTTTCAAGTAGAGGAGCCAGAACTGCACGCAGTACTCTAGGTGCGGTCTCACCAGGGACCTGTACAGGGGCAAGATGACCTCCCCACTCCTAGAAGCAATCCCCCTTGCTATGAACCCTAGCATCCTGTTTGCCTTCGCTGCTGCCTTCCTGCACTGAGCAGAGTGGTTCATCTTCCCGGTTACCAGCACTCCCAGATCCTTCTCCTTTTTGGATTTTGTTAACGGGACACCCTCCAGCCAGTAATTTTGTCCTGGGTTCTTGCCTCCTAAATGCATCACTTTGCACTTCTTTGCGTTGAAACCAAGCTGCCAAGTGTGAGATCATTCCTCCAGTTTTGCAAATCCTTCCTAAGTACTTTTGTTCCCTTCCCCCCATCTACCTCGGCACAAATCTTTGTGTCATCTGCAAAGAGACTGATCTTGCTCTTAATACCTACTGCAATGTCGGCTATGAAAATGTTAAACAGAACTGGTCCCAGCACCGAGCCCTGTGGTACACCACTTGTTACTGCCCTGGATTCAGATGCCCCTCCCACTACTACCTTCTGCTGTCTACCCTGCAGCCAATGCTTGACCCATCTGATCAGTTTCTTCCCAGCTCCCAGACTCTGGCACCGAGTCAAAGACCTTGCTGAAATCCAGGTAAAGGACATCCACCACATGTCCCCTGTCTAGTGTCCTCGTAATCTAGTCATAACAATCAACCAAGTTTATCTGGCAAGATCTGCCTGAGACAAACCCATGCTGCCTGCTGTCCTGGAAGTTGTTATCCTCAAAAAATTGAACCAGCCTTTCCTTGAGGATTGTCTCCATCAGTTTTCCCACAATTTCAGTAAGGTTCACCAGTCTGTAGTTCCCTGGTTTGTCCTTGGGCCCACTCTTATGGACAGGTACCACATGTGCTTCCCTCCAGTCCCTGGGCATGCACCCCGAATACAGAGAGGTATTGAACGGGTCTGCCAATGACCCTGCCAGTACCTCTGCCAACTCTCTCAGCCCCCTGGGGTGGACTCCATCTGGGCTAAGTGATTTGTCCACCTTCAGGGACTTAAGGCCCTCCCTCACCCTTTCCACTGTGATTTCCCCATCTGTGGTTGCTTCTTCCCCACCCTGTCCCACCTCATCCTTCCTGTCAGGTACAGGCCCATCCCTCTCCTTGGTGAAGACTGAACAGAAATATTCATTAAGTACTTCTGCCTGCTCAGCACCCTTTTCTACCCACCCACTTCCCTCCTGATCCAAACAATTTGATCCTTGCTTTTTCTTCTCTGATATATCTGAAGAAATCTTTTTCCTCCTTTGATCCCCTGTGCTAACCTCTGTTCCCTAGCCACCTTTGGTGCCCTTACCACTCTGCTCACTTCTCTGGATTTCTTCACGTATTCTTTGTCTTCTGCCCTGTTGGATCGCTTGTAGGTCCAAAATGCATTCCTCTTTTCCCCACATTTGCACCACAGGCAATTGATTTAATTCAATTCTAGATCCATTTTAAAAAATAATCAAATAAGAGTGTTTTTCCTCAGGACTTGAGTTTGTCGATTTTTCTGATTTTAATGCCCATTGATATGTTGACACTTATTGTTTTCTTTGCCCTTATGTTTATCTTTATCTTTATCTTTCTTTCCTTTGACTTGATTTACATGTATTGATTATTTATCTTTCACATACACTGCTCTCATTACAAAAAGTAAAACAAACTTTTTTTAACTTATTCTTGATTACTGTGATTTTATTTTATATTTAGTTGCCCCATTGGATATCTGCCTAAACTGGATGTGCTCCGTCATAGGGCAATCCAGCTTATAACAAATCAAAGCCTCTGAGAACATCATTGTTGGCTTTGTATCGCAGTTCACTGACCTACTTCTGAGTATAGAAGGCTAACTTTATTTTAACAGCTGGAGAAACAAAGAACCCTTGTGAAACTCCTC
This sequence comes from Neoceratodus forsteri, assembly GCA_016271365.2. Lineage (NCBI taxonomy): Eukaryota > Metazoa > Chordata > Ceratodontiformes > Ceratodontidae > Neoceratodus > Neoceratodus forsteri. The sequence continues at coordinate 814,828,203 of CM057455.1, read as the reverse complement.
TGTATCACTAATCTCCTAAAATTTTGAACTGTATTTGACAAACTAGGAGTTCAGACTGATAACTTTGAAAATTCCACCGTTCAGTTCAAATTATGGGAACAGTGCTTTTGACATGCTGCCCTTTTCATTAAAACAAACTGCAGACCAAGTCCAAGTTAGCTGATTCAATCTCATTAACCAGTTTTAATCAGTTTTTGTGTATGCAGTTTAAGCATGTTTATAGTTTTACAGTACAGGATCACAATTGCTTTCCTGTATGTGTACTGCAGTTTGTGTATTGATTACATGTAGTTGTATGTACTGATTGGTATTACCAAAGACATTCTTGAAAATAAATGTAAACTCAAGGTTTTGCCTGGTAAAACAATAAACAATCATTTACTTTTGATGAGATATATACAGTAGTTCCAGTTTATGGTTATTGCTACTATGATAAAGATTATGGGACTCTTCTGATGCCCCTCTTAGGACAAATGTTACCCACCACTTGACTGTTACTGCCATTATGAGATTATTGATTTAGCAATCAGTACGCCCAATGCATTAAGGCACAGGTTGCCTACGCAGATTGTTGGCAACTCTAAGTCCTTGAGCCATGCAATCAGGATCCCGCAGATCTGCAGCAGTATGCACAGAAGGAACACACACCTCTTCCACACCTGATCCACAGTCACATGCGTGGCTGGTCCATGGGCATGTCTTAGGGACATGCCCACACTCTGCACCTTTCACAAAGGCACAGAGTGCTGGGCAAGCGGAGGTGCAGGATATAACAGTAGGGACCCTGCCATATCTTTTATGTGCCCCCCATGACATCTGCTGGCTGCGGTGGGACAGTAACTCCCTCCATCATGCTGCCCCAGCCCATCAGGCTGACAGGGAGAGCTAAGGGCAATCATTTGGGTACTCACCCATAGTTTTGATTTTCAGACATCCTGTACCTCCCTGAATCCTCTGCTCCATGTGGAGCAAGGGATCCACTCGGGATCCAGGATAGATATCTGATTGGCTGCCTGCCTGTGTTCCTCAACCCGAACCCAGCACAGCAGCGTGTTGATGGGGCAGGGTGGAGCCACAGATAGATGCCCTGCAGAGGTGCATGATAGTGCATACTATGCGCCTTGGGTCTGTCCACTGATGTGGAGGTACACAGGCCAGGTACATGCAATCTGCGTGTATCAGGCCCCAAATTAGTGCATAGTATTTATACATGCATTTTGCTATTATTCAAGAAGTCAGTCATACTATAATTTTTTTGGGGGTACATTAGGGTATCTTTTTTTTATCATAGAATAATTTTTATTTTCAATTAATTGTATAACATAAACATGAAGTTATACATACTTGCTTGACATACTACCTTACATCCAGTACACATAGGTATGCTTTCCTAACATGCCGAAGGAGGTTAAGCAAACTAATACTTGAACAACTATGTAGTACAATAATAATGATCTATAGCTGCCTAAACTTTGAGAGTAAAGTGGCAATGACAGCTACAAATTATTACAGGAGGTCCTAAAAGAAAAGGCAAGATAGAAACTACCATGTTAACCAATCACTATATTTGGGGGAGCTAATTTCCTCAACTGACAGCATATAACCTGTTTTATAAATATCATGAAGTTAGAGAAGGGAGAGAGATGAGTAGGTATAGAACATAGCCTGGGTGGATTCCAAGCTGTCGGACTAGTTCCGTACTTAAATAACACCAATGAACAGAAGACCTAACATGGTATATTGATTCAAGTGGGAGGATTGCTGGGGGGGGGTAGTGGGGCTCGACACAGAGAGGAGTTAAGGTATGCTTCCCATTTGCGGAAGTACAGTGGGAGTTGTCCTCTGCTGGCATAGGTGAGTCGTTTGAAGGTAGCCAGCCTGGCCAGAGCAGAGTGCCATATGGAGATATTAGGGGGAAGTGTTGCCTCCAGACCATAAGTAATAGTCATTTGGCTTCCATAAGAACTGCTAGAATCCAGTTTTTATGTTGCAGTTCAAGGTGACCCAGTGGGGTGGTATCTCCCAACAGAAGCATGGAGTTAGAGAGGTCAGTGGGTTGGCCCAACACACCAGAACAATCCATTGCTACTGTGGACCAAAATGGGACCAATGTAGGACACTGCCACAGTAGATGTAATATGTTGGCCGGCTGTGTCAGCACCTCCAACATTCTGCGAGGAGAATACCCCATTTGTGGAGGACCATGGAAGAGCTATACCAATGAAGGAGGATTTTGAGCTGAATTAATTGGCTCCTAACATCCTTGTATGTAGAATGTGCCATTTGCAAGCAGCAGGACCAGACTTCTGGAGTAATATGGCAGTTCAGCTCTAGGCTCCATGCAGCTCTGCAAGATTCCGTGTGGTCAGGTTGTGCCTCTCAACAGGTACTGTAGAACTTACTGGCCAAACCTCGATAGGAAGACTTTAAGTGTAGTGTGGAAAACCAATGCCATTTGGAGTCTGACAGGTGAAACCAGCTAAGGGGTTGCACACTACTACACAACTGCAGATATTTCCAAAAATCATTGGACTACATAGAAACATAGAATTTGACAGCAGATAAGGACCGCTTGGCCCACCCAGTCTGCCCATTTCCCTACCTACTGGATAAGCTGCAGATCCTAGTTAACCAGCAGCCTACTTCTTCCTACCCCCATGTATGGTATAATGGTACTGTATGGTATAATGTGTTTTAAGTTGATTAAAGGACATTGAAGTGGTGGAGTTGGGAATGAACAAATCTTGAACAGTTCTAATCCCTTTATGGTCCCATGACGGCCAGTTAAAGGGTTGAGTGTCCATCATTAACAGCTGGTTTTGCCATAAGTTAAGGTACCAGAATGGCAGAGAGTGTTCCCTCTTTGTGGTCTTAGCTGCAGCCATAAGCCGGAACCACTCTTTCTTGGTTTCAGCCATAACTGGTGTGAGCTGATGATGGGGTAGGGAAGCCTTAGTTAATAATAAGCTGAGCGGGATCGCACCTAAAATTTGAGCTTCTAACTGGGTCCATAATGCAGATGGAGAGGAGGAGGGAAGAAACCATCTTGTGGCCTGAGCAGACAAGAAGGACCAGTGGTAGCCTTGTAGCCAAGGGAGTCCAAGACCTCCTCTGGACCAATGGGCCGGCATTTGAGGTACTCAAGGTGGCTTCTTGCCTTCCCAGAGGAAACATGAGATTACTCTGTCTAGGGAATGAAAAAACCCTGTCAGATAAAGCAATAGGCACATTGTTAAGGAGATATGTTACTCTTGGCAAGAGAAGCATTCAAATAGCTGCAACCTTGCCCAGGAGGGAGAGATTGAGTCTACGCCAGTGGGATACTTCGACTGCAAGTTGAGCTATAAGGAGAGAAAAGTTTCTGGATTCTATCTGTTTCCAGTCAAATGGTATAAGTATACCCAGGTAAGATAGACAATTGGGGACCCAGGTCAGCCCTGAGTCTTGCAAGCAGTCTTTAGTGCACGTTGCATTGAGAGGGGTGACATTGGTCTTTTTTTTTGATTAATTTGTAATCCAGACAGTTGAGCAAAGGTTTGAAAAGTCTCCAACACTGCATGGAAAGATTTCTGGGGGTGTGATACAGTGAGGAGTAGGTCGTCCACATAGGAGGCAGTCAGGTATGAGTGGTCACCCACCTGTATGCCTTTAATCTCTTTAGTGGTCTGTAATTTCTGGGTAAGGAGATCTAGAGCAACTAGAAACAATAAGAGAAAAAGCGGGCAGCCTTGTCATGTGCCTCGCTGTAGAGAGAAGGGCAGAGAAATATCCTTATTAGTTAGAATTCTGGCCAAGGGGTTCATTGTACAGTACTCGAATCCACTGCCTAAAATATGGACTAAACCCATAAAGTCAGAGTACCTCATGCAAGTAAGGCCACTCAATGGAATCAAAGGCTTTAGAGAAGTCTATTGCCATAGCGCCCTTAGGTATGACAGAGTGCATGGCTAACCACTTAAAACTGAGGACCAGTCTTATGTTGTCAGCTGCGGCCCTACCCTTGGTAAACCCAACTTGAGAGGGGTGCATGATGGATGGTATTATGTCCATCATGCGACTGGAGAGTATCTCGGCTGCAATCTTAATATCTACAGATGTAAGGGAAATCGGACGGTAATTAGCACAGTTCAGCATATCATCTGCTTTTCTTGGAAGGAGAGTGATCAAAGCCTCTCTCATGGTGGGGGGAAGGGAGCCATTCTCATGGGCCTCTTGAAGGGTTAATAGCAGTGGGGCACTAACTTCCAAGCTCATGAGCTGGTACAGCTCTGTGACCATGCCATCTGGTCCTGGGGATTTACCTTTTGCTAACAGAGATAAAGCAACCCGTAGTTCTGCCTCAGAGAAAGGCTTATCTAACTCCACCTTCACTGGTTCTGACAACTGTGGGGTATTAGAAGAAGTACAGAACTCCTATAATTGATGCTTCAGTTGATGGTGATCTGCTGATGCGTATGACCGATACAATTGCTCATAAAACTGCAGCATATATTCATTGATCTGTTTAGGGTTGGTGACCGTATCACCCCTAGGAGATCTAAGGGCATGAATACGGGAGGCAGCTTGTTGTTTTTTTAAGTGAAAGGCCAAGAGCTCCCCCCCCCTTTGTCTCCTCCCTCCCAGTGGGCATGTTGGTTCCTCGCTAGCAGCCATTCGGCTTGCTGTTGAAGCATTGTATTAATACGATATTTCAGACTGACTATCTCCCTTAGAATCATCGGGTCAAGGTTGCCTATTGTGGAGGCCTTGAATTTAGTCTACATGGCTGACAGTTTGGACTGGAGGCGGGCCAATTCCACTCTCTGAGTTTTGTTCCTCTTGCTGCATATGCGATGATACGCCCTCGGAGGACGGCCTTGAACGCTTCCCAAACCGTAGCAGCCGACGTGTCTTTGGTGGTATTATTGGAGAAATAGTCTGTGGCTGTATTTCATACCATCATCTGGAATACAAGGTCCCAAAGAAAGAGGGGGTTACAGCTCCATCTAGTGTCTGAGCCACTCTGCCCAGTGGGCACATAGATATAAGAGACAGGGGCATGGTCAGCGATGAGGATATTATCTGTCTTAGAAAAGATAATATCATGAGCTGTGGGAAAGTTAGCTAACCAAAAGTCTATTCGACTATATGTGGTATGGGTTGGTGAGAAAAAGTTGTCCTTCCTGAGGGATGGTCCTCCACCAAATGTCAATCAGTCCCCATTCCTTCATCATCTCATGCAGAGTAATCACTGCTTTGGGATGTGTTTGGGAAGTTGGTTTGTATTTGTCTAGAAAAATATCCAGAGTTAAGTTGAAATCACCCCCTACCATGATAGGGATGTTTGGGGTTACCCTCCATGAGGGAGTGTAGGGCCTGGCTGAGGTCTAAAAAAACTCTGGCTTGTTTTATTGAGGCTGTAAACATTGGCCAGCACAGCATGACCCCCGAGGTAGGAAAACCTAGCCACTATCCAGCAGCCATGGGCATTGGAAGCTATTTTGTCCTTGGTCCAGGGGCATGTTTTCCGAATCAAGATTGCTATCCCTTTAGATTTGTTTTTTGCGGAGCTGGCAATCACAATACCCACCCATGATTTTTGGAGCCACATTACAGTTCTTGTGGTGAGGTGCATCTCTTGAATGAACGCAATGTCTGCCTGCAAGGAATGTAAGTGATTGAGAACCACTGATTGCTTGGTCGTATGGTTCACGCCCTTTACGTTCCATGACAGGAACTTAACCCCAGCCCTTGAATTCTGCATCTTTGGTCCTGCAATCAAGAAAATGTGTAGGTACTCACCACAGATGAGCAGTAGGGATAGGCAGCAGAGAGAAAACAGATAGCCTTGAAGGTAGTTAGGAAGGTCAGTTGAAGAAAGAAAGCAGGGTACACTATCTTATGAAGGGTATAGCTGAGCTAACCTATTAAAGAAAAACAATTGGAATAAAGCATTCCAAATAACACTAATCAATTACCTATAATGTTGAATAAAAATTCTCAAAAATATGTCCACTAACAAGCAGACCTAGCTATCTATTTATAAAACTGTCAACTCATAATTAAGCGAAGTCAGTAAGAACACAAGGTTAAATGAGCAATACGCTAAAGGTGATTGGAGTATGCATGATAGTGCTAGCCCTCTACTCTTAAGGAGAGGGTTATACAGCTGTCCTGTCCAAACACCTATATGGGGAAAGTGGAGTTTGACCAACCAATCTTATGGAACTCCGTCCCCAACCACCTCTTTGAATTAATTTCCCACCGTGTAGGAGGTCAGGTAAGACAATCGGGGGGGGAGGAGGAGACTGAGACAGGAGGAAGTAAGCCTGGCTCATTGCCTTAAGACTGCTGCACAACTGGCATAAAAACCAGGTGTGGTAAAAGCTTCCAAAGCTTTGGAGGTATTCCGAGTGCCCTCTGGGATCCCACAGGGTTAAATAATTAAGTATTAGCTATAGTGGGGGGAGGCTTACAGACATATTGTTGCATGGCTGCCCTCTTGCACTGCATGAGACCATGCCATTTACAGCATATAGTGAGGGTCTAGCCCTTGCAATTTGGTGCCACATCCATTGATAAACATATCCCACCCCCACACCAGCTATCCAGAGTGCCAGTAAGTGATAGCCTGAACATAAGATTGTGCTCAGGACAGAGGCAAGATATAAACTAAAGGAGGTGCTGAGGAGGAGTTCAGTCTGGTGGAGCAGGCTCGCTAATGCTGGAGTGACATGATGTCAGACTGAGAGTACTTCATCAAAAGTCAGTAGTACAGGTTTGATCAGGAGAGTCATAAGATCTTGTCCATCATCTAAGTCTGGAGGAAGGTCAGCCCAGGAGTTGACATCCATGACCTCCATTATTAGCTTGTCCAGAATGTCACCAGTTGTGGAGTGTTTATCCTTAGTTAGCTTGGCAGGTGGGGCTGTTTTGGTCCCACTGAGGCTGCATCTCAATCGCTAAGTGAGCGCTGGAGTATCCGGGTCGCTTGGCCTTGGCCCGCTGCTGCGGAGGTACTAATTCAGTGAAACTGTGCAATTGGAATGTTGCTGGCCTGTCTCAGGGGCTCGGAAGCATGGAGGTCTAGAGGATGTATTTTGTCGAAGGACCAGTCTGATCAGTATTGTGGTCCCCCTGGGAGCTGCTACCCAGAACATAGTTCCCCTTTCCATGGCCCCATTGCACTGGAGCCTACAGCTTCCTGGGAGATGAAGTTTTAAGTGACATCCAAGGCCATTGTACGGAGGCCCACAGTTCTATGCCTTGAGGTGTCTCAGCGATTAAATCCTTACTTTCCCTAGAGACATATAGATAAGCCAGATTATGAAAGCCATACTTGAAACCTTGTTCTGCTAACAACTTTTTGATGGGTAGAAATGCTTTCCTGTGGGCTGCCACTTCGGCAGAAAAATCCCGAAAGAAGGACACCTTGGCCCCAAGCCACCAAATGTCCCCTCTGTCCCAAGCTGCTCATAGAATTCTCTCTTTTGTAGAATACCTGAGAAAATAACAATGATAGGATGTGGCAGTAAAGTATTAGAATGAGAACCACCGGGATTCTATGCACCCTTTCCACATCTACTGGGCTCCCACCTGTCCCCAACATTTTGGGGATCTCCTCATTTAGGAAGCATTCTGTGTTTGAGCCCTCAGCTCCCTAGGGATACCGAGAATTCAAATGTTGTTATGCGCCCTGGTTCTCTTGGTCCTCTGCCCTTCTCAAAAGCGTGACAGTTTGTTTCGTGTTCTTGGAGTCGTCATAAGCCTCTGGCTGGACTTGAATTCCAAGTCCCTCTGTTTTTGTTCTGCTACATTCAGTCTGTCATTGAGCACCCACACCTCTGCAGCAGTGCCTGTCAGAGTTGTAGATAGAGAGTCCACTCTGGTGATTAATGTCTCAAGCAGGGCTGTGATGTGCTGTAGGGAGCTACCTACGTCCACTGATTTTGAGGAAGACTCCATGGATGCTGCCGTCGGGCCTTCCACAGGACAGTTGGTTGCGGCCATTAAACGAGCAAGACAGAGCTGTGTGCCAGTATCAACAGTAAAGATATAAGTCAGCTCTGTCACCGTTTAGTCGAACACTATTGGCGGTAGGGAGTGAGTAGTCCACCGCCACGCGGTCACAGCTGAGGGCCCGCTGGGCACGACGTTAGCTATGAGGCTGAGTCAGGCACAATCCAGATCATGAGGGAACCGATGCCACAGGACAATTTGCTGGTTCCTTCATATAATAAAACCCACGCCGATCGAATGGGTAGGGGCTAAGGAGACATATTTATGCCTCAGATGGGTAAATTACCACTGGATGTCAGCATGATGGCTCAGATTGTGGTGGCTGGGGACAGAGCTCAAAGCTTAAGCTGCCATCTTCCTTGGCGTCCAAGCCACGCCCCTCCATTTGGGTATTTATTATTATGATTAATATAATTCTAGAACGTTTAAGGTATTTGCACCAGTTTTTAGCAGCACACTTGAAGCATTTTTCATTAACCTCCTGCATATTTGTAGAGTTGTATCTTAATTGATACCTATCTAAAGAATGAATCTATCTTTTGAATGTTTTGTTACACTTTACTACCTATGCCCTCTCTCTCATCCCTTCCTCCCCTCCTCCCTTTCTTCCTTCTCTCTACCTTCTCCCCCTTTAAATCTCTCTCTTTTTTCTTCTCTTCTACCACCAGCTCTGCTTCCCTTAAGTCCTTGCTTGTCCTTAATCCTCACAAAGGTGGTAGTCCTGATGGCCTTCATCCCAAATTTCTACTTCCCTCAGCACCTGCTATCACACTGCCTATTACCCTATACGTAACCTTTTCCTCATCTATTGTCCCTGAAGCCTGGAAAGCAGGCTACTGTCATTGCTCTTCCAAAGGTGGTGATCCTCTTCTCCAAGTAACTTGTGTCCTATATCTCGCCTTCCTACCCTAGCTAAGTACAGGAACAGCTCATACTTTCTCAGCTCTTTTCCTTCCTAGACACTGCCTCCTTCTTCACCCCCTTCCAATCTGGTTTTAGGAAATCCCACTCCTCTTCTTGCCTTCTTCATCCCCTTCCAGTCTGATTTTAGGAAATCCCACTCCTCTTCCATTTCCCAGCTTCGGCTCACTGACTCCATACTCTGTTATGAATCAGTGGCTAATCACATCCACCATTTTTGTTTATCTTGCTAAAATTTTTGACATTGTGGCACATCCCCTCCTTCTGAACTAGATTAAAGCAGTAGGTCTTTCTGACAATGCTGTCATTTGGTTTTGTTCTTACCTTGAGGGTAGGTCTCAAGCTCCATTTCATCACCACTCCCTATCTACTCAGGTGTTCCTCAAGGATCTGTCCTGGGTACAATTCTCTTTTTCATATTCTTGAATGACCTCCCCTCTGTCTGCTCTTCTGCATCCATTCATATGTACACTGATGATGCAGTTATTTTTGCATCTGGCTCCTCTTCCCATGACTTGCCTCACAGCTGCAACTGGATTTCAACAATATTCGGCACTGGTACCAGTCTAACAAACTATCCCTCAATGCCAAAAAACAGTTTCCATAACTTTTGGCACCAATCAGAGACTCTCCAGACTCACCCGTTTCTCTTTGTTGCACACTCTTGATGGTGCTATGGTTGAGGTTGCTCTTTAAGTACCTTGGGGTCTGGCTTGACCATCATCTTGATTTCTTGGTTCTATTGATGCCATACACCAAAAGTTCCATCCCAAATCTGATGTATTGTACAGGAACAAAGCAAGTATTCCACTTCCTGTGGGTCAAGTGATTGTTTTAAAAATGATTCTGTTTTTGATTATGGTGACATAGTCTATAGTGGAGCTCTCAAATCCTCTGTTGCTAGACTTGACCTCCTCTTCCACTCTTTCTGTCATTTTGCTTTAGATTGCTCCTCTCGTACCCACCATTGCTCACTCTATTCTGCCCTTTTTCTCCACTCTCTTGATACCAGGTGCCTTTTCCACTGTGCCTCCTTTACTTCTAAATTCTGGTTTGGTCCCTTCCTTTCTATCTTCCATCCCTCTTATCCTCTCCCCCTGCTTCCCACTATCCTCTCCACAATAATACTTTCCATTCCCTCACTAGTCCTTTAATAAAATCTACTGTTGGTCAGTCTGCTTTCTCTTACTGCTTTCTCTTACTGCTCTCCTAAACTCTGGTCCTCTCTTCCACTGTCAATTCGCTCTGCTTCATCTGCTTTCTCCTTAAAGTCTTTTATTCCTGACCATTCTTCTACCTCCTGCAACTGTCCATGACCCTCTCCCCCAGCCAGTTTGCGCTTGGCAGTCTGTTCCCTCATTACCTTTACACTGTTCTGTTCTTAAAAGAGTAGTACCTAGCCTACTGTACAGTATATCATCTTAATTGTCTCCACTGAACATACATTTTATACTGTTTGCCTTACATTTTTGATTATGCTCCTGTTATACTGTATTTGTTATAACGACTATCCACACCCCCTTTCCCCAGGACACATCTGGAAATAGCGTTTAGCTGCTCAGTAAGTCTTTCATGGTGAAACACTTGAAATAAATATATATGTTAAGTGTGTATCAAGAAATTAATTTATATCATTAAGAACTTGTGTACACTATTAATGGTACGCTTAAGAATACAGTATGTTCAGGAGTGCACTGTTACTTTAAACTGTAAATATAAAAGTAGAGGTCTGGGATCACTGACTCAACACCCCCCCACCACCACCACCAAGAAGGCCACAGTGAGTCAGAAAAACATTAGGGGAGTCTGAGCTGCTGTGGCACTCAGCTTTATTTGCACATGTACTTCAATTAATTCCAGTTTAATGCAATACTATAGAGTACCTTGGTGAGTGGTTTTTTTTTGCTTTGTTTTGTTTTGTTTTTTCCTTCAGTCTCAGAACTCACCTCTGCTTTTGGAGTAGGGCCTAACAGGAGATGGGGAGAAGTACTTCATCACATTTTTGGGGTTCCTCTGCCAACTAGCTCCAACAACAACGTTCTGCTATTAATGTCACTAACCATTTGAGACTTAATAAATGTTTTGAGTGGTTTCTTGTTGTTTGGCCTTTTCTTGCAGTTACATTCCATCCAGGTAGGCACTGGTCCCTTTTCTTTCCTTGTTTTAAGTGTAAACCCACTCTCAGTCAGTCATACTGTGCCCACTGCAGGCTTCTATCAGATGCACCTTGGCTTTCTTGTGAAGGGTTTCAGCACTTCAATAAGAGTGGGGTAATCTTGCTGCTGATCTCCCATTACTGCCATGTCCATCTTGGAAATCTGTTGAGAAATGGATATTCATGCAGTATACAACTCCGCACAAAATCCAACAGTACGTTGTCTCCACTTTTTAAGTGTAAGTAACTATACAGTAAGGGTATCTTTTCTTTTCAGGTGCATGGGAAGGCTTTGATATTAATACCATCACTAGGTAGTCTGCTGTGACCTGTTCCCTCAGAGGGTCCAGGAGTGGAATCGGTAGCATTGTAAGACAGAGCACTATCTCCATTAACTATTTAACCACTTTTTTTAGGTTATATGATCTGCCCCCATGCAACAACTACTGGGCACATTTACCCCTATCTATGGAAGCATCAGCTACCATGGAATTCATCCCAACTACACTGCAAAGCACATAGCTAAGTTGTTGCAAAAACTGATCCTTTCTCCCATGGAATTGTAACCACTTAGGGGTCTTGGGTCTGGTTAGTCAGGATAAATGGTTTTGTTACCCGGTGGTCCACTTTATGATATGACACAGGTAGCCCATAGTAGCCCATTCCTCTCGAGTCCTAGGGACTTACTGTAGGTCAGCCAGGGTGTGGTGCTCTGCAGAATTCGAATGCTGTGATCACCATTAATTCTGCATATTGAGATGTGCAGGATTAGACCCTGTAACATACCTATTTCAGTGAACTTTTCCCCCTCCACTAAATGTCTCCACTTCTCACTTTCTCTGCTCAGGGCCTTAGCCACAGATACTGGTGCATTCTTCTTTCTCTCTCCCCAAAGTCCAATGGCACTATTTCTTATTTACTATTTGTAAGGATTTTCCCCTGATTCCCAAGATGTGGTTCATGTCTGAAGGTCAGTTTTCCAACTTGGGCATTCTGAAAATAAAGCTCTCTAGCTGTCTAGAATCTAGTTACTATGGTCTGCACTGTCATATTGCTTTACTCTCCGTACTGTCTGTTCCAGATCCCACATATTGGTGTACTTGCAAGTAGTTGTAGCAAAACTGTGAAGAAGGTGTCTGAAGACACTGAAACATCAGCTGGTCAGTATGTATGTTAGTGTGTATGCACCATAGTTAACCTCTGTTCATGGTAGCTCTGCTCAGGAGGCTGCCATTGCACTGACGGTATTTACATCAGGTGGGATGTACGCAGACATTAGTAGCTGCCTGATCACTCCATAGAGTAAATGAAACATGAAATAAAAATGAGTAAAACTGCTCTTTGCACCAGGGTTTTCTGGGGAATTTTCTTACTTTTTACCATCGGACTGGACTGTGCGGATTGAAACAGGAGGGCCCAGATCTTCTGCTGATACATTATTTGTCAGGATTTCATTTTCTACCCTCCTTCCAAATCCCTGATATGGGTTCAGATCCAAGGTCAGTTCTCCAACTCCAGTGTTCTGACAATAAAGTGCTTTCCAGCCTCCCAGGATCTAGTTACCATGGTATGTTTCTCTTAAATGTGCCCTATTCACAGCACTGTCCATTCTAGATCCCACAAATTGGTGTACTTGCAAGTAATAGTTACAAGACTTTCTCCTGTTGAGATGTTGTGTTTTACTAGTATGGTATTTGGATATGCCTACCTGTGAAATGGGTAAATAAATCTGATTGACTGGGAGCTAGGAAACCAGTGCTTAATTTATCCCTGCATAACAGCAACAGGAAAAAATCTGTGACCTTTTCACCCTGCCAAGCCATGGTGAAATGAATACACTAGTAGAGAGATCACAATGCCAGTACATAACATGGCTACACTGCCATCGTTTGTTAGTGTAAGCCAACAAAAAAACAAAGCTGTTTTTTAATTTTATTTAAAATACTCCCTGCATAACAGTCCTGCACCCCCCAGATATTATTTATCCTTTTCCAAGCAGGCCCATCTTGCTGCAATTGTTTTACAGGTCTCAACTTCACACTTTCCTGGCCCCTATGTGACACAAGAGCAGGCTGCTCATAAAACAATACCCACACTGCCTGACAAACCTACAGCTGCTCCTGAATGTCATTTTTATGGCTGCAATGACAGAGCCCTGCAGACCTCTTTCTATCACTTGGGGGAAAAAAGGGCACTTCAGACTCATTCCAAAGCACAATTTCAGAGTTCAACCGCAATCCTTCCGCTACCTGAAATCATTACACTGGGAGGAGGGAGAGTTCCTTTGCTACATGTAGTATTCTCCTGCCAACTCAAATTACTATTAGTGGAGTGTAAACAGAACATGCAGCTTGTTTTAGTCTGAAAGAACACCTAAACCATTTTTTTACCCATTTTTTATCTAAACAATGCCTTGTTGGCATGGGTGTAGTGCTTTCATACTTCTTAAACTCGTCAATGATTTTTTTATGTAGTTCTCCAGGCAGCAGTTTTAAATCAGAAACTGAGCAGTCTTGAATCACAGCTGTAAGGAAACTTTGTTTTATCTCTCTGCTGAATTCCTTCACAGAGAAGCACAAGGGGATTTGAGATCAGGTTTCAGCTTGTAGAAGTGGGGTCACTGGACTGGGACAGGCAGACAGTCATTGTGATGAGCCTCCAATTGAGTAAAACAGGCAGTGGCTCACGGGTCCCCCTCAAAACATGCAGTCCTCACAGCTTGGAGGTTTGTGGGTTCCCTCATGACCCTGCATCCTTTCCCAGAATTAGCAGTAACTTTCCCTGAATTGAGAAGGGGGACATGTCCCAAGGAGCTCCAAGGCAACTCGCTCTCTGGACACTACACTTCTGCCACATTCTTGCCCACTGAATCCCTACACGAATCAGCGCAGGCTGCTAGGGCACTCTGTGACCTGCAGCTGCTGGTCTTCGACTTAGCTGCCCCTCAAGATATTGTGCAGCTTGTGGCTACTCACCCCACTTCTTCCTCTATTTCCCAATGTGCTAACAGCCAGGGACCAGAACGAGCAATCGCCCCACCAGGCCCCGACTCACTCTCACTTCCTCGTTGCTCACTCCTCTGACCAGAACTCCCCCATCTGCCTAAACTGCTGAGCTTTATTCCCCCAGGCACCCGTGGTGACCTCCCAACCTGCAGGGGGCTCCATCTGAGTGCTAAGAAGATTTAACCCTTTTTCCTACTGGGCTGAATTCGGCCACAAAAACTCAGGGACAGGCTAATAGACTAGTAATCTCCCAAAGGGGGGGTTACATAAACAAAGAAACTGATGGCAGATAATGACCACTGGGCCCATCTCATCTGCCCATTTTTAGTTATGATCACTTTTGCTGCAGACCCAACTTGCTCTAGAGCACGGTCTCTTCCACCTTCCACCCCCTTCCTTCCTCCTAGAATTCCTTTGTGCCTGTCCCAGGCATTTTTGAAACCCACCACTAGTTTCACCCTCACTTCCTCCTATGGAAGGCTGTTCCAGGAATTCACCACCCTGTTTGTGAAGAACTACTTCCTCACATCTCTTCCGAATCTACCTCCTTCCAGCTTCATATCATAACCCCTTATTCTACAGCACCTTTTTCTCTGAAACATATCTCCTTCCTGTACCTTATTAACCCCTAAGAAGTATTTAAAGGTCTTAATAACATCCCCACTTTCCCTTCACTCCTCCAGGGTGTACATATTGAACTCTTTCAGTCTCTCTTCATAGGGCTTCTGATGCAGACCTTGCACCATTTTGACAGCCCTCACCTCTCTTCTTGCTGCTTTCTCCCTTTTCCAGTTGTTCCCACTTTCACATCTTTCTCCTTTGACTGCTCCTTCTCCCCCTTCTTCCTTTGCTAACCCCTTGCTTCTTTGAATATCTTGCATCCTGGTGGGACTCTCTCCCTTGGGATCTCCCTACTGTCTATCTCAGTTTATAGTGACCCACTTTCTGCCTCCCTATTTCTTCCATCACCTCTACCCGGCTACTTTAAATGTCTATTAAAGAAACATTTGAACCATTAACTGAACACTGTGGTTGCCTCCTGGATGAAAGCAGGCAATCACCTCAGTATAGAGTCTTGTCCTTCTAGCTTAGTCCATAGTCCCCAATGTAGACATACCTGTCCTCCCTGCACCATTCCTTCTATTGTTACTTGAAGGCCTTGGTGCAGAACTCCTTCCTCAAATAGTACAACATGCCCTTGCCACTCACATTTAAACACATAGGAAACACAGGATCAACCAGATAAATGATCTACCTTTACCAAAAATTAAACATATACACAGAGCTGTCAACAGCAATTCATCTTTATGTTTAAGGCCATGAAACACCCTTATCAAGTTTATGTATTAGCAGCTGTAGTGGCTCTGACCAGAGTTTGTTATATAAAATCTTGGTCATGGCTCCTCAAAACTGCAACCTATCATAGTTGCTTGATCACTGCACTCTTCAGTGGGGGACTACCTGCCCCAGGTCCTGGATTACTGGTGAGTTCATCTGTGGGGTAGAGATTAACAGCACAACTCAGCCTTCACAACCTCTGCAAGCAGCAAAAGTCCTGATGTCTGTGTGAGTGATAACTCCACTTAAAGAAACAACTGCAGCATTACAGAAGCAATACTGAGGTTGCATTTAGGCTTAACAAATCAGCTCTATCTGTGCTAACTATTGCCAAATGCCACCTCAATATAGCCTTCTTTAACTCTCATTGAATGCCACCAGTGTCCCAAGCAAATTTGTCCTTGTTGTGGCTACACACCCAAGGTGTGCCGTTATCTTAGTACTGCATACACCCTGCATACACCTTATTGTTTAACTGAAGGAGGTGGCAGGCTTTTACTCAATGATTTGACAATTATGGCTATCATGGATAGTGAACAGATAGTTCCTCTCAAATTTGTATTTTGAAATGTAAAGGGTCTCAACCACATGGTGAAAAGCAAATACATCCATAGTTACTTATGTAAGCAATAAGACACAATGGGGTGTGAATTGTGCTGAGATAAACACATGCCCAGAAGAATACTATGGTATGAGGCTGCAGGCTGAGTGCCTTATGCTTTTGAAAGTGAAATTATTTCAGCACAATGCACAACCTGGAGTGCCTTACTGTGCTTAGAAAATAGGCTTCTATAATAATAAATGTGGAATTTTTTTTTTAAAGATTTAACCCCTGCCAGACAAGTACTATGCAAAACAAACACAGTGACTATAACCTTGCATTACAAGCCCACCTGTACTGGGAGTATTACCACTTCCAACTGGTACCAGTTTATCCCTCAAAACCTTTTGGCAGCTCCCTATGCTTCACTGGGTACCCAGCCAGAGAAACAGTGCAGGCTCATAGAAGTTGCAGCTGGTTGACCAGCAGATGTATCCTTTAAAGCAGATAAACACTTTTTTAAACATAGACCCCACAGGCCATGCAATTGTTTAAATGGCAGACCTCAAAGGAGGTATTTGTAGATCCTGACTGGATTGCCAAAGCTGTAACTTTGGTGGTAAACTTTATACAACCTCAGTTGCAGGGCAAACCCTGTGAGTACTCACAGTTTGGGTGTTACCAGTAGGGCTGGGCATCCAGTCAGGTCAAGGTTTCAGGCCTTTGGGTCTGGCAACGATCAGAAAAAAAATACCCCAAATTGTGTGTCACTGCCAAAACCCCAAAAATGCCCTGACCTGAAATTGCTGCAGGAGGCTTGAGGTGTGCTACAGAATCAGACACAGATAGTGTCACTCATTTGGGGGCTTGAGGACTCTCAGACGGTGAGAGGGGGTGACTCACTCGAGTCACACAGTGTCACTCAGAATGACTAGGAGGAGGAGCCAGAGGATGTACCTGAAATGGTAATAGCAGTTGTTGTTGTCTGTCTTCCTGTAGTCTCCTCCTCTGCCCCATCCTGTGCCTCTTCTCATTCTCTGTCCTCCTCCTCTCATGATCATAGACATGCAGTCCACCAGAGTGGGAGACAATCATGTGACTCTGCACTAGTGGTAGTTCAATGAGGGCATCTCTCTTCTAGCTCACTCGGACCTAACTGCTGGAAGGTGTGCAGTGATGTGAGCAGACAGAATGATGTTATGGGGCTTTATAAACCCCTCACATAATGCAGCATAGTCAGAGGTGAGCAACATGGTGGCACTGCAGGAGCACTTGTCTTGTATCAGCACACAACACTGTGGTTGAGTGAGAAGGACTAACTTGATCAAAATTAAATACATAATGTAACGTTGTGAAAAAATTACAATTATCTATTACAAATGAGACGAACGGAGACGGTACTGATGGCGGAAGAGTTTAACGATTATAATAATAATCATAGCGAGATATTACAAGTGGTACATTTTTCATTCTTAATTCTTCATTCTTAATTCTTAATTCATCAAACTAACAGTGTATAGTGGCTTGCTTATATAGTGGAAGACAGTATTATCAGTTTCTATGGTTGTCCATGATTGGTCCAAGACAAGTACAAACATCAACTTAAAAGGCAATTCTCTTTTTAGCTAATCTTTTAGTCAGCACAAATGTATTGATAGTGTACATTATATTACTATGTAAGGACAGTAATAATTGTCATTACCAGTTACTAATGTCTAGGAGGAAGAAATAGATTTGCACTTAGGAATGTGCATACAAGCACTTTGGTCTGTCCTAATAATAAACACTAAAGATAGTCAAAGGATAATTTGAACTCTATCCCTGTACTTCTATTTTTGCAGACACTTAAGACACCTGTTTTCTATCACTCATATGGTCAGTACAAATATCAAAAGACACTTTAATATTACAAGTTGTGGCTCAGTTAAACTTGTAGCTTTACAAGTTTTAATATGATTCAATTATATAGGCCATTATTTGTTACACAGATACATTATGTGTTAGACCAAAATGAGGTTTGCCTGCAATATTGGGACTCATTTCTTTATCCCTTGTTACACATAAAATAATAGTTTTTAGGTCAGGCAGGCAGAAGGGCTTAGCATAGCAGCAGAGCAAATATAAACCACACCAGGCACTTGGGTTAATATCCCAATACTGTCACTGTAGTGCAGTGAGGTGCTGTCTTTCAGATTAGATGTTAAACTGAGGTTCCATCTGCCTGTTCTGGAGGTAGTTCAGGAGGATGTTAAAGATCTGATTGCACTTCTTGAAAAGAGTAAGGGAAGTTTTTATTGAATAAGCAATTTGGCAGTACATTTCAAAATAAACAAGTTTGTATAAAGAAAAATGAATATCAGGGATATAAGTATCACATATAAAATGTCATCCAAGTTTTCATACAGTGCCACATTCTAAATTATATATCTACAAATTGTTATTCAATATTTGCATGTTTACAAAAAAAAGCCCATCCTAGGGTAAATTAAGGAGGAGAGAAGTCATCACAACAGTTTTCTTCCCTTAAGTTACAGGAAATCACTGTCTGTGATCCAAGAAAACCCTTCCAAAGTTCTAACAATTTACTATTTTCAATGGTTCTTTGTTCTTTTGCATATAGCTGTCTCATATTTTGAGTTACTTTGTTTAATAATTCAATTAAATTTCCTTCTTTTTGTTGCAAGGTAAAATTACAACTCATGGACCATATATTGCACTTAAATATTACCATAAGTATCTACAAGGTGCTAGTGTTCCATTCCCTCCATGTATTATCAAAATCTCCATACATAATGTTTACATATGTTATTTAAAAAATCTCCCACCTTTGTTCCACCATGTCCCAGAACCCTGAGATAAAAGAACAATGAAATAATAAATGCTCAATAGTTTCTTCCATTTGCATGCATGTCAACTTTGCCCATATCCTTTCTTGTTGGGGTTTATGTTTTTTGTTAGCTTTCACATTTATTTTTTTGTGGCATGCTAGCCAGTGAAAATCCCAAAGATGCTCAGGTACTCATTTATTGTTTAACTCATTCAGCCCCATAACACATATGTGCGTCATCAAGAAAATTCCTGTAGTTCCCATAGCACATATGTGCATCAGGTATTCACTTCATCACATCCCCAGAGCGCATATGGGCATCCTACACTTCTTATGCACTTTTTGGATCAACCAATCAGGGATAAGGTTACTGGAAAGTGCAGGTCAGTAGGAAACATTCCTACCTACCAGAATACTAACTGTAAGATGGGGTCACCATTGAGTTAAACAGAGTAAATTACTTTTTTTTAGGTTTTAATTTGGGTTAAAAAGTGAAGAAAATGCTATTTTTTCTCCATTACTAGAAATGTGTGATTCCTGATTTGAAAGCTCTTTTCACTGTGAAAAATGAGTATGCTGGTGTCTGGGAGCTAGGAGGTGTACTTTTTTGTTTTCACTTTTTTGGGATACGAAAGTGTAAAATTTGATTTTCCTCTGTTTCAGGTAATGTAAAAAAAAACTGTGAATGATAGAAATGTGTGTAACCCATCATTTGAAAGATCTCTTTAATGTGGATAATTATCATGCTGGTGTTGGAGTCTAGGAGATGTACTTCTTATGATGTAGGTTTTTATTTGGGAACAAAATGTAAAAAAAATGCTCTTTTTTTATCATTTCAGAAACTGTAAAAAAATATCTGCAAATGCCAATAACATGAGTGACCCATCATTTTAAAGCTCTTGTTATTGTGAACATTTTATGCGGGTGTCTAGGGGGCTAGGAGGCATACTTTTCAGTTATTGTGGTTTAATGCGTCATGTGGGCGTTGTGCAGAGCATTTTTCTAATTCATTTGGCTTGCCATATTATGTGTGGCACATGCTCTTGTTTATGGTCTGTTTTATTATGTAAAACAGCTCAGAAATACTCTAAACTGTGGCAGTGTAATGCACATATGTTGGTGTGATGAAAACCCATCATACAACAGACATTTGCCACTTCTAAGGTGTTTTTTTTAGTTTTCATTTTGTTTAAAAAAGAAAAAAAAATTTTCATTTCATGCTCTGTAAAAAAAAAAATGATCCTACTAACATGTGTGACCTCTCATTTTAAAGATTTTTTTATTGTGAGTAAACTTTGTGCTGTAAATTTTGTGATAGGATTCATACTTTTTTAGGTATTTATACTCCAAGTCGGAGTGTTACCATTTTAGTTCCACACATTCTGACTGCTCAGGAAAACAGCCATTTTTTCACAGGAATACAGCACTCACTCGAGATTCCATTCTAGAGCTAAGTGAGTTAAAAAAAGAACTAGGGTGTCCCTGTACTGGCTAGGACATTTCTCAAAAACTGTGTCTACTATACAAGTTGTTTCTAGTAAATAAAAATAGAGCTGCTTCCTGGATAAATGTAGTATCTGTGTCTTTGTGACATTCCACTGTTTTAATTGGAGAAAAGTGCTCCTGATATACTCGGGACTGTTGTTGTTTTTGAGAGTTTTAAGTGATGATGTTTCCCATAAGGACAACTAGTGGCATTTTGTTCAATGAATACATTCCCATCAAAATTGTCTGCTGTTATCAGTGCTTTTATTTTGCTCTGAATAAAAAACTGTTAAAGAACAGTATCAGGTTGGTCATGTTTAAACCTCTTTTCTTAAAGTGAGGTATAGAATATTTATTTTCAGGGGTTTAGGCTACTCCCCAACATAGTTGAAAAGATATACTTAGGAGTGTTGTTTCAAAGTTTTTTGGTAGTGGGAAGATGTAACGTGTACAGAAATATAGGCATTAAACAGGTTTTAATTAAATAAATCTGTTTCTTCTTACTGAATTTCCATCTGTTCCAGTTGGTTACTTAAGCAATAAGATGCAACAGGGTGTGGGTTATTGGGGATTTACCCACACCTTGTGTGGTGTGGTGTGTCACGAGGTGCAGCCAAGTGACTTAACCACACAAGAAGTGGGTAAATCACCCAATAACTCACACCCTGAAGTGCCTTATTGTGATTATTCAATGGATCCATGTGTAAAATAAATTTAACATTTGTTTAATTATGTTTTTATAAATGCCATTCCTCAGCCGTGGGTTTTGGAGATTTACCACGGTCATGTGACATGTTTTGACCAATGATGTTACAAGATTTTACATACCATTGTATCATTTATTTTTCCTATAGCAATTTTTTTCCCAGTTAAATATGTCTAACTCAAAATTACCAAAGAAGAGACCTACAATTTTTATAGGTGCATCCATGATCACAATACCCCTAATATGTCCCTTAAAATTTGGAGTGTAATTTAATCTCTGCCCAATACATTTATCCAAGTTTAGAGCAGCTCCAGGCATTTGGTCAAATAGTTTACAGATTTCTACAGTTTTGCAAATAGATTCTGCATCTGGTATCAACACATTCACATCATCTGCATAGGCCAAAATTTTGAAGGAAAGTGACTGTGTGCCTAAGGATATTGCTTTTATATCAGTTGAACTATTAATTTTTCTTAGCAGAGGGTTGATGGAAAAATCATATAAGACAGGGCTTAATGGACAGCCCTGCCTTACCCCTCTTTTTAGCTGTATCAAAGGAGCTTTCCAACCCTGTATCATGGTCCTAACCATTGCTGTGTTATAAATACCTTTAAACCAATTAATCATGACCATAGGGATTTCATAATGGGATAGTATTTTCCACAAATACTCATGTCTCACACTGTCAGATGCCTTAGCCTGATCTAGTGAAATTAGGTAGCCATCCAGTTTCCCCTGTTCCACCACTTCCCTTAGCAGCATTAGATGATTTTGTATTTGTCTCCCAGGGATTCCATATACTTTGTCTGAAGAGATTAGTTGTATTGCTACTTTTGACAACTGCTTTGTTAGTATTTTAGTTAGAATTGTAAAATCAGAGTTCAAAAGAGTTATCAGCCACCAGTTTTTTAAGTCCTTTTTATCTCCATTTTATATAGATAAATTAAGGTACCCATATTCATTTTTAAGGAAATTGTTTTATAGTTCAGGATTGTATTAAAAACTGTAGTCCGTTCCTCAGGCAACATTGCCTGATAATTTTAAATATTTCATTAGGTAGGTCATCTGGCCCAGGGATTTATTACCAGCTAAGGAAGAGATAGCCATTTGAACTTCTGATGCTGTTATAGTCTTTGTTAACTCTTGTGTCTCTTTTACCTCTAGTTTAGGTATTTGAAGGTCCCTAAAAACGATCTCGCTCACTATTTTCTGATTCCAGATCGTCATGTTTCTTTCCTGTGTATTCTGTTACAATTCTTAGAATATCTTTATGAGCTGTATAGTCATCACCCATGTTATCTTTCAAAATAGACATATTTTTGTAGTGTGTGCAGTTGCCAGTGCTCATAAGGGCATATAGTTTCCATGCTGCCATGGGTAGTAAACTGCTGTTTATAGTTTAGGGTCTTAGCTTTTTTATTATGAAAGGCCACCATTTCCTGTTTTAATTTAGTTATTTGGGATTCTAGATTTTGTCCTGTTTCACAGGATATAGTCATTAGTTGTTGAAAGTTTCTCCTTTTTTGTAGATCCAGAAACAAATGATTTGATACCTTTTATTGGACCAACATGGATGTTACAGAAAAAAACAAAGTGCTTTAGCTTTCGAACCAACCAGGTCCTTCTTCAGAAGCTTTGTGGCAGTTTTTTCAAATATCCCATACTAATAACTTACAGATATTAGGTATCTGGTGTTAATAATATGGATATTGAAAACACTGATCAATAAAATCAAAAAATCATTGTTCTGAATCTTTAAAAGGACCAATACCTACAACATCCTTTTTGTAGGTATGTTATATATTATTGCCTTGATGGATGCCTGCTAAGATTTTACATAGCGCTTGCAAATCTGTTTTTGTATCTTCCCACCACAAGCTGGGGGTCTTCAAAGCAAATAAAGACTGATTTCTTGCCTCAAGAAAGTTCTGAATACACCTGTAAATCTATGTGTCAGAGAGAAGAGAAATATTCAATTCCCAGAAGCCTGGACCTTTTATTTCAGACATTCCTGATTTTATTGAGGTAGAAACTATCTTGTGATCTGAGAATTCAGTGGCTGTTACATTGGCATTATGTATTTGTAGATGTTCAGAGGTAAAATGTAGTCTATTCTTGAACCTAAGTTTCCTTTATGAAAGGTTGGAAGTTCTGATTTTGACAGCTGATATACTGCATCTATGAGTTTGGTTTCTGTATTATTTTGTGCTAGTAAGTTGGAGTCACAGTATTGTTTACCTTTTTTGCTTTGATTGGACAATTGAAGTCTCCTCAAATATCAATTTGAAGGTTGTTTGTAAGTAAGGCAGGATTGTTTTAAGTATCTCACATCTTTGTGCTTTAGTCTGAGGGAGCATATAGATTAATCAAGCAATATGAAGAGTTCTGTATTAAAGCATCTACTATTAAGACCCTGCCTGCCACTCAATCTTATAATTTTAAGAGTTTGATTTCAAGATGTTTAAACAAAATGCCCAGACCTGAACATGTCTCAGTTCCTAAAGACCAAAAAGATGGACCTAAGTACCAAGCTTTAGAAGCTTGTTGAATTTCAGGTAGTGAATGTCGTCTGGTGTCCTGTAAAAAGAAAAATCCAAAATGTAAATGGGACAAGATGAAAAAAAACAGCTTGCCTTTTGCTTATTCTTTTGATACTGTAGCGACTGTATCTATTCATTGTTTAGCTCTGTTCTATGCTAGCCAATTAGCCTATTGCACCCGTTAGAGTGAACAGAGATATTTTTTATGTGCAGTTTGAGATTCCTTCCCTAAGCGCCTCCAGGACACCATTTCTCCATGCATGCGCACTAGAGCCTTATCCCGATACTCAGACAAAGAGTGTGCGCATGTGCAGTGAGGACCTCTGGGCCCCAAGCCTCCCACTGCATACTAATGTATTTTCTTTGTTCTCCCTTTCCTTATAGGCCTCTGTGAATCCTCCCCCAGCAGAAACTACCGTAGCTCACTCGCTCCACGGGGGAACAGGGACAGCCACCAGGGGCTGAATAGGTAAAGACTCTACCTTCTCTCCTGGCTTGTTTCTGAGGGGTGTTAGCCTGTCAACATGCCCCAGCCACCCCCCACCCAAGCTCAATCCTTAATTTATACACCTTTTCCTGTCACATGACTTCCTGTATGTCTCTAAACTGTCTCTCTACTTTCCCATTTGCAGCTTATATTCTGTAGCCACCAGAGGGAGCTCCCTGTGCTCTGCACATTTTCCCTCCTATGCTTCTCTGATCTCTTCTACTCCTAGGCATTCTTGCCGCTCCAGCTACTCCTCTGCCCTATATCCTACCTAGTACCCCCTACACCTCCCTCCTTCTCCCAGCCACTCACCTTCCTGTCCCCTCTCTGCCCTCTGGCCCCCCCCGGCCTCCAGCAGTACCTAGTGCAGCCACTAGGAGTCACTATTTCCGTTCCCAAGCATCATCCGCCTACCCTTTCCAGCCTCTCTCACACCCAATTCCACTTCTCTCTCCTAGGCCCGCATTCCACCATCTGCTGATAGTTTGAACCCTGTACCTTTAGGCACCAGAGGCGGTGATGCTACCCCTGCACCGTGAGCAACAGCCACACCAACCAAGCACCCCACTTCCCTATAAACCAGTAAGATCCCTCAAACTATGCGGATACTGGCTCCCATGCTTAACCTTCCCATGGTCATTATGCTTGCTCATCCCCCACCCTACCCACCCACACATCTACCCACCCTGTATCCCATCCCCTATTCCCACCCCAAACTCATCTCCCACACTGGACCACCATGTGACCCCACCGCACCCCCACAACACTGACACCACCCCCACCCCAGAACAGGATGGTCTCACCCCACTCAAGCCTCACCCACCCTTGGCTCCCTACCCATCCCTGCATCTCCTCCACCAGATCCTCACAGCAGCTCCAGTATAACAACCCCAACCACCGCAGCCCACTCCTCAGACTTATTACTTTACTGCTTCTGTTCTCAGGGAATGTCCACCCCAACCCTGGTACTGGGTCCTCTACCCCCTCCCGCACCCTGCTGGGAGTGGCCTCCTCATTGCCTCAATGAACACCTGTAGTCTCCCAAAGAAAACTGCTGCACTCCAGTGCTGGGTCACACAACACAGGTCCAATATTATTGCCATACTGGAGACCTGGCTCTTTGAATCTACCCCGACTCAGCTGTCTCCCTCCCTGGTTTCACCCTGTTCCGAGATGTCTGAGTCGGTAAGTGTGGTGGCGGATGTGCAGTTTACGTGCATGGCTCACTCCTTAACCATGCTGTCCCTGCCCCAAGCTCAGTCATGGTGTCCAAGCCATCACTTTAAAAATCTCCCTGACCTGTAGAGCCTTTCTGTCTAACAACTACATACATACCCCCATGTGCCTAGGGACCTGCAATCCACTCCCTTACTGAAAATCTCTCCAGCCTGCCCCACAAAGCTGAGCAGCTCATCCTGGGTGACCTCAATGTCAACTGTCTTGGCTCCACTGCTGCACACATAAAGGACTGCTTTACTGCCATTGACTTAGCCCAATTAGTCCCCCTTCCTACCAGATTTAACCAGTCAAGTGGCACCAGCTCCTTCCTCAACATAATACGTTACAATCGCCCCCATAAAATCAAGTCTGTTAATGTCCTAGCTAACTCCCTCAGTGACCATTCCCCTATCTTCTGTTTCTGGTCCTCCCCCATGCAGAAACCCAAATGCCAAGTCACCTCTTGCCGCCACTTTCACCCAGGGGGCCTCAGTAAACTGAAGCAGTACCTAGCCTAGCTTGACTGGTCCCTGATCTCACTCACATCTGATATAGACACTGCGCTAGCCTACTTCACCAGTGCGTTCTGCAAGGCTGTTGACCTCTTTGCCAACTTTACCAGTACCAGCTCCAAAAGACATAACACCGTCTGGATCTCCCCTTCCCTTGTTCAACAACTGAGGCAGCGAGACATCCTATGGCATGTCACGGTTGAGTCAGGCAGGTCAGTGGACAGACAGGCCTATAATGCCACTCAAAACCAGTGTACCTGGGCCATTAGGCAAGCCAAGGCCAAATACTACCAAACCACTCTGGCCTCTTCCTGTGGCTCTGCATGTGTTCTGGGATAATATTAAGGAGCTCAATTGAAAATCTCGCTCCTCCCCTGTCTCAGATATCTGTTAACGGCACTATTACCACTGACCCCCCATATATTGCTGACTGCCTCAACACGGCTTTCTCCGACCTAAGCACAGTCCTTCTTGGCCATTTTTTTGACCCAATCCCTACCTCTAAACCCTCCACCCTGAATAGCCCCCCATTTCTCCTCCGTATCATATCTCCCCATGCAGCCAAACCACTCCTATTAAAAGCCCTCTCCAGCCATAATCCCAGTTGTGACCCAATTGACTCCAGGATTCTCCGTCTAACCCTAGATGTCATGCTAGCCCCTATCACTGACCTGTTAAACCGGTCTCTGTGCCTCTGTAAATTCCCGAGCACCTGGAAATCTGCTGAAATTACCCCAATTCATAAGAATGGAGATTGCACACTACCAAATAACTACAGACCAATCTCCATCCTCCCCCCACTCTCTAAAGCCCTGGAAAAAATAGTATCCACCCAACTCATGGAATATCTAACCAAATACAGCATACTATGTCCAGAACAGCATGGATTCCACCCTACACACAGCACCACTTCAGCCCTCCTCAAGTTCTCACACCATATACACTCTGCACTTGACTCTGGGGATGTCGCCAGGACAGTGTTCATTGATCTATCTAAGGCCTTTGACACGTGTATCACCCCCTATTGCGGGACTCCCTCCATCAACTAGGTTCCTCATCTGGCCCCCTTGCCTGGTTCTCCAGCTACCTCCATGCCAGATCCCAATAGGTCAAGATAAATGTCACCCTATCAGCAGCCCTACCTGTTCTCTCAGGTGTCCCTCAGGGTTCCATCCTGGGCCCCACATTGTTCAGTTTCTTTCTCAACTCCCTTCCTAGCTCCTACTCTGGCAGAATGTTCCTATATGCCAATGACCCAGTTGCGTCACCTCCCACCCCGACCCCACCACCCTACAGAATCTCTGCTACCTCATTCAGCCAAGCTGAAAAAATGGTTCCTTGACCATCGCTCTGTTCTGAATCTCAAGAAGACAAAAATCTATGCTTTTTGTCCACCGCCAGAGTACCTGCAAATGCCCCTTTCTCATCCTCCCCAGCACCCTCACCCCTCGAACAGGTGGCTGCATACAAATAGCTAGGTATCACCTTTGACTCGGCTCTCCTTCTACTCTCATCTTAATTCCCGTCCACGCCGTAGCACCCAGAATGGACCTCACCGCCACAAAGACTGCCTCCCTCAGAATGCCCTCCTGCTGGCTATCACCTCTTCCATCCTGTCATTGCTTGACTAGGGCTCCCTATCAATATGGCTGCTGATCCTACCACCCTCATCAAAGTCCAGACCTTGATCAATAAGACTTGCAGGCTCCTGGCTGATGCCCCCAGCAGAATGCACACATGCCAACTCTATTCCTCCTCGAATCTACTCACCTTTGAAGAGCATCTACACTACCACACCTGCATACTGGCCAAATAATCACTCCTTGGGCTCTCTCCCAAGGGGTTGCTGCATCCCTAAAACTGGCCTCCCACTCAGTCGCCACCCAAAGCACAACCAAAGCCACCTTCCAGGTCCCGAGAACCAGGACCTCTTTAGCTCAAAGATCATTTCACTACAGAGCCCCTTCCTGGTACAACTCCTTCCCCACCCATATCACAAACATACCCAAAATCGCCCCCTTCAAAATCAGCCTCTGGCACCACATCACTGACTCTCAGAGCTGTAAATGCCCCTGACTGGTCCATACCTAAAGCCCTACTCAAGGTGGTAGGACGGGGTTCTAAGCTTGGCCTTTCCTGCTCCATATTGCAAAGGGTACCTGTATTTCCAGCCTAATTTTTTGAGCTAGAGCTATAATTAGCCATTGTTCTGCTCTATCTGCCTGGTCTGGGGTATTATTGTTGCCTTCTTACAGTTCTGGAAAGTGTGTCCAAGCTCCCGACATAAGTTACATTTGCTTTCATTTATTCGGTCAGTGCCTACATGCCCAAGATCCCCCCACATAGTACATCTGTTTTTATCACATACACTACTTAAGTGCTCCAGTGAACCGCATTTGTAGCACGTTTTGTGTTGTCCTGCATAAAACAGAATTCCCCTATCCCTCCCCAAAAAGAAAGAGTTCAGCAGATGAATTATCCCTGTGTCTGCTGTTCGGACCATGACTTTCACCTTCCAACCTCCAGTCCATATGTTTTCTGAATCCAGGATGGCCTCAGGATCATCAATAACTATGCAACGTTGCTTTAACCATATGAGTAGATCTTGTACACTAACCCCTTCATTTCTGAAAAGAACTGTAATAACTTTGTGTGCAGGTTTTGATAGACGGGTTGCTAAAAAGGAGGATCATAGAGATGATTTTTTTTAAAGCGTTATACCTAATCCAGAAACACTCTAACTACTGTGCTGTCTTGAAACATATATCAAAGGTGGTTTCACCTGAAATGTGAATTAAAGTGTATATTTCCATAGAAAAAAACTTCATGGATTCCTTTAGAAGTGTTTTGGCCACAAAAAGACTGTCCGGTGGGTCCTCCATACCCCCAGTATAGGTCAAACCAGTGGTGAAAGTGAACAGGAACGCACAGGAACTCAGTTCCTGTACCTTTTTTGCAGCAGGAACGGAGTTCCTGTACTTCTTCCCACTGCAACTAGAACTGGATTTCTTAAACTAGCAACATAATGACAGTTTCTGGGCCTGTGATCTGAAATCAGGGTTTCCAAACAACATTTGACTTGTACTACAATTCTATATTCCTTGGAATACTTCAATATTGCTAACTGAATCTACTCTTGTCTAAACATTCAGATGTGTCTTGATCCAGCTATTCTTCAGATTGAGGATCTTCATTCTGCATTTCGTATTTGCCAGTGTCTGAGTTCCTGTACTTCTTGTCTACCACTTGAACCACTGGGTCAAACGCACCACATTGTGTCTCTTTGCTGGGTATATGGGGTTTTAAACAAAGATGCAAAGGTTTTTTTCGGTGCCATTTTATCAATAAGGTTTAAAGGCCTTTGTGACACAAGATCTAAACCCTTGGGACGTCCCCCATCAGGTTGCTGTGTTATGTCTTTTAAAAATTGCAGTACAGAATTTTGTGTTAGCTCCAGGCTAGAAGGAACCTCTACTTCAGTCACATTTACTGTATTACTTCTGTTAGGAAAGTTAAAGTCTGTAGGTGCTGGCATTTTTATCGGAGAGCCTCCTGAGACCCACTGACCTGTTTGTGCATTCCGCTGCCATCCTGCTGATTCCAGTGCTGTTTTAACTGACCAGCTCTCCTCCAACACATTATTTGTTTCTCCCACAGTGTGTCTTAGGCTGAGTGGATTGCTACTCATTTCTGCCATTCCCAAAGTGGTTTCTGTGGATTCCTCAGGTATTTCAGCACGATTTTTTTGCAGCCGAATCAGCCTCCTCCATACGTCCGGCCCAACTCACTGGCTTGCCTTTTGATGATGCCATGTCAGCAGCTTTCAGCTGATCCATTTTAACAGATTTCTTTTCCTTGTCAGCTCTAAGGGCTCTGAGCTTAGTTTCCAACTCTGCTTTCTTCTGAAAAAAACAGTCTCTTCTCTTGCTCAAATTCTTTTCGTAGCAAAGTTTCCTCCTCTGAATTAATCACCAAGTCAGCCTGATTTACAGAGTCTTGTACTACTTCCTCATTACTGGAATTGTTACCACTTGGTAAGTCTGAGATCATATCAGTTTGTGCTAGTTCCACATCTTGTAAAATACAAGCTTTTGTTAGGTCAGGTCTTACCAGCTTTCCTATGCCAGAAGTAGTCTCACCAATTTCTGTTTCCAAATCCTCAGTTCTTTGTATATTTTCTGTTTCCATAAGTTCTTTCACCTCTGCACCCTTCAGCTTCTCATCCTCCATTTTGGCTGACAGCGAAGTGGAACAGTGTCTCCCCTACTGGCAGCAATGCAGTAGAGGAATTTCCCCAGTGTCCTACCCAAATTTCACCCATTCACTAAGAATACCACCAACAGCTTAATGTGGTTCAAGGTCAGCTGGCATTCATCTGTATCCCCTTCCCCCGGGTCATGCCTAAAAATAGACAGAATCTGCCTAGTGCACTTACCTGGGCAACAAAAACTAAATACATAAATAAATAAATAAAAATAATAATTTAATAAATCTATCTTGAAGTGAGCATTAAAAATAAGCAACAGAACAGTAGCGAACTAAACTAAAGCAAGAGTTGTTGGGGATGCAGGAGGAAGTGTGCTTTCAGGGCCAGAGGCAAATTAAAAAAAAAATGTTCTTGCTAGAGGAGTCACCCAATTAAAAAAAATAAAAGTAGGTTAAGGCTAGGTGGTGTGTTGATGTGGCAGCAGTGTGGACTGGAGGTCTGCACTAGCAATTGTTGGACTTAGAGGTCTAGGGTGCTGGCAGGGGCAGCCTGTGAACCCCCCAAGGAAATATATTTTATTATTTTTAAATTAAAAACTTTTTTTCACTGTCTGAGTCTCCCCCTAGAAAAATATGAATTTTTTTCATGTTAAAATATTTGTGAGTCCATTGTAATGCCACTGTCTCATTATCCGAGGCAGAGAAAGTGATGGCACCTCCTCCTCATGGGAGTAAACAAGGTACAGGTGGGGAATATTTCTCAGAAGAAAAGATGCTCATGAACAAGAGGACACGCTATAAAGCTGGAAGGAGTAGATTCAGGAGAGATGTGAGAAAGTACTTCTGTACAGAAAGAGTGGTGGATTCATGGAACAGCCTTTCTATGGAGATGGTTGGAATGAAAACAGTGGTGGGGTTCAAGAATGCATGGGATAAACACATGCATGGAATAAACAAAAGCAAACACAGTGGGAAGGGAGGAGAGGAGGGAGGAGAAGAGCTGTAGATTGGGCATGGTCTGTAATAATGTAGGTGAGGAGAAATGGACTGAATGGGCCAAGCAGTCCTTATCTGTTATCAAATTCTATGTTTCTACGTTTCACCTGTGCTCCAATTGAGATTGTTTAACTATGCTTACTGTCCCCAATGAGAAACTTTTTTTTTTCTTGTGATCAAATAAATTGTTTGTGAGGACATTGTAGTGCTACTGTCTCATTGTCCCAGGCAGAAGAAGTGACAGCACCTGTGCTCTGATTTCAGGTTGCATTATTATGCTTAATCTCCCCAGTAAGAAAAAATGTTTGTTCAAGTAATGCAATAGTAATGATGGAGAATAAAGGACTCAGAAAAAAACAACCCCAGAACAATGCATCTTCTAGCTCTGGAGAAAGTGACAGCTCCACATCCTCAGTTAATGTTACCTGAACAATATCTGGTCATACAGCTAAGCCCAAGAGGTTGTTTGCACCTGTGAAAAAATACTTTATCTCAGTTGGGAAAAACAGGTTATGCAAAAAGCTTGCCAGTTTCACATCAGCGAACTACCAAAAATACTGCAGTAACAACAGAGAGAACCGCTGATTGTTCTTTGTGCGATGATGATGACAATGGAGTTTGCCCCTTTAAGAGGGCAGACCAGGTTGTCCTGGTGCACCCCTGCTCCCATGCTTAAGATGGTTGTGCTCAGAAGGAGAGGGAGGAGGGAGGGGAGGAGCTAAGGGGGGCAGAACAATGGGCAGACAAACAGGAAGGGGAGGGAGATAGGGAGGTACTTAAAGGACAGCTCAAGGGGGCCTCAGCCACTTTTGCCGGAGTTTTGGATACCTCCCACCCATCCTGTCAAAGGGGAGCAAGTAAGGAGGACAGTCAAGATGGGACTGTATGGGGGTCTGTGATGGTGCGGAAGAAAGCACGTCCAGGTTGGACAAGAGATGGGACTGCCAAAGGTGGATGGTAGGTAAGGATATGGTTAAGGACTGCTAAAGGTGGATGGCAGGTGATAACATGGTTAAGGACTGCCAAAGGTGGATGGCAGGAGCAAAGAGGGGAAAAGGGGGAGGGAGGAGGAAGGAAAAAGAATAACACAAGAAGAGAAGGAAGATGAAGGAAAAGCGGTCTCGGTTTTCACGCTACTAATGGAAAAGGAGAAGAAAAAGGCACCCAGGTCTTCACCTGGGAAGAATAATCAGAGATTGATATATTGGATGGAATAAACAAAATGTTGGAAATATGATAATAAAGGATGGAATGGAATATGGAATTATGAATCGAAATAAATTAATTGCCAATCTGAGCACAACAACAAATAATGGTGTATGTCTTTTGTGGGGGAAGAGGGGGGAATCCGGGACAAGGCTGAGTTGGCCACAGCTAACGTGAATCTAATGTATGCTGGAAATAGACAACGTTAATGGTGAGGTTAGACTGTCATGGTGTTGGAGGTGGTGGTGATGATGTTGTTCCAGCCAATTCTCCCCTGCTGTCACCGATATAAATGATAATGACAACTCCTCATCAGCCACTCCTTCAGCATCAGTAAATAGAATTACTGTTTTGCATAATACCACAATAAACAAAAAATAAAACACAGTTTAGCCAAGAGGTTGTTTGCACCTGTAAAACAATACATTATCTCAGTTGAGAAAAACAGGTTGTGCAAAAAGCTTGGTAGTTTCACATCAGCAAACTTCCAAAATACTGCAGTAACAACAGAAGCAGTCTGTAAAAATACATTATCTCAAGGGGAGGTGTTGCAGTTTACTCTATGGAGCATTTGTCTATTACTTTGGTTACACATAGTGAGTTACATAACTCTGTGAATGAATGGCTTCTCCATTTGGTCTCACGTGGTCATAAGCAAGTCCATTTGGGTGGTGTATATAATCCTCCTCATTTTGGCTTGTCTGGTTTGATTGATTTTTTTGAAAGCTGTTGAGCTTTAAATTGTACTTTATGATTTTTGGGGTTTTGAGGATGTCAGTTTAAACTGGTTAAATAATTCTGATTATGATTCTGTTTTACAATATTGTTATTCGGTTCTGTTACTTAATATTCCTATTAGGTTTAATCCAAGAAATTCAAACCATTCATTACTGGCAAGGCCCCTGGAATTCTGCAGTTGCAGAATTTTCCTCAGAATTTTCAGCATGCGTAGAATATATATATATATATATATATATATATATATATATATATATTGCACAGAATTAATTGTTTTTGCTGAATTTTCATTTAAATATACTGTTTTTCCGTAGTGTCAGGCTTTCTTTCCCATCTCGTTTATCCTGAAGCCCCTCCTCTATGCTCAGCATATGATGTCATTGATGACATCACATCATCCTTAGCTAATTACAGGACTGTGTTCTGCCAGAGACGTGAATAAATCATGCCACAGAAATCAAAAAAATGCTGCTGCAGAAGCCAAGGAGCCCTGCCACAGAAATCGGAAAATTCTGCCACATAGCTCCAGGGGCTCTGATTACTGGATTCGGTTTTTATCAATAGGGAAATCAAACTGTTGTCAACTGGTGTTTTGATGATGCAGTTAGTAATCATTTGTGAATTATTGTATTTTAAAGAGCAGGTAGTTACTGAAATGGGATGTGTAGAATTCCAGTTTTGTATTCTGTGCCATAAAAGAACCTAATGAGCCTTGTGTGCTGGCTGGGTTTTTGTTAGTGTCTTGATCTGTTACTGAGCCATATGAGAAGTGGTTTTATCAGAGCTGGGAGTGAACAAAAAAAACAAGGATGAGATGTGCTTTGAAACCTGAATCACAGTGATGTCAGTTACAGTATTCTGACTTGGGCTTCACACACTGGACAGTGGTGCAGCTATAGTTTCTGACAAGACATCTAGCCAGCCAGCACATCTTTGTATGACACAGAGGATCAGCTGTTCACGCAAAGCTGCTCACAGTGTCAATTGTGACGAGGAATCACCACTCGAACAGCTGATCCCTGTTGGACTCAGGCAAAGGTAAAAAGTAAAAAGGGAATGGGACTCTTCTTTTAGGGACCACTGCAGGCACAGGACTTTTCTGCAAATAAAAATTCCACCCTACCATTTCCCTCCTGCCTTCACCCACTATAAAAACATTAATTATACAACTGCTGTATTACAGGGAAGTACTGGGATTGAGTCTGCACAATTGGCAAAGTGAGCACAGTTCTCTCACAATCCACCTGTTCTAGGAAATAAATATTTTCAGGACATGCTGAGTATCTCATATTTTTGTGTTACTGTAGTAATATTGTCATTATGGTGAGAGCCTCTATGACATCTCCTGAGAGAAGTCTGCCATCCACAAAATGATAAGGTGAGCAGGGGAAGGTATGCCAACATATGGTGTCAGCAGCAGCATCAATAGGCAGGGAAGCTGATCATGACAATGATGATGGCCAGAGGAGGAGAACATTAGGAGACCAGGTATAGAGCAAGAGGAAGAAAGTCTTTCAAGTGGTAGCCAAAGCACAACCCAACATCTTCCATTCATCAGTTCTTTAGCCCATTGACTCCCATACCTTTGAGGGGTCATAAATCCCCAGCCACTTCCACCCCGAACAGAGGCAAAAATAGGAGCCAAATGTCACATTCAGGCAAAAAAGCATTCAACTCTCACTAGTCAAGTCCCTGAAAATGCACCAGAAATATAAAGCCAACAGTCCAGATGCAAAAAAGTTAACGAGGAATTGTGGAAATGATACTCACTGACTTGCTGCCATTCTCCTTTGTGAGCAATGCAGGCTAATGTAAGTTGCAGTACCAAGACATCAAGTGCACTGCCATGCCTACTTTTCCACAGTGACTCTTCCTGATTTGTATCAGAGTGTCTATAAGACCGTATCACATGTCCTGAAAGCATCATTTGTTCCAGCTGTTCACATACCCACTTATGTGGACCAGTGGTCAGACTACTGATTACATGCCAGTAAGGCCTAGTGGGTCAATTTCCCTCTTCTTACCTACTCACACTCCTCTGCTGGGTTATGCCAACAGCAGCAGTACCAGTAGTTGCAAGTCACCAGGGCCCCCAAACCTCCACAAGCAGGTAGCTTTATGTGTTGTTTGCTTTGACAATGACCATCATGCAGAAAACCTATTACACTTCCTTCACCAAAGGTTTGATGTGTGGCTGACATCACACTAATTAATTTCAGGTTTTATAGTATTAGATAATGAAGAAAAACATTGTAAATGTAGCAGATGATGGGAATTATACACATGTTCCATGTTTGCTCACTATACAAATGTACTTGAGAGATTCCTAGTTGAGGAAGGCACCACTGTGCAGAAATGTGTGGGTCTGATCCAAAATATCTATGGGCATTTTAGCCATTCTGTAAAGACATAGAAATTGCTATTAAACATTCAGCAGCAGAATCACCCTCCCTCTACCACCTGAAGCAAGATGCGATAACAAGATTGAATTCCACCTATTACATGATGGAATGACTGCTACAAGAACAGAAGGCTATGCACCAGCATATGTTGAGCATGCAATGGCAAGGGAGAGGCAAACATCAGCCCAATCAGTGCTGCCTGATGGAAACCCTCTACACTGCACTGAAGCCCTTTGTGGCTGCCACAAGGGTGGCAAGTGCTAATACAGCTGGTCTAAGCCAGGTACTCCCCCTCATTGCCCTCATTTTTTATTTATTTGTTTATTTTAAAGTTCAGAAATACATCTTTGAGCAGAAATTCTCATGTACACAGGTTTCTCGTCAGACTAACAATTTGTTTACACCATGTCTAAGACACTATTAAAAACTGATTAACAAATGCTAGACAATACTGATTCAGTGACATAACAAAATAGAATAAGTAACATAAGTACCGTATGGCGAAACAAAGTGAACAAAGGTTAACATTCAACAGGTCAAATAATACAAAGCATAACATAGGCACTAGGAGCTATACAAAGGTAGCAGCCCATCTGGGTGTTGTCAGAGGTTAAATTTGTGCACTTTTACAGCACATTGAATTGGAGGAGAAGCACATGCATGAGGAGACTGTGTGGTGGGTAAGGTGTTCACATCATGTGCATATGTAAGAAGGTTTGGGCGGCAGAAGCACCACGATCAGACGGTGCAAGGGTTGGGTTGAGTAGGGGAGCAGTTGACAAGTGACAGTGCATGGGATGGGATTTCATTAGGAGAAGCAGCTACATTTGGAGCCAGGTAGGAGTAAATTTAGAAGATCCTATTTTAGTGGACCCAGCTTAGTTGGTGTCTTTTGTATTACATGAAGTTCATTAGCCAGTTAGTGCCCTGTTGCAAAGGAGCATTTGGCTAGAGCTGTTCAGTTGAATGGAACAGTCGATATACCGATAGTCATGCCTCTGGTTGGGTAAGGATTTTGAGCAGGTTGTAGAAGACCTTGCAGCCCTGTGGGGTCAGGCCCATGATGGCTTTCATGCTTAGCATGCAAGGTTTGATATTTTATTGTGTCCTGCGAGGGAAGCCAGTTTGTGAGAGAGTAAAAGTGCAGATGTGCATGTGTTTGTCAGTCCAGTTACAAAGCAGCAGGCTTTTTCAGGACCTTGTTTAACACAGTGTCTGTGGCACTCCATAAACTGTTAGGCCATAGTCAACTATGAGGAGGATGGAACTTGTAACTGCCCCTTTTTGGCTTCTGGGGTTGTGCCTCTGTCTATATAGTACCCTAGTCACCTGTTAAAGTTGCAGATGATTTGGTCAACATGTGGTACAAATGTTAGTCTGGTCGATGGAGACCCCGAGGTATTTAAAGTTTCTACCTGTTCAAGAAGGTCACCCTTACTGTTGAAGATGTTGAGCTTTGTACCTTAGTTCTCTTCTGTGCACTTGAGAAGAGCATTGTTTTGGTCTTCTTGTAACTGAGCACAACTTTGTTCTGCTGAAATCAATTCTCAAGGGTGCAGAGTTGCATTGGAGGTCTCAAGCAAGTTTAGTTTAGTTTATTGTTCTAGGAATTAATACCTTTGAGCCAAGGCTCTTTTACAAAGGTTCCACGTCATTAAGTACAAAAAACATAGTAGACAGTGTTACACACAATCAGTAAGCCGTTTAACAAGTTCACAACTTAAACAGTAGCATATATGTACGGAAAGAAAACAGGAGAGAAAAGAAAAAAAAAAAAGAAAAGGAAGCCCAGAGGCAGTGTAGAGGACAAGGAATAAGGATTTGGTGAACTTGAGGGGGAAGAGAGGGAGAAATATGAAGTTAGAAGCAGACAGAACCAGGTTTGTGGTACTCAGTTTGTCTTTGTCAATGAAGAGACCATGGTGGATGGGTGAGACAAAAATAAAGTGCACTAAGAGGGAATGAGACTTTAGTCGAAGCAGTCACAGGAGCTGGAGGCTGTGAGGTGAGCGTATAGTATGGATTTGAAAGCTCCCAGAGTCATGGAGGATAGAGAAGGCAAGTTAAGGGCATTGTACCAGGTAGGGGCATGGTAGGCAAAAGATCTTTGTCCCTGAGCCGTCCGGTATCTAGGGACAAGGAAAGGTTGGAGGTCCGAACTTCTGGTGGAACGAGAGCCATTGTTCAGGCAGAGCAGGTCCTGGATACATGGAGGAGTGAGTCTCAGGATTGATTTTTTTGCCATCACACAGGTGAGATACATAAGGCGAGTGGAGAGATGTAACCAACCGGTTGCCGTGTATAGGTCACAAGTGCGAGTCCGTCTGTGTGCTCCAGTGAGGAGTCGACAGGTCTTGTTTAGTGCAGCTGAGATGCGCTTTAGTGCAGTAGTAGTTGCTGAGCCATAGACAATTAGACCATAGTCTATGATTGAGATAATGGAGCTTTGAACAGCGATCCTCAAGGCAGCTTGGTTGAAAAATTGACGGTTCCGATATAAAGTTCCCATGCGTTGGTGCACTGTTTTAGCAGTGTTATCGATATGGGCTGTAAAAGTAAGACATTCGTCAAAAGTGATACCAAGGTATTTGAAGGTGTTCACTTGTTCTAGAGTATTTCCTAGAGAAGTTTTGTATGAGGAGTGGGGTATGCCTATTTCTGTTTTGATGACTGGCGAAAAGCATGACTTTTGTTTGTTTTTTTGATTTAGGACCAGCTTGTGCTCAGGGAACCATTTTCCACACATGAGAAAGCACACTGCAAGCTCTGTCGTAGTGGATTTGGGTCCTTATGAGAGAGAGAATTACAGCATCATCAGCATAGAGTATTAATTTTCAGAGCAGGATTTGGGAAGCATGTTTAGAAATAGGCTGAATAGGAGGGACCTAGAATTGAGCCCTGGGGGACACCAGAGAGGACCTGTTTGGAGTCAGATAGAACCTCAGAGATTTTTACTGTTTGAGAACGTTGTGACAAGTAACTTTTTACCCAGGCTCCTGGACCCTCAGCTAGTTCGATGTTGAGCAGAAGAGAGATTAGAAGGCTATGGTGAACAGTGTCAAAGGCCTTTGTGAGGTCTATGAAGACAGCTCTGGTTAACTGACCCTTGTCCAAGGCTTTGTGAGTTTCACTTGAGAAGTCTAGCAGTGCCGGCGACGTACTGTGTCCTTTCCTAAAACTGTGCTGCTG
Organism: Neoceratodus forsteri; assembly: GCA_016271365.2. Taxonomy (NCBI): domain Eukaryota; kingdom Metazoa; phylum Chordata; order Ceratodontiformes; family Ceratodontidae; genus Neoceratodus; species Neoceratodus forsteri. Next base: position 814,789,733 of record CM057455.1, on the reverse strand, counting down.
AATGCAGAGTAGACCGTACTTTTGGAGGTAGTCTGATAGTTGATCAGCCACGATCCATTCAAGAGCTTTGGAGAGGGGTGGTAGTATAGATATGGGCTGTTAGTTACCAGGTGTGGATTTGTCACCCCCTTTATTCACTGGCGTGACTATAGCGGCCTTCCATGTGTTGGGGAATTTACTTTGACACAGGGAGAGGTTGAGAATTTTGATGAGGGGGTGGATTACTTCTTCCAAGGTGAAGGACAGAAGTTTTAGATCAATGGTGTCACTGCTATTTCTGGATTTAGAGCCTTTTTATGTATCTGTAGCTTCATGTGTCTTAACTATATTAAAGTGAAATTCAGTTTGTCTGGCGAGGTGGTTTAGGATACGGGTTTTGGAATTGACAAGTCATGGAAGAAGTCCGGTGATGCGACACCACTGAGGTCTGTGAAGGTTTTATTTAGGGCATCGGCCATAGCCTTAGGGTCACGGGTAGTGGTACCATCAATGTTCATTGCCGTGGGAGAGGATTTGGAGTGTTTGCCTGTGATATTACATATATTATCCCAGAAGGATCTACCATCACCTCAAGTGGTTTCAAGAGCATTCTTGAAGTAGGAGCTCTTCATTTGCCTGATTTGTGAAGTACATAGGTTGCGCGCTTGTTTATAGTTGAGTGAGTCTGCTATGGAGCCTGTTTCCCTGGCTATAGCCCAAAGATGGTCCCGTGCTTTGAGCTGCGCCAGTAGTTTGGCTGTTAGCCAGGGATTAGAGAGGGCTTTGATTTTGCATTTTTTGAAAGGCACGTAGGTGTCACAGGCAGTGTTGAAAGTTTTAATGAAGAAGTCCAGGGCAGCGTCAACATCCAGCGTATTGTAGATAGGGGACCAGTCTTGTTGCAGGAGGCAAGTCTTTAGTTTAGTCAGGTTTCCGTGTGGTAGCATTCGACTTTGGATGGTTTTAGGAGGTGGTTTGCGGAATTTATTTGTCCAGGTACAGATCACAGGGGAGTGGTCACTGAGGGAGTCGGAGAGAACGGTGGTGTTTTTTATCCGGTCTGGGCGATTAGTGAGTATCCAATCAATGAGAGTGCTGGTTCCAGTCTTGTAGTTTTTTCTAGTAGGAGAGTTGACCATCTGTGTTAGATTGGTTGCTTGGATAGTATCCCTGCTGGGTCCGTGTCTGAGGCAAGCCAGTTTATATTGAAATCACCGAAAAGAGGGCTCCAAGTCTGGAGGCTGCAATCTTGCAAATTCTAGGATAGACTGGAGCCCAGCTCGTGAGTCTTTAGGGGGATATAGACTGCAGCCACATTAAGCACTTTTATTTTGGGCACCAAGTAGAAGCTTGACAGGAGAAGTTGTACTAGGGAGTTTTCTGGGGAGAAACTGGCAGTGTGGCACAGTGGTCACTTGTATAGATAACACAACCGCCTCTTTCTTTTACCCTGTCAAGTCTGAAGAGGTTGTAGCCTTGTAGCGAGATTGCATGATCTGGAGTGCTAGGTGTAAGCCAGGTCTCAATAATTACAAGTATATCAGGATTATGTTGCCCAATAAAGGCTTGAAGAGATGCCAGCTTAGGAAGGAGGCTGCAGATATTTAGGGTTACAATGTAATGTAATGTAGTGTAATGTACAGTAAGCCCTGGGAGGGGTTATTTGCACAGATGACTGCATCATCTGCATAAAGTAAGACAGTGGAACCAGGGCAGGCTTCGGGAAGGTTATTGATGAAGAGGCTGAACAAAAGGTGCCCCAGAATGGAGCCTTACGGCACACCCAATGAGACAGGCCTGGCATCAGAGAGCTCCCCATTTATCTTAGCCTGTTGTGATCTGCCTGAGAGGTAGCTTTTAAACCAGAGCACAGTGTCTGCAGAGAGACCTAATGTGGGTAGCTTTGATAGTAGTAGCACGTGGTTTACTAAATCAAAGGTTTGGTGAGGTCTATATAGATAGAGCCCGCCAGGTGTCCTTTGTCAATAGCCTTGTGTAGTATGCTTGTGTATTCGATCAGTGCAGTGGAAGTGCTGTGCATTTTATGGAAACCATGTTGTTGTTCACACTGGACATTATATTGGCTGAGGTATGAGATGAGTTGGTCAGATATAATTCTCTCTCGAATGCTTTGGACAGTGGAGAGAGAATGGATATAAGCCTGTAATTTGCAACTAAAGTGTGGTCTCCACTTTTATGGATGGTGGTGACCAGGGCACTTTTCCATTCCTTGGGGAACTGTGAGAATCTGAGGGAGAGATTAAAAAGTTTGGTCAGGGGGATGGCAAGCTCATCCAGGACCAGGGCAACTAGTTTCCTGTTAAATGAGTCACTTCCCAGCCTTGTTTTCCCCAGTACTTGCTTAACATAGTGGACCATGTCCTTTACCGAAACAGATTTGAAGTGGAATTGTGGCCTACTGTACATTAGTCTTTTTGGGTGTCATCATGGGATACAGTGGTGGCAGTGGGTTTGTCTTGAGGAGGGAAGATGGCGCTAAGGTTGGTGAAGGCTTTACTGAATGAATTGGCAATCTCAATAGGGTCAAGTGTGATGCTTCCATCTGAGTTGAGCATTGTTGGTGATGTTTTATCACCCCTACCCCAGGAGATCCTTTAGTGATTCCCAGAACACCTTCCCCTTTCCCCAGCAGCTAGTTTGCTGCTCTTTATAAAAGTTAGCCTTAGCCTGTCTGATATTTTTAGTACACTTATTCCTAGCTGCCCTGTATTCCTGCCAGTGTGCCTGCATGCTGGATTCCTTGGCTTTGTGCCATAGGTTGTCTCTGTCCCACATTTGAGAAAGCAGTGATGGTGTAACCCATATGGTAGAGTCACCTTGGACAACCTGCTTCTTGAAAGGGGCACATTTATCTGTAATGGCATTAAACACATTTATGAAGTGGTTGAGGGCTGCATTAATGTTGGTGGTGGAATCTAGCTGGCTCCAGTTTAGTTGGGTGAAGTGGGCTTTGAATGCACTCAGTGTGTCTTTGTGGACTACCCTATTGTAGGTTGTTTTGGGAGCTGGCTGGGTTAATTTGGTGGGCCAAGTACACACAATTGGTGAGTGGTTGTTGAGAACATCAGGCATCACAGTAACCTCCTTCAGCCTATCTGGGTGGGTAGTGAGGACCCAGTGTATAAGGGTTGAAGTGCTTGTTTAGTAATTGGATCTGGTGAGCTTGTGTAAGGTAAAGATTGTGTATTTGGTCTTTGTAACCTGTGCTACATTTTGCCTTCCAATTGACATTAAAATCACCTACTGCTACAGTTTCTCGATTCTGGCTTGCTTGCTTGTAATGCAAGGCAGAAATATATAGTCCAACTTGTTGCTTTCTTGGGGGAATGTAAACAGTCATAAGGGTTAGGTTCTTCCTCCCATTCCCTAATATGAGGTGTACTGCTACTGTAGGCACTCACAGCTATCATTGGTCTCTGCTCTAGGGGATTTATAACCTTGCAAGTTTTGTCGGTAAACTAGGCATTATCTAGCCCTCATTAACTGTGACTTCATCATATGGAAACTCAATATGAGAAAAGGAGGATACCACTGCCCTCAATCTAGTAGAAAGGATTAAATTGTGTTTCTGGAATGACACACACATTTCAAAAAAGTGTACAGATGTCCATTACATCCTGGCCATTCTCTTGGACCCTCGGTTCAAAGACACATTTAAGATTTTCTTTGATGCACAAAAATGCAGTAAAGATCAGCAGTCCTATAAAGCCTGGCCTATCCATCTGATCTCTGTATGTATGGCATAAAACAAGACTGAGAACACAAGCAGAGCAGAAGAACAACACTCATAACCATCCTTTGTAATCACACTGACAGATGAGGTGGAGGAGAGGGAAGAAGGAGGAACACAATGTGTTTCCACTGCTACTACCGAACTTGACAAGAATCATTCATTTTTGTCTCCTAGTCAACCTGCTACTACTGCTGCTACACCCTCCAGAAAGACAGCCATTAATGACAGACCACTCTGGGAAAAACTGTCTGACTATGGCTTGATGAAAAAGAATGGCAGGTCACTTTCTGACACAGTGGTACATGAGATGCCAGCAAACAAATTGGTGCAGGATTATCTGGATCTGAACATGCATGCATGTCACTACCAGGAGATGAGCCTCTATTGTACTGGTACCAAAAAAGGACCATTTGACCCTCTTTTACACAGGTAGCCATTGAATACCTCATTTACCCATCTGCAAGTACATACTCAGAATTTTCAATGTTGCTGACAATATTATCACAACAGAAGAATATGTCTTTTGATCCAAAATGTAGAGATGCTCAGTCTTTTTTTTTTTAATTAAACTGCGCCAACTCAATGGGCCAAGCTATGGGCATTGCTTTGGCACACTGGCAATCCAGGATTGTGCCCTGATCCTGGAAATCAAGAGTTGAGGCCAGCAGGGAGGGTGTTCAGAGTGCTGTTTGACATTTTCTTGCTGGAGGTGTGTTGCTGTGCACCGCTGCACTAGCGGCTCCTTGTGGTGGCTTAGCAAAGGCATTCTAGGTGCATATGTGATCACACACTGCTGAACATCCCCATCCCCATCCCCAGGACGCCACTGAGGCCACCTGAAAGAAGGAGGTTGGAGGTTGGGGAATCCCAGAACAGTGGAAAATGGCTGCCAGCAGCACCGGATGACAGCTTCAGGAAGACTTTCTAATGCTGCCCAGCTGCACAGTGCACTGTTCCTCCCATCCTTACCCAACAAACCTGGGCCATTGGTAGTTCAGTGGTGTGCCTGATGAGTCAGTGGCTCAGTGAGCCTTTGATGGGCAATAGACGGCAGTGGGTTACCCAGTGGTACAGCAGGTCAGCATAAGAATCCAAAGAGGTCTGCAGGAAGCCCCAGGAAGGAGAAAAATGAATGTGTGCCTTTTCCAAAGCCCTTTTGCCATGGTGATGGATAATGAATCTTCTACACTTCCAGCTGGGCTAAAAACAGGGGAGGAAAAGGAGGTAGATGGGGAGGGCGTCTGTGTCCATTAGTTTTTTTGGAACCAGTAGCCTACACACACACACACACACACACACACTGTAGGATGCCGCACTGTTGTCTTCACTCAGTCTTCTTCAGATTAATGTTTTATAAATTTTTGCCAGGCCTTCACAGACCAAACAAATAATTTTTGGGACAATGTTGCCCATTAAACCAGTATTTAAAACACTTATCCATGGGATAATGGGAAATCTTGTCCACATGTGGCACTGTTCCAAATTCATGGGCACATAATTTTTGGAACCAGTAGCCATACTGTGGGATGCTGAATGGCTGTTTTCACTCACTCTTCTTCAGATTAATGTTTTGTGAATTTTTGGCTATCAACACAGGCCAAATAATATTTGGGGCAATGTTGCCTACAGTGTGTGCAACACTTATCCATGGCAAAACAGGAAATCTTGTCCATGTGTGGCACTGTCCTAGTGGAGGCACACTTTTTGGAACCAGTAGCCTATACTGTGGGATTCTACACTGATATTCTGTGGGCATACATAGGCCTGACAATTACAAGCCATTTTATTTTAAGCATTGTTAGCCATGTACTCTTGTTTACTACTAGTGCATTATGTTATTCCACTCCAGCTGTAAAAATCACTTTAACAATGTCTGAGGAAACAAAATTATACTGAGCATGAATTTTAGGTTCATAGGATCATAGATGGAAACAAGCCAGTCAGTTTGCACCATTATGACTTGATGTTTTAATCATATCATACACTTGATTTATTAAGAACTTATCCACTGAAGTCTTACATTGACATATGCTTTGGCTTGTAACAACTTCCCTAGGTAACCTACTCCAAATTGAAACCACCCTCTGGTTTACCCATGCCCCAAGCGTTTCTTTTATACTGTTCACCTTTCAAACTTCATTTGCGTGTCCTAGTAGTTTTATCTGTTTTACCTGTACTCTTCTATCTAGACTGACACATTCCAATAAATCCTGATTATTATAGGCCTTATGCCAGACACAGATCACCTCTCATTCTCCTGTACTGCAGAAAATACAGGTTTAACTCCTTCAACCTCTCTTCATTGTCATATGTCTAATATTTGCTACTAATTTGGTGGCTCTCTTCTGCACCCTTTCAAGCATCTTCACTTCTCCCTCCCTTCCTGTAAGGAACCCAAAATTGGACACAGTACTCCATTAGAGACTGTCAGAAATACATTTTCCTACAAAAGCTATATGATGATTTTTTTTCACCAATTAACAAATACTGCTGCTTTAGTATTGTAGACCTGACTAGGGTCAACTACAGAGAAATGGTTTTGGTTTTATTATAAGGGTCTCTACAAGGTGCCTCATATGGTATAGGAGACTCCAAGCTGAAGTTCAGGTGAAAGGACAGCAAAGCAAAGCTGAGCAGCTCTGGCTGCCTAACTATGTAAGACAGTCTCTTATACTGTAAGTGATGACCCAGAGTCTTCTATTAACTTACTATAAAATCACTTAAGTTAGCTAGTGTGATTATTTTATTTTAGGAGTATGAGAACCTCTGAAAATTTGACTATGCAAAGTTGACTATCTAACCAGGTAAAGTTGTCAAAATTCTCTTCTGGTGGACTACTTGCACTGGTTTGACCATTAAGAAGCATTAACTCCCTTGTCATCTGGTTTAAAAACATCATGCATTCTGTATCATTGTGACAATACCTGCAGTTCCATGGTGGTAAACTGTTTTTCCTAATGCCTATCCCTTGGTCTAATATGGGTTGAATACCTCATTGTACTACCTTCACATGTGCAATAACGTTAGCATTCATAGCACCTGGACAAAAAGCTATTTTGATTTAAAAAGTGTTTTTTTTATCTAATTTTATCTAAATTATTATCCCTGATGTCATACACCTTTCTAATCTCCATACCTTTAAAAAACATTCTCTTCAGCCATATGGGCAGTATCAGTATCACCCTCATTGCTAATGTTCAGGGTATTCATCAACTCCCTAAGGAATCCAAATTAATGTTGCCCTAAGTGGACCATTCAAAATCAAGATTATGCTCAGATTGTGAAAGAAGTACATCTACTCTCTCCAGTTCCATAAATATGTCACTCTCACCCAAGAGAGTTAGCGTGTCCACCAGAGTTCATCATAATTGGTAGAACTTTCCATTTGGGGACCAGAGTTCTGGAGTTATATAAAAAGCAAACAGGACTTGGTGAAACATCAAGAGAGCAATCAACAGCCGAGGAGCAGAAGTCATTGTCTCTCTCTATTGAGCTTATGTGTGACCATTGCTTGATAACGGTATGCAGTTTTCATCACCTTACCAACAAGGCCACATTATATTACGCAAAAGGGGTTCAGAAGCAGGTAAAATCTACTGATTACAGTATATTAAGGGGCTAACCTATGCGGAAAGATTACAAAAATCAACGTATGTCCTTACAAATGAGAAGAACAAGAGGCAACCTGCTGTTTATGTATGATGAGATCAAGACCTGGAACTGATGACATCTCTGGACAATCAGAGACATCTACGAAATGCATAGCTAGGACACCCACTACAATTACGAAAAAAAGGACATTTAAAAGTGAAAAAAGAATGTTTTTCTGAGCGCAAAGAATAGTAGACAGGTAGAATGAATTGCCCATGGCAACCATCATTAGTAAGAATAGGACGATATTTAAAAAGAATATAGATTCTCACATGGCATCTACATCAAATACACTTTACTACCACTGAAACAATGGGGGAGCAGTTTACATCAACTACTCGCCTCTTTCTGCTCCATAGACCATAGTATGAACTGTAGTGTTTTGCCTCTTACTACAGATTAATAAAATCCCTTTGTAAATGAAAAAAGTTAAATTCGGTTATGAAAAAACTTAATTAGTTCTACCTGTATTTGAAACGCATCTGGCTTGGTAGCTGTTGCATACAAAAGAGAGTTTCCTAAGTAGACTGATTTGATTTTTAGTTAGCATTACTGAGGATAGGTTCAATACTGCCTTGCTGACCTCCTGGGTGCCTTTTTCTTTCTCTGTCTTCTCTTCCTTGTTCTTCTCCATTGTGTTTTGTTCTTGTACTTAGTCCATGTGCTCATTCTAAAAATATTCACCATTTTCTTTTGCTGTCCAATTTCAGCAAAATGAGATGCATTCCAAGAAGAAGAAGAAGAGCAGATGAGGACTTACAGATACATAAAGATACATAGACAATGCTGACTGAAAAAAGGTCTGTCGGCCCATCTCATCTGCCCACTCTACCTAATTACTCTGCATTGGCCCTAGTGGCCATCCTTCCCCTTTGATTCTGCCCCCCTGTTCTAACTAACCCCATATTATAACACACTGTTACCATGTTGTGATGCCAAACCAATGCATGCACAATGATAACAAAAAGATACTTGAGTTCTTTTACTTCTATTTCCACCCACCACCACCACTGGATTGGATACAGTGGGATGGTATGTGCGGCTGACTTACCAGCCAAAAGGTTGTGGAAACCTGTGTGGGAGTGAAGGCACTGTACCAGACTGACACTGGAGACAACAGTAATTGTGAGACTTGGATAACTTCGAAGTATGACTCAGACAGTTTTCAAGTGAAATAACAATAAATTTACAGGGCTGTTCTGCCAGCATGACAAACACAGCTTGCAAAATTGGAAATAACAACACTTTTGCAATAACCTCTTAAACTGACCTTCTATACATACTTATATCTTACTTTATTTCCCACCAGTCTCCACAAGCTAACCCTGGAGACTGCAGGCCATATCTGTACCCACCAGCTCTCCGATATTACCAGCACTACCAGCACTAGGCCACCCCTCAGACCTCAGTCACTGCATGTTCAATTTACAGATGCCTGAAGGGCAAGCAGTGGCTACTAAATCTATTCCTATTTCAGTCAGCCCACTCACCCCTTTTACCAGATACTTTCCCTGATATCTAACAGTTAGCATTCAGTTATACTGTATATTCACTTATATGCTATAGCAACTCATTGCATTCACTGTAGCATTTCAATCCCATTTGGCTAACAAATATTTATAGCCATTCACATAACAAGCCCCTCAGCCTCTGAGCAAAGTCTCCTTAGTTGCTGGATAGTAGTACTTGGTGCAATAACAATCGCAAACCCCGGTACTGTATAGCAGATGACTGTCCCTCTTCAACTAGTTCTGCAAATAAACTGAAATTACTGTAACATTTTCCTTAAATGAGCTCTAGAATTTTGATGACAAAAGCTGAATCCTTTGGCAATAGTAGTTCTAGTAAAGTTCTAATGGAAGCCATCCATATGATGACAACTAAAGGGGAGGTGCTGCTGGTAAGTGACTTCAGTCTGCTGGATGTTGATTGAAGCATCCCAACTGCTGCCTCAGCCAGGGGCAGGGACATCCTGGACTCCCTGCAAGGGGCATGCCTCAAGTAGCTAGTGCTAGAGCCCACCCGGGAGTGTGTGATTTTTGACATGGTACTCACCAACGGGGGCAGAATTACAGATATCAGCATGGGTGGACACCTGGGGTCCAATGATCATCGCATGATGTGGTTCAATATAAGTACTGCGGCAGAGTCAAGCCACACGAAAGTGAGGGTCATGTACTACAGGAGGGCAGACTTCACTAAGATGTCTCAAGAAAGCCCTAGCAGTGAGGGGGAGACTGGGGGGAGTTGAAAGGCAGGCCCATCTAAAAGGAGCCATAGTGGAGGAGACAAACCTTTGTGTTTGGCAAATAAAGGCAAGAGAAAAAGGAAACCACTATGGTTCTCAAAGGAAGTGGCCAGGAAGCTAAGAGCAAAAAAATTGGCTTTCAGGAAATACAAGGAAACACAGAAGGAAGAGGACAGGTAGTGTATAAGAATAAGCAAAGGGAGGCAGGGAAAGCAGTCAGAAGTGCAAAGGCATGCACAGAGTGAAAATAGCACAGGTGGTAAACAAGGGACAAGATTTTGATACATTCGTTAGTGAAAGGAGAAGGACGGAGGTGAGAGTTATATGACGCCTAAAGGGAAGAAGGGCAATGTGGAAGCAGACCTGAAAGCATCAATCCTGAACAAGTATTTTGTTCAGCATTCACAGAAGAAGGGGAAGGGAGGGACCACAGGTAAGCAACAAGAATGGGAGGGAGGTGGACACCAGTCCATTTATGGAGGAGGGAGTCCTTAAGAAACTCACAAAACTGAAAGTGGACAAGGCAATGGGACCAGATGGGATACATCCTAGAATATTAAAGGAGCTAAGGGAGGTACTGACAGCACTACTGGCAGCCCTGTTCAACAAGTTGCTGGATACGGGAGTGGTTCCAGAGGACTGAAGGAGGGTGGATGTAATCCCTCTCCACAAAAGTGGGAACAGGGAGGAGGCTAGAAACTATAGACCAGTCCACTTGACCTTGGTGGTGGGCAAAATTATGGAATCACTGCTAACAGGAAGGATTGTGGAATGCCTTGAATCCAGTGGAGCACAGGATCTGAGGCAGCATGGATTCACAGCAAGAAAGTCATGTCAAACAAATATGATAGATTTCTTTGACTGGGTGACCAGGGAAGTGAATTGGGGGGGAGTGGTGATGTGGCCTATCTGGATTTCAGCAAGGCGTTCAACACCATTCCACACAGAAAGCTTGTAGACAAGCTGAGCAGCCTGGGATTGGGTCACAAGATGGTAAACTGGGTTTGAAATTGATTGAGGGACGTGGTAAAAGGAGCTCAATCTGAGGAACGTAGGGTGACCAGCGGGGTACCACAGGGATCAGTTCTGGGGCCAGTCCTGTTTAATGTCTTCATAAGTGACATTGCAGAGGGGCTGGAAGGGAAGGTATGCCTCTTTGCAGATGACACTAAGATCTGCAATAGGGTAGACACTCTGGGAGGGATGGAAAAATGAGGAGGGACCTAGCTAAACTGGAGGAATGGTGAAGAGTGTGGCAGCTAAGATTCACTGAAAGTGCAAAATCATGCACTTGGGACAGGAACCCAGGGAGTGTTTTATGATGGGGAGCAGAATTACTAACAGGAAAGAGATCTGGGAGTAATCATATCTGATGACCTAAACGTGGTAAACAATGTGCCAAGGCTGTGGGGAGAGCCTGTGGGATGCTAGGTGCATAGGGAGAGATCTCACCAGCAGAAGAAAGGAGGTGGTGATGCAGCTGTACAAATCATTGGTGAGACCTCATTTGAGTACTGTGTCCAGTTCAGGAGGCCACATCTCCTTAAGGACATAGATAGGGCAGTTCAAATAAGAGGCAACACAATTGTGTAGGGCCTGCACTAAAGGACATATGAGTAGAGACTGTAGGATCTTAATATGCATAGCCTGGAGGAGAGGAGGGAGAGGGGAGATATGATAGAGACCTTTAAATGAAAAAAGGGCATAAATAAGGTACCGGGGCTAGCATCTTTCAGAAAAGGAGATGTTCAAGAACAAGGGGGCATGACATGAGACTGGAAGGGGGTAGACTAAGGGGCAACATGAAGCAGTACTTCTTCATGGAAAGGGTGGTAGATGCACGGAACTGCCTCCCAGTGGAGATGGTTGGGACAAATTCAGTGGGGTAATTCAAAAATGTAACGGATAGACATAGGGGAACCCTGATGATACGAAAGAGGTGATAAAGCTAGAGATCAAGTAGAATCTGTGGTTTTTGCAGTAGGTAGGGAGAATGGGCAGACTGAGTGGGCCTATAGGTCCTTATCTGACGTCAATTTCTATGTTTCTATCTTGGCATTGCTGATTCTTGAAGACGATCTGGTTACTGGAAAACTCTGATGCTGAACTTTTTGGATGTAGTCTGAAACAGCTTCAAGACAGAGACTGTACCACTTGCAGCAAGCAGTAACTATACTCTCCCTGGTCTCACTTACTGCCCTACTGATCTTGGCACTAGGATACAGGTGATCCCCTATAGACTAGGCTTACTGTGGGAGAGCTAGTCCCCCAAGTCCTATCTGGTAGTAGGCCTCTATAGGCTGGACTCCCTCTGGTCAGGAACTGGTCCCTTCAGATCTGTCCCCCTGTTTGATCTCCCCTAAACTGAGCTGTGGATCTTTTTTTATACTCACTCAGCATTCTCTTTTTTCCTAATTCTGGCCTGAGTGAACAGATAGCTGGTTCCACTCCTTAGCACTAGTCACCCGTGAGTCCACCTTGGAATGCTGCAGCAGCAGCATGGGCCTACAATGCAATCCTCAGATTTGAAATCATTGAAAAGCTGCCAGACAATTTTGAGCCTGCTCTGCCTTGTTAACTTGGATTAATTTCTATTACATTTTTCTTAAATCACAACAAAAATGAATTAAAAATAAAAGCTACCACATTTGCATTTCCCCAGCTGCAAAGCTAACTTCATAGGCTCTCTACAGTATTTTTTGTACATATATTAAGTCACAGGAATCCCAAGTCACTCTTAAATGAATTTATTTATTTATTTATTTATTTATTTATTAAAGTTTCGGAATTACAACCTTTGAGTCAGAGACTCTTTTGCAAAGGCTCCACGTCTGGACAAACATGCAGATTTATGAGAACACAACATACAGATTTATGAGAACATGCTTCTTTGCTTATTGTTACACAGTGGTGCTTACATATTGACAACATACATATACAGATATAAAAGTTACAATAGGGTTTGTCTTGCAGTCCTAGGTCTGTTGAATGTGCCACAAATGGTGGAATGTTAGCCTTATCCTTTGTCTGTAACTACCTTTGTAGTTCTAGGTAGATTCTAGGGGTTGAATTGCAACCCTGCGTCGAGGTGGGGTTATGTGCTCAGTTGCAGCTACACTTCTCTGAGGCAATGAGGTGTCTCTTGATTTTGGTTTTAAACTGGCCTAAACTTGGGGCCTGTGCTAGTAGGAGGGAGTTCATTGAGCCAGGTGGGTGCACGATAACTGAAGGACCTTTGGCTCAGTACGGTCCTCTGATAGGGGTTCGATGGGCATATTTGCTAGGTGCCTTGGGGTGCTCCTGTGGGTGTTAGTTTGTATTAGGGAGTGAAGGCCCATGGGTGCAATTTTCAGTAGGATTTTCTTGGCTTGGAGGCAGGTATGGTATTTTAGCCTTCCTTTAGAGGTCAGCCAGTCAGCTATTTTGTACAGATCGCAGGTGTGGGTTAGGTGGTCACTTTCTGTGACCAGCCGGCTGACTTTGTTGAGGGCAAGGTTGATACGTTTCAGGGCTGTGGGGTCAGCCGTCCCATATATTATTATTCCATAGCCTAACAAGGATATGACCAAGCTGGTCACTGCCAAACGTAGGGCCTGCGGTGGGAGGCATTGTCTATGCCTGTAGAGGATCCCTAGTCTGGTGTTTACTGAGGAGGACAATTGGTTGATGTGTGTGTGTGATAGGTGAGAGATGTGTCTAATGTGATGCCAAGGTATTTGAAGTCTGAGACCTGATCAATTTTGGTGCCCTGGTAGTTGGAGATGTTAAGTTGGGAGCTTTTATAGGGGCTTTGTCGGTGCGCATAAGATCATGGATTTTGTTTGGTATAGTTTAGTATTAGCCTGTGCTTTGTGAACCAGTCTTCTAGTTCATGGAAGTAGATTTGAAGCTTGTGTTGGAGGAGTTGAGGGTGTTGTCTTTCCAGTAGACTACTCGTCATCTGCATAGAACAGAAGTTTCCCATTGCATGCTCTAGGGATGGCGTTCAGGAAGAGGTGAATAATAAGGGGCCTAGGATTGATCCTTGAGGTACACCTGATTGAACTGGGTTTTTGGTGGATAGGGTGGTGTTCACTTTAACTTCTTGTGTTCGACCTGTGAGGTAGTTTTTAAACCAGCTTATTGTGTCTGGTGCTAGGTTGAGGAAGGGGGAAGCTTCCTAAGTGTGAAAACTGTCAGTGTACTGTGTACCTTCAGTCATTAACTCTGATTTATTTATTTAAGTTCTTCAGATACAACCATTGAGCATGGTGCTCATTTACAAAGGTTCCACATCAGCAGTACAAGACATAACAATTGTTACATACCATACAGACATAAATTCAAAATACATAGACAACAGCACTTCCAGACAGGTATTACAGAAAGCTGATTACAAAAAAATTACCAAGTTTAGACATTGATTGGATCTACAGCAGCCATGCATGTAGGCTATGTCAACATTGAAACAGTTTCAGCTGTCTGATGTGAGCAGAGAAACATAGGAAGAGAGGTAGGATCAAAGTGGGGCCTGGAGGAGGGAGGGAGGTTTGAGGAGTACCAGTCTTAGGAGGAGGCAGATTAGAGTAGGGGAGTATGCTAAGGGTTAGATCAGGACAGAGTGCTTAGTGAAAAAGGTTAGGGCCTGGGGGTGAGAGGGATTAAAGGTTGAGGCAGCAGCCGGAAGGGGAAATACTAGTGGGTGTAAGTGCATAGGAAGACAAGAAGTGGAAATAAAGGATTTAGGGATTCCTTACAATCACAGGGGATTTATTAGGGTGTCAGGGAGAGACATGATTAGAAATTGTGGGTCATAATCCTATTATGCAAGTGCAAGCACTAGCTTTGATAGGTATTGTTTCATTTCAAGGTTGCAGGCTGGAAGGTTCACGATATTATTTATTTTGGCTGGGATCTCATTCTGCCAGTGAGGGCCCTGTACATGAATGAGCGTTGACCAAGACATGTCCTGAATGGAACACTAGAGAACTGAGTTTTACCTTGTATTACGTAATGGGAGTGCCGTTTGGAGGATATTTAGGATGCAGGGAGGTGTTTAGACAAGTAGTGCTTTTCCCTGAGAAGACATATCTGGAACTTAATAATAATATTCTTTATTTTTACACGCTTTCTAAAACCAAGGCGCCTTAACAGCAAACTTCACATAAAAACAATAAATAAACACAAATACAATAAATACTGAGTTCATAAAATTCAATAAAATATCATCAGGGATATGCCAAGAAACACAAATGGGTCTTTAAGGCTTGTTTAAATTCCTCCATGGTGCCTCCCAAAGCAGATAGGGTAAAGAATTCCAAAGGGTTGGGCCATGTACATAAAAAGCCGGCCCCCAAAGATTTTAAAGAACCCTTTGGAATCTCTAGTAACCCCTCGTCTGCTGAGCTGAGTGTACCCTAGGCAGTAAGGTACCAGGAGCTCTTCAGGTAGTCCAAGCCCAGTCCATATAGGGCTTTATAAGTCAGAAAACTGACTTTAAAGGTGATCCACCACTGTATTGGCAGCCAGTGCAGTTCCTCAGAACAGGAGAAATATGACAGATACGAGGGTACCCATCAATAACTAGGCACAACATTCTGCATGAGCTGCAAGTGGTGGATAGCAACCCCTGATAGCCCTAGATACAGAGAGTTGCAATAGTCAAGGTGCAAGGTCACAAAGGCGTGGACCAATGTAGGCAGATCACCGGACAGAACTAGGTGTTTAATGCTGGAGATGTTCCTCAGATGATAAAAGGATGATTTGACGACTGCCGGCACCTGCGACCACTTTGTCAGCCCATCGTCAAAAATCACCCCCAGGTTCTGCACACATTCAGTGGTAGGGAGCTGGGTGCCACCTAGAAAAAGTCCTGAAGGCAAACCAGCTCCCATTCCCTCTATATGGCGACCCAGGTCCACAACCACCACCTCTGTCTTCTCTGAGTTCAACCTCAGCCAGCTGAATTCATCCAGTTCTGGATTTCAGTGAGGCAGTTATTAAATACAGAAAAGCTCTATCCTGGTCGGTGCAAAGATAGGTAGAGCTGGGTATTATCAGCATAGCAGTGAAACCTCAGCCCAGACCTTCTTACAATGTCTCCAAGGGCAGCATATACACTGCAAACAACATAGGAACAACACCGAACCCTGACAGACCCCACATGACAGAGAGACTGGGCTGGAGGAATTAATCCCGACACCACCCTCTGAGTTCTGCCAGTGAGAAAAGATCTAAACCACCCGAGACTGTACTAGACAGGCCGCAGATGAACCTCAGGCAGTCGAGAAGTACCCCATGGTCCACCGTGTCAAACACTGAAGAGAGAATAAGAAGGACCAATGTGGAATGGCTCTTTTGATCTCTTGCCATCAAGAGATCATTGAGCACCCGAACTGGTGCAGTCTCGGTACTATGCCTCTTTCAAAAACCAGACTGGGGTGGTTCATAAATGTCATGGATGGCCATATCATTCTCCAGTTATATGGCCACTACTTTCTCAATCACCTTCCTCACAAAGGGAAGGTTGAGATTGTCTGTAGTTGGCATGGCAGTCTGGGTCCTGTTTATCCTGTTATTTAGATTAAGCCATTTGGTTAATTCATACAGGGCACATGTGTGATTAGAGTTATCTGCCCCAAGAGAAAGTCTGCAAGCCTTATTTAGGACTTAGCTACCTGTCTGGGTGCTGTGTCTGAGGCTGCACTGTATACTGCCAGCCCATAATCTATTATTGACAGGATTGAGCTGGCAATAGAGAGGCAGAGGGCAGTGGGCATTAAGTATTGTCTGTGCCTGTAAAGGACACCAAGTCTAGAAGTGACAGCTTTTACCTGGTCTACGTGGTTACGAGAAAGAGAGGTGTCATTAATCATGAACCCAGGGTATTTAAATGTGTAGACTTGCTCAAGAGGGACTGTTTGTAGTTTGTAATGGTGAGATGTGGGTTAGCTTTCTTAAGTTGGTGACTAGAGAGAAGCATGGTGTTTGTTTTTCATAATTTAGAAGTAGTTTTGTGAGCTGAACCAATCCTCAAGTTGGTAGAAGACAGCCTGCAATTTATTTTGAACTTTGTCAGCTCTGAGATTGCTGCTTAGTATGACTGCATCATCAACGTATAATATAATTTTGCCATTGCAGGCCTCTGGTAGCGCATTCTAGGATAAACTAAAGAGGAGGGGGCAAGGATAGACACTTGAGAGACACCCATAGGGACTTCTCTTGCACTAGACAGCCGCTCCAATGTTGGCGCTCTATGACCTGTGTGACAGATAGTCCTGAAACCAGTAGACTGAGTTGGTGGCCAGCCCTAGTGTCTGTAGTTGCTCCAGTAGGAGGGAATGATTGACTGTGTTGAAGGCCTTTGTGAGATCAATAAAGATTGATCCCACAGCTATGCCATCATCAGGGCCTTATGTACATAGTCGGTGAACTCAACCAGAGCAGTTGTGGTACTATGGCTCTTGCAGATGCCATGCTGTTGTGGGTTTGGAGATTGTATACCTGGAGGTACTCTGTCATCTGATTGGCCACAATCTTCTCCATTACTTTTGAGAGTGGGAGATGATTGAGATAGGCCTGTAGTAGGCAGTGTTCATTCTGTCACCACTTTTGTGTACTGGAATAACAAAGGCCAGTTTCCAGATTGTGGGAAATTTAGCCAAGGCAAATGATTTACTAAATATTTTCAAGATGGGGACTATAACTTCATCAAGGGCTAGGGCAACCATTTTCATGTCTATTTTATCACTGCCAAGTCTGGTTTTGCCAACGATCCTTTTTACATAATTTCTTGCCTCCTTGACAGTGATGTGTTTGAAGTAGAAAATTGATTGTTTATTGCCAGTTCTAAGGATATTCAGTGAGGTTTCAGAAGTCTTGAGATGCTTAGTCAGGACTACGGAGCTCAGGTCCATAAAGGCTGCATTGAAAGAGTCTGCAGTGGTCTGAGGGTATATCGTAGGGATACCACCGATGTTAAGCATCTTGGGATGTTTCCTGTTATCCTTCAATAAGAGATCCTTTATGTTCTCCCATAATCTAGTACCATCAGCCCAATTCCTTTCCATCTGGTCCTTATAGAATTTTGCTTTGGCAAGCCTAGTAAGGTATGTGCACTTATTCCTGGTTCCCTATATTTCTGGTAGTTATTTTGGCTGCCTGTGCACTAGGCCCTACTCCACAGATTGTCCCTATCCGTCATTTTCTCCAGTAGGTCCTGAGTGATCCACCCATTCATGGATCCACGGGTCTTTCTCTTTTTGACTGGAGCAAATTTGTCACAAACTGCATTGAATTTATCAATGAAGTATTTCAGGGCTAGATCAATGTCCTACTGCTCATCAAGAGGGGTCCAATCGATCTGAGCTAAAACTGATTTAAGTGAGTTTACCTGGCCTCTTTGAAGTACTCTGCTTTCAATGACTGTAGGATCAGCTTTTTGCATTTACTTGACCAAAGGCAGGTAACAGGTGAATGGTCACTTAGTGAGTCAGAAGGTACTGCGTCCCTGGAGATCTTTGCTGGGCAGCTGGATAGGATCCAGTCTGTAAGTGTGCTGTTGCCACTTTTATGGTTTAATTTGGTAGGTTCCATAACCAGTTGTGTGAGGTACACACTGACAACAAGGTTCTTCAAGGGGTCAGACTCCTTGCAGAGCCAGTTGATATTGAAGTCACCAGTGACTATGACTTCACTGTTCTTTTTGATTTGTGTGACAACTTCTACCACTTTGCCTAACTCCAGTTTTCCCTTCCCAAGAGGAATGTAGACAGAAGCTATCCTAAGAGACATGTTTTGAGTGCCATGCATGAGTTTAACAGCAATCATTTCATAGTCACCTGGGGCATTAGTTACTGGTAGCATGCTACCCTGGAAAGAGTCTCTAACATAAATGAGACAGCCACCTCCCTTCTTGCCTATTCTGTCATGTCTGAAAGTCTCTTAACCTCGTGACACTATTGCGTTATCTTCAGTTTTGGTGGTTAACAAGTCTCTGTGAGACAGATGATATCTGGGTAGTGGAAAGTGTCCAAGCTGGAACTGTGCCAGCTTATGCAACAGGCTTCTTAAGCTCATCGCAGCCATTTTAAACCACTGCCCTTATCACCTGCTTCACCCTGGGTATGAGGTGGCCCAGGGTTGGGATGCACATTCCCTGAGATAAGTAGCAGCAATAATATTCTTTTTTTTGCAGTGAAATGAGGAGAAGTTTAGTTTTGCCCTCTTGAATTGATTTATAGTGAATTAGGATGCTGCTGTTTCAGTGCCAAAGAAATGAGCAAATCAGGTACTCTTAAACCAGAGCTACTAGCTACTGGCAGTTATTTAGAGGATACCAGGGTATTAAGGATTTTAGATATGGAAAAACTGGTGAGGTTCCATGTTGTAGCAAGATAGCACCATTCTGAGCATAGCTTTGATCCTGTGCATTTAGATGGCAGATGATAAGTTGTTGTCCCACTAAGGTTAGGACCATGAGTAGAAGCAGGAATACTGCATTGGAAGTGAAAGTCATATATTTTTAGGCTGTTCCAAGGGAATTAGTTAGTAAGTGATTTGGAGGGGTAGCTGCAGTACAGCTAGTGTCCCCAGCAGTTTTAAACAGTGTGTGCTGGCTAGAGGCCATCTGATCAGCCTACTATGTTTGTTCGAGATGGGTTTGTCAATGCTTGAAAATAGGAAAGCAGGGGCAGTCAATTTAAATGCAGGACTCTTTAGTTGTGCAGATTTATAAACCAGCAGATAGTAGTGGAGATGTTAGTGCTTGATGTAAAGAGGGCAGGAGTGATTCTTGACCTGATGCCCTCTAGTTATGAGGACTTATAGCCTGCAAACAGGAAAATGGGTACTTAGTTACCTGATCAACATGGGCTACATAAGGAGAGCCAGCCAAGGGTGGGTGAGGAACTGCTGCACAGCAGCGGCAGGTAAGCTTTCCAAGCACCGTGCCAGCCAGTGGCGAGCTGTAAGTGAGTTTTTGCTAGCAGGATGCAGCAACTACCTGAAATGGCAGTCAGTACCAAAAATGCAGTCAAAGATAATTAAATTCAAAGAAAGCACCAGGATATCTGTGGCGTACCTTGAGCAGTGAGGGTGGGTCAGATGAGGTGCAGCTTCAATGAGGAATGCCCAGGAGGAGGGAGGGAGTCTGTGGAAAGAAGAGGAGAGGACTAAAAGAGTGCAAAAAATTGAGGGCTAGCAGAGAAAGAAGGACCGAATGCAGTGACAAAGAAGGGAGGGCTTAGCCAAGAGCAAAAACCAGGTTATAAAATGGGGGCTAGCGGGGGAAGGGGGCTACTACTCAGATTACAGGCAACAGCCAGAGGAGACAGAAAGAGAACTTAGTGAGAGGGTGAGCCTTAAAACAACTCTACTACATAAGAATTAAATTACTGCACAAATTTAGTAAACGCCTTCAGCAACTAAGTTTCACTAGTTAAAGATAAAAAATTCAGTAGTCATTAATCAATTAAACTATCCTGTTAAAGCTAAGGTAACTAGACAGTTTATACAATTTAAACATAAAATCCTAAAAGTCCAATTAAATTACAGCTGCCTTGGTCACAATTTAACTCAGAGACTTGTTCAAGGCAGGAAGAGGCAGTCCATGAGTACAGGGCAGCTCAAAGACTGGATCGAGCTGAGATGGCCAGAAAAGGCACCAAGTTCAAAACTGGATCAGGCTCCTGAGCTCCTGCGTCAGCCATGACAGGCTGTATGACTTTTTGCTGACAGGGTGTCACAGCTACCTGAAATGATAGTTGGTGAAAATGCAGTCAAAGATAATTATATTCAAAAGCACCAAGATACCTGTGGTGTACCTTGAACAGCCATGGTGGGTTTGGCAAGTGCTGCCTTGGGAGGAGGAGTCTTGTGCAGCAATGGTGGGTCAGGTGATGTGGCTCAGCAGCAGCCACAACGAGGAATGTCCAGGGAGAGGAGGGAGTCTTGAGCAGTGAGGGTGGGTCGGGCGAAGTGTGGCTTCAGTGGAGCAGCTGCACTCACCCACCTCTGAAAGAAAATTACTAAATTCAATCACCTTCTCCTTTAATAATATACTT
Organism: Neoceratodus forsteri; assembly: GCA_016271365.2. Taxonomy (NCBI): domain Eukaryota; kingdom Metazoa; phylum Chordata; order Ceratodontiformes; family Ceratodontidae; genus Neoceratodus; species Neoceratodus forsteri. Next base: position 814,769,059 of record CM057455.1, on the reverse strand, counting down.
GCTCTCCTGTCTGACACTTGAAAATAATTTGTTCTGGTATCTGTGGTCTAAACTTCTCTCACAGGGTTTCTCCCAAGGACTCCAGTAACTTACTCCTGCCAACAGCACACATCCTTTTCTGGCTTCTCTGTTACCAGCATGCTTCTGGACTACAGACAATTTTTGTGACTACTTCACCTTCACAGGTCAGCAACTCCTCTTTCCTGACCAATGAGATACACGTGATTTTATCTGCTAGGACACCCTTCAAAATGTATTTGTACAAAGTTTGATGAGATTCTGATACAAACTGGCTGAGTTATAACCAATAGTAAAAATAATGCACAATTTCTGCAGTTAAAGCGTGTGCTGTCTCATTCTTTTCAACACTTTGTCTTCCACTAGCTATGTTTTGGAAATATACATTTCTGTGATAAAATAATTATGTGATTTTGTCCATAAGACTGCAAGCCAGCTATCTGTAACTTTTAAATGTATTTATTCAAAATTTCATGTACTTTCATCAGTGTTTGATGTGCATATGCATTTCCACTAAGCAGCCTTCTGCTGCCTAAGATTTTGTTTTTATTCTTTGGTAACCAGGTAAGGCAAACTAGACACAGGTGCCTGTTTTCAGGGGCAACCCAGGAGAACTGGGTGGTTGAGTGACTTGTTTAGAGTCACACAATATGCAAGTGGAGGAAGTGGGAATCACATCCAGGTCTGTTGAATATACCATGCTCATTCGCAGCTCATTACATTAACCTCTTGGCTGTATTGCCAGCCCAATTTGCCCAGTTTGGTGAGCTCAATCCCAGTCTCTGTGAGGAAGTCTCTACTTACCTGACCCTTCAGGTTATTATTTCAATTTGCAGCAAGTCCATATATTTATTAATCTGGCGTTTGCCACCTGCCATTTAAATGTGAGTGGCTTTGCTGCAGTGGTGGTTTCTCTTGCCACTGAGATGCTCACTCTATGCTGCACTACAGGCCTCAGCCTTTAACGACTGCAGTGAACTTGCTCCCAGGGTTGATGTCTCACTCAGGACCCACCAGTCTCTATACAGCATGGTAGCACTTTTATGCACATAACGCTTGCTCAGTATCTCTCTCTCTCTCTCAGGTGCCTAGCACCATGCAGCTGCTGCTGTGCATTCACCAAGAGCAACTGCTCTATTTATTTAAATAAACAGTTTTGGTTACTATATAAAAGAAATATGATCCGTGTGTGGTAATGTGAGAGCCTCTGCCCCAGTTCATCTTCTGTACTCTCTCTCTCTCCTCTCTCTCCTATCCAATCCTTTCTGACATCAGCCCAATGCAGTAGCATTTCCATTTCATTCATGGGCTGGGATATGATCGACCCTAGGCTCATGTCCCCCCCCCACCTTTCTTCATTTACTGGCTTTATCTTTCTTTTCCCTAAACAAAATTAAAAAAAAATGGTTGCCTGGTGCAGGCAGGAGGTTAGAGAAAGCGAGTTCAGGGGACTGAAAGGAAGGTTTTGCTTCACTGTTGGTATTACAGCTGATATTTTGTTTTCTTTTTATGTTTTGTGGCCACAACAGTTGTAGTCAACCAGTCAAAAACAAAAGCAAGCATGCCTGAATTACTTTATGAAAAGTTAGTGTCTAAACATTTGTACATGTCTCCCCCTCTGCATGCTGCCTCTGTGTAACGAATACTTTGATGAAGCTTTAAAAGCTGCAAGAAACAAAAGCAAGGAAAGAAAATAGGGTTCATTTAGGCAAAACATTGGACAGCAGGAACCCCCTAAGTAAATACATAATGTGCAGTTTTTATTTTACCTGAAAAGGAAAGAGAAAAGGGTAAAACAATGTGCTGGGCCTGGCAGCCCCTGAGTAATCCATGCTTCCTGCACTTACCTGGCAGGACAAAGAGGGAGCCGACCATAGGGAGACTGTTCTTATACCATAGAAGTGAAGATGTCATCCAGGAGGTGTGTCTCAGGTGGAGTGAGGATTTATTTATTTTATTTTTATTTAAAAGTTCAGAGTTACAGGATACAGTAAGTTCTATGAGTAGAAAAAACTCATTTACAGAACATCCCAAGTCAGTATTGACAATAAGCGATAAACATAAACACAGGGTGGATTGGTTTTGTATTAGCTAGACAGAATTCTTAATGATGTGCCTGGAAGACCTCATAGAATGAATGTTTTAGATAGAGAGATAGATAGACAGACAGACAGATAGATACAAATCTTCTCATAGGAGACCATGTTGGGAATGAAAAACCTGTGAAAGAAGGAAATCATGGTTTTATCTGGTTAATATGTGTTAATTCAGGTGATCTACTAGTCACATGGTAAGGAAGGGCTATATAAGGGATACAATCCAGAGGTCTGGGGCTGCATCAGTATTTAACTGACCACAACAGAGACTGGTTCAAGCTCCTGAAGACCAGGGTAGCCTTGATGCAGGATGTTATCTCAGTCATTGCAGAGACATTGATCATGGGGAGCAATTTTAGGATTAGATGTCTATGAAACTGAGCCATATGCTTGTTCATAGTCCATGCAGCCATTCTGTCTGATGTAAATATTCAATTACTGTACTTGTGTCTTTTGTTTGCTAATTTACGATAAACATGCGTTTAGGAAAAAGTCACTCAAAACATATATTGTGGTCTGTCTGTCATCTCTGATCTGCTGAACCTACTACAGTGTGCAAGTATATTTATGGCATATGCCCATAATATACACCAGGCAGTACAACACCATTAGACTAGCAGGATACGTGCCAGCCAGGGCAACAAATTACTAGTCCTTGGCTACCAAATTATATATAGCTACTACTAAATACTGATGCCAGTCACCCTATTGTTAGACTGCATACTGTATGTATGAGTGTGTGTGTGTGTGTGTGTGTGTGTGGTGCAGGCAATCACCCCCAGCTTATGACTTATGATGCTAATAACATGCTCATGAAAATGTTTTATTATCACTTTTTATCTCCTACAGTACAAGGCAAGATCCCACCTTGGGACTGGTCCTCTTTATTGTCTTAATTAGCAACATCGCTAGAAGGACTGGAGGAAAGGTCTGCCTGTCTGCAGATGACACTAAAATCTACAACAGGGTAGATCTCCCAGGAGGTGTGTGGAAAAATGAGAGGATCTGAAAAGATTGAAGTGGTCCAGAGTATTGCAGCTGGGTTTCAATGCAAATGAAAGTGCAAAATCTTGCACTTGGGGCACAGAAACCCAAGGAAGGAGTACAAAATGGGAGGAGAGGTATCAACGACTACCGAACAGGAACGAGACCTGGGAGTTATCATATCTGATGAACCAAAGGTGGCTAGGCAGTGTGACATGGCAGGCAGAAGAGCTAGTGGGATGCTGGGGGTTTATAAAGAGGGGTATCACCAGCAGAGAGAGGGAGGTGGTATTATCCCTGAATAGGTCACTGGTAAGACCTCACCTGGAGTACTGCATCCAGTTCTGGAGACCTCATCTCCGGAAGGATACAGAAAGAGTGGAGGCAGTCCAGAGGAGGGCAAACAAAATGGTGCAGGATCTACATCAAAAGCCCTAAGAGGAAAAACTGAAGGACCTTAATATGTATACACTGGAGGAATGGAGGGAGATGGGGGGATATGACAGAAACTTTCAAATACCTTATACGTATAAGTAAGATTCAAAAGGGAAGCATCTTTCAGAAAAAGATACTCATGGACATGGAGTCATGCTATGAAGCTGGAGGGTGGCAGACTCAGGGGAGATGCGAGGAAGTACTTCTTCATGGAGAGGGTAGTGGATGCCTGGAACAGCCTCCCAGCAGAGGTGGTGGGGAAAAAACTGTAACGGGGTTCAAGAAAGCATAGGATATGCATAACGGAATCTTAGTATAAGACAAGGAGGGGATAAGCCAGAGATCAAGTAGGGTCTGTGGTAATACAGCAGGTAGAGAAAAACAGGCAGACTAGGTGGGACAAGTGATCCTTATCTTCCATCAGATTCTATGTTTCTATGTTTCTGTGTTTCTCCACTGCTGGGCCTCCCACCAGGTTACCAATAACTATGAGATCGTTAAGGTTACTTGTGGAACAGGCTTTCTATAACTGTTTACAAGCCTCAACATAATTTTGTATAGGGCATGCAGCTTAGACAGTTTGCCCTGTGTACAGTTTTCATGTATGAGGTCTGCATAGTCTAAGATTGGTAAAATTTGCATTTTAATTAATGTTAACCTTGTTTTTTAATCCAGACATCCTTTATGTCTGTACAGTGTTCCTATACATTTCCCAACTTATCAGGTTGTTTACATGTAAATTACCCAATCCTGTAGGGTCAAGCCAGAATCCTAGGTATCTGAACCCATTTACCTCCTCTATTTTATGTCCCTCTGATGTATGTATAGTCAATTGTGTATTACTGAGACACTTAATTTACTGACTGTCCCAAGCAGCATGACATTTGTTTTAGAATAATTTAATTTAAAACAGGACATTTTAAAATAAGACCATGAGGCCTTCTAAGGCCCTTTGAAGATATGGTTGGGCTCCCTGTACAGAGTCATCTGAGTTGTAGACCACCATATCATCTGCATAAAGCTGGTAATCTACACTTCTGAAATACTCTCCCAACCCAAGCTGTAATGTGCCCCTGATCCATCCCTGAGAAGATAAAATCAGTAACTTGTAGCAGGAAGGAAACATTGGAATGGTGTTTACAGAAGCCAGACTAGAATGGAAAGAGGAAACGAGAGTTGTGTGAATACCTTTTCTTGAATATTTGGTATTTGGCAGCCAAATATTCAGGTAGTCAGTACTGGGAAAATTATTTGGCCCTACAAAAAAAAAAAGAAAGCAAGAAACAGCCCATTTCCTCCTCACTCAGCCCAACCAAGAAAATGAAACCCCCATCCCCACCCTTTAACAAGCACAGTCCCACCCTGCTCCCCCACCCACAAGTTTTTAAAACTTTTAATAAAATTAGACCCCCAATGGGTGACTAGCTCAACCTGCCCACCTGCACATTGGCCACTATCCTAATGTAAAGTGCTATTTGCACTTAAAAAGAGGTATAACTTATGCCCCCCCGGCAGAGCACCCACCCTACTCCCATCCAACAGCACCCAGTTCTGATATACTTCAAGAAGGTGAATGGCACAACCCTCCCTCTCCATGGCTGGCCACTGTCTTAATGTAAAGTGCTATTTGCACTGGAAAAAACTATAAATTATATCCCACCCCCAACCCCCGGCACAGCACCACCCTACTCACCCATGAAGCACCCAGCTCATATATACTATCGAAGGTGACGGCATACCTCCCTCCTCCACAACCAGCTGTCTTCTCATGAATAAAAGTCTCACATGTGATATAGTAAAACCAGCTGATCTTGGTTGGTTTTGCTATTAAGAATGTAAGCACTTTCATTCATGAGAAAGCATCTAGCTGTGGAGGAGGGAAGGTTGTGCCAGTCACCTCTCAATGTATATCAGAACTGGGTGCTGGTGGGTGGGAGCAGGGTCCGGTGCTGTGTGGGGGAGTGGAGACATAATTTATGCTTTTTTAAGCACAAATAGTGCTTTACATTGAGACAGCGGCTGACCACAGAGGCGGGTGAGTTAAGAAGCTCACCCATCGGGGAAGAGGTCTAAATAGTTTTATTAAACATATTAAAAAACAATGTGGGTGCTGGAGGAGGCTGGATTGCTTTTGATAGAAGGTGGGGAGTGAGGGTTGCATTTTACTTGGTTGGGCTACAGGGAGGGACTTTTTCTTATTTTGTAGGTGGTCAATATTTTTCCAAATTTGAATAATCCCCTATTCGGAAAGGGCTGCCAAAAACTCAGAAGCCCTATTATTCATGGTATTCGGAAATAATATTCAGCCCCTGCATAGCCCTAGAGGAAACTGGAATGGGTAATGTGCTCTGAAAGTCTGGAGTAGACTAACCTCTCTCAGAGCTTGGTGAGGGAGTGGAGGAGGTTACCAGGGGAGGAGGAGTCACCCCCTTTGTGAAGTGGAAGGACTTTAGTAATCTTCCAGAACTGGGGAACAGAACACAGGGAGAATGAAAGGTTGAGCAGGTGGCTAAGTGGAGCAGCAATTGCAGGAGCTGAAAGGTGGAGGAGTTTGGGATCAAGCCCATCAGGACTGAACTTTGACAGGTTGAGTGATGACAGGGCAAGCAGGGTTTAGTGTGTAGTGACAGGAGGAAAATGGAAACCTGAGGTGGAATGGGGCACTGGAGGGGAGGAGGGAAGGAGGAAGTTAGCAGCTGAGGGAGAGCACATGTGAAAACTCATTGAAATGAACAGCAACAGAGGCAGGGTCAGACATGGGAAACTATTAACCATGAAGATTGAAGGAGCAAACTGAGCGGGGGGTCAAAACAGAATGGATTACCTTCCAGAATTCAGCTGAGATTTAAGGTTATTTTGAGGTTTGCTTTCAAATAGAGAGGTTTCACAAGCCTGGACAGCCTTTGTGTATCTGTTTCTCAGTGTTCTGTACTCAGAAAGATCAGGAAGGGAGTGGTATAATTTATAGCATGCAAAAGATTGGGTGCTGTCGGGAAATCACAAGTATATGAAAAGGATTCCAGTGTGGAACTGGTCCTGGCAGAACTTGTCTTGTAGTCAGTGAGTGGGAGTTGGACTGCCCTGGGCTAAATAAGGCCACAACAAAACTGTTTATCTTAAGGAGTGTTCTTTATTTATGACGCCCTAATGTTTCACCAAACAGATAATGGCTTCTTCCAGGGGAATTCTATATACATTTTTTGCCTATATTGTATGTGGAAGAAACTTCACTGTTTTATAATATAAAACTCTATGGCATGTCTGATGAATTTCAGATCTAGAAAGATTCAGACTGCTGATTCTGATGGACAAGGACTGCCACTGAGGAACATTCAAATTGTGACCTTGTCATGTGCTGACAGAATAAAGACTATTGAATCCTTCTAGATCTGAAATTCAACAGACAGAACAAAGATCTTTATATTATAAAACAGTGAAGTTTCAGCAACATATGGGCAACAAATTTATATAGAATTCTGCTGGAAGAAGCCATTTTCTGTCTGGCAAAACTTTGGGGCATCATAAATAAAGAGGACTTTTAAGATAAGCAGTCATGTTATGACTTCATTTAGCCCAGAGCATCCCCCCCCCCACACACATACACATACTTGTTATAATTTACAGTGTGCCCAGGCTAGAATGAGGGATTTGCATGGATCAATGATTTCAGTGGAGATCCAGGGGAGAGAAGATAATCTGACCGTAGATTTCTTGAGGGAGGCATGCAAGTCCCACACTGCAGAAAATTTGTAATGAAAAAGAGAGAGGGTAACATCAACGTCAGAGAACATTGAGATGGCTGACCAGTCTGTAGCAGCTAGGTCGCTCAAAAGAGCATTTATATTCAGTGACTAGAGGCACCTAGATGAGATATATTTAGGGGCTGAGGAGGGACACCAGATTTTCCTGACACAGTAAGTCATTCAGTGGTCATTGAAAGACTCTACCTGCTGCCGCAATGAGGTAGGGGTGGGAGGACAGAACCCAGTCCAACAGGAAGTGGTTGGAGGAGTGGGGATTATCATGTGGGTTCAGAAATAACTTGGGATAAATTTAAGGACTCAGTCTTCTGGGTGACTGATCTAGAGGAAGAGAACAGCCAGTTTATGTTGAAGTCTCCATGGAGAATGACTTCACCAGTGGAGGAATGAGAGATAATATTTGACAGAGTCAAACAGAAAGAAGGATGAGATATTGGGTGAAGCATAGAAAGCCCCAGTGAAGATAGGGATAGATGCAGGGAATGATACTCTGACAAGGAAAAATTCAGAGGTGGGGGGCACAGCCTCCCAAAAGTCCAGGGAGCAAGAGAGGCTTTGGCAGAAATAAATGGCTACTTCTTCACCACATTTACCCCTATCCTGCCTGAAAAGTTGAAAGTCAGGGAGGACCAGACAACTGACTAGGATCCTGGGGAGTGCCAGGACTTGGTGATGCAGAGGCTGTCTGGAGAGTGCTGAAGGACGCAAATTGAGAGGAGTCAACTTAGAGGGAAGGCTCCTAGCATTAACGTGACAAATGCTAAGGCCCTTGGCAGTAGTGGATGCAGCAGGGAAGGGAGAGATGAGACCAGGTTTGAGCTCTGTATCACCACCCAGGAGGAGGAGCTGGAGAATGAGGAGACAGATGGAGAGGGACTTCCTCCCATTGCAGTGAGGAAGAGAGTGGGGGGAGTGGAGATGAGCAGAGTGGAGGGCACAGTGCAGAAACTCAAGGCTGAGAAAGGGACAGGAGAGAAATGCAGGATGAATAGTGGGGGAAGATAATGGAGAAGAGGGGACTGGAAAGGACAGAAGGAGAGAGGATAAAAGAGAATTGAGGGTAGCTTGGGTGTTTAAGGGGGGGTAGGGTGAGTAGTAAGGGGAGGTGAATGAAGCACAAGAGGGTAAGAAGCATGGCAGTGGAGTGATAAACCAGCAGCAAATACAAAAGCACCACACAGAAAACTGTAAAAAAGGGGTTGTCTATAACTCTGAAAGTAACAGCTCTAATCAGGAATCAGCAATAAACCCCACAACAATAATAACTTGTGCATAGGTCAAAATTAGAACCTGGAAAATGTGTAAATAAAAGAACCTTACCCTGATGCAGGAAAACAAGCAATCAAAAGAAAATCAAGTTTAGTGCAGAAATAACCAGTTACCCAGATAGGGTAATTCTAGGTGACACAAAATACTGTGGTGTTTGTAGAACCAATAGATAAACTAAATCATGTATGTAAGGTTCACAGCACCAAGCAGATCAAGTACTCCCATTTCACTGGGAGACCATAAATAATAACAGATAACTGTTTTGCAGGTAGACTGGTACCCTTAAGGGGAAACCACAGAGTGGGACTGTGGGGAATTAATGAACAGCAGTAGACTATGACACATTGTGATTGGTTGGCATCCATGGCACTCCAGACATTACTCATGGGTTTTAGCCCACCTGATAGGCTAGTGATGCACATGACCCAGATCAGATTTCCAGTATATCCAGGTCCCAGAAACCCTGCTCTCCAGTTTTGAATCGTGCATCTGAACAGGCAAGAAGCACACCAGGAATCCCTGTCTGCTCTAGCAAGGTAGGAACTAATCTTGTTTTAAAAGTATCCTTGCCTACACTAACTGGTGTTGGAAGTAATGTTAGAATTGTTTAAATTAATTGTAATAGATGCTGAGCCCTACAGTCCCTTCGGGCCTCAGCCTGTCGGGGCAGAATATTATGGCAGCCCCATGGCTCCTGAATCGGTTTCTCTTGGTTCCAGGGCAGAAAGAGCTTCTAAACCTGGTCCCCTTCTAGCTCGGTTGCTTTTCCTCCACGCTGGTCTGGGACTCAGGAATTCGCACCGGAGACCACGCCAACCAACCCCCATGACTAGGCCTCAGGCCTTGGCTTCACCGGCCTCCTCAGCACTGTTAGTGGCTAGGAGAGAGAGAGGAGACGAGCAGGTAGGCACGCTTGTCCACCTGGACTTCATCCCTCCTTGGGTGCGCGACGGTCCGCGAGGCCGCCAGAGGCCTCTCTCTCCCCTCCCGTCTGCGTCTTTCCCGGTTGGCGGGGCATTCCAGAGATGCATTCGCGCCCACGGCACTTGCTCAGCCACGGGCTAGGGAAGGGGGAAATGAGCTACATCGCACTCAGGCATGCCCGTAGGCCTCATTTGGGGCCTTCCTTACTCATGCCTAGGTGTGCGCACCTGGGCCTTGGTGGGGCTGCTTCGCGTCAGCCCTAGATGCCCGCCCATTTGGTCCTCCTCCTCCCGTCGGGGGCCGAACTGCGGGAGGGATCCAGCCCCTCAGGTGTCGGGGTACTGGGTTGTGGATCAGGACGCCTTTCTCGCAGCGCCACCAGGTGGGAGACGGAGAGAGAGAGAGAGAGAGAGATAAAGAGTCCCCATTCTCCGGGGCCGCCGCTGCTCCTAGTCTCGCCAACCAAGAAAACGTGGCTCACTCAGCAGCTCGTAGGCTTGGGACTCTCCCTCTCGGAGGGTTCTTCCTGGCCTGCCTAGCGACCGAAGCCCCCCCCCGGCTCTTTGGTTAGGCCGGCTCCAACTCCAGTCGCCGGCCAGCCCCGCAACGGTGGGGTGTCGTTGGTACTCGGGACTGGTCCCTGGCATTGTGGATCAAAAAAAAATATATATATATCGTTAACCAATCCACTCGGATCCCTCTCATAGCGACCCTGGTAGGTTCTATTCATCTGGCCTCCCGCGGTTGCCCCTGCTCCTCCCATAGCGGGCCTCGCACCAGACTACCGCTCATCATTGTAGGGGTCCTCCCACAGCACCCTCAACCTCAGGCACCTCCTGTCCCTCCCGGAGGCAGGGCTCATCGAGACTCAGGTGGGGATAACTGAAAAAAAAAAAAAGGGAGTCAATGGTATGGTCGGTTCCTAAGTGTACCTCTCTCTAATTCCAGATGGTGAAGGCAAAGAAATGCTCCGCGTGCAGCGTCAATCTCCTCCCTAAACCCCGGGCCCCCTCTGCGCTGCCTGTCTCCTGGACGACTACGATTCTTCGCTGGAGGGAACGCCACCTCTGGGCCCCAACAACCCCGGACCCAGCAACTCTACGTGGATGGACCCAGGCTCCCTCCTGATCCAGAACCAGCAGGCCGCGGTGGCCATGATGGAGAGCCAACAGAACTTTATGCTCAAAATCATGGAGAAACTGGAATCCCTCACCCAGAACAGGGCAAGGCCTCCCAGCACAGAACCCGACAAGACAGGGGGCCAACCAGAGGAACCTCCAATCCCTGAGGACACCCTCCCGGTCGTCCCACACGACGGCACGCTCGAGGATGGGGAGAGAGATGATGCGGGGGAAGAAGAAGATGGGGCAGACTCGGACGCAGAGGAGATGGAACTGCAGACGACCCCTTCACTGACCTCAAAGCTATGCTCCTTCGACACGATCCCAGGGCTCATGAAGATGATCAAGATCACCATGGGGTTAGACACGAAGACACTGAAGAAAGAAGCTGAGTCAAAGCTCGACCCAATGATCCAGCTAGGCCGGCAAACCACAGTGACCTTCCCGCATGTCCAGCGATCGAGGACATCTTCAGCACAGAATGGCAATCCTCGAACTGGCAGGATGCCAACTGTAGAAATCTGGACAGAATGTACCCGTACAGGGGGAAAAATCGACACTTGGTGCAAGGCACCCACCATCGACCCTCAAGTGGCGCCCTCAGCAAAAGACCATGCTCCCATGCGGCACTATAGCTCTCAAGGACCCTACAGATAAAAGGATCGAGGACATGCTCAAGAAGGTTTTGAAATTGAGGGCACCGCTGCTAAGGCGACCACCACCGCCATCTACACGACTCGGGCACAGATCCGCTGGCTCGAGGAACTCCAGGAGCAGGCCACCCCTAAGTCTAGGGAGGCAGAGCTATTAGAGTGCACCCTGGATGCAGCCAAATACCTGGCTGAAATGGCGGTAGACACTCTGCGCCTTCAGGCGAGGGCCACCGCCATCACAAACCGGGCCCGTAGGGAACTGTGGTTGAAACTTTGGGACGCTGATCTGGAATCAAAGACCTTGTTACAGAATTTACCACTCAGGGGAAAGCATGTTTTTGGGGAGGGACTGCAGGATTATTTAAAGCAAAGGAGGAGGGCAGGGACCTCCTCAGGAATAAGTCCAAGTCCTCCTATCTACCCTCCTCAAGACGGAGGTTTCGGGGGGAGTACAAACCTGGCCAGCCCCACAAGGACACACTTCAACAGGGCCACTCCTTTCGAGGTAGAGGCTTCCCCTCCAGCTCCCATGGCCCATACTTTCAGAACTACCAGTCCCCACCTTTCAGAACCCGGGGCCAAAGATCCGGAGGATGAAGTAGAGGTTTCAGGGGAAAACAACAGTGACTGCCCACTGCCAGAGACATGAGGTCAGTTTCCGTACCCACCAGTGGGGCAAAGGCTAACCCTCTTTGTCCACCGCTGGATGTCCACCACATCGGACAGGTGGAGTGCGAGACGTAGTGTCCAAGGGATACGCCATAGAGCTATCCACGCCCATATCCCTCACAGGTTTGTCTCTCCCCATAACCAGGAGGAGAGCATCCCTCATCAGGTCCAGCGGATCCTGGCAGAGCTAATCCAAAACAGGGCCATTCAGCCTGTTCCGATACCAGAGCAAGGAATGGGAATGTACTCCATCTTCTTCCTGGTACCCAAAAAGTCGGGGGAGCTCAGACCCATCCTAGACCTGAAGCAGCTGAACCGACACTTGGTCTCACACCGATTCAAGATGGAGACCATCCGATCCACCCTCCGATGCATCCGGGTAGGCGACTTCCTAACGTCCGTCGACCTGAAGGACTCCTATCTTCACATCCCCATCATCCGGAAACACAGGCAATTCCTCCACTTTCACATTCTAGGCCACCACTTCCAGTACAAGGCGCTTCCCTTCGGACTGTCATCAGCCCCAAGAGTCTTCACCAAGGTTTCCATAACCCTGGTGGCCAGACTCAGGGAACAGGGGTTAGATATCATTCCGTATCTGAACGACTGGCTCATTCGCGCTCGCTCCGAGAACCAGGCATGAACACACACGGAATTCGCCATGCAGGCTCTCGAGGACCACGACTGGGTGGTAAACCGAGAAAAGAGCCACCTCAGCCCCACTCAACAGATCGAACATCCGGGGGCACTCATCAACTCGGCCGGAGGTTGGGCAAAGCCGTCCCCAGCGTGAGTTCACAACTTAAGGGAACTGGCACGCGAAATGAAGGCCTGCCACCACACCACGATGGGGAAGATAGCCCAGTTGTTGGGCTGCATGGCCTCCTGCATAGACCTCGTGCCTTGGGCCAGGTGGCACATGCGTCCACTCCAGAACTACGTCCTGTCACGGGGGGCACCGAGCGAGCACAATCTCCAGTGCGTGGTGCCACTACCTCAGGCAGTAAGAGCCTCCTTGACATGGTGGACAACAGAAGGGAATCTATCCAGGGGAGTCCCACTGGGGCCCCCTCGCCCAGTCTCCATAGAGACGGATACGAGCCTCTCGGGTTGGGGAGCCTGCCTGGGGACACAGCACAGGCGATGGTCTCCAGTGGAGACGAAGCTCTCCATCAACATTTTGGAGATGAGGCCATGTCCCACGCCCTGAAGGCCTTCAGGCGTCTAATACTCGGTCGGTCGGTCCTGATCCACTCTGACAATCGGGTGACGGTGGCATACATAGCAAAAGCAAGGGGACCAGGAGCAGGGCCATGATGAGGGAAGCGGCAATGGTCCTCAGCTGGGCCCAGACACACCTCACCCACCTGAGTGCAGTCCACCTCACAGGAAGCTGAATGTCCGAGCAGATTGGCTCAGCAGGCAACAAGTACACCGGGAGAATGGCAGTTACACCGACTCTATTCCAGATGATCCAGGCGACATGGGGCCTGTGTCCAGCTGGCATCCCGGGAGAATGCCCAAGTCAGCAGATACTACTCACAGTTCAGGGACGGCCTCTCCCAGGGAGCAGACGCCTGTCACAGACCTGGAGGCAGGGGAACGCCTACGTTTTCCCGCCACTCCCCCTAATTCCTCAGGTCCTAACCAAGGTTCGGGAGTCAGGCATCAGGGTTATCCTGGTGGCCCCTTATTGGCTGCGCAGGGCCTGGTTCGCAGCAGTCAGAGAGATGACTCTAGCCAGCTTCCGGATACCCTATCGCCCGGACATGCTGGCGCAGGGGCCGGTACTCCACCCATCCCCGCGGACCCTGAAACTCATGGCCTGGCTCCTGAGAGGAAGACCAGGGGCAGCAGGGTACCATGAATTGGTCATCAGCACCTACTTCAGTCAGGCGGGCTTCCACCACGTCCACTACGAGAGGCAATGGGCCATCTTCACTCGGTGGTGTCGAGAACGGGGATCGGTGCCCGAACAGACCGACCTGGCCACCATCCTACTATTCCTCCAGTAAGGAGTAGACAAGGGACTGGCACACTCATCCCTCAGGGTACAACTGTAAGCCATAGGGGCGGCCATAGGCCTCGTGGAGGGGTATCCTCCGGGAGCGCACCTGGACTCCGTACATTTCTTGAGGGCTGTAGAGATCCTCTGGCTGAGGGTTAGACCAGCCATTGCCCCGTGGGACCTGCCACTGGTTCTTGGGTCCCTCAAATTGCTACCATCTGAACCACTCCAAGAGGCAGACCTCTTCTGGGCCGGCCTCAAGACTTTTTCCTGGTGGCCATCTGCTCGGCCAGAAGAATTGGGGAACAGCCCCTATCCTGCACAGAGCCATACACAGTGTTCACCCCACTGGGGGTCAGCCTGAGAACAGTCCCAGCCTTCCAACCGGGTTTCTACCAACTTCAAGAGCAGCCCATTGAGCTGCCCACCTTCCCAAGTGACCCCACACAGGGCCACGGCGGGGCCCCTCACCATCTCGACGTAGGATCAGTCCTCTCGGTCTACTTAGCCAGAACCCGCCACATCCACAAGACAGAGAGGCTGTTCATCATCTCAAAGGGGCAGAGGCAGGGTTATGCCGCCTCCAAAACCACAATCGCCGGATGGCTAAGACAAGTCATCCAGAACGCCTACACGGTGAACCTGATGACTCCACCCCAAGGGATCAAAGCTCATTCCACCAGAGCGGTTGCCACTTCCTAGGCAGAGAGAGCCTGTGTATCCTCGGAGGACATTTGTAGGGCGGCCACATGGAGCTCCATACACACATTCGCCAGACACTACAGGCTGGAACAACTCCAGGCCATTCGGCCCTCCTTCGCATCGCAGGTCCTGGCAGCAGCTTCCGTAACCGGTCACTCCGGGTCACTCGGCTCCCACCCGGAGGACTAACTGCTTCTTATCTACCCATGAGGTAATGTCTGGAGTGCCATGGATGCCAACCAATCACAATGGGTGTTTACTCACCTGGTAAAGGTGATTGTGTTGGTTGGCATCCATGGCACTCCAACGCCCTCCCTCAGAGTGATCAGAGTGACCAGTCCCGGGGTAAGAAAAGGGGTCCTCACCAAGTATACTAGAGGACGGATAAGGTGAATGTTTCTATAATAGATGACCAGTCGAGCTTCTGGGTTCGAGACTAGACTGTAAATAATAGGGGAATAAACTACAGGCCCCAGGGCCTTTTTTACATTACGTCGTGGTACGCCTCCTTTGTGTCCCGGCTATCCTTCTAATAATCTCTCTCTTGACTGTAACCGTACTGTATGTTTCTCTTCTCTTGTACTAATTAACCTTATTTCAGCTATGGAAGATTCAAACTGGAGAGCAGGGGTTTCTGGGACCTGGATATACTGGAAATCTGATCTGGGTCATGTGCATCACTAGCCTATCAGGTGGGCTAAAACTCATGAGGTAATGTCTGGAGTGCCATGGATGCCAACCAACACAATCACCTTTACCAGGTGAGTAAACACCAATATAACAGTGCTAGTTAAGTAACAGAGTTAGGACATAGATGTGAACTTAACAGTGAAGCCCTGAGGCATAGAAAAAGTGGCTGTGTGAATAGCTAAGCAACAAGAGTAAATGCTGGGGTCTGGAGGGTTGCATGGCCAGCAGAACACTGACTAACAGCTGACTCCAAGCAGACTCCTTGATGTCCTTTGTGCTGTGGCCCTTCATGCAAAGGGAGGCAGGGGTTCCAAGTTAAAATAGAAGGCGTAGACCTGCCGACTCATCTCACTATTGGCTGAGAGATGCACTCGGGGTGGGGGGGTCAGGCGTCAAGCAGGGTATGACTGGAGAGATTTAAAATGGAGTATCCAGTTCAGCCAACCTCAGTAAAACAAAAATATATTTTTAAGGGGTAGCTATCTACCAATCAAGGCACATCAAACAAAATAAACAAATTGGTAGGAATGGAGCCAACTCACCCAGTATAATCAAAATTAGTTTATTGCACATGTAATAAAGTTAGTAATGCTGGAATATAGTACCTGTATCAGTTCCCAAACATGTTGGACATTTGTCCTTCATCAGTGAGAAACACTGTATCTAAAATATCCAAAAAGAACTGAATAAATATTAAGTTTTGCATATAGTAATATATACTTTATCTCTCAATTGGTTTAGCAAATTATTTTATAATCAAGATTTTGTTCCTCACCATTCACTTTCCCAGTTCATCATATATGTTCAAATACTAGCCTTAAACAGTATTTTATTTCCTGTAAGAATTCAAAAAAACTTCCAAAGAATGCTATTAGTATGATTTAGAGTGTAACCCAAAATAAAAATATTTGTTCATATTAATACAAACCTGGTGTCATTCTTTTTCACAAATGTTACATCAGTGCATTAGAATCATCAAGGTACAGGTTCCCTAAATCACAGTATTTCGATATACTATGTATACACAACAATAGCATTTCCACATATTCACAAATCAAACCACTTATGGCTAGATAATTTTCTTTCACTATTTCTTCACAAGTTTGCCTGAGTTTACTTATAGTAAACAGCTAAAAAACAAATCAAACAAAGATTATTTTAGGCAGTGGTTAGGTCATTTTCTAAACCAAACATTTCTTATATTCACCATTCTATTCAAACCAAATAATCCATAAATTGTATCCCTTGGTACACATTCCTTAAAGTTATAGTATGCTCGTATTGTGCTGCTATAGAAAAGCATATAAGTGAACCTATCAGTTTCTGTACTAACCATTTGTTGTTTGCTTTTAAACTGTTCTAAGGGAGCAATACAAATGACTATGAATAGATAGGTCACTGACATAGCAAAGGCCGATGGCACATTTATAAGGTAGAAAAAGAAATGGGCAGACTGGATGGGCCTTGCGGTCCTTATCTGCCGTCAACTTCTATGTTTCTATGTTTCTATGTTCTATAATTCCTTTCATTCTCACTATGTTCAAATAAATTTTATCCACATGAATTTCATTATGTTTGTCTCCACAATATTTATATATCCTAACAGAAAATGATTCTGTATTGTATAAAAAAAACTCCGTAGATATTCAAAAAGCACATAACTGTATCCTTGTCAGTATTATTTGTTCCCGCGTTTTAGGGCACACTCTTCACCTCCACTCTCTCTTGCAAATGGAGGTGAACAGAAGTGTCTGATGCACTTTTTAAAGCGGGTGTCTTTTCTGGGAGAATTGGTCGCATAGGTAGGCATGTCAGGCCATGTGACCTGCTTGCTGAAACCCTAGGTGCCCGACCTGCTTGTGGCAGCACCGAGCAACAAACAGAAATTGTAAAGCTGAGTGTCTCTTGGACAAGATTTGTTTCTAAATGTTAGCTGTTTTTCTGCAGTTTTGTTATGCCTGAAAATCCAAACTTTATTTTCATGACCTTTCCTCATGTTTTAAAGTGGACTAAACACAGTAATACTCCCATCACAATGGGAGGTCACAAGGGTCATGAGGATATCACCAGAGGAGAATCATGCTAGGGTTGGATTTTTATCTTATGTTCCTCCATTTAAGTTCACAAATAGTACAAGACAGTGAGTTGGAGATATGGGATATATCAAATCAAAGTATATTCATAATATTATTCCTGCAGAAGTTGACCTTCTCCAGAGTATTTGACCTCCTAATATTCAACTATATTTCTCTCTATAAAATGTCTAATTTGCAATGTATTTTTAAGTGTCTTAACCCAGAGTAAACTTTCAGTGGTAAGAGGCAGATTATATAATTAAAAAATATATAATTTTCCCATCTGTTTTTTTTATTTACTGCATTGTCTCTGCTTAAAAACTGTTTATATAACCATCTCAGATTAAAATATTGGTTGTCAGTCAATTGAGTCATTTAGACCAAAATGAGGATTTATAGATTCAAATTTGTCTATGTAGAAGGCTTCTCTAGTTAATATTTGAGTTCTATAGTCTCCTCCCCATGGGTTAGGTTCCACCTTTTCTATATCGAAAAGTCTCAAATATGGTAACTGATGTTGTGCTTCTACAAAATGCCTGGCTACTACTGATGTTAAGTCTGCCCTTCTGCTATCCAATTTATGCTCTCCTATACTAGTTTTTAAAGCTCTCTCTGTCTTTCCTATATAAACCCTGTCACACGGGCATTTCAAAATGTAAATAACCCCTTCAGTAGAGCAGTTAATAAACTGTTGGATATCCACATCTTGCTGTATTTCTTATTCTTTTTATTCTATATGTGTTACAGCAATGTGTGCAGTGGCCACATGGATAATTCCCTTTAACATCCAAAGAAGCCATAACATGTTGTGGCTGTGTCTCAGGCACTTTATGTACTGTTTTTGAAAGAATGTTTGCCAGGGTCCTGTTCCTCTTGGCTACCACCATTGGCGAATTTAAGAATACCTGTACTCCAATGGCAGTGGCCCTTAGTACATACCAGTGTTTGTATATCATTTGTTTAATATGTACAACACTATCAGTGAATGTAGTAGCAAATACAGTCCTCCATTCTTCTCCCATATTGGTCCTAGGGTTTTGTTGTCTGCCCTTTCCATTTAGTAACATTCATCTAGGTTTGTCCTGTATATTTTCTGTGGCTATAGTCGAGTTTTCTCATCATACTCACTCTCCTTAAACCTTTTACATTTCTTCTTCTGCTGTCTCATATTCCTCTGGGTCACTGCAGTTACGTTCGGCCCTTACTAGTTGTCCATATGGAATGGACTGAATGAGATGTTTTGGATGAAAACTATCTGCACAAAGCAGAGAATCTTTGTCTGTTGGCTTTCTGTAAATCTTAGTTGCCAGTTTGTTATTCAATTTATAAACCAATAAATCCAAATAGGGAACGTCTGTCCTGTCCGCTGCCATTGTAAATATCAAATGATGTGTCCTAGTATTTAAATAATTATTGAAGTCTATTAATGGGTCTTCACTTCCTGTCCAAATACAGAAGATGTCATCAATAAGCGACATAAAACTCTGATATGATTCTTAAATGTATTCTCTGCACAAAATATATATTTATTCTTGAACTCATTCATATACAGATTTGGGGGGAAGAGAAAGGGAACATTGATTAACCAGGTGTAGCACACTAAGCCAAATCTTGTTTCCAAATGTGACCTGGGAGCACAAGGAAGTTAAGTGACTTGTTCAGGGTCACACAGTATGCACCTAGACAGCTGTGGGATTCAAACCCAGGTCTGCAGATCTGCAGCTCAGAGTCTTATTCCACTGCACTATACTGCCTCCTCTGCACAGTGGAGGCCTTCTCATTATAGTGGCCATACTGGACTCCATCGCTGTGCCACATATCTGTAAAAGATAAAAGCAGTTATGCCTCAAATGTTGCCTGTGATTTAGTTTATTTTGTCTGCTTCCATACTTTGCCACCATACTGCACAGATTGACAGCAGTTCTGCTTTTCCTCTTAATGCTGTATTCTTTTGTATTTCAAGTGATATTAGTATTCATTGTTCTTGTCCACCAGCATGACAGGATTTGTTTTTATGTTCTGTTACTGCTGTGTTATTTACTTTTACAAGTGATTGTACAGAGAAGAGAGATGCTGTGAGAGATGTTGATTACGAGGACGCAAGTACTACATGCTCCTGTGTCTCTGGAGTTTAAACACAAGAAGCAGGGTTACACTGCATGTTTTATTTCATGTAAGGTATGCCATTAGTGCCTTAGATATAGTGTGTAACCTTACCAGAACATCATATTGTAACTCCCATCTGGCCAGATTGCCTGCTCCTCTCTCTGTTTTCCCGTAGGTGATTGCGGCTTCATGGCTGGAGACAGTTCTGTTTTGTCTTGTTTCACCTATACGGAGGCTGACAAAAATTAATAGGCTTATGGTGGGGACCACTTGGATGGTTAAGGAGGGCAATGTTTGGATCCGACCCAAAGAAAAAGTTTATTTCAGAGTCTCTCTCATACAAAGTCTGAGCTACTCGCATATGTCAACAAACAAGTCTAAAAATTAATGGGCCGTATTTCTTTTATTGTGTATACATATTTATGTTACTAATACAGTTCGCTACATTTTAGTTTTTATGATATTTTACATTGACAGATGTTTTATCTCTATTGTCTGAATATAGCTATTCAATAGCCATTGCTGTTTTTTTGATTAAATTTCACACCGTTTCAGCCAGCCTTGGTTATATGACCAACACACTATAACTGCGCAAGTACTGACCTTGGCATCTGTATTCATTGTGGTACAATTAGCAAGCAATGCATGAGTACTGAGGCATAGACCACAGGCTATGGGCTGACAGCTCTAAATGGATTTACTTTTAGGAGGATCAAGAGGGCTATTACTCAGTGTGCTACCTACCTGAATTTCTTCTTTCTGAGTGTGCATTTTTGAACAACAAAATGCACAGTGGCACACTGTGAGTCCTAGATACCTTCTAGGAGCCCTTTGATGGTGGTAGAAGGAGGAATACTTTAGCTTGGTAAAGAGACCCTTTTATACACACACAGTTTTGGAACAAGAGTAATTTTTTTTTTTTTATCAACTTAGTGTTTTCTGCTGTGCTTAGGAGCTAAGATGGCCTTTTAAATTTTTAATTGTCTTGTTTATCTTATTTTATCTGGTACACAGTTGCTACTGATTTTACTTTTATATATAACTTTATTAGTTATTAAAATCCCTTTTATTGATTTTAGTGTGGCATGAAGATGTGGTGGAGACCCTTGCACTCTAAAGGCAAACACCCTGATTATTTTATCGGAAGAATCTAGCAGAAGAGCTATTAGGCATTTTAACAAACAAAGCTACTCTAATGAACATTTGTTCTGATTTCCTTCTATACAAACTGTATTTATACTACTAAAGGCTGGGTACTGGATTTTTATAGGAGATCTACTAGGATTTACATTCAACATATCCATTTGAATTTTATTCAATAAGAACTTTACTCAACATGTTCACCTTGGTCATTTGAAGCACCATTCAGCTTTTGAAATTATTGAGATTTAATGAGACCTAGCTGGATTTTTCTTATTAACTGCCCCTAAAACTTACGATTTTAATAGCAACAGGAGATATTTTATCTATCTGAGTTAAGTCACCTTATCTTCCACACCCCTTATGTTGGCAAAACAATATAGAATCTAACCATTGTGACTGTTATTCTGTTTCACTTTATTTGTTTCTCATTGTGGGTAAACATCTGTTAGAATTTATACAGACATTTTATATTTTGACCCTTGTTCTATTATACTTAGTGGTAGAAATGATGGTGTCTACTAGGTTACAAAGGTTACAAAAACAGTGATCCATCACCATTACATGAACTATATCTTTCATTAAAGCAAAACATATCTATCAGTAGACAATCCCAAATAACTGAACATATGGTTTTAGTTCAGAGTAATGCCAAAACTTCTACTCCTACAGTTGAAACCATAAGAATCTTGTCAGGGTTTGGAAGTCAAGACATTAGTAGGCACAATATTCAAGGGTCCTATTAAAGAATCTAAAGGCAATGTAGAATTGATAACTACCCAAAGCATAATACTGTGCACCTGAGAATTCACTTAACATTTCTAGAAAGGCAATAACAGCGTTAAGGGTGCCTTCTATGTCTGAGTGTGAAGACAGGATTCAGATTTTATGGGAAGGACAAAGCTGTAGCAATGTCTCTAATATCAGTCTATTCCCAACTAGGCAAATGATTATTCTCTACAGGGAGAATTAATAAGACAGCAAACTACCATTGAGAAATCTCTGAAGTTGTGGTCCTCAAGCAATTCTGAGTCTCATGAGGGTCAGAAAAATGAGGAATTTAGCTCCAGGATAAGACAAGTAGTACATGAACTACAACAGACCATTAGTGGACTGAAACAGCTGGAAGGACAAATGGTACCCTACTTCTTGCTCAAAGTGTAGTAATAATGCAGGGAATGTCTCTAACAATAGTGAAATATTCAAACCCACTTGTTTAAGTGAAGATTTAATACATCTTTAAAAGATCCTTACAATGCCCATCTAATCTTAATGGGGCAATTGGTCATTTATAGGAATATTATGGAAAGTTTATGAATGGACGTGGCACTTAATAGAGTCAAAATAGATAAGATCTCAATAATAGATGAGAAATCAGAGGAGACAAATGACACTTCAAAGATAGAAGAATGTACCACACAAACAGAGAAGGGAACAGAGGTACATATTAAGTTGAGACTGGATTTCAGTATAATTGAAATTCCTGTTACCCCTCTTATTAAATTAAAAATGAAGAGACAAAGGAGGAAAAGGAAAAGAAGAGATGAGATAAGAAATAAAGAGAATACCCCCGTCAAACAGACCCAGGTTATCATAGGCACCAGTGGTACTGAAGGAGAAGTGAGCTCCCACCTTACTTTAACAAAGGCTAGTAAAACACCCAATAAGAAAGTCCCACTATTAGTGGAACACCTTATTAAATCAGAATTGCTGATAAAATTAGATATATTGGAACAGGAAATTACAAAATTAAACCAACAACGTGGTTACTCAGTTACCTCATTAGGGAAGGGGATTACTGCTCCCATATCTGTTATGGAAAATGTTAATTATGATATAAAAAAAAGTGGGCAGTACAGCTGGCTCCTGTACCAAGGTTAACTCAGACTATATACTAACACCTAAGGGTAAGTCTAATAGTAAACAAACCAACTGCCAGATGTTTACCCTTTAATAAGGCTATATCGGCCACTAAACTGGGGTAAGTTTAATCCATCTCAACTGGAAGCTGATGTACTCCAGTTTTTAGGCAAAAGTCTGGATATCAAGCTCACAGAGGATGATATCCTGGAGATAAAAAATATACCGATACCAGAAGCCTCACTGATAGATTTGTTACTCATATCCCCCAAATTGGAAAATTACATATGGGTGAATAGCTGGGTGATACTGGAACCAGATCTAATTATTGCCTTTCCCAACAGAACACTGCTTAACAAAGGGTGGTGAATACAAAGAAGGAAGTTGTTCTTAGTGTCTTTAGTTTGTCCCCATTAAGAGAGAAAATGATGATAAATGAACTAAGTTCATAAAAGATTTGTTGGTAAATTTCTGAGAATCACAGTGGATGAACTTGGCCATATCTCAGCTACCAGAGCTTGGGTAGATAGCCAAGTAAACATAAGGTTTCAAATTCCAAATTAACTGATTACATTCTGGGAAGACTGGTATTTTAGATAGCGTGGGCAAAATCTAGTGGAATCATGTATTTTCAATACACTAGGGACAACCAATGGTACAAGAGGTAACAGTAATAATGTCAGTAGTTTACCCCTGAGTAATAGATTTGTGAAGATGGCAGATTACAATGAAAACTAACTACCATCAGAATGCACACATACAGTGAAGATACTGGAGGACCCCAAAAAACAGGGGTTAACTTTTCTGACTTGGAACATTGCAGGATGGGTTACTCACATAACTGACACTGAATGTATAGCATTTTTGGTGCAATATGATTTCATCTGTCTGCAGAAAATCTGGCACTCTAGTAATGATGAACTAATGCTGAATGGATATGAGTGTTATGAAGTTTCAGGTAAAAAAATAGCTACGTCTGGCAGACATTCAGGAGATCTGATCGTTTTTGTGAAAGCTGGTAAATTTAATAAAGTAAGAAGAATAACAGCATCCACTAATATGATGCTTATACAGCTTAAGGTTGGGAAGCTAGCTGTGTTATGAATTATGTACCTCCTGAAAAGTCCACCTTTTACTAAGATACAGTATGGAATGATATAGCAACTGAGGTTATGCATATTTATCAGGATAATTTGGCTGCTTATATGTTATTAGTGGGAATTTTTTATGCCCATATCAGTTCATTTGATGGACTGATAGAAAATGTGATGTATACCTATATGCAACCAAGGGCCCAACTAATGAAAAGAATTACAAAGGATACAAGAGTCAATAAGGGTGGAACAAAATTAAGGGATCTTATGGTGGAATATTAATTGAATCCATTAAAAGGTAGATTTTGGGGTGATATGGAAGGTAAATTTACATACTTATCTGCCAGGGGTGCTTCCTTGGTAGATTACACAATATGGTCAGGTTATCTAGATATGTGGAAATTATTATCTATCCCAGTAAGGGCAGAGAGTGATCATTTCCCTATTCTCTTAGAATTTAATATACCAGAACAAAGCCTAACTGAACCAAAAATGGCTCCATTATTATTCACAGAGGTAAGAGCAGTTAAAAGAATAATATGGCAAAATAACTTGATGTTGACCTACTGCCACTCATAAAAGAATCCTGTCTCAGTCAAAATGTGCAGAGTTATGGAGAGAAGATGTGCAATCAATAACCCAGATGCTGAATCAACTTTTTCTTGAGATTCGAAAATGTCTGGAATGTAACTTTAATACCTGTTCAACAGAAGCCACAAATTGGTTTGATGCTGGCTGCAAAAAGAAAAAAGTGATCATTAGGAAACTGAAAAACCTTTTTTAGAAAGACTAGATCTAAACAAGTTCTGTTCACATTAAATTGAGAAAAAAAGAACTTTAAAAATTTGATAAAACAAAAGAAGTTAAAATATCACGAGAAATCATGGCAGCAAATGTTGACTACTGTTGAACAAAATAACATTAAGGCATTCTGGAATTTGGCTGCCAGAGGTAATAAGAATTTTAAAATAGAAATTGATACCTTTAGTGCTGAAGACAAATGGATTGCACATTTTTCTTCAATTTTCTATGATTTCTTAGAATGTGAGTCTAACAGAGACGGCATTTGGTTCAGGAAGGATCTATAATAATAACTTGAGGAAATATATCTGGCAATTGTTACACTAAAATGACAAAAATCAGCAGGTACAAATGGGATCCCAGCAGAAGTATTTCTTTGTTCTCCATCACTCTGGGTTAAGTTCTTAGTTATATTCTTCAATAAGTGTATAAGGTTAAACTTCTTTCTGGAGACATGGAAGGGAGCAAATATTGTTCCAATACATAAAAAGGGAAGCCTTTCAGATCCTACTATATATAGACCCATTAGCCTACTAGATGTGGACTTAAAAATATTGTCCAGAATTGTATTGGAGAAATTTAAAAAAGAGGTGACAAAAAGTGGAGGCCTATCAGAATATCAGACAGGTTTTAAAACCAATTATTCAACTCTTGATAATATTTTTGTTCTGAAACATTTAATAGAGAAATATGTAAAACTCAGACACCAGAAGCTCTATGTAGTCTTTATAGACTACTCATCTGCATTGACTATATATCCAGGCAGATATTGTGGTCTTTATAGAAGGAAAGAGGGATTAATACAAATATTATTGCTCTAATCGCACAATTATGCTAGGACAATTGGGCTAAAATTAGAATAGAAAGGCTACATGGATTATCAGCTTCATTCAAAATCAACAGAGGAGTCAGACAGAGCTGTGTCATGGCTCCCTTGTTATTTTCTCTCTATATAGATAAAATGTTAGCCGATTGTGAATCTATAAGTTCAGATTCCCCAAAAATCTCATCTCTACCATGCCCTATTTTAGCCTACATGGATGATATTGTTTTATTTTCACTTTCAAAATCTGGATTACAAAAAAAGCTAGATTTCATTCACAGTAGATCTACCAATTTAAAATTAATAAATACACTTCAATAAAACCAAAGTAGTCATATTTGGTTCAGGAATAAAGAAGGATTCAACCTACTGGAAAGTAGGTATGGACAAACTGGAGGTAGTAACAAACTACATCTATTTAGGTATTTTATTCCAGCAGAACTGTAATTGGACACTACAAATTGAAATGCTTCTAGAAAAATTAAAAAAGACTGTAGCAGGATTTATACATTTTAACATAAAATATGGAGGAATGGCAATAAAGCCATTAATTCAGGTAATTAGGGCTAAATTTGATACCAAACTCCTATATGGATCTGAAATTTGGGTTCATCAAAATTTAAATGGATTAATGTCCCCATTATATAAATTCTTATGCACAATACTAAAAGTAGGGCATTATTGCCCATCAGAGTATTTATGATCAGAAGTAAGAACTGTGAATATTGGGGCTCTGATCAAAATAAAATAAAATAATTATTGGATCAGATTGTCCGAACAACATAATATTACACTAGGAAATATGGCACTAAAAGAAAAAGAAGTATGGTATGATCTAGGTTATAAAAATGGATATTGGTATACTACAGTTTTGAACATACTACAAATTAATAAAATGATGAATCTGAAACAGGTAGTAGATAAAGGAATTACACTTAGTGTAAAGTATAAAAAGTATGTCACTAAAAGGATAGCAGGTAACTGGAACTGCTCGGACCTGCAGTTGATTAAAAATTCTTATTATTCGACATGGTTTTCCCAGAATAACTACTATTTTGGGTTTAAACCCTAACTAGAAATACTAACACATCCAAAATTAAGATCTATAGTCTCTAACTACAAGTTTGAGCAGTGTCAGAGCAATCTGCTATCCTACCAACATAAAAAAAAGGTCTTCTATCTGGAGATTGTGACTGCAGTACAGGAGGTGAAGAAAATTTACTTCATATACTATGGGACTGTACACGGCATGACAACCAAAGAATTTACTGGTTGAGTCTCTTCATGAATGACACATACCAGATAGATAAATTAATCCTAACGAATGTATTATTTCACACTAAGGACTCATGTTCTGTGGAAAAACTAGCCAAGTATCTGATGGCAATTAACAGAATAAGGATCAGAATTTCTGTAACCTGAACAAAATTAGCTCTTGCTAGATAATTCTGTCTTAAATAGGTATGGGAGAATATGTTGTACTTACAAGCTCAGTCACTTTATATAATGTGTTAGAGTATTACTAATTTTTATGTATTTACATGTCAGTTATATTATTTATGAACTGTGGAAATTGTATAAGTGAGATGTACAGATGAAGCTGCTTAATAGGGATGTCTCCATTGCTATTCATTTGTCCCTATTAAGCGGCCGTCCCTATTACCTGAAGTAACTAAGTTATACAAAGAAACGCAACAAAGACCGCATGTTAATCGCATCTTAGATTTAGACTTCCCCAAACACAATGCTGTACTCAGTATTTTATCTGAAGTCACAATTCAATGTTAGACATACAACACATGTAAACTTTATTTGAAAGTAACTAGCAAAATTTTAATAAAATTGGACGTCAGTAAGCAGTTGCATTTAAAAAAAAAACAGTCATTTGGCTCTGCCTGGAATCAGAGCACATCTTACTAGCGACTGCATTTTCAACATTTTGTAGCATGTTCCACTTATCAGTCTTAGCGTGGTACTGGCACCACGTCATGAGAGAATGCAGATGGGCCACTGCCTCATGGTTAGTTATAGCAACAAGCTGGGTATCTTGGCTGTCAGCTTCAGCTTCAGCTTCTGAATCAGGTTCCTCGGTGCATGGCCTCTTAAATAATGAACAGTTCTCTTCAGTTGTTAGTTCACCATCAGTTGGTAGGGTAGCATCCATGTCAATGAATTCAGCAAAGTCGACTGACAACATGAATTCCGGCATCACTACGTCATCCAAAGATGATTGGTCCGATAGAAAGTCAATGTCACCTACAATGTGGAATGCTTTCTGGAAACAGTTCATTATCGTGGCAGGTTTTACACAGTTCCATGCTTTAGCCACCATGTAAATTGCATCAAGGAGTGTAACAGCCTTAGCATTGTTGGGTGCTTGTGCTTTCCTGCCTTCATTGATGACTCTTACAATGCATATTGCCATCAACGCATGGTAATGCCCCTTTAAATTTCTAATAACCCCATGTCCATAGGCTGTATTAGACTGGTTGTATTGGGAGGCAGAAATACAATCTTTATGTGAGGGTATTGGCCAATAATGTCTTGGGGATGGGCAGGGCAATTGTCCAGCAACAGTAAGATTTTTCTCCTCCTTCACTTCAACTGCTGTTCCCATGAGGCAAGCCACTCTCTAAAGATCCAACCTATCATCCATGCATTCGAAGAGGATGTGTATATGACAGGTAGTGATTTTAAGTCTTTTGGCAAACATCTGGGTTTTTTACTTTTGTAGATCAGAAGTGACCATTTGTCAGTCCCATCCATGTTAGCACAAACCAGCAAAGAAACACACTCTTTTGCCTTCTCCCCCCCAACAACTCTGAGTGTTTGTGCATGTGGCCACGATCTGGGTACCCTCTATAAAACAGTGCAGTCTCATCTCCGTTGTAGACATCACCAGGTGTGTATTCCTGTAATAGAGTTGGTAGCACACTTTTGCACTCAGTCTCCTGCAGCACTACTATCAGCATCACCACGCTCTCCTTGTTCCTTTTTACAAATGATATTGTGCCTCTGCTTCCACCATGGGAGCCAGCCATCAGAAGCAGTAAATATTTTGTGGTTTAGCTGTGCCACCAGTTCAGTAGCTTTTTTTTTCATAAGGGGACCGGAGATTCAAGCACCTCTGCTGACTGCATTATTAAACCAGGTGAATAGTGCTTCTTCCACCTCAGAGTCCTTTCCCTCTCTCTTCCTCCTTCTCTGAGGGTTGCTGTTTGCTAGCCACTCAGCCATGATTGAATCACGATTTTGGCTGATTCTGCCAGCCTGGCTTTTTGATATCCAAAAGGCAGCAGTTACTTTTGACAGGGAGGTATTGGATCCTTGAAGAGCTTCACGAACCTTAACACACTTAGCAAAGGACAGATCTTTATGTTTTGAGTCCATGTTCATGTCCAGCAAGGAACAGCAGTTGAAAAACACTGCTCACAGGATCTGATTTTATAAGGAAACTCACCCAAAAATGTCCCAATTAGCCAAAATTGACATCCCTATTAAATGACAGGAGCTCCCTTTAACTATAATAGGGGATTAATCAGTTACCAGGGAAATGTCCCAATTAAGCAGATGTCCTTGTTAACCGCGTCCCGATTAAGTGGCTTCATCTGTATATTTGTAAAGACTTTTCAGCCATATACAATAAAATTTGATGATGATAATGTATCTGTAAAAAAATTTCTTTCACAAGTTAAAAATTTAATTAAGAACAACTTCAGCCATTTTAACTAAAACACTATTTGGAGGTTTTTCATCTGTCCTTTGTTCATCAAGTTGTTTCGCTAATGCTTGACATCCTTCCTGGTGTGGAATAGATGTGTAGGAATCTTTTAACTCCCAGGTAACCAGAATACATTGTTCTACATCCAAGTCTGAATCATTTTCATTCTCAACTAATGAAATTATATCAGATGAGTCCTTTGTATAAGTCCTAGTTTGTTCCACCAAAGATCTAATATGGTAGTCAACATACAGTATATTGACAACATTTCCAGTGCAGAGTTAATCCCAGAGACTATCAACCTCCATGGGGGTTATTTAAATCGTTGTGTATCTTGGGTAAAATATAAAAGATAGTTATTGAAGGGGTATTTCGGAATAATTCATTCTGATCCCACTTTGTGAGCCATTTATTATCATAGACCATTTTTAGTAAGGTCTTAACCATATTTTTCACTTGTTCAGTGGAGTCCTTCCGGAGTTTCAAGTAGTTATTCTGGTCCCTAAGCAATTTGAAGCAAATGTCTTTATATTGAGTATAGTCCATAATGGCTACTCCCCTCCCTTGTTTGAACTATTTGTTATAATACTGGAATCATTTTCTAAGTTTCTCAATGCCCTGTATTGTGCTGCTGTTAGATTGAAACGTGTTCTCCTGTCCATGTTTTTCTCTTGATTAATTAATGCCTCTATGTCCCTATTATGCAGGGAAATATATGTTTCACTATTATGTGGCATTATCTGTGGTACAAACATAGATTTTAAATGTAATCTCCTACTGAGTTACAACTTTTTTTCTTGTGTAATTAAATCCCTTGCACTTTGGTCTGGTTGTGTATCAAAAAACCTAAGTCTAATTTTTCTAAAGAATCTATTCAAATCTAACCTAAGCTCAAAGTCACTATGTTCCTTTGGAGAGTACCACATGTCCTAAATCTGTCAAAGTTATCTCATAGATGTTGTAAACAAATTGGTTTTGTTGGTTTGTGACCACAATTATTTCTTCTTTATTGGTCCTGCTTGTTGTCTCTTTTCTTTTGTCTTTTCAGTCTATGCTTCTTTCTTTATCTACAGCTCCTGAAGGTCCTGCTTCGTCTCCTCTGAACTGTTCCCTGGTATTGTGGGTACATTGATAACCTCTCCTGCCCTTGTTGCAATATGGTCTCCTTCCCCTGCCCCATCCCCAAAAAAACACCCATGACCCGCTCCACCTCGAACAGCTGAACCACCTGTTTCTGTTTCACTCCCTGAGGATTGTCCAGATGATTCAGAGTCAAAATTATTTTTATGTACTGTCTCATAGTTACTAAATTTCTTATATGTGTACACTTTATTACCTTTATAGTCATTTAAATCTCATTTAAATTTCCTTAATTTTGTTGCTTTTAATTCAGCTTCAAATTCATTATGCTTTAAATTCATCAGTATTATACTTCTTTTTTACTTCTGCATCATAATAATGAATCTCCGGTTCCATGCAGGCTAGTTTGTTTGTAATTGATTCTACTATAAGTAGCATAAAATCTCTGGAACACCATTTTCTGACAACATCCCATTTGGTGTCTAATTCTTGATCAACATAAACCAAATTAGCCTCTATAAAAATTGTTAAACCCCTAGGTATTCTTTTTTGCTTTAGATAGTTGTCCATGGTCAGAGTGGGCCACTGGTTTTATCAGTTTTTGCTTCATATACTCATATTGGTTAGTAACAGATCTAACTGGCATGGAACCTCCAAATTCCCCATTAGTTTTGAAATTATGCAAGATTCTCTGTGCCTCATTATCTGTAATCAATAAAGGCAATGACCTATTGTCCATAATTTTGTCTAGTTCATCAAATCATGTTGGCTTGTGGTATGAGGAATGTTACTAAGTGGAAGGGGCAGACAACAAAACTCTAGGACCAATATGGGAGAAATACGGAGGAAAGTATTTGCTACTATGTTCACTGACAGTTTTCTACATATTAAACAAATGATATACAAACACTGGGATGTACTAAGGGCCACAGCCGTCGGGGCACAGATATTCTTAAATCCACCGATGGTGGTAGCCAAGAGGAACAGGACTCTGGCAAACATTCTTTCAAAAACAGTACATAAAGTGCCTGAGACACAGCCACAATATTGTATGACTTCTTTGGATAATAAAGGGAATTATTCATGTGGCCGCTGCACACATTGCTGTAACACATATAGAATAAAAAGAGTAAGAAATACAGCCAAAGATGAAGATGTGGCTATCCAACAGTTTATTAACTGCTCTACTGAAGGGGTTATTTGCATTTTGAAATGCCCGTGTGACAGGGTTTTTATAGGAAAGACAGAGAGCTATAAAAACTAGAATAGGAGAGCATAAATGGATAACAGAAGGGCAGACTTAACATCACCAGTAGCCAGGCATTTTGTAGAAACATGACATCAGTTACCATATATGAGATTTTTTGGTATAGAAAAGTCGGAACCTAACCCATGGGGAGGAGACTATGGAACTCAAATATTAACTAGAGAAGCCTTCTACACAGACAAATTTGAGGCTATAAATCCTCATTTTGGTCTAAATGACTCAACCTCCTGGCAACCAATAATTTAATCTGAGATGGTTGTATAAACAGTTTTTAAGCAGAGACAATGCAGTAAATAAAAAAAAAACAGATGGGAATAGAATATATTTTGCAATGATAAAATCTACCTTTGACCACTGTAAGTTTACTCTAGGTTAAAACACTTAAAAACACATTGCACATTTTGTAGAGATAAAAACAGTTGAATAATAGGAGGTCAAACACTCTGGAAAAGGTCAACTCCTGCTGGAATAATGTTATGACTATACTTTGGTTTGCTATATCATCATATCTCTACAACCCACTGCCTTGTACTATTTGTGAACTTAAATGAAGGAACATAAGATAAAAAATCTGACCCTAGCATGAATCTCCTCCAGTGATATGTTCATGACCCTTGGGTGACTTCCCATTGCAATGGGAACATTCATGTGATTAGTCCATTTTAAAACATGAGGAAAGGCTGTGAAAAATAAGAGTTTGGATTTTTATGCATAACAAAACTGTGAAAAAAGCTAGCATTTAGAAAAAAATCTTATCCAGGAGACACCCAGCTTTACAGCTTCTGTTTGTTGCTAGGTACTGCCACAAGCAGGTCGAGCTTCTAGGGTTTGAGCAAGCAGGTCACATGACCTGACATGCCTACCTATGTGCCCAATTCTCCCAGAAAAGACACCCACTTTAAAAAGTGCATCGGACACTCCTGTTCACCTTCATTTACAAGAGAGAGAGCAGAGGTGAAGTACGTGCCCTAAAACACAACATAAACTACTACTAAGTAAGTTTACTTCCAATAGACTCATGTAGATCTATGCTATTTGTAGATAAAAAAGATACTGAGCATTTTCTGAGATTATAAGAATGGGCACCTTGTTTATATCTTTGACAGAACAATGCAGGAACAAATAATACTGAAATGGGTACAGGTATGTGCTCTTGAATATCTATGGAGTTTCTTATACAATACAGAATCATTTTCTGTGAGGATATATAAATATTGTGGAGACACACATAGTAAAATTCATGAGGATGAAATTTATTTAAACATAGTGAGAATGAAAGGAATTACAGAACAGTTTAAAAGCAAACAACAAATGGTTAGTACAGAAACCACTAGGTTCCCTTATATGCGTTTTTCCTATTGCAGCACAATACGAAGCATACTATAACTTTAAGGAATGTGTACCAAGGGATACAATTTATGGATTATTTGATTTTAATGAAATGGTGAACATAAGACATGCTTGGATTAGAAAATGACCTAACCACTGCCTAAAATGAAACTCTTTTGTTTGATTTGTTTTTTTAGCTGTTTACTATAAGTATACTCAGGCAAACTTGTGAAGAAATAATGAGAGAAAATGCTTTAGCCATAAGTGGTTTGATTTGTGAATATGTGGAAATGCTATTGTTGTGTATACATAGTATATTGAAGAACTGTGATTTAGGGAACCTGTACCTTGATGA
This sequence comes from Neoceratodus forsteri, assembly GCA_016271365.2. Lineage (NCBI taxonomy): Eukaryota > Metazoa > Chordata > Ceratodontiformes > Ceratodontidae > Neoceratodus > Neoceratodus forsteri. The sequence continues at coordinate 814,736,078 of CM057455.1, read as the reverse complement.
TTCTATTGCACTGATGTAACATTTGTGAAAAAGAATGACTCACCAGATTTACATTAATATGAACACATATTTTTTATTTTGGGTTACATTCTAAATCATACTAATAGCGTTCATTTGGAGTTTTTGGAATTCTTACAGGAAACGAAATACTGTTCAAGACTAGTATTTCAACATATTTGATGAATTGGGAAAGTGAATGGTGAGGAATAAGATCTTGCTTATAACATAATTTGCAAAACCAACTGAGATATAAAGTATACATTACTACATGCAAAACATGATATGTATTTGGTTCTTTTTGGATATTTTAGATACAGTGTTTCTCAATGATGAAAGACTAATGTCCAGAATGTTTGGGAACTGATACTGACTCTGTATTCCAGCATTATTAACTTTATTACATCTGCAATAAACTAATTTTTATTCACAGGGTGAGTTGGCTCCTTTCCTACCACTTTGTTTATTTTGGAGACACTTAAGTCTATACAGGGAGAGGAGAGCCAGATGAAAAAGATTCACTTCTGCAGCCCAGATTTGCTTGAAATCCTCTACAAAACTGGTGTGGAAAACAAGCAAGCAAAGAATCATAGACATTCCACTGTTTGAAAAGAGCGCGCCTTTCTTTGTTATCACCCGCTCGTCTGACTATTGGTAGAGACGCACTCAGGGGGGCATATAACCTCAATTTATTGCAAACTTTCATGCAGTAAGAATAAAGTGCATCTTGGTACTCATAGTCTCAGAGAGGAGATCATCTACAAACTCCAGTGCAGGTTTGAGCCACTCTGGCTCTTCATTAGGAAGTGATGCTTATCTGTAGCTATCACACCCTTATAGGGGGCATTTAAAAGTACATAGTCCAATTTCTTAATTTTTCAATAGTGACAATGTGCAAAAATGAACACCTTTTTTCCTGTATTGGAATATTCTTATGCTCTAAATTTTATGTTTAATTTAACAGCTTATAGTACAGATTTGCTAAATAGACATTAAATAGACATGATCAGTAAGAAAAGTGCAATGTGCAAAAATGTTATAAAAATGTTTTTACCGTAAAACAAAATTCATACACAGTATTTTGCATACTTCTTGTAAAAAGTGCTATCAAAGAGCACAAATGGAAAGAACTTTATAAATACTTATCTGATTCCATATGACAAAAGACTGAACACCCCCCCAATCCTCATTCAAGTCTCCTGGTGTGACACAACTGAAGTGGAAAATCCACCTTGCTTCCTTACTTAGCAAGTCTTGCGGCCTCTTTCCTCCTCTCAAGTTTGGCCTCGCATGTTCAAGTCCTGTAAAATTTTGAAGGTTAGGATTATCATTATAAAATGTTCTGAAGTCTACAGCCACTGGCATTTCCTCTTGATCATTCACTACTGAGTGGTATGTTCTTGTATCCTAGTTTTTAATGCCTACATATGTAGAAAGTGTTCTGATACAGAAGATTAAAGACATATACAACTGGAAGAACAAACAATTAGGTTCCTGGAAAGGGACTATAAAAACTAAACTAGAAGTTGCAAAGGAGTGAGTTATGGGACTAGATAGAAGAAATTTGCTAAAACCAAAGAAAAAAATTTGGAGAGTCCAAAAGTCACTTTTGTGACAGAATATAACCACCTGGCAGAAAAAAACTGGAGGAGTAGTTAAAAAAACACTGGCCCATTCTTCTTGCAGATCTTTCTTTGGCAGCCACCATAAGCCCACCACCCAGAATCACCTTCAGCAGAGGGTGTAATATAGCAGACAGTGTCACAAAGGACAAAATCGAAAATAGTGACATGGTTGCCACCCCCACCAGCTGGGATCCATTGGTGTGGGTATTTTCTACATATAAAGTTGCAGTACAGGGTAACAAGGCTGTACATCCAGTTAAAATTGATAAGTTCATAGAAATCAGATAATCATTAATTATATTACAGAATGTGTAGTGTATGCCATCTGCTGTCCCTGAAAAAAAAACTCTGTGTAGGTAAAACTACTAAAGCATTAAAAACTAAGATACAAGAACATATCCACTCTATGGTGCATGATAAAAGGAAACACCAGTGGGTGTATACTTCAGAAAATGCAATAATGGTGATCATAAACTATGGATGTTGAAGTTTTTGAGTTGTGCCAATGTTTGCTTCCTTGAGGGAGTCAGTCTTTTGTCATATGGAATTAGAGAAGCAAAAGTTCTTTCCCTATGTGCTTTTTGATAGTATTTTTTACATGAAGTATGCAAAATATTCTGTATGAATCTTTTGTGGTAAAAATGTTTTTGTAATATGTTGTTTACACTCTGCACTTTTTCTTACTGTTAGCATCTATTGATGGCACAAAGCCAGAGTGAACAGGCACCAGTTTCTTTCCATGTGACAACGATGACAACATCAATGAGGAAGCCAAACATAGAGGGGGAACTGGAAACATGTGGTGACTGGCCTGACTGGCACTGAACACCCAAAGGTGGCGACCCACCAGAACCTGGCACCAAAAGCAATGATGGCAGAGAGGGCAGCCAGCATGGCCATCCACCACATTCAGAGAATGATCAAGTAAGTATCGATGGGAAACACAAGAATGACAAAGTACACCATGGAGCAAAATAAAACCAATGAGGACAAACAGGATGAATGAAAGTGAGGAAAAAGCAAGTAATGAATCACCCAAACAGTGACAGGAAACGTGATGGTAAAAATGCAAATCTGCCATTGGGTGGAGGGTCAGCAAATGGTAAAGTAGGAATAACAGCAGGGCTAAGCCATACGATGAGCCAGCAGAAGTAAGTGATGACCCAGTGCTGAAGATGGATGGACACAAACACCAGGGAAGGAGCACAGATGCCAACAAGGCAAAGGAAAGGAATGAAAGAACAAGTAACAATGGACACAGACCTGATGATGGGTAGAGCAAACAGCCACTGCCAAAACACAATGGACTACACAGACAGTAGAACCAGCTAGCAAGGCAAAGCCAAGTGACTGTGAGCACAAAAGGGAAATGTCGAAGAGGGCAGGGGTGAGACACACAGGAAGGATGTCAACCAGGCAGAGCCAAAAGGAGTCACTGGATCTTGGAATAGGGAACTAGGCCCTAAAACCATGAACTGGCCCCAATGTCCCAAAGAACGGCCAGACCAAGGGGACTGCAAAGGCCAGTAGAGCAACCAGGGACAGGAAACCCAAAGTCACAGAAGGAGATGAAAAGTCACAACATGATGGGAGACCAACTATCAGGGATGGAAGAAAAGGGCTGGAAGGTTCAGATAGCATGAATGACAAAAGAGCAAAACCACACAATGAACCAGGAAAAACAGCAACTGTGAAACATCAACATCTAATGAAACAGGTATGAGCCAAGCAGCACTGATGCTAATTATTTATTTATTTATTTGAAAAGTTTCAATAGGAAAGGCATACTGAGCTAATAATAGTTCATTTACAGATGTGTCTGGGGGGAGGGAAAGGAGAGCACAGCTGAAATTACAACAGTGTAGGATACAGCAAGACATAAACTATTTACAGCAGTTACATCATTTTGTTAAACTATTTACAGCAATTGAGTGTATGAAGTACCCTATGCAGGAAATAAATAAATAAATAACAGGGTAAAAAGTGAGAGAAACACCCACTGGCCATTCCCAACAGCAGATAAAAAAAATTATATATATATACACAACAGATCTATACACCAGCAGTAGGCTGGTTGAGGTGGGAGGGTGGGGAGGGATAGGGTTAGATAGGTGGGGGAGGGGTGTGTGCAGAATTAGGAAGGGTATGGGGAAGGAGATGGGTGGTGTGTGGTGAGGAGATTCAGTTACAGTTGCAGATGTGGGAGGAGGAGAAGCTGCGTAGTAGGGAGGATAAAAGAAATCAAAGGAGGCAGAACAGATTGGGAAGGAGTTCCAGAGTTTGGAGAGATGGTAGGAGAAAGCAGCCCAATCGGATGAGGAGGTTGGGAGGGGGGGAGTGCAAGAGAGTGGGAAACTGCAAAGGGCATAGGATTGTGGGAGGGGGCTGGGAGAGGGTAGAGGACAGGTAGAAAGGAAGGGAGCCAAACCAGTACTTGGTAGTAAATGAGGAACAGTGTGCCATGCATCTTGCTTCATGGGAAAGGAAGTAGAGGGACATATAAAGAGTACAATGAAGAGTACAGGGATGGCAGTCCAGAGCAAAGTGACAAAAGGAATGAAAAAGAGAATCCAGTCTGGAGAGGGTAGATTTAGGGGCAGAGCTGTAGACTATGTCGCCAAAGTTGAATAAGGGGAGGATCATTTTCTGTACAACAGCTCTGCGGGCAGGGGACGGGATGCAGCCGTGCTGGCAGTATAGTGCTCCTAGCTTGGGGTGAAGTTTTTTGTGTAAGGAATTAACATGTTCACAGAAGTCGAGGTGGTTGTCAAGCTAGACCCCAAGGTACTGGAAGGGTAGTACATTCTCAATAGTAGAACCATCCAGGGTAAAGAAGGAGGGGGGATAGCCAATCCTAGAGAGCTTTTGCCTTATGCCAAAGGTCATAGAGACTGTTTTTTTGGTGTTAAGGGCCAGCTGATTTGAGTGGAACCAGAGCTGGATGTTGTCAAAGTTCCACTGATGCCTGGTCATCAAGTCAGTAGGGGAGTGGCCAGAGGCAAATAGGACTGTGTCATCAGCATACATGTGAATGGACACTGAGGTGCATGCAGCAGGAAGGTCATTTAGAAGACGAAGAATAAAATAGAGCTTATGATGGAGCCCTGGGGGACACCAGTGCAGATTAGGAGGGGAGGAGAAAGCGAGTCACCAATTCAAACTGATTGGGACCTGCCTTAAAGGCAGGAGCGGTTCCAGTTAGTGGCCAAGGTAGAGAGTCCTGCTGCAAAGAGCTTAGAGAGAAGGAAGTTGTGGGTTACAGTGTTGAAGGCTTTAATGAGGCAAAGCCAGGTGCTGAACAAAGCCAACAATGATGAGGAAGGAATCAGCTGGGTTAAGGAAATAGGGGACTGCACCCAAAGCAGGACTGCCAGTGACACAGAACCATGCAAGGTTATGCAAACAGAGATGCCAAGAACAGTGATGCTGTCCCAAATGGCAAGAATGTGACATGACAAAAATGGTCAATGGAGCTGAAAGGAACCATGGGCCCCATGAAACGGGACAAGACAATGACCAGGAATCAACTGCATTGTCTCAGAGGGCAGTTGTACCATCCACAAATCCCTGTCAATGGGAGAATACCCAAAGAAAGAAATGTGACATAGCCATGCATACTTAGCAATGGACTGCACATGAAACAGAAATGTTGATAATGCACAGCCAGGCAACCACCAGATGATAAGGGGATGCCGCAAAATGGTGTTCCTAACCTGAACAGCAAAACCAAGGCAGCAAAGCCAAGAGATGGAGCTGCAAGGAGCCACAGCCCCATGCAAACAGGGTGCCAGTCCATAATACCAAGAACTGACCTTGGTGTCCTGCAGGATGGTTGGAACAGCAATAGAGACTGATATATTGGCATAACTTACTCTTTTCATCAGTAGCAGTGGAAATCAGTGGGAGAGAACCAGAAGCCATCAACAAAGGTAATAAGGGTGGTAGAGAAGCACAGCCAACACTGGGAGCTCAAAGGATGAGAGAACATATATTAACAACAGCCAGGTATGGGAGAAAAACTCTGTGGGTGGGCATCAGCAGAGCATGAAAACTCAGAAGCAGGAATGATGACAAGGGAATGCCACACACACAATGAACCAGCCAAAGTGGTGACAGCCAAACACCAATGATGAATGAGCACAGATGCCAGCAAACAGCACAAATGTCAATGAGGTGAAGTCAGGTGACAATTGAAGCAGTCAACTATGGGGAGTCCAACAACACTGAATGACCTCTGAATAAACAGAGGACCACACACAAAGCAGGATCATCAACCAGGCAAAGCCAGGCAACAACAGCATTAAATAAACATAGAAACATAAAATTTGTCGGCAGATAAGGACCGCTTGGCCCACCCAGTCTGCCCATTTCCCTACCTACTGGATAAGCTGCAGATCCTAGTTAACCAGCAACCTACTTCTTCCTACCCCAACCCCCTAGAATGGCCTTATGACTGTCCCATGCATGCTTGAATTCCACCACTGATTTTGACTCCACAACCTCCTCGGAAGGCCGTTCCCGCATCCACAACCCTCTCTGTGAAAAATACTTCCTTAAATTACCTCTGAGCCACCCCCATCTTTAAATTGTGCCCTCTTGTTCTTGCACCTCTTTTTTGAAAGATGCTACCCTCTTGGACTTTGTTGATTCCTTGAGGTACTTGAACATTTCTATCATGTCCCCTCTCCTCCTTTCCTCGAGGCTATACATATTAAGCTCCATTCATCTCTCTTAGTATGTCTTCCGGTGCAGACCCTGCACCATTTAGTTACCCCTCTGGACAGCTCCCATCCTGTCTATGTCTTTGCGGAGATTGGGTCTCCAGAACTGCACACAGTACTCCAGATGGGGTCTCACCAGCTGTCTGTACAGAGGGATAATAACTTCCTGTTTTCTACTGGTGATGCCTCTCCCTATGCATCCCAGTATCCCCCACCCCTCCTTGCTGCCCTCTCACATTGCTTGCCCACCTTTAGGTCATCTGATATGACTACCCCCAGGTCCCTTTCCATTTTTGTTGTTGTTAGTATCTCACCCCCCATTGTGTACTCTTCCCCTGGGTTTTTGTTTCCCAGGTGCATTGCCTTGCACTTTTAGCATTGAATCTAAGCTGCCATACATTTGACCATTCCTCTAACCTTGCCAAGTCCTTCTCATCCTTTCCACCCCACCCTGTGCATCAACTCTGTTGCAGATCTTTGTGTCATCTGCAAAGAGACATACTTTTCCTTCCAGTTCCTCTGCAATGTCGCTTATAAAGACGTTGAAGAGGACCGGTCCTAATACTGAACCCTGCGGTACCCCACTAGTAACCCTCCTTTCTTCTGAGTGGTCTCCATTTACTATTACTCTCTGTGTCCTATTCTCCAGCCAATTCTTTTACCTAGGCTATCATCTTGGGATCCACTCCCAGGCTGGCTAACTTGTATATTAATCTTTGTGTGGGACTGTGTCAAATTCCTTGCTAAAGTCTAGGTAGGACATGTCCACAGCCCTCCCTGATCTACTACTTTGGTCAACCAGTCAAAGAAATCTATCAGATTCATCTGGCATGACCTTCCTGCTGTGAATCCATGCTGTCTAGGGTCCTGTGCCCCTCTGGCCTCTAGATACTCGACAATTCTTTCCTTCAGAAGTGATTCCATCATTTTCCCTATCACTGAGGTTAAACTAACAGGTCTGTAGTTTCCTGCTTCTGTCTTGCTCCCACTTTTGTGAAGAGGAATCACATCTGCCCTCCTCCAGTCCTCGGGTACCACCCCATCCTCCCATGATTTGTTAAAAAGGGTAGTCAGTGGTCACTAGTTCTACCCTTAGTTCTTTTAGAATTCTGGGATGAATCCATCAGGCCCCATTGTTTTGTCCACCTTCAGTTTTAAGAGTTCTTTCAGAACCCTTTCTTCTTTAAATGGGCTGGTATCAACTTCTGTATCCAGAGTGTTTCTACTGTTTGTTTTATGTACCTCCCCCTCTTCATTTGTAGAGGCCATAAAAGGTGATGCTGACCAAAACAGCAAGAATATCAATGAGGCTGAGCCAAGCAATAGAGATTAATGGAGCCATGGACCTCATGTGAATGGGAAGCTGGGCTATAATGCTAAGAACTGACCTTAGTGTCCTGGAGGAAGGTCAGAACTACAACAGAGGCTGATATAGTGGCAAAATATGCCCTAGTCATCAACAGCAATGAATACCACTGGAAGGGAAAAAGAAGCCATCAATACAGGCAACATAGCTGGAAGAGCAACAACTGATACCGGAGGCCCCAATGGTGGGACACCAACAGCTGTCACAGGTGGGAAACCAACACCAGCCGCAGACAGTAGACAAACTGCCAAGATGGGACAGTAGACCAATAACCATGGATGGGAGGACTACAGCAGTGGAGGCACAGATGCAGACAGGAATAGTGGTGACAACCTGGCAGCAGATATAGAAGAAAGGCCAGCAAACTCTTCAAAAATGAGGGAAACCAGCAGCAGCAAAGTCGAAAGCAAAGTTTACTAAATAAGAAAGAACTCAAAACAGCAATTCTGAGAAAATAACCAGGATCCGAGGAGTCGTCCTTCAGTCAGACGTTGTAGTTGACAGCAGGAAATGAAAGATTAAGGAGTTTGAAGCCACTCACACTATATATGTGATAACAATGGATATCATCATAAGTGGCCCCAGCTGGCAAAAGTTTCTAAGCAAGTGCCAATGTCAGCGGCTTCTATGTTCTACTGGTGTGGCTCAATGAAGGGAGATATCCTCAAAGAAGATATGCAGTGGCACCCATAGGATGCAGTGTAATAATGCAGTATTATATCACAAAATGCTGCAATATACTGCAATGAACAGTGTAATTCAATGGCATTTAAGCCCTTTTTTATGTCAGTATTTTGTGACATGTCACTTACTGCAAGTTATTGCATTGCATCATGGCTGACTCCACTGTAGTCATAAAACAAACTGAGCGTGTGCACTTGCACTATCACAATTCAGGAAAATTTGGGATTTATACCTCTTTTGCCTCTGTTGTGCATGCACATTCACAGTACCATGCACTTGTACGGTCTGTGGTATGCAGCACACATGCATGCACCCTCGCTCCCCACTAGACATGGTAGGGTGTATGTAAATATATGTACTTTAACAAGAGGAAAAACAGATCTCCAACAAAGATCCATAATCACTTCTTCAGGGTACCATGCAATCTAGGGTACTCTCTAAATTCTGACTCAGGAGTATACATCACCATGATGCTGACTCATGCATCTGATGTCTCCATGGGATTTACTGTCAGGTTTAGGATTTTGTAGTAGTCACAGCACAATAGTAGTGGGGGGTGCTGGGGTTCGTGATGAGGAAGACAAGGGTGGCAAGAGGGAGGTTGTGATGGTGGGGGCTGCTTTGCCCTTGAAAAATGAAGTGCACTGCAAGCCTGCATAGTCTTGCACTTACAAGCACTGAAAGCCAACAGCATTGTGGGCAAGATTCACCACAAAATCTCATCTGCCATTTTGGTGAGTCAGAAGCCATAGTTGCTCCCAATCTAGAAATAATTTTTCCAAAATTGTATTTTACAAAAATATTGATGGTTGTGGTAGTGGAACTTATTATGCTAGCTGTTGTAGTAACAGGAGGTTGTAAATAATGGGGCCAGGCTTGACTCAGAGAGTACTTTCTAAATTGTTTTTAGTTACAGATGTTAAACGTTCTTTTGAAAATAAGTCCTTTAGTTACATTATCCCGTAGGCATGGAATGCTTTTTAAACAAATAAAAGCTCTGTAATGTAATACTTCGATGAATTCAAAATGAAACAGGTCTCTCATTCTACTAAAATATATTTCTGTTTTTAGCATCTTATGTTTGACTGTACTATCCTACATCAAGTTTAGTCCAAAGCTTGGAATCTGGCCACATGGATTAGTATGTCTGTTATGTGTCTGCTTGTAATTGCTTATTTAGCTTTTCTGTATGCACAATATGCCTATAGTGTGTGCTGATATCCACTTAGCCTTTATTAGATTATAAGGTTGCCTCTTGACCAGGTCATCCTTCATCCTTATAAAAGAGATTTTAATCTAACATGATCCTTGAACTAGATGATTAAAGTTATATCCATCACCATCAGCAGCAGCAGCATTAGTGAGCTCATCATGCCCTTGTGACACAGATCACAGAAGTGGAGTCAGAATGTTGGAACTCAGAGTTAAAGACCACCAATGAAGGTCACTGAGCCTTCTTGTCATCATGAGCCAAGCTAAAGTGAATGGTTTGCTCTGTGACATGGATCCAGGAAGGGGAAGTCAGGAAGTGCTACCAGGGTGAGCAAATTGTGCATATGCATTAGATGCCTCCAGGCAGCCCACTCCAGGTACGCACACCTCACTGTCCAGTTACTACCCCCTCCTCATGGGGCAAGGAGGATGCTGGTCAATTTCAGCCCTATTTTGTCTTAAGAGAAAAACAAATGGCCATCTAGAAACATAGAAATGTAGAATCCGATGGCATGAAACTGACATCCCATCAAGTCAGAGTTTTTGAATCAGGCAGATCTCAGCATGGGCATCATGTGATAAGAGCTACAGAATAATAGCAAGCAGCACAAGGATGACTACAAATCGTTGAAAAGCAAAATGGCGATCATCACAATGGTGCCTCAAAGAAACACCTACCAGCATTCACTCTATCCATACGGTGTGATTTACAATGATTTTTTTATGTGGGGGAACTATGTCCCCCTGAACTCCCCATGTGCTTACCCCCACATACCCCGATTATTTAATAATCAGCTCCAAGGGGGGGGTTGACAATGGGGAAAAAAATTTTCTTCAACCCGAGGCATAAATAAAAGTCCTATAGCCTGTCCTGAACCCAAAGCTACCACACACACAGGCAGCACACCTACTCTCTATGCCATGCTGTTGGCTCAATTCAGCTCCCACAATTTCCTGCCTATATATCTCAGTTCCTCCGTCTCTACCTTGTTCATCCCTTGCAAAACATCGCTCTTACTACCAGTCGGTGTTTGGAACAGGTCGCTTAATATGGGCTCGCCCTAAATGTGTCGCTCATATTTACTCACTCATTTTGATACACTCTTATCACGGGTCACCTTTAGCATGCCAGGCAGAAGGGTTACGCTCCAGAAAAAAAGTGAAACTACCTAGAGAGGGAAGAGTGACTCTGTTGTGGAATTAGCAAAAGCTGAATCCTTGAAAGGGCTTTTAAAATTAGAATTACTTTAGGTTATTACATTCCTTTCATACTACATAGCATAATCAGCAGCCCTAGTCTCCTTTCACACTACTTTTACTTAATTTGATTTTTAGAAATATATTTTATAACACGAAATATGGTAGAAAAATTGGCTTACTGCAAGTTCAAGTGTGTGGGTGTGTGTGTGTGAGTGTGAAATCTACCCACACTACCACCATTATTATGTTCTAACACATTCACAGACAATGCCTGTGAAAGCAAGGAGGAATAGGGGTCACTACAAAGGTAAGTGAAATATTCACTATGTGCTTAAGGACATAAGATGTATGCATAGTAGGTTGCAAACTTCACAGTTTCCAGTGAAATTATGTGTACTATTACCAAAATTCAGAAAACATTACAGGGGCATGGCTTGACCGCCAATGAAGATGGCCGCTTGAACTGTTAACTCTGTCTCTGGCTAATATAATCTGCTCGCAATCGTGGTCATCCAGTGCTCTGGGCTTCCCTAAACTTTCAGGTGATGCCATAGACTCGGTTCACTTCTCGGTGTGGGTTCTATTGCATCCAGTGATCTGGTACATCGCTGTACAGCGCCGGACCCTGCGCGACTCGCCTCAGAGCCGAGCAGGCCCTGACAACACCACCTTTGCATGGTGGTCCTTCCCGGTTAGGTCCCTGTCATAACAGGAAACATATTCAGGACACGTGAATTTAAATGGGACAGCTCTATTATATATAATTTTGTTTACAACCGGGTAGCATTGTTGCCATGATCCCAGGATGGTGTCCTCTAAACTAGCTATGCAAGACCTAGGTGCAGCCTTCACAGACAGTCCTACTTCCCCGGTGGACATTGGTACATCACTACAACACATCACAGCTATGCTAGAGACTTTGCTCACAAGGGTAGACATGATTTCCTCCACCTTATCGGGTACTGTCACAGACGTAAAAGTGCTCAATAAGTTAAATGTCACAGATCAGCGCACAGAAGATCTGGAGGGCGGGCAGGCTAACATTTTACAATGCTTGAGGGAAAAGGATGACAAACTAGCTATACTGTGGAAGTGAGTGGAGGACCAAGAGAACCATGGGCGATGTAATAATATTAGGATTCTTGGAATCCCAGAAGGTACTAAGGGTCAAAACACAGAGAGATTCTTCAATGAAGAAATCCCCAAAATGCTAGGGGATAGGTGGCATGTCCCAGTAGAGGTGGAGAGGGCACACCGTATCCCAGGGGGTCCATGGCCTAGCAACACCTCTCCCAGACCCATTATCACTTACGTATTGTGATACTCCAAGAAAGAAAGAGTCCTGAATGCTGCAAGAGATATAGGTGAAATAATGTGGCATGGGGAAAAAAATATCCTTCTTTTGGGACTTCACCGCAGAGGTTGCAACTCATAGGAAAAACTTTCTACCCTTAAAAAAAGCACTAGCTGTGCACGGTTTCAAATATGGGTTCAGAAACTTGTCCTACCTGCATGTATCCAAAGAAGGCAGAGAAGGTGGAGACACCTCAGGAAGTGGAGAGTTGGGCCTCCAGATATTGGCCCAAAATTCCCCTGCATACTACATCTCCCAAGAGTCTATGGGTGCCAGGTCCTCACACCAGGGAAAGAAGGAACCATGCTTCCAGAGACAGCTATTGGGACAACCACAAACCACAATGGACTGCATCTTCCCCAAATGTTTCCCCCAGGTCTTCTGCCCACTGTAAGCTATCAGGTACGGATAACAATGTCAAGTCTCTATTAGTTGGGCAGGTGGAGCAATGCTCACCACCTCTATCACAACGGGGACCCAATCAAACTGCTCGCATATGCCTGCACTCCCTGAGCGAACAAGGATCTCCTTCTACAGGTCCTGGGATGGCACCACACATGAAACAGACCAGGAATGACTTATCCCACACAGGAGCATTTGGACTTGCAAGACATCCTGGATGAGCTTCTAATTGAAGTAGCCAAGTCTTCATCTTGGGTAGACCTTCCACCCGATCTAGCGAACTGTCAGGACTTTCCCAATACTCCAGTAAAACCAGGACTGCTAACCTTTGCACAGGCAGCATCCCAAGACCTTTTCACATCTACAACAAACACTGCTACAATGGGGCGCCAGGCCCCAATGACTGAGTATAATTAGCCTGTAAAATGTTTTCTTTGATGCTTACCCCCCCTGCATTTGGGTACTTAACACCAGGGTCACATGTTAGAGGGAACACCCGGCTGATGGGGTACCTTCTTTTCAGACTCTTTAGGTGGATTCCGGACAGTTTGTATATGGAGGGGGCTACATAGAGGTCAAAGTACCTAGCTCGTACACACCTAGTCTATGACCCGTATACCATCCCTGCCCTATGCTGACTCCCGGTTAGTAGCCTGACATTTATGGCACTCAACATTAGGGTAGCTCGGTGCGGGGGACTCCACCGCAGGCATGGTATGTTGTAACAGCATAAGCACTGGCCAGGGTAACCCACCCAGCAGGTTTTAGATATGTCCACAGTGCTCTTTAAGACCACAGGGCATCATCTGAATCCCCCCCCCCTTCCCTTGACTATGAGCACTGGTTATGTACCTCTCTTTTATCCATGGAGCTGGGGACCGAGTTTAGAGTTTAGCATTGTTAGTTGGTCTTTCTGTGCTCTCACCCATCCCCACTAGGGTGAAAGGCCAGTGCGGCTGAGTGCTCCTCCCTGAAATAGAGGAGGATTTCACCTTGCGCTTACACCTATTCACCTTTAGCTTTGTGATTATCTACTTATTGATATCTATTTGTTTAGTTGTAGTTATAGAAAGACCCCGCTAATTGGGGAAATATGTATTGAACCTGATCTATTTAAATGTTTTCTGACGTAAGTATCTTATGTGTTAAACTTGACTGTTTCTTCTTTCCCTTTGTGCCAGGTATATATTCACACCTATATTAAGTGATTGGAATATCCTTTTCTCTTGCTTTGTTTTTCCTACCTCCTTGGTATCAAGCAATTCCTCCATTCCTGTTTCTCTCTCTCTCTCTTCTGGACTTGGGTGGTAAGTACTTGTACAATACTCCAAGGCTGAAACCATGGTGCAGACTGCTAATGCAGGTACTAAACTTGTATCTTGGAATGTGAAGGGTCTAAATCACCCAGTTAATTGATCCACAGTTCTCAGACACTTACACTCCTTGCAGGCAGATATCGCACTAATCCAAGAGACCCATCTCACTGCAAAAACTGCACAGTGGCTTAGGAAAGCCTGGGTCGGTACTGTCATAGCAAGCTCAGCATCAACCAAATCTAGAGGGGTAGCTATATTACTCAAGAAATCATGTACTTTGGCGCAGGAACAATCAGTCTCTGATGCCCAAGGCTGCTGGCTGGGGGTACGCTTTTCATACCCGAGGGCCTTGTGATATTAGCAACTATCTACGGTCTGAACACGGACAATGCAGAGACCCTATTAGACCTCAACAAGGCCATAGAAACTCTGACTTTACCATACCCACAGATGCCAATTATACTTGGGGGCACTTTACCCTCGCATTAGATATCTTCCTTGATAAGTCGTCACCAACCCCACAAACACACCCTAAGTCAGTCTCGGCCCTGCAAGGCATGATGGAGGAATGGGGCATGACTGATGTATGGTATAGAGACCATCCCTCAGGGCGGGACTACTCCTTCTTCTCCTCCACCCACACTTCAAGTACCAGGATTGACTTCTGGCTCACCAATGCATCTGTGGCCTTGGATATCACATGCATCAAGGTGCATAATATCCTTGTCTCAGACCATGTCCCAGTGTCCTATCCGTATACTCCCTCAGGTCAGGGTGGATCGGGTACTAGATGGAGATGTAACCCCTTACTCCTTAGGGACCAGCAGTTTCATGCTATGGTGCGGGAGATGGCTAGGGACTATTTTTCTTTGAACCATGCCTCAGATACCCCTGCTGCTATGGTCTGGGAGGCTTTCAAGGCTGTTCTGCAGGGGCAGATTATTGCCTACACAGCACACCAGAATAAACAGAGAAGATCTGAGCTAAATGACTTGCAAACTAAACTCTCCACCTCAGAAGTCAGAATTAGGATCTCTAATGCCCAAGCACCTGACCCATCACTTTTGCAGGAGATAATTGGGCTCAAATACCATATAAATACTATGCTGCAGCAAAAAGCAGAATGGGCTTTACTTAGGTCCAAGCATGGATACAGGGAGGGGGGAGATAAAGGGGGACACTCCTGGCCTTTCAATTAAGGAAACAGCAAGCTGCTTCCAGGATACATGCCCTCAAGAACTCGAGTGGCCATGTCGCCATGGGCCCAAAACAAATCAATGAGTGCATGCAGCACTTCTATCAGTGACTATATCAGTTGCATGCCACTTTGGCACCTGACCAATTGCAGCAGGAACTGTCAGAGTTCTGTGCTGATGTCAACATCCTTCAGTTACCTGATGTAGTGAAACAGGCCTTAGATAAGCCCTTCTCAGAAGCAGAGCTGCTGACCACCCTTAACCAGCTGGCCAAGGGTAAAGTCCCAGGGCCACACGGCATGACCACGGAACTTTACCAAGTCATCAGTGTTCAGATCAGCACTCCTCTCCTCGCCGCACTGCAGGATGCCCATGAGTCTGGTATCCTCCCCCCCCCCATGTGAGAAGCATTAATCACCCTACTTCTGAAAAAGTTGGATGACCCTCAGAATTGTGCTAACTTCTGGCCAAGCTCTTATATCAGTTGACTGCAAAATAGCAGCTAAGATGCTTGCTACCAGTCTGATGGATATTATACCCTCTCTTATCCACCCCTTCCAAGTCGGGTTTAAAGGCGTAGTAGACAACATCAGAATGGTCCTGGACATCAAATGGCTTGCAATGCAATCAAAAAATCCAATGGCTGCCATGGCGGTGGATTTTTCTAAAGCATATAATTCCACAGAATGGGGTCCCTATTTCAGACAATGGATACAGGTGTTATATAATGCCCCCCTTGCAAAAATCCTGACAAATAAGGACATATCTCCCCCCTACTGTTTGCAACGGGGCACTAGACAGGGCTGCCCCCTACTCCTTTACTCTTCCTGCTGGCTCTAGACCTGCTTACATGGAAACTGCAAGCTGCCGAAGATATCAAGGGCATTCAGGTGGGCCAGCACATCTTCCTGACTGCCTTATATGCAGACAGTTTACTTCTAACCTTAGCACAACCTAAAGAATCACTCCCTAAAGTCCTATGAATTCTGAAGGTATTCACTCAATTGTCTGGCCTATACATCAACCAAAAGAAAACCAGTGTTACCCCTCTTAATGCAGCTTGCACATATTTGTGTATGCAAGATCTAGACCTAACATGGGCCCCACATAGCTTCTCATACCTGGGCATTAAAATCCAATTTAATTGGAAACTCTTACCACAAGAGAACTTTGGCCCCCTGATAAAGTCACTAACGACAGAAGTTAGCAGATGGCGACGTCTTAACCTCTCTCTTCCAGCCAAGGTGGCTGCTATCCATATGTTATTACTACCTAATTACTACCTAAGTTGGCATATCTCCTTAACAATCTCCCTATTACCCTCTCCAGCAAAGTCTTCCGGCCCTTAGATAATTTGATATCCTTCTTTTTCTGGGAGGGAAGGGCTCCTAGATGGAGTCGCAGCAAGTTGAGGGCTCACTGGACTAAAGGAGGCCTGGGCCTCCCATGGTTACAGGGATATAGCTGCACAAGCTACCAAGTGGTTTGTCCCCCCCCTCCTCTGAGTTGGTGCAGTGGGTTCAACTGGAGGCCCAGCTGCTGCAGAATGCTCACCTAAGCTCACTGCTCACAAAGGCCCCCATAGACCACAGCAAGCTCACACCAGTCATGACTGAGACCAGGAGGGCCTGTTTCAAGCTTAGGACAGCCTCCCACTCTAATAAATCAGTGAGCTCCATTCCATTCTCTACATGGCCCTCTGGCATAACCAGCTCCTTATGGTAGACAATAAACCACTTCACTGGGCCTCGTGGGAGAACAAAGGGATACTCACTGTCCAAGACCTGTATATGACCAATTCTAACACTGTGATATCATTCGAACAACTTAAAGCCCGGTACTCCTTGCAAACTCATGACTTCTGGAGATACCTGCAGCAACATAGTGTGGTTCAGACTCTCAGCACAAAGCATGAAACCAACCCTAAATGGCACTGGTTGGCCTCCCTGCACAAGAAAACCACTTCCCAAGGCTTAGCAGGGAGCTTTTATAGCACATGGCAGGAGGCACAACCGGACCATACTGAGCCATGCAGAGCTGCGTGGAGTTCGGAACTCAAGGTTCCTATCACCACAGAAACCTGGACCAGATGTCTGCATTTAGCTCATTCTGCTTACACGGATGTTAGGAGCCAACTGATACAACTCAAATTACTTCTCAGATGGCATAATACCCCAGCAGCCCTCTTCTCCTGGGATATTCTCCCCCACACAGAGTGCTGGCGATGTAGGCATGACCTGGCCAACATCCTATGCTAGTTGTGGGAATGCCCGGTCCTAATCCCCTTCTGGTCTGGTGTTGCCACGGAATTCTCTGGGGTGCTGGGATTATCTATAGATATCTCCAACCCAATACTCCTATTGGGGGACTGCTCCTGTGAACCACCTGTCTAAACCTCATCAAAACTGACTTCTTGTAGCTCTTCTGGAGGCTAAGAGGCTTTTGCTTCAGGCCTGGAGACAAGCATCACCCCCATCTCTTTCACTGTGGCACTCTGCTTTAGCTAGACTTTCCATCTTTGAAAAGCTCACATATGGGAACAGAGGGCAAATGGCAGCATACCTCCAGAAATGGGGAGCTTACCTAAACTCCTCCCTGTGTAAGGCTCCACTTCCCCTCTGGTAAACCCCCCCAGCCTGAGGGATGCTCATGAATACACAGGAACTTCAGAGGGTCACCCCCCTGTTTTTTTTTGTTTATTTTGTTATTTACTTCCTTTGACCTTTTTAGGATTGATGTTGGGCTGATATAACTGAGCACACTGGAATATACCTTTCCCCTCTGTGGTGCACACTTTCTGCTCTTTCACTCCTTCTGGCAGGCTTCTTGGACAACAACGGGAACAAAATGGTTTATTTAAGCAATAAGCCACGAGGGGGTGTGGGTTATCAGGGGATTTACCACAGCTGGTGTGGTTTGCCCACGAGGTGCAGCCGAGTGGGTAAATCCTCAACTGCCTTGGCAAATCCCATGATAACCCACACCCCCAAGTGGCTTACTGTGATTATGCCATGACATCTTGCTACAGATTTAAGCAGAAATTATTTTATTTTATTTTTCCCTGTGTAAACAAATGCATTTTATTAAGAAATATTGTTGCACAAAAGAAAATAGTCCCTAGCTGATTCAGTCCCTAGCTGATTCATATGAGCTGTTGAGAAGCACTGAATTCAAACTGCTTGCTGCAGAGACTGGAGCTGATGAGCCCACCTGCGAGAATGACTATGAGACTGCTGCCTCACCGTGGTCACACAGCACAGTGTGTTTCTGGTTGGGTTTCTGAGTACGAGCAGGAAGTGACCCACGGTCACACAGCACAGTGTGTGCTTTCGGGTTGGGTTTCTGGTCTGAGCAGAGTGACCCGAGTTGCGTGTTTTTAATATATATTTTAAATATGGAGGAGTGAGGTAGCCTGGTAAACTAATGAGGGCAAAACGGAGTGGACGGAGACAGTGACGAGGGAACCGAGAGATGCAGTGGGAGTCTTATGGCAGGATGGAAGGCAGACAGGCGCGGGCAGACACTGAGGTGAGGTGGGTGCAGTTTCAGGATTCTGAGGAAAAATATATTCAAAGCGTGTTGCGTTTTTTTTTTTTAAGTGCAGATCCACTTTCAGGGGGGGGGTTGTGTTACGCCATGTGCTTTGCTTAATAGGATGTCATGGGAATCGGAGACCACCGGTTAGCGAGTGTTTCAACATCGCGGATCTCTGGTTTGAATTTCCCGGGTTGGATGATTTTTAAGAGATGCGGCTGGCTGGCACCTTTTGCGGTGATTATCAGAGGATTTACAATGGTGGTAAGGTGCCAGTCAGCCGTTCTGATTCGTTGTTGTCCAAGGTCCATGGTATAATTAGTCATACAGACAGCTGAAATCTCTGCTCTTTTAATTGTAAGACATGTTGAAATTTACTGGATAGTTCTAATAAGCCATGTTTAAGTTTGATACCGTCTGTTGGAAGAATTACTGAAGGATGTGTAAAAGACTATAAGCTATGTGTAGAATTCAGAGGATTGCTTAATCTTATATATAGCTCAGATTACATTTACTGGTATGCTTCATTCTGTATGTAAAGCATGTGTACATTACCTGGTTTGTATGGATCACAAATAATTGAATTAAAATTATTCTATGATAAAAAAAAAAAGAAAACATTACAACGACTTTCATGGCAACATTATGTATTGATAGTTAGTTAGTTAGTTAGTTAGTTAGTTAGTTAGTTAGTTAGTTAGTTAGTTGAAAAATTGGTGACTTGGAAAGGCACACTGAGCCAAGACTCATTTCCAGGTGTGACCTTGGGGGGGGATAAAATACAGGCAACAAGAGAACACAGTGGTACAATGTAAAGTGCAAACAGTGACAAGAGTACAGGTGATAAAACACATTAATAGTCATCCTATATAAAGTGCAGGCCAAAAAGAAAAGAGAATCACATTGCAGTTTGTGTAAAACAGCATAAAATTCTATTATGAATAACAGGGGTAACTGTCACAAACCTATTCAACAGGTCAGGCCCTCTGCTCCCACAGTGCCAACCTCCAAGCGCAGTATTGTGAACAGGCATCTGAACAGAGTAACCCTCCTGTCTGCTTGTGGGTCCAAATCACCTTTGATCTCAAGTTCTGGGGGGATTCAAACTTTGAACCTTATGCTGGTGTACCCAAATGTACAGGCTCAGATAATTCTGCTCTTTGGGGAATGCCAGATATCTTTCACCTAAGGGCATCTAACCAGGTATCCAAAATGAATCCTTAGAACTCTATGAACGACCTTGGGTATTTCTTACCTTTTTCCAGTTCGGTAACACCATTAAGCCTAGGAACAGTTGTCAAATTTTACCATCTATACTTCACATGCAAAAGAAAGAATTTCAAAGGCACACCAGCAGTCTCTTTAAAATAAGAGGTTTACTAAAAATGGATAAAAAAATATGTAAAATGTAAACACAGAACACTATATCACAAAGCATACAATCACTTAAAAAAAACAAGGTTAAAGTACAAACATAAACTCCTACCACAATACAATTAGACTTTCCTATCTAATGGATACCTTCTTACAGTGCTTAAAGTTAGATGTTGTTTCTAAGAGCCAACAAAGAAATGTGTCACTAAAGATCAGACACAGAATAGTTTAAACTGTCTCTATACTCACCTCTTCCATGATGTCAACTAGTTCCTCCTTGTTAAATATAAAAAAAATAATACACACAGGACGTCCTATCAGGAGGTATATTAAATAAGGTGACATCAGTAAAAACTAAATTCCCAAATTATAAGTCTGTGATTTCCCAGTTCCTTCTCTGTGATCTTTGAGCAGTTCCTGTTCCCAGCCCATATCAAAAGACTTTTTACAACTCAGCAGTTTTCTCACCTAGATGCCATATAGCTTTATTAAAACCAGTTGAAATTAGCTGTTCCTCCTCTGAAGATGCCACACATGTATATTTGTTTCCCAGCTTCAAAGAAGCACACATCAGCAACAAGGCCATAAAATGCAACTTCTTGGAAGTTAATCACATCACAGAGTTCTGCTGTTTGATATATATCCTGTCATTTTAACATAATACATTCTATATAAAAATATCATAGAGCAATCATAACCAGCTGGCCAAATGTCATAATCCTCCCTACCTAGACTGAATTTGGGGGGCTCTATCCCCTGCATGGGATGAGCTTTCCAAATCAGTTCACTCCTCATAGACACGTGATAAGCCATGTGTGTTCTGATTGGCCACTCCAGCCCTATGTAAGATTGTCATGTCATACCCTTGTAAGGCAAGACTCCATCTTAACAGTCAAACATTAGTTTTTCCCATTTAAGTCAGCCAAACCAGGGGGTTATGGCCAGTTTGTACCACAAAATGCTGCCCATGTAGGTATGGCTCTAACTTATTTAGGGCCCATACTATGACAAGACACTCTTTTTCCATGGTAGAGTATGCCTGCTCCCTGGGAAGCAACTTTTTACTCAGGTACACTGCTGGGTGATCTTTCCCTTGGTAGGATGTCTGACTCAGTACTGCCCCAATACCCATGTCTGAGGCATCAGTCTGAAGTATAAAGGGTTTGCTATAGGCAGGACTTGTCAATACAGGAGCACTGCACAGTGCCTCCTTCAGTCTGGTAAAGGCTTTTACACAGGTTGGTCCCCAGGTAATTTTCTTAAGCATCCTTTTCTTTACCAGGTCACATAGGGGAGCAGCCAGGGCATTGTAATTGGGTACAGGTTTCCTATAGTACCCTGCTGTCCCTAAAAAACTCCTGACCTGCTTCTGAGTTTCTGTTCTGGGCCACACCTTGATCACCTGTATTTTTGCTTGGTTAGGATGGATCTGTCCCCGGCCTACCACATACCCGAGGTATGCCACTTCTCCCATGGCAACCTGGCACTTCTCAGGTTTGACAATGAGCCCAGTCCTCTGTATCTTACCCAGCACTTCCCTAAGGTGGGACAGGTGTTCCTCCCAGTTGGCACTAAAGATAGCAATGTCATCCAGGTACGCCATGGCGTACTCCTCAGCACCATTTAACACCTGGTTCACCAACTTTTGGAAAGTGGAAAGGACGTTCTTCATTCAGAAAAGGCATTACTTTAAATTCAAATAAGCCTATCTGAGTGATGAAGGACGACCTCTCCCTAGCTCTGTCCATTAACTCTACCTGCCAATACCCCTTGGGCAGGTCAATAATCATAAGGTAGGTCGCCCCTCCGAAATTGTCCAGGAGTTCATCCGTCCGGGGTATTGGGTGGGCGTCTGATTTTGTGACTGCATTCAGACCATGATAGTCCACACAGAAATGAGTACAGCCATCTGGCTTGGGCACAAGGACTACGGGTGAGGCCCAGGGGCTGTGGGATCTCTGGATTACACCTAAATCCAGCATCTCCTCCACTTCCCTCCTAATGTCCTTTTGGACAGCCTCTGACACCCAATATGCTCTCCGCCATATGAGCATCTGTGTACCTGTCTCCACATTATGCGTCACTAAGGGGGTTAGTCCAGACTTGGTGCTAAACAAGGGGGCAAAGTCTGCTAAAACCCCCCTTACTTCCTGGATCTTGTCTGGTGCCAGCTAGGGAGACAATTTAACTGCCTCCACAGAGGACTCCCACTTGCTTTCTTTCAGCAAGTCCAGAAGGGAGTCTCCTTCATCCGTCCCTTCCCCAGGACTACATATTGCAAACACCATGTCAGCCCTATTAGCATATGGCTTCATCATGTTGACATGGTACATCCTTTCTGTCTGTCTTCTGTCAGGTAACTCTATAATATAGTTCACGTCATTTACCTTCCTAACTACTTTGTACGGTTCTGCCTACTCAGCCTGCAGCTTGACTTTCTGGACCGGAATAAGGACCATGACTTCCTGACCCATCATGTACGAGCAAGCTCTGGCTCTGCAGTCATACCACACTTTTTGTTTCTGTTGGGCAGCTGCCAGGTTGCTCTGGGCTGTCCCCATAAGCTCCTTCAGCCTTTCCCTAAACCTAAAGACGTAATCCACTAGGGGAGTTCCCAGAGTGGCATGCTTGCCTTCCCAGTCCTCCTGGATCAAGTCTAAGGGCCCACCAGTGTCCATATAACAGCTCGAAGGGGGAAAATCCTGTCAACTTTTGGGGCACCTCCCTGTATGCAAACAACTGGTGGGGAAGGTCTTTCTCCCAGTCCCACCCATGCTGTTCAGCAAATGCCCAGAGCATTCACTTCAGGGTACCATTAAATCTTTCCACAAGCCCACTGGCTTGTGGGTGATACTGTGTCGTGCATCTCTGCACCACACAACACTTCTCCAACAAACATTTCATGAGGGCCGACATGAAGGAACCCCCTCAATTAGTGATAACCTCCTGTGGAAACCCAACACAGGAGAAAATCCCAAGTAAGGCAACTGCCACTTTGTCTGTCCTCAGTGAGGACAAGGCGACTGCCTTGGGGTACCGGGTGGCATACTTCACTACAGTCAGGATGAATCTCTTCCCTGAGGAGCTGGGGGTATTTAAAGGCCCCACAATATCCATTCCCACCCTCTGGAATGGCTCCTCCACTATGGGCAATGGCATCAGGGTGGCTTGGGTTTTCTTGCCCGCCTTCCCTATTTCTTGACACTGGTAACAAGACCTGCAATACTCCTTCACTTGCTGGGTGACGTTGGGCCAATAGAAATTCTGGGCCAATCACTGCATAGTGCATGTGATTCCCAGATGACCAGACAAGAATATCATGTGCAATCTTGAGCAACTGCTCACAATACTCCTGGGGAACAACAAGCTGCCTGCCTATCACCCCTCCCTCTGTCTGCACAGCCCAAGTATACATCAGTCCATTTTCCCAATAAACCTAATGTTTACTGTCACCTCCATGTGCACTGTTAGAGTCTGCCCAAGCCCTCATCTTCTCTAGACTAGGGTCACTTCTCTGAGCAGCTGCAAACTCCTCACACATTCCCAAGGCATGGGACAGGAACCCTTCAGTCACTAAACTAGAGTCCCTAGCACTAGCATCAGGGCATTCAGGATCACTGTCATCCCTAATCCTCTGACAATGGGTCACCCCTCCCTCTTCAGAGTAACCCTCTGTAGCAGTGTGGTTAACTGCTGCTGGGGAAATTTCTACCCCCATTTCATTAGTCTCCATATCAGGAGACACAGGCTGGGAAACCAGCCTCCCAGTGGTTTCCACAATGGCTTCTGAGGGGTTCAGGGAACTACAATTTTCCCTTGCTGCTTGGCTACAGGTAACTGCACACACCATCCCCTGTTTAAGATTGTTGCCAAGGATGACATCAACTGCTAACACTTTAGCTACAGCCACCTGTTGCACAGTTCCCCCTGTTTCACCCCAGTCCAGGAGAACACTGGTGAGTGGCAGTGTTTTCTCTTCACCAGCAAATCCTAGTACAGTGACATATTTATTGGGTATAAGCTGACCAGGCTCTACTAGATCCCCTTTTTCCAATGTCAGGGATGCCCCTGTGTCCCTTAACCCTTGTGTCTGTACACCATTCACTGTGACTGGGTGCATGTGTTCCCTCATGTTCACAGGCATGCTTCCAGGGATACACAAACAACCCACTTCTTTCCTAGCCCACTGTTGTGTATTGCTTGCCCTTGTGGGACACTGTCTGGCAATATGCCCAGTTTCTCTACAGACCCAACATTCCTTTTTCTCAGAGAAATCTTTTCCCTGAAACTTGGGGCTAACTGGTCTCAGTGTAGGCAGTGAGGGTTTTAGCTGCCCTGAAAGCATGCTTTTCCCTTTCTGTGCTGCCACGCCCAACCCATTCGCTCTCAGAGCAGGTCTGCTCTTGGCATAGTGGTCCGAGAGTTCAGCAGCCTCTTGTACTGTTTTGAGAGCTCGGTCCTCCAGCCAGGTTTTCATCTCTGTGGGGCATGCCCAAAAAAACTGTTCTAACAGAATAGCATTTTCAATTTTATCTACAGAGCTTGCTTCAATTATTTCCCACCAACATTTTAAAAACTGACCTTGTTTCATGGCTAGCTCCTCATAGCTCATGTCAGGGCTTCTCCTGAGCTAACAGAATTTAGCTCTGTATGATTCAACAGTTAGATCAAACCTTTTTAACAGTGCAGCTTTAAGTTTGCTGTAATCGTCACTGTCCTCATCGTCCATTTGACCCAATGCATCCTGAGCTTTCCCAGCAAGTAGCGGGGATAGCTGGAAGCTCCAGGACTCCCTAGGAATTTTAGCCTGAATACAAACTTTTTCAAAGGAATTTAAAAAGGCATCCATATCCTCCCCCTCTTTAAATTAGGCTATCAATTTGGAATTCAATTAGTAACCCAGTCTTGTAGTTCCAGTTAAACCCAAGCCACTTAGCTGCTCTGGTGTGGGTGGTTGGAGTTGTAGCTTCTCCAGTTCATGTCACCTCTGGCATTCACGCTCCTCACGATCCACCTTTCACTGTTCACAGTCCACCTCTCACCATTCCCTGTCTCTTTTCTCCTGGAACTCCAGCTCCATTCTGCACAACTCAGTCTGCAGCCTGAGTACTTCTGGCTCCAGAATGCTGGTGACCTTCCCCTGCTGCTGTGGCCCTCTGCTGGCACTGGCCTTGCTGTCATCCTCATTGGATCGGGACACTATACTGATCACTAGCCCTTCCACTTTCAAGGTTTGGTCCTTTACAGTCACAGTCTGTGACTCGATGCTCTGGGTATCTGCTGTCATCAGGGCATCCATGAGGTTCTGTTTGGTGGCTCTCACCTCATACAGGACTCCTCTGTCCTTGCACAACTGTCTCAAGTAGTCTACAGTGTGCCCACTGTAGTTGGAAGTCATCTTCTTCCCTAACTACGGCTACTCTATTTATTTGGTTTTTGTTTACCGGGTAAGTGAGCTAGCCACAAAATGTCTATTTTCAGTCACAACCTGAGAGGATACAACATGAGAAAAGAAAAACACAAAACAACATTGCAAAAAACACAAGAACATTATAAGTACAGTATGGACAAGATCAGAGAAAAGTAAATGGAAAAACAAAATACAAATTGGCAGAGACAGTATACATGGTGAAAATAACATGTAGGGCAGAGTAAAGCATATACAACCAGGATCAGCTATCAGCATATAGGGAGAGCTAGGTAACAGTTACATTAGGCTAGTGAGTACATAGTAAGTACAATGTTCAAGTTAATATAGTTCATTCTACATTAGAAACAGACTGGAAAGCAGTTTTTCTTATGAGGCAGATCGTCTAACTTGCACTTTAGAAAAAAATAAAACAGGTAGAAACTTAGCTGTAAGCAAAATGATATAGCTCTGTTTCCATTTTTTTAATTAAATCACTGCCTCTTTTTTTGCAAGAGAGCTGTACAGTATCAAGCTGACACTCTGAACAATTTAAAGCTTGTGTTATAAAAATTATCAGCACCGCTGCCAACCAATCTGTCACAAACCTACTCAGCAGGTCAGGCCCTCTGCTCCCACAGTGCCAATCTCCTAGCGCAGTATTGTGAACAGGTAACAGATCAGGCTAACCCTCCTGTCTGCTTTTGGGTCCTAATCACCTTTGGTCTCAAGTTCTGGGGGGATTCAAACTGTGAACCTTATGCTAGCATACCCAAATGTACAGGCTCAGATAATTCTGCTCTTCAGGGAATGCCAGATATCTTTTACCTAAAGGCACCTAACCAGGTATCCAAAATGAACCCTTAGAACTCTATGAAAGACCTTGGGTATTTCTTACCTTTTTCCAATTCAGTAACACCATTAAACTTAGGAATGGTTGTCAATTTTAACCATCTATACTTTGCATGCAAAAGAAAGAATTTCAAAGGCACACCAGGCAGTCTTTTTAAAATAAGAGGTTTACTAAAAAATCGATAAAAAATATGTAAAATGTAAACACAGAACACTATAACATAAGGCATATAATCACTTGAAAGAACAAGGCTAAAGTACAAACATATATTCCTACCACAATACAATTAGACTTTCCTATCTAATGGATACCTTCTTACAGTGCTTAAAGTTAGATGTCATTTCTAAAAGCCTGCAAAGAAATGTGTCTATAAAGATCAGACACAGAATAGTTTAAACTGTCTCTATACCCACCTCTTCCATGATGTCACCTAGATCCTCCTTGTTAAATATAAAAAAAATAATACACACAGGATGTCCGATCAGGAGGTATATTAAATAAGGTGACATCAGCAAAAGCTAATTTCCCAAATTATAAGTCTGTGATTTCTCAGTTCCTTCTCTGTGATCCTTGAGCAGTTTATCTTCCCAGCCCATATCAAAAGGCCTTTTACAACTCGGTAGTTTTCTCACCTAGATGCCATATAGCTTTTTAACACCAGTTGAAATTAACTGTTCTTCCTCTGAAGATGCCATAAAATGTATATTTTAGTTTCCCAGCTTCAAAGAAGCACAGATCAGCAACAAGGCCATAAAATGCAACTTCTTGGAAGTTAATCACATCACAGAGTTCTGCTGTTTAATATATATCTTACCATTTTAACTGAAACCTGGGGGGGGTCATCCCACAGGCTGTCTCATGAGAGACACTGAATACCACATTCTATATACAAATATCATAGACCAATCATAACCAGCTGGCCAAGCATCACAGTAACCATGATCAAATTAAAGATCTAACAGATCAGCATGAGAGAGGGAAGGAGCAGACACAACCGGGGGCAGGACAGGAGCAGGATGGAGTAGAGAGGAGTCTAAGATGGTGTTTGAAGGAGAAGTTGGAGGGAGAAAGGTGGAGAGCATAGGGGAGAATGTTTCACATGGAGGGGAGATGATAGGTCTGATTGGGGTGATGTAACAAGTGGGGTCCCGCAGGGTTCTGTGCTGGGGCCAACATTATTCAATATTTTGGTAACATCATTGAAGACAATGGAAAATGCATGGTTGAGTAAGTACACAGATGTTTGTAAACCAGGGGATTTTGTTCAGAATCAAAACAATGGGAAAAAAACTCCAAGCCAACTTGGATAACCTAATTGCATGGTCGAAACATAATAAAATGATGTTTAATATTGCAAAATGTAAAGTCATGCATTTTGGATCTAGAAACCCACTTATTACGTACAAAATGGACAACCAGATATTATAAACCACAACAGAAGAAAGAGACCTGGGTATAATAATAACAAACAAGCTGTCCTCAGATGTGCATACAAAAATCATGGTAAAAAAAATCATGAAATTCTAGGTTGTATTCTATCTAACATTAAAAGAAGAGAAGAAAAAATAATTATCCCATTGTACACTAGCTTAGTTCACCTGCATTTGGAATATTGTTCATAGTTTTCAGCAGCAAACACAGTTAAAAGCAAAAAAACAAAAGGAGGTATGCAAAGAAAAATAACAAGAAAAATTAACGGCTTGCAACAACATAGCTATAATGATGGGTTAATACATCTTGAACTATACTCCACTGAGTATAGTCAGTTAAAAGGTGATCTTTGTCTTACTTTCAGAGCATTTCAAGATCCCAGCTTGATGGAAAGTTTTGGATCACAAAAATGACAAGAACAAAATAAAAAAACAAGGTCTCATGAGTAGAGATTAAAAGGAGAAATAAGTGCAACCAAGAAATCATCCTACTTCTTTACACAAAGGATCATAACAAGCTGGAATTCACTACCTAAACGTGTAGTAGAAAGTAAAAACATTAATCTATTCAAACATAGATTAGATCAGCACATGGGTGAAAAACAATATATGTACCACCTATAGAAATAAAAGGTGGTGAGTTCAAAAAGGACAAATTGTCTACAGCACTCGTTCACAGTTATGAACCCATGAACCTATGATTGCCCAGAAGTAAAGTAAGAGTGAGGAAGAGAGAATGTGCATATTTAAGGTGAACAGCATATGAGGCAGGGGGAATAGGAGAGAGGAGGGAGGAGGAAGTAGAAGTAAAGAGAAAGTGACCCAAACCAGTATTTTGAGATGAAGGAAGCACAACGAGATGGGTGACACAAAGGGAGAGAAGGAATAGAGAGAGGTACAGAGGGAATAGTGATGAGTACAAGATGGGGCATTAGCCACAAAGCGGCAAAATGCATTGCAGAGGGTGTCCACCCAGCTAAAAAGATGATGATTTTATAATGATGTATTATGAATGATCATCAATTATGTTCAAAATCATGGTTAAGCTTCAAAACCATTATTGTGATCATAAATAGCAATAATTAAACATGAACGTTGAAGATCTACTGTTATGTTAAGTTCTTATTTAACCATACTATCTAACTTAGAGGAAGGCTCTTGCAGCAGGCGCACAGGAAAAGAACACCAGGAAGGACAGATCAGCAGGCAAGAGCTCAGGAGAGAAGGCCTGAAGGACTGCGAGGGCGGAACTGGCCCCGCACCAAGATCGACGTCCAAGTTTCTAATGCTTGGGAAGGTGTGGACAGAACTCTAGGTGGCAGCTGCACAGATGTCCTCAACAAACACTTCTGAAAGAAGCTGTTGAGGTGGCCATACCTTTGGTGGAATGGTCCTTGATCACTCCCGGAAGGGGCTTGTTGTATTTGCGGCAGCAATAAACAATGCAATTGGCTAAGCACTTAGACAAACACTGTTTGGAAACAGGAGTGCCCTCCCTGTTGGGGGCGAATGAAAAACTGGTCAGATTTCCTGAAAGATTTTGAGTGGTTCATGTAGTACCGCCAAATCCTATGTACATCCAAAGTATGGATCAAGGCCTCTCCCTGATTAGAATACTCAGGAAAATAAACTGGAAGGCGGATGGATTGATTCAAAGTAAACTTCAACACCACCTTGGGTAAAATCTTAGAATTAGTTTGCAGACACACCGTTTTTGTGAATAACCAAATGAGGCTCCTTACACATAAGAGCCAGGAGCTCGGAAATTCGAGCAGAAGTAAAGTAGTTATGTAAGAACTTACCATAACAGTAGATCTTCGAGAGAAGCTCTTGCAGCAGGTAACACATGTAGGACTGACGCCACCTGGCGGCTGTTCTCAGCAATTCTTTTTCTAGCTGTACCAACATGGGAATGCCCCCTCCGACGTCTGCTCCACCCCTGACGTCACCCTACATAAAGCGGGAGTTCCCCACATGCTCCAGTTCTTGCATGCCCACCAAGGCAAGGCAAACGTGCATGAGGCGACAAAAATAGGAGTGCATACGCTTCCCCTTAACAGAAAGGAAATGGCAGTCATAGATGAAGTCTGATCCTGGGGGGAAGGAGGCATTTTGTTGTAAGAGCTTCGGAGATCTACTGTGACGTAAGTTCCTACGTGAACTGTACCATCTTACTTCGAGAGGAAGCTCTTGCAGCAGGTAACACATATAGGACTGATTCCCAAGCAGTATAAACTAAAGACAACCCTCGGGAAGGGGAGAAGGAAAGACAGGCAAAGGGAAGCAGGAGGGATCCCTCATGAGACCAAGCCCTGCAGGACCGCAAGGCCAAACCCTGCTCTGCATCTGGAAACGATGTCCAGGCTATAATGCCTGATGAGCGTGTGAACAGAGTGCCAAGCGGCGGCAGCACAAATGTCAGCCGACGAGACCCTTTTTAAAGCCACAAAGGAGGTGGCGACTGCCCTGGTACAATGTGCCTTGATTGGCCCTTGAGAAGACTTATGTTTTTCACAGCAGAAGGAAATGCAGTTGACCAACCAGCGCGCAAGCGTCTGGTAACCGGGCAACCTAAGGCCCTTTGCGCAAAGGAAACTAACAGCTGACTGGATTTCCTGTCTCTCTTGGTTCTGGCCAGGTAACAATGAAGTGCCCTGTGAACATCCAGAGAATGAATCAACGCTTCCCCTTTATTAGAGTACTCCGGGTAATACACCAGAAGCTGAACAGCCTGATTGAGAGTGAGCTCCAAGACTACTGGTAGGAACTTCGGACTGGTGTGAAGATCAACCCTATCCTTGTGAAAATCAGTGTGTGTTCTTACACAAAAAGAACATGAAGCTACTGCTACCACGGAAAGGCATTTGATGAACACCTGGGCCGAGGAAAGACCAAATGGGAGGGCCTTGAACTGGTAGTGGTCCCCCTGGAATGAAAACTGAAGGAATTAGTGACGGGAAGGGCAGATAGGGATATGCAGGCAGGCATCCTGCATATCCAGGGTGCACAGCCACTGTCCCTGCCGAAGTAAGGGTAGAAGGCTCTGCAGGGAGAGCATCCTAAACCTTTTGTACTACACAAACATGTTCAGGGAGCTGAGGTCTAAAATGGGCCTCACGTCTCTCTATTTATTTGGAACCAGGAAGAAATGGGAGTAGTAACCTGTCCCCAAAGGTGGGAAGGGACAGGTTCTATCACCGCCTTCAAAAGAAGGGAGGATATTTCTTCCCAAAGCAGAGGAAGATGTTCCAGAAAGTAAGATGACTTGGGGGGTAGTTTTCTGGGTGGTTTCTGTAGAAACTCGATTGAGTGCTCAGCTGCTATCGGAGCACTCAAGCATCTGATGTGATCCTCTCCCAACCCGGTAGATGGAAGGAGAACCTCCTCCTACTGGTTCCTGGGAGCCCCAGAGGCTGTGGGAGAGGGTAAGAAGTGTGGAGCACCTCCGCGCTTTAGTCCGGGGCTTGGCAGCTGGAGGGGCCAGACGTTTGTTGGCCCGCTTGCCCCGAGGTTTCGCTTTGGGCAGAGAACGTTTGCGAAAGGGGCGATGGGACGCCGTCCCTGAGGGAGCCTGTACAGAGAGTCAACAGACTTCAGTGCAGTGCCCTTCTCTTGCAGGTCAGTGATTATGTCCTTGACATCCCCACTGAACAGCACAGAACCCCTGAAGGGTGCATACTGAATAGCGGACTGCACTTCAAGGACCAAACCTGACACCCAGAGCCAGGCATGATGCCGTAAGCTGACAGCAAAAGCCGAGCTCCGACCGGTAGTGTGCACTGCCTTGTACGTGGCACGAAGCATGTGCTGGCTGGCCGAACGAGCAGACTAAATCAGCCACTTCCTACTTAGTCTGAGACTCAGAAAGGAGTCTAACTTGGCTTCCACCTCACTCAGGATTGTTTTCTGGTAATCCCCATGTGTGACACATAATTCAGGGCCCTTATCCCCAGAGTGGAAGAAGCGTACACCTTCCTCCCATACTGGTCCAGAAGAGCGGATTCTCGTCGGGTTGGAGACTAGCTCAGATGTTTTGGGTTCGCCGACCGGCCGTGAGTGGTGCTAATCACGACAGAGTCAGCTTTGGGATGTGTATTCAAGGAATCCACACCCTCCGGAGCCTGATATAGCTCAGGCTCAATGTGTTTAAACATGAAATGTGAGGGCTCTGTCAGTCTTCAGTGCAGTATGTCATTCTCAGAGTACAAATAATGTGCATGATGGCTTGTATTTTCTGTAAATACTACAGTGATAATCGTATAGTGGTGGCGTTTACGAGGTAACAGCAGGACCAGGGTGAATAAACAATGAAGCAAGGCCAAGGTGTTTACACCATGGCTCACTTACCAAGAAAACCCCTAGTCACTGAAACCATTATAGCTATGATACTGAAAAAAAAATCTCACTAGAGCTACAGTGCATCTGTGAGAAAAATGAAATGTTCAGCGACTTCTCAGACACACTGTAATGCTATTCACAGCAAATCAGAACACAAGGATCAGCACATGGTCTTATTCGGAGTCTTCTACCCAATTAGCGCAGAATAAAAGGACAGAAGCTCTGTGTTCAGAGAGGAGATTTTTCAGTACAGTAAGATTAACTGACCCTCTCCGTGAACACAGACCTTGGTTTGCCTTTAGCAGTCTTTGTCTCTCAGATCAATAAATCTTGATTACTGACTGAAACGAACAAACATCTACTCCTACTCCCCTCTCCCTCATCCTACAGCCTACCCTCCATTTTGCCCCTACCCTCAAGCACTTTTTGAGGCCTGGCAAATGCCCATGGCTGCACTGCTCTTTCTGTGTCCATTCCAAGCTTCAGGTACCTGTGTCTACCCTGCCCCCACTGGTACCCACTTTCCCTAAATATGATGTATTTTAGCTGCTAAAACAGGTCTGTACACCATTTCTGCATTGTTACTTAACTCTATGCAATGTTTGTATTGTACCTCAGTTCATGTGGAACCTTTGTAAAAGAGCCTTGGCTCAAAGGTACTTGTAATCCTAGACTCTAAATAAAAAAAAATACATCTGCAGTCTAGGCAATGTGGGTAAATCTGAAACTGGTTAGCGACTATAGCACCTCTTGCACCTATGTACAATTTAAGCATACCTGGACAACTTGTGGGAGTCCTCCACAATCCGACATCTGCAAGTGAAGAAATTGTTTTATTTAAACGTCTGAAAATATACATGGCACAACAGCAGGGCATGCTCTGGCACTCAAAGGAGCAGAAAAAGATGATTAAGTGCTCATTTTTAAAATTTTGGAGCCACTAAATGGAGTTGGAAACAGGTACAATATGGCATAAATATATATATGGTGGCAAAGTTATTGGTGCAAGAAAAAAAGTCACAGCAAGCCTTGCAACAGTATTAATTGTATTCTCCCATAACAAGCAGATCTTGTAAATATGCAGACGGTGCTAATGAGACACTCAAAAAATGAAAATTACGTACCTACCGTAATTCTTGATCTTCTCTTGTATCTTCACCATTCATTACTGCTTGGGTTAAGCCGGAGGCACGCACCCGCTACGGGAGTTTTTTTTTTTTGAGTCGGCTCCAACGGCCCTCGGGACGACGCATCAGGCCATGCGAGGGGTGGCCGTTAGGTGCCGCAGACTCCTCCTGTATCTCAGTTTTGGTTCTGGTAGCCGGAGAGGCGAAAATAAAGGGTAAGAAAAAAGAAAGCGAGGCAAGAGAGCCGAGGGATAGAAAAAGGAAAGGAAATAAACTGAAAAAGGAAAAAGCCGATGGAGAACAGACAGAGGAGAGAGAATTCCTACCCTAAGGGACCGCAGGGCCTCCTTTCCGGGGCGGCTCTAAGGGAGGAACAGAGAGGAGGAAAGGGGAAGAAGAAGAAGAAGAGAAAGAAAGAAACACGTTGAGAGGGAGAACAGTGCCCATCGAGCATTGGTTGAGAGGCTTAAAGGCTCGAAACTGACCAGGGAGCACGAATCCCAGTTGGCAGGACTGAGGGGAGGTTCAACTGAACCACCTGAACAGATTCGAAGAGGGCAGACTCTCTGAACTCTCAACATGCAAGTCCCTTCATCCTAGTTGAGGGCCCTTACACTGTCCGGGCTGAAAACTGTTCCGGGTAGAGCGCCCATCCAGGAAGGGGACTAAATCCCTTAGCACCTTGTTAAGTGCTAACACAGAAGTGTATGGGAAAGACTATGCCTTCTCGAAGGCAGTTTTTTATGAAAAGTAGAGTGGAACTCAATCAGACTTTCCAGGGCAAGGCAGACAGATGCTCAGAGCTGACAAGTTCGGTCAGCAGCTAGAAGAGCTTGAAATAAGACCTGCCAGAGAGTTCCAGACTTTCTGGAGGCCAAGACAGGGTGTGGCCACCGGGCTGTGAAAACTGCATGACCTGAAGAGGTAAGGAATCGCACCATAGGGCAGTCAGAAAGTTCCCTCAGAATTAGAGAAATTTGGAACCGTGCTCATTCCCTTTACCTTGAGGAAAAAGGAGATCCATTCACAAGAATGGGGAAAAGAGCAGAAAATTTTTTTTTTGGCATAAAGGCCAAGGGAGTAAGAGGAGCGAGGCGGGAGGCAGCCACAGAAGGAGGCCACTGGGGGAAGGTGGGAGGTATCAGTAATGAATGGTGAAGATACAAGAGAGATCAAGAATTACGGTGGAGATGCGTATTTCATATCTTCCCTTGTCAATCTTCACTATTCATTACTGCTTGGGTAAGTACAGCCCCTCCCCTTAAAAAAAGGGGGTAGAACCCTGAGGGAACAAGACCCCCAGCCTCCTGTTGGTGAGAAACAGAAGGGGAAGACCCTGGTTAATACAGAGAGAAGCCTAAGTGGGAGAAGAGCTAGGAGGTGCCCCCCGAGGACGGGGAGACGGAGGAAGCCCCTGCAGAAGTCTCCTAGCTCTGGAGGAAAAAAGACAGGTCCCCTGGAAAGCGGAGCGCATCACCCTACGCCAGGCCAGGGGTGACAACCTTGATAGACGAAGCCATGCCGTCCGCCTAATGCAGATCGCTGTCCCCGCAAGCCTGGAAGCCACCTCACTGGCGTCATAAGATGCCCTTGCTTGGTGTCTTGCCAGCTCCAGGCCTATAGCAGAGAGGGCAACAGCCTGTCTGGTGTGCTCCGTATCAGGCATTGATGCTAAGAGCTGGGAGAGCATGAGCCACAGGTGCCGATGTAGGCAGCGTGGTGAGGCCTGATGTGATGCAATGCAAGCCACACGCAGGCAAGAAGAAGAGACACTCTTCGCCCCCACCGGTCGAACTGTGGGATTCCGAATCCGGTGGATGGTCGTCGCACCAGGCGGCGCCGGAAGGACTCTCTAGGTAGACCAAACCCGAGGACGGGTTGGGAAGGGTACCCAGGGATTCCGAGGGGGCACAATACCTTCGATGACAGTCTGTCGGGGCTGGAGAAAGGGCGGCTGGCGACTGCCAGGAACGGATAGACGCCTCCTGGAAGGGGATAGGCCAGGAAGGTACCACCAGGTGCTAGGCACTGAATTCTCCAAGGAATTCACGCGTCTCCCGTTCAGTATTGTCTCGCCTAACGTAAGAGATTCGAAGATCCCTCACCATCCTTGAAAGGAATCGCTGATATTCAGTGAAATCAGCGTCGGAAGAAAGGTGAGCAAGGGGTTCCTCTCCCTCAGAGGAGGAAGACGAGGACGATGGAGAGCTCGAATGTCCAGAAGATTCCTGCGGTGGTGGGGAGAGTTGAAAGACCCGCTCATGCATATGTCTAACGTATGAGGGGAAGGCCGCCGCAGAACCTGTGAACTGCTCCCAGGATAACGGACCCGTAGGACCGACATGGCCTGGAAGAGCGGGAGTGGCAGCAGAGGTACTGGAGAAGGGCACCTGCGAAGAGGCAACTGACCTCTGCTAGGGCTCTGAAATCCGGAGAACGGAGTCCGAGCTGGCGGGATCCCGGACAACAAACCAGGCCGCAAGACGAGACCCTGGGGATGCGATGCCTGGAAGAGCCGGGGGATCTTCCTAGGACAAACCCGGACTGCATGGATCCAGAAGGGCAGTCCACAGCAACGC
Source organism: Neoceratodus forsteri (assembly GCA_016271365.2). Lineage (NCBI taxonomy): Eukaryota > Metazoa > Chordata > Ceratodontiformes > Ceratodontidae > Neoceratodus > Neoceratodus forsteri. The sequence goes on along the minus strand of CM057455.1, from coordinate 814,700,363 downwards.
CACCGAGGGAACCCCGGGCCCAAGACGGAAGGGCGGAGTTCGGCAGCTCGACTCCTAGCCACCCACGAGGGTGGCAGCGGAGAACCGCGACTGACTGTCCCCCGCCCTCGACCTCGGACTCGAGAGAGCCCTCCTCTCGACCCAGCGCTCAACCACCCTGAGGGTGGCAACAGCACCCGGGAGGGTAGCTGTCACAGACCCCCTAGGAGGGGGAGCCCCCCACGACCCGGGGCCACCCATAGCCTGAGGGCCCTCAGGGGAGGACAGGAGCGGGGACAGTGGGAGGGGCCCGCTGTGCCGCCTAGCACCCTGTGCCACCAGGGACCCCGACCCCGAAGAGTCAGGGAGCCAGGATGGGTCCTCATCAGAGTCATCGACCTCCGAAGAGGACAAGACCAGCAGAACCTCGATGCTGGCAACCCCAGGGGTCCCCGGAGGAACGGCGCTGATGCAAGGGGCGGCGCAGGCGACCCCTAGCCCACCAGCGACAGCCAGGCCCAGTCCTGGCTCCCCTGCACGCCAGTTAGGCCCACCAGTGCCGCCCAGCGTCGGAACCCAATCGAGCGCCGCGCCGAGCGCAAACCAGGCCCTGGCACCGCGAGCGGGCGCCTGCGATCCGAGAAACGGGCTGGAAGGCGGCGCGAGGTCCATCGGTGCCAGCCCAGCAGGCGGGGCCTCGACACTGGGGGAGCCTGCACCTCCGAGGAGGTGACTGCCGAGCAGTGTCCCCGTCATGACCCCAGATGGGACTACGACATTCCCCCGACACTGCGAGAGAAGCTATAAAGCACTCGCGCCGTAGGATAGAAAACAAAAGGGCAGGTCTTACCGGTTATGCGGCGTAGTGAGTCGTGAAAACCTTCTGAGAAAAACGAGAGTCTTGAAGAAACCAAAACACTATACGCCACCGCTAGGCAGGTGCAGCCTCGACGGCGGGAGAAACAGAACTGAGATACAGGAGGGTCTCGGCACCTAATGGCTGCCCCTCGCAACATGACGCAGTGGTCGTCAGCCCCGAGGGCTGGCGCGGTTGGTTTCCACTCAAAACAAAAAAAAAAAAAAAAACTCCCGTAGCGGGTGTACGTCTCCGGCTTAACCCAAGCAGTAATGAATGGTGAAGATTGACAAGGGAAGATTCAAATTCAGTTCACTCAATATTACTTTTTTATTTACTCGCTTGATAACAAAATGAAGGTATAATTCGGTTCATCGAGTTGCTCTGATCCAACTAACGTGGAGGTAAACCAATGTACCAGTGTGAGGCACAATGTGTTTCTTATGTACCCTTCCTGTGAGTCAATGCTATGGCGTCCTGTACAAATCTAGACCTTCAGGGCCCATCAAAGAAAGATCCCCACTGAAGAGTTCTATGACGTCATCCACAGTATCTGTAACCTTACACTCGGGTGTCTTTAGCCGAGAAGCCTTCTAAAAGCAGCAATTTCTGAAACAGAAAGATCCTGAACGGCCCTAGTCTAAACCACAACAAGAAAAAACTGCAGGTATTTGTTATAGAACTCCCAGAATACAAATGTACTAATCTGGCATTTCCAATTCTTATGCAGATATCAGGATCTAAAATCAGTATCAAGAACAAGGAAAGTACAAACAAGCCACTTGTGGTCCTGTAGGCATTATCAAATGCTTGATCTAAAGAGGCCCAGATGGCAAACATACAAGACTAATAAAATTAAAATTATGTACCTACCATAATTCTTGATCTTTCTGTGCATCTTCACCATTCATTGCTACCTGGGTATCTGGCCGTAGCCAGGACCCAATGGTAGGCTTTTTTTTTATTTTGAGGCGTAGTCGCTGCACAGCGCCGAGGTTGTGTTATGTGGTGCTCGTGGGTTGGCAGTTATTTGCTGTCAACTCCACCATAGCCCCAGTTCTGAATGCTGGCAGAAAGATAGGAAGGGATGGGGTGAGGTGGGACAAGGAAGCCCAAGAGATAGAGAAAAGGAAAGGATATAAAAACTGAAAGGAGAAATAAATGACGGAGGACAGCAAAAAAGAGAAAGAGCAACCTAAGGTATTGGAATAGGAAGGGGCCCCAATCTCTGGGCAGAAAGAAAGGGTGGAGAAGGAGGGAAGAAAGAGGGGAATGAAGGTGGAAGGAGGAGGACACTGCCCCTCAACCCGGATGCCTGGACGCCAAGAGGGTAGCACAGATTTTAGAACCCCTCCTTGCTGCAGAGTGAGAAGCGAAGACACAGAAGGACCCCTTAGCAGCCAGGGTGGTCACAAAAGGGACCAGAGTTAAGGGAAGAATGACTTGAGGTCGAAATCGGGCCAAGACAGGTCGGACGGCGTCCACCCCTTCTGCCAAACTAAAACAGAATGTCTCCAAAGGGGAGATAAACAAGGCATCAGGAAAAAACAGGGGAGCCTACCCCTGTTGAAACTAGTAGGAAGAAAGGTGTGGAGAGAACACCTTAGGAGATGGAGGAGATTCCCAAAGGGCATTAATAAATAATAAAGGATTACTAGAAGGTATTCAGGGGTCCCATCTTGGAACCGCCCAGAGAGAGCCGAACATTAAGAGGCAGGGGAAGGGGGGAGAGAGAGGAGAGAGAGAGAAGACACTGAGCAAAAATAAAGATTACGTACCTACCGTAATTATGATCTTTCTGTGTATCTTCACCACTCATCACAGATGGGTACTGGTCGGAGATCAGGACCCCGTGAACCTTTTTTTAAAAGGATAGGCGGAGTCGATGCAGCATCGGCGCTGCCCTCGAGGCCAACGTACTACGTGGCACTCGAGGATTAGCCGTTAGGCTGTGTCGACTCCGCCTGCCTACCAGTTCTGAGTCGCCGGAGAGGTAAGAGGAAGGGATGGAGGGTGGGACAAGAGAGTCCAAGTGACAGAAAAAGGAAGGAAAAACTGAACTAAAAGGAGAAATAACGACTGAGAGGACAGCATAGAGAAAGGAAGACTAAGGGGATTGGGTAGGGGCCCCAATCTCTGGAAAAGGAAGAAGGGAGGGAAGGGGAGGGAGAGAATTTAAGAGAGAGTGAGAGGTAACAAGGATCCAGGACCCTTGTCCGTCACCAGACTGTATAGGAACTGCAAGGAGTAGCAAAGCTCATTTGCCAGAATTCAAGGCACAGAATAACTGGCAATACCCCAAAAGCAGAGTCTGCTATTCTGGAGAAAGACAGGGTACAGGAGTCAGTACTCTCTCTGTAAAGATATTTGGTGAAAAAAAGAAGTTTTTTTTTTTTTAAGTTAGATGGATAACAGAAGGAGGGCAACCACCAGCTCTCACCCCGTAGGAGTGAAGATATGTAGTAGAGAAGGAGTGCCACTCGAACTGTACCCCTTAGGGAAGAAACTACCCCTGTGTGTCCCAACTTTATCCCGCTCAAAAGAGGGGTAGGCACAGAGGGAGGAGGATCCAGAGACTGGAGCCCCAGGGGGATGGCGGGTGGGATTGTGATGAATGGTGAAGATACACAGAAAGATCATAATTACGGTAGGTACATAATTTTTTATATCTTATCTGTGTCAATCTTCACCATTCATCACAGATGGGTGAGTACCAAGCCCCCCGAAGGGAGTTGATTCATTGTACCCTAAGGGACTGCGTCCCTTAGCCCTCAGTGGGTGACACACTAAAGGGAACTTCTGGGCCTGGGGAGGCCGAGGTGGGAAGAGCGAGATGGGGTCCCCGGAGGGAAGGAATTTGCCCCGACAAACGTCGTCTCCCCTATGGGAAAAGAGATAGGTTCCCTGGTGAGCGGAGCAAATCACCCTACGCCGGGCCAAGGGTGACAACCGGGAAAGGCGAAGCCATGCCGATCTCCTGGTGCAGATCGCTGTCCCTACTACCCTGGTAGCTACCTCACTGGCGTCATAAGATGCCCTTGCTTGGTGCCTTGCTAGCTCCAGGCCACGTGCACAGAGTACGATGGCTTGCCTGGTTTGCTCCAAGTCAGGCAAAGCAGCTAGGATCTGACCTAGCGCTGACCACAAGAACCTGTTGTAGGCTGCATAGTGGGCCTGATGAGCAGAGATGGAGAGAAGCAACCATACCGAGTAGAAAGTCCTCCTCCCCCAGAAATCAAAATCCGAAGAGTCCTGATCTGGGGGCCGGTCACGGTGGAGGGCGCGAAGCCCGTCATGGGTGTCCAGGTGCGTCAATCCGGGCTGTGGATGAGGCATAGAACCTGGAGACTCCGGGGGAGCGCAATACCTCTGGCTGAGGTCCCTAGGGGCAGGAACTCCGGAGAAGGGCCTCTGCCAGAAACGCATGGACGCCTCCCGAAAGGGAGCAGGCCAGGGCGGTACCACAAGGGTGGCCGCACCGAAATCGCCTAGAAAGGCGTGCGCTGCATGCTCAGGATTGCTGACCGACAGGGGAGAAAGGTGAAGGTCTTCCATCATCCTCACGAGGAAGCGCTGATACTCGGAGAGATCAGCGGCAGGAGAGGTATGGACAGATGGTTCCTCTCCTCCAGAAGAGGGGGATGAGGAGCTGGAGGTCACCATACGTTCCGAGGGTGGTTGCTCGGGGGTAGGCTGAAAAACCTGACTGTCCATGGCCCTAATGTAGGCAGGGAACCGAGCAGCCACCGCTCTGAACTGCTCCCAGGTGAGAGGGCCGCTAGGATCAAGAATGCCTGGGAGCGCTGGAGAATGCGGCAGAGGGACAGGGGCAGAGCCGAGAGAAGAAGTCGGCTGACCTCTGCCAGGCTAGAGGCGGACCATGGACACCTGAGGAGGGTGTCCCGGAAGACTCCGCAGCCGACAGCTGTACAACCACATTGGTACTGCCTAGGCTGCGCCCTGAAGAATCCCCCCAGTGAGGCGACCGGAGCCGTATAGATCCAGAAGGACGGTCCCCTACCTCCAAAGAATGGGACCCCTCAAGGAACCAGAAGGGGAAGGGCGGAAGTCCGCACTTCGGCTTCGTCCAGGGCCGGGGTGGACCCCAGAGAAAGGCCGACGTGCCGACCCCACACCCCTCAGAGTCCGAGAGGGTCCTGGTCCTTGAGAGGGCCAACCTAGGTAGCTGGCAGCTCTGGGCTGCCCCTGAAGGGGAGACCCAGGGAGCAGCACCCTCCCCTCCTGTAGACTTCCCGATGGGCCCCAAAGTTGGGCGATCGAGACACACTACGGGAGGGGGTACCACCACCGAGGGGTCAAGGAACCCTCCAAGGCCAGGTTGCATGGCAATGGTGGCACGCACCATAGCCTGCTGGTCAGTACCACTGACCCCAACCTCGGGGAGAACCCGATGCTCCTCAGAAGGGGTCTGGCTGTGACTCGTCGTCGAGACCACCGGCTCGCCCTCCTCTGCAGACAACCTCGAAGGGTGTGACTGCCCGTCCGACTCCGAGCCCGACTCTGACGAGGTAGAGTCTGAGGCCCTAAGCCAAACGGTAGGAGGGCTAGGAAGGCGACCTTACCAAGAAGCCCAGTAGCCAAAGCAGTGGCCGAGGTGGCACCGTGCCCTCCATAACCCTGGCGGGGCTGACAGAAGCGTGACAGGGCAACTCGGGCCAAAGGTCCTGAGCTGGAGCCAGCAGGCGCCGTCAAGTCCACTGGCACTGAGGACGGTACCAGGAACAGAGGCAGCGTCGACAGCAGCCCCAGCAACAGCCTCGGTGCACGCGCCCGGCGCCAGGCCCCGCGGCCGCGAGCGGCACCGAGGAACCAGCGGCGCCGACAGCTCCAGCGGACCGGCGCGAACATGGCACATAGGCTCCTCGGTGCGCGCGGCACCAAAGCACTCGCGGCACCGAGGGCGGCGCCCGACAGGCGACTCCGAAGGCCTGCGCGCCCGTGCTCAACCCGAGCGCGGGCGAGTAATGGCGCGCGAATCCTGGGTCACCTTACGGCGCTGCGACAGCGACAAAACTCACGGTGCGGGAGGCGAGTCGGCGCCGACAAGGCCTGACACTGCAAATGGTGCGAAAGCCTTGGCGGCCTGAGCGTCGCGGGCGGCATCGACCGGGCCTTCCAGACGCAGGAGCAACACCAGGAGCCTTCACCCGGCGGCGATTGCCGCCATGGGCGCCTCCCGCCCTCCCGGGAGGAAGCAGGGACGGGCCTCCTGCGCCGCGGGAGGAGCCTCGCAAGAAGCCGAGCTCCCTCCTCCTCAGTCGTACAGAACCGGGAGGGACCGGAGGAAAGGCCGAGAGAGCATGGCTTGGCCCGACGAGTGCAAACCCTACCCCCGGAAGTCGGCGGAGCTCGCCCTACTTTGAACCCGCGCTGTTCTAGGACGTGGCGGTCCATGGAGAAGCAGGCGTCGCACGAATCCATGTCGTGAAGCGGGCCAAGACACGCGAGACACCGGTCATGCTGGTCGGTAACGGAGTACTTGCGGCCGCACGGGCACCGACGCATAGGGGGCCGCCCCGCCTTAGAAAGTTTCTTGCCCTCCGACCGCGACATGACCTGCGGAAAAAAACACCAAAAATAGACTTGACGTCGCTATACTTTAAAATAAATGGAAAGATCTTACCGGCGACGTCGAGTGGAGGCAGAACCCAGAACTAGCAGGAGACCGACGGACTGTCGAACGCACAATGCGAAGGCTAAGGCCTAAAACTATCAAACTTCTTCAGTTGGCTTCCCACGAGGCGACCTCGACAGCGGGAGACGAAGAACTGGTAGGCAGGCAGAGTCGACACAGCCTAACGGCTAATCCTCGAGCGCCACGTAGTACGTCGGCCTCGAAGGCAGCGCCAATGCTACATCGACTCCGCCTATCCTTTAAAAAAAAAAAAAAAAAAAAAGGCTCCCGCGGGGTCCTGATCACCGGCCAGTACCCATCTGTGATGAATGGTGAAGACTGACACAGATAAGATCTCATCCCAGTCTGTCGCCAAAAGTCCTCCTCCTCCTCCTAACCACAAGGGAGAGGAGGAAGAGGAGAGGTGCTGAAGCACAACAAGAGAGACACAGAGGAGGAGGATCGCCAGAGACAGAGGCCCCAGGGGAAGGAGGGCGGGATTTAGTGACGAATGGTGAAGATACACAGAAACATGAAGAATTACAGTAGGTGCAATGTAATTTTCATACCTTCTGTGTCAGTCTTCACCATTCATCACTTGGTGAGTACTGAGCCTCTCAAGGGGCCCAGCACCTCCCTAAGGGATAGAGTCCCTTAGCCTCCAGTGAGGGAGACACCAGAGGGGAGAACCCTTGCAGGCCAGGGACTGGTCTGGGTGAAGCAGAGACCTTCCTGCAGGAGATGCAAGGCTCCCCTGAAGCTGCCGCCTCACCCTACGGGAGAAACGATGGGTTCTCTGGAAAGTGGAGGAAATCACCCTATGCCGGGCCAAGGATGACAACCGGGAAAGGCGAGGCCATGCCGACTGCCCAGTGCAGATCGCTGTCCCCACCAGCCTGGAAGTCACCTCGCTGGTGTCATGCATTGCCCTTGTCTGGAGCCTGGCCAAGCTCCAGGCCCTGTGCAGAGAGGGCGATGGCTTGCCTGGTTTCCTCCGAATCAGGTATAGAGGCTAGAAGTTGTCTTAGCCTGGAACACAGGTACCTGTTGTAGGTAGCACGGTGGGCCTGATGAACTGCCACACAGAGGAGAATCCATGCAGAAGAGAAGGTTCTCCTCCCCCAGAAGTCAAAGTCCGAAGAATCAGAGTCGGGGGGCTGGTCACAGCCTGCGGTTCTATGCCCAGAGGGGGTGTCTAAGAGCGTCATGCCTGAAGGGGGGTGAGGGAGGGCTCCTGGAGACCCGGGGTGTGCAATACCTCTGGTGGAGGTCCCTTGGGACTGGAACAGAGGAGAAGGGATGCCGCCAGACCCAGTGTGACACTTTCCAGAAGAAACAGGCCAGGCGGGAACCGCGAGGTTGTCCGCACTGAACTTGCCTAAGAAGGTGTGCGCCTGCTGGTCTGGATTGCTTTCACCAAGGGTGGAGATGTAGAACTCATCAAGCATCCCTGAAAGGAAGTGCTGATAAGCAGTGAGATCAGCCGCTGGGAAAGGTGGACGGAGGGTTCCTCTCCCTTGGAGGAGGGAGACGAGGAAGCCGACGACTCTGGAGATTCAGGGTGAGGCTGCACTGGAGAGTGGTGAAACACCTGCTCATCCATGGCTCTAAAATAGGCAGGGAAAAATGCAGTTGAAGCCCAGAACTGCTTCTAGTAAGGGGTCCTGTAGTACTAGGAACGCCTGTTAGAGGTGGAGTAGACAGGGGCACAGAGGTCAAGCACCTTTGAGGAAGAGCACGGCCACTGCTCGGGTGGAAGGACCGAGCGAATGATCCCAACAAAGAGGGAGACCTGGTGGTCCAGCAGACAGGAGCTGTTCAACCGGATCAGAACGGCTGGAGCTGCGCCTGAAGGAAGAACCCCCTGTGAGGTGCCCAGGACCGTCTGAGTCCAGAAGGACAGCCCCTGACCTCCAAGACAGAAGTCCCTCTCAAGAGGTCTTCGGGGGAGGAGCGAGGATCCGCACTGCGACTCCTCCCAGAACCTGGGCAGGTCCCATGGAGAGGTCGCTGCGTCAAGCCCTGGCCACTCAACCCCTCTGACTCTGAAAGGGCCCTCTTCCTCACAACCACCAGCCTAGGCAGCTGGCAGCCCCCAGCTGACCCCTAGGAGTCAGCTGAAGGTGCAGCAACCCCCCTCCTTCCTGGGATGCTCTGGTCTGTCCCAAACTCGACTTGCCAGGGTCACCAAGGAAGGGGGTACCCGACGTGAAGGGACAGACAGATCCGTGGTCCTGGGTTGCGCTGCATTTACCACCTGGACAGCTGCAAGCTGGTCAGTCCCACTGACCCCAGAAGCAACAGAATCTGCCCGTCCAACAGAAGGAGGCTGAGTTGGGGCCGAGGCGCTGGACTCAGAAGGATCAGAGAATCCAGAGGAATCCGAGAGCCAGTCCGGGTCAGACCCAGAGTTATCCTCTTCCTCAGAGGAGGACTGAGAGGCCCAAACCCACACCACTCCACGATCTTTCCCAGTCCCAGGGCCGCGCCTCCTCCAGCCCCAGCACCGTGAACTATGCCTGTCCCCTCCCCGGTGCCGCGAACGGCACCAGAGTCAAAGGCGGCAACGGCAGTGATGCCATCCCCCTCCTCGGCGCCGCGAACGGCACTGGAGTTGAATGTGGCACTGCCTCCCTCCCTGGAACCATGACCAGCGCCGGAGTCTGGGCAGTACTGAGAGCTAGTCCTGTGACACCCACGGCGCTGCTCCCATCTCCGGCACGAATGGTGCCAGAGTCAGAAGTGGTGCCAAGGGATGGCCCGGCACCGCAAATGACACTGGAGCCAAGGGCGGTGCCAACAGACGGTGCACTGTTATGCTGGTCCGTTACGGAATAAAGATGGTCGAGGGACACAGACTCAAGGGGCTGTCCTGCTTTCAACTTTTCTTCTTGTCCACCGGGACGAGACATGACCAGACAGAAAATTAAACAAAACAAGTACTTGGCATTGCTATAAGAAAAAGGACAGATCTTACCGGTTGATCTCCAAAGTGGAGCTGAGTAGGGCAAACAGAACTGAGAGCAAACAGAAACACGACCGAGGAACTAGGCTGCAATGTTCTTCAGCGCTCCAGCTCCTCCCCACTCCCCGAAGTGCAGTGGTAGGGGGCCTATGTGCCTCACCCCAACTCCTCAACCCTTCAAACTCCGAAGCTGCCCTCTTCCTCCTATCCAGCGATACGGGGGCCCCCAAGGAAGGCCACAGAAGAGGGGATCCCTTCCCCACCGGGAAGGGGGTCACAGCAGCACCAAAGATAGCGGCTGTCACCCCCCCAGGAGAACTGACCGCACCCAGTCCCCCCAGGCTGCAGTTCTGTGCAGCCCCCACAATGCCGGCCACGGCGTGAGGTGCTGTTAGGACTATGGGCTCCAGGGAGTCCGGGAGAGGAACGCTGGCTTGCCTGGTGCTGTGTCTCAGAGGGCTCTCCGACTATGAGGAGTTGGGTTGCTAGTTCGGATCGGCTGCGGGTCATCCTCCTCCTAAGAGGATGAGACCAGGCAAACTGCCAAGCTAGCAACCCTGGAGAACCCTTGGTGACGGTGCCGCCGCGGGACATGGCACCGACCAGATCACTGGCACCACGAACGGTGCCGGAAGGTGGCAACAAGGGTCTGCCAGTGCCGGGCCCAGCAGCCATGGGCCGCAACACCGGGGGAGCCTGCACCTCCATGGAGGGGACTGCCGTGGCAGCACCAACAACCCGGCTTTGCACAGAACCAAGTTGTTCCTCCGTAAAACAAACCTCCTGGATGGCAAGGCCGAAATCCAAGGAGGCTTCCTCCTCACTAGGCCATATAGACCCAGGAGGGGACACTGAGGAAGGGATCGAGAGACCTGGCCTTTGTGACCCGCGTGAGACGCTGCCCTCCAAAAGTTGGCAGAGCCCTGCCAACTTTGAATGTGTGGATTTCTAAGACTCGGCAGTCCATGGAGAAGTAGGCGTCGCAGTTGTCCATATTGTGACTGGGCCCCAGGCATCGCAGGAAGACGTCATGTCGGTCCGAAATGGAAAATTGCCAGCCACAGTGGCACCGACGCATGGGGGCATGGCCCGCTTTGGATTTCTTCTTAGCCCCCGAACCGGACAGGATGCAAAAATAACAGCAATGTACAGAAAAAGACTCAGCACCGTCTAGTGAAAATAATGCAGCGGTCTTATGATAACGATTGCAAGTGGGCTAGAATTGGGATAGAGAGCTGCGGCGTTTAAAACAGGATGGATGACGCAGGCCAAAACTAGTCACTCGCATGGCAGGTGCTACCTCAATGGCGGGAGAAACAGAACTGGGATGGAGAATTCTACGGTGCCTAACGACCAACCCTTGAGCGCCGTGCAGTGCGTTGGCCACGTGTGCGGTGCCATGTGCACCAACCCCCCCCCACCAAAAAAAAAGCTCCCATGGTGGGTGCGCGCCTCAGGCACTTACCCAGCAGTAATGAATGGTGAAGATTGACAAGGGAAGATCTTTGATTCCAAGTTTTCAAAGATGCACCACAAGAATGGCAAAGCACTTAATATCCCAAAGGGCAGGACCCTGAACTGATAATGCTGACCCAGTACCACGAAGTGGGAAACCTTTGAGGCCTGGGTGTACCTGGACATGCTAGTATGCAGAAAAGTACAGTTACTTAAGAACTTACTGTAACAGTAGATCTTCGAGAACAGCTCTTGCAGCAGGTTACACCATTAGGACTGAAGCCGACGAGGCGTCAGGCACGGAAATTTTCTAGCTAGCAGTCTTCAGCGGGGACCGCCTCCGCCCGGTCCCGCCCTGACGTGAGGCATAGTACATAAGGAGGCGGTCCCACCAGAATCCCCAGTTCTCCCGCCGGCGACTTCTGGCCGCTGGATGACATCAGAAGAGGAGACTGAGGATCCGCCATCAGATGGCCAAGACTAAGAACAGACCTTTCCGATCCTAAGGATAGTGTTAGGTTAGAACCTACTTTCTCCAAGGGGAAATGGTGGGAGGGAAGGTACCTGCTGCAAGAGCTGTTCTCGAAAATCTAATATTACGGTAAGCTCTTACGTAACTGTACTATCTTCTTCGAGATACAGCTCTTGCAGCAGGTTACACCATTAGGACTGATTCCCAAGCAATGGCGCCTTTGAAAAGCCATCGGGAGGAGGCAAGACGGAAACTGAGACCCGCCCTGAGCCCAAGACAGAAGACCCTGAAGAACGGCTAGGCCAAAACCAGCCCCTTCTCCTTGAGGAGCGTCCAGGCTATAATGCCTGATAAAAGTGTGCACCAAACTCCAGGTGGCTGCAGCAGATAGCCGACGTGGACACGTTCTTCAATGCTGCAAAGGAGGTAGCCACTCCTCTTGTGGAATGGTCCTTGACCACTCCTGGTAAGGGTTTCTTACGTGTGTCATAGCAAAACGAGATACACTGAATGAGCCAGCGTGAAAGAGTCTGCTTTGAAAGGGGGGCCCCGTTCATCCTCTCAGCGAAGGAAACGCACAGCTGTTCCGCTTTCCGGTGCTGTTTGGTTCTGGTCAAATAATATCTGAGACACCTGTGAACATCCAGGGTGTGAAGCAACTCTACAGTTCAACTGGTGGGGCGAAGAGTGTTCTCTTCTTCTCGTCGCGGTGGCTTGTATTGCATCACATCAGGCTCACCACGCTGCCTACAATCGGCATCTGTGGTTGATGCTCTCCCAGCTCCTAGCATTAATGCCTGATACGGAGCAAACCAAACAAGCTATTGCCCTCTCCGCTATAGGCCTGGAGCTGGCAAGACACCAAGCAAGGGCATCTTATGATGCCAATGAGATGGCTTCCAGGCTTGTGGGGACAGCGATCTGCATTAGGCGGACGGCATGGCTTCGTCTATCAAGGTTGTCACCCCTGGCCTAGCGTAGGGTGTTGCGCTCCGCTTCCCGGGGGACCCGTCTTTTTTCCTCCAGAGCTAGAGACTTTTGCAGGGCCTCCTCCATCTCCCCGCCCTCGGGAGGCACCTCCCAGCTCTTCTCCCACATAGGCTTCTCTCTGTACTAGCCAGGGTCTTCCCTTCTGTTTCTCACCAACAGGAGGCTGGGGGTCTTGTTCCCTCAGGGTTCTACTCCTCCTTTTTTAAGGGGGAGGCTTAATACTCCCAAGCTAATGAATGGTGAAGATTGACAAGGAAGATATGAAAATTACGTACCTACCGTAATTCTTGATCTTCTCTTGTATCTTCATCATTCATTACTGATCCCCACCCACCTTCCCTCAGTGGCCTCCTTCTGTGGCGTCTCCTCCCCGCCTCGCTCCTCTTACTCCTTGGCCTTTATGCAAAAAAAAAAAAACTTTTCTGTTTTTCCCATTCTTGGTGAATGGATCCCAGGATTTATTTCACTCTAAGATTGATTAGCGTTTTGCTCAAAAAGTGCTGGTCGTTGGGAGATGTATGGCTCTTGCCTCGCCGTGTTTGGCAGGCATGGCACTCTAGGGACTCTGTGTAAACACTGTCTGTACAGTTAATATAGTCCCAAGGAAAAAAAAAACTGCTAATCAATTATTTAAAACCCTGACCCCTTTTTCCCTCAAGGTAAAGAGGAACTAGAATGCGGTTACAAACTTCTTAATTTGAGGAACTCTTTCTGACTGCCCCACAGTGCAATTCCTTGTCTCCTCAGGTCATGTTGTTCCACAGCCTGGTGGCCATGCCCTGTCTCGGCACCTTCAACTTAGGATCCCCTTGGCAGGCATTATTTTTCAAAAGCTTTTGCAGCTGCTGGCTGATCTTGTCAGCTTCAAGCTCTGTGTGCCTTGTCATAACAAGTCTGATTGAGTCCTCTCTATTTTTCTACAAACTGCCCTCTCGAGAAGGCTTAGTTTTTCCATACTCTTCTATGGTAGCACTTATCAAGGTGCTAGGAACTTAGTCCTCTTCCTAGATGGGGCTCTTCCGAACAGGTTCTGCTCAGTCAGTCCAGGAGCCCTCAACTGGGATGAAGAGACTTGGCATGTTGAAAGTCCAGAGACTCTGCCCTCTTGGTCTGTTTAGCAGGTTCGGTGGAACCTCTCCTCCAGTCCTACCAGCAGGGATTCTTGCTCCCTCATTAATTTCGAGCCTATAAGCCTCTCAACCAACAATGCTCAGACGGCACTGTTCTCCTTCTCAACATGCCACTCTTCTTTCTTTCTTCTTCCTTCATTCCTCTCTTTCTCCTTCCCTCTCTTTCTCTGTTCTCCCCTAGGACGCTTCGAAAGGAGGCCCTCATGCGGTCCCTTAGGGTGGAATTCTCTCCTCTGTCTATTCTCCATCAGCTTATTCCTTTTCAGTTTATTTCCTTCCTTTTTCTATCCCTTGGTCTCTTGCCTCGCTTTCTTTTTCTCACTTTATTTTGCCTCCAGCTAACAGAACTGAGATGGAGGAGGAGTCCAAGCTCTCTAACGGCCGTCCCCGCGCGGCCAGTGCGCCTCGAGGCGCAGCACCATTAGAGCCAACTCTTAAAAAAAAAAAAAAATCCCGTAGGTGGTGCGCGCCCGGCTTAACCCCAAGCAGTAATGAATGGTGAAGATACAAGAGAAGATCAAGAATTATGCTAGGTACGTAATTTTCATATCTGGTTCCCTCTCTTGCATCAGCTATCCTGGGAACTTCCAGTGCCTTTGCCAATCAGCTCCCATTTGCTGTCCCAGGAGGCGGGTTCCTTAGTCCATCTGGACCTACGTTCCCTGAACCTGCATGCTTGGCTCCTAGAGACATAGCCATGATGCGATACGGGGTCTCGCATGAGGTGGCAGACGTTCTTACTTCCGCTAGGAAACCGGTTACCCACGCGACCTACGCTATGAAGTGACGAAGGTTTTGCTTATGGGTTCAAGCGCGTGGCTTTTCGCTTTTGGACTGTCCAGAAAAGCTGGTACTGGATTACCTGCTGTCCCTTTTCCACTCCTTCCTGGCTTACTCCTCGATTTAAGGTACACCTTTGTGCCATTTCAGCCTACCACGTCCCTGTAGGCCAACGCACTGTGGCCCAACTGGACACAATGCGTGCCTTTTTGAGGGGCGTTCCCCCACCTTAGGCCCCCGACTAAGGATCCAATCCCACCATGGGATTTGCCCTTTGTCCTGGAGCAGCTCACGCTGCCACCCTTTGAACCAGCTGCGGATTGCGAGCTACGTTTTCTTTCTCGGAAAACGTTATTTTTAGTTGCGGTTACTTTGGCCAGAAGAATTTCTGAAATGCGTGCACTTATGTGCAAAGAGCCTTATTTGATTTTCCACCAAGACAGGGTATCCCTAAGGACTAATCGTAAAGTTGTGCCTAAGGTGGTCTCAGCTCTCACCCTTAATCAGGACATCGATCTACCAGTGTATTTTCTGAAATACTCCAATCGAGGAGAAGCCCTTTTGCACACTCTTGATGTGCATAGGTGCCTCAGATACTACCTGACCAGAACCAAACACCACCGAAAGTCGGACCACTTTTCGTCTCCTTTGCCCATAGGATGAAGGGAGCTCCTGTCTCGAAGCAGTCACTGTCCAGGTGGCTTATCCAGTGCATTACGTTCTGTTACCAGAAGCGTAGCAAACCCTTACCAGGCGTGGTTAAGAGTCATTCCACCAGATGGGTGGCTACCTCCTTTGCGGCCTTAAGGAATGTGTCCATCTCAGCTATTTGCGCTGCAGCTACTTGGAGCTCTGTACACACTTTCATCAGGCATTACAGCCTGGACATTCCATCGAGGTGAAGAGCAGGGTTCGGTCTAGCAGTCCTTCAAGGACTTCTGTCCTAGGCTCGAGGTATCTCGAGGATTTCTACCTTTCCTCCTCCCAATGGTGTGTGATTGCCAGTATTACTTGGGAATCAGTCCTAATGGTGTAACCTGCTGCAAGAGCTGTTTCTTGAAGTAAGATAGTATAGTTGCGTAAGAACTTACCGTAACAGTAGATGTTTGAGAACAACTCTTGCAGCAGGTACTTTCCCTCACACTATCCCCGCTGGAGTTAGGTCGTAGTCAAAGCATCCTTATCCTAGGATAGGGCTTTTATTGATGCCTTGTTTTGCCATCTGATGGCGGATCCTCGGTCTCCTCTTCTGATGTCATCCAGTGGCCGGGAGTCTCCGGCGGGAGAACTGAGGATTATGGGGGACCACCTCCTTATGTACTACGCCTGATGTTGGGGCGGGACCAGCGTCAAGGCGGTCCCCACTGAATACTGCTGGCTAGAAAATTTCCGTGGGGTCCTGGCGCCTGTCAGCTTCAGTCCTAATGGTGTAACCTGCTGCAAAAGGTGTTCTCGAAGATCTACTGTTACGGTAAGTTCTTGCGTAACTGTACTTTACAGGTGAGTAACCTGTTCTTACTGACCATTTCTCATGACTGACTGTTTACAAGGTTATAATGTCACAGAAGATTAAAGCTTTTGACTTTAACATTCGCCCTTAATAAAAGATTTACTTTTCTGTTATTGTGATGAACAAATTTATGCCTGTGGAGGGAAAAAAATGTTAAACAATTTGCTTGGAGCTCCAGAAAATCCAAGGATGAGTTCAGTAAGTTGTTCTGACCTAAATCTTGTTTTCTCTCTTGTCCAGGATGAGATTAGCAACAACCATGACTTGATTCGGAGATACCGTAACCATATCACCCAAGACATTAACCAAACCAACCTCCATCATTTTGTCAAGTCCTATAACAGGTACCTAGTCGGGCTCTTGGATTTATCCATGAATGATTTGGAACAAGCATCTCTTGGCTGACAGATTCAGAATGCTGTTTGGTGGTTTAATATTTTGTATTTTCTTTGAATAGCCGGAGAGATCTGGAAATTGAGCGCCCCATTCCTGGAAGTAATGTCAGTGTCAAAACCTTAAAGTGAGTAGATAGTTTCTGTTACTTTTTTTTTTTTCATCCTTCCAAACTGTGCTGCACTTTTTAATGTTTGTACTATGCTGTAAGAAAAAGCTAGGTAGAGATGAGAATCTTATTGGTCTACTATAGTGGTTCTCACATCAAAGTGAGCCTTCCCTGTGCTGTTTATAAAAAAAAAAAAAAAGCTTCCCCCAAGTTGTGGAAATAATCTTGGGCCTCCCCATTGACTTTATTCTCTTGCCATTTTTATGTTTGCTTGCACGCATGTGCAAGAAACATAGTACCACCATCCATGCTTTCGAAGATGTGCCTCCTCCACTTCCAGTGCTCTGCTCCCTTTTACAGGCACGGCTGCACCATGCCAGTGAGTGTCCGAGCTCTCTGACAGCAGTTCAGATGCAGTGGCCTACAGCTGAAAGTAAATGACCGCTACAGTCAGCGGTGGTAAGAAGTAGGCAGTTTGCATCCTGCCGTCAGCAGCAGAATGCAGATTGCCTACACGTTGGCACTGCATCTCAACTGCTGTCATAGGTCATTTGTACTCTTCCCAGCAGCATTGCTGTTTTCTGGGACAGGGCTCTTAATTACAATCTGAGGGACAGTTTCTTCAATGCTATGACCTCACTGGGCTAATGACTACATATCCCAATAAGCTCCGGCTGTCGATGCATCACCTGAGAGTAGAGCAAGAGACAAAGACACGGTGAGGGGGTAGATAAGAGTGTATGACAGTTTCTTGGGGAGAGGTGAGCTGTGCCCATACGAGGGTGTTGTTTCTCTTTCTCTAGGGCCGTAATTCACCGAGCAGTACAGCCAGTACCGAAAGTCGGACCGGCACCTGCACGCCGAAGTCTTTTCATCCCAGCACTGTTCTTCTACTAATATCGCATGTCAGCTATCCAGAACCTCCAGTCTTTCGGTAAGGATGGTAGCCAGACAACTTGAGTTTGTTGGGGTTGTCAAACTTTGTTTCGGCTCCCAGAAAATGGCAGCGGTCGATTTGCTGGGCATATCTGGGACCAAACCAGGTAACCTACAACCAGGCATAAGTGTACTTTATGGCAAAAGATAATAGCCATCTACTTCACCCACAGCCACACAGTTGAGAATTACGTTTTCCCAGAAAGTATGCATGCCTTTTGGTACAGTAACTGGGCAGACGTTAAGTTGTCTAAGGAGTCCAGTTGCCATGCAAACAACCTATAAACTGCAGGCCCCCCCAAATAAAAGAATTGGAGGCACACTTCTACTCGATCCAGTCCATTTGCAGAAAGTATTTCTTAGTTTTTCTAGTCGACCCTGTTACAGTGAATACGTGGAGGGCTGCGATCCGGCACCTTTTGGCAGGGGCTCAGTTCGGTTGGTTCCCCCGGTTCACGATTATACTTTGGAAGAATTTTATGAACCAGAGTTTGAGGAGGAAGTGGAGTTTGAAGATGATGGTGAAAGTCTAGGTGTGCCTGTGGAACCGGACATCTCCCCAGACAGACCTTCAGGTGTATCCCCTCCTAGGCTTTGAGTCCCCTTCCCACTTTGTTCCACAGAAAGGTGTCTGAGACCCTCCAGCTTCCTATGGAAAAGGCAATGGAGGATCAGGAAGAGCCTGACTGTGTAGAAATGATGGACATCCCAGAGTCCAGGAGACTGTCTGTTCAAACAACATGAAGTCTTGCTATATTATGACATATGCAGTATAACCCCAGGTTAGAACTGCTCCGGAGGTGAAAGAGTTAACTTTCCATGCCAGGCATGGAACCTTGATCGCGAGCTCGGTTGAAAACTCTGTCTGTTGTTGCTCAAACTTAAACTGTCAGATTCTTTTCTCCGCCTCACTGAACAGTCGCTCGAGATTTCTCCTGCTGCTCGATTCGTTTAGCCGGTTAAAAAGTGTAATTTTAAGTAATTAAACCGCAATCGGTCGGTTCAAGCTCTGTCTGTGGTATTGTAAGTAATAGATAGGCTTCGTTTATTTTCTTCTGTGTGGAATTTAACGTCTTTTTCGGTTCGGTTTGAACCGATCAGATTAGTTTAAAATAACTTTCCTAGTCCTTTAGAGTACGGTTCCGGTTCTTATCGGTTCTAAAAAACAGATTTCATTATGTTTTTTCCACGATCGGACACGGTTGGGAACCGATAAGAGAGTCTTGCTTACGGATTGCCACCAACGGGCAAGTTTTGGTTAGGCTGGCACTATGTCTGAGAAACCCAAAGAAAAACCGGACCCACTGGGTTTCAGCACTGTGGCCTCTGTGGGGAAGCCTTTGCTAAGGCTGACCCACACACCACCTGTGTATATTGTCTGGGTTTGACCACCTCAATGCAGACTGCCAGATTTGTAAGAATTTTCCTGTGCCACTGTGGAAAGAGAGTTGGTAGGCTCAGGAAAGGAGGCCAAAAGTCCGCTGACCGGATGGCCAGCCCGGTTCAAGGTGCAACCGAACCTGAGGGAGTGCCATCTGACCAGGGCGATACTTCCTTGGGCAAACGAAGAACCAGCTCTGAGGAGCCGGTTCCAACTAAAAGGGCTAGAAAGTCAGCTAGTGTGGAGCCAAAAGTTCTTTCTCCAACCGCTGAGGACATAGCTAAAGCTATTCAAATTGTCCAGTCTCTTTCCACGGTTCCGTCCGAACCGACACCATCAGGGAAGCGCTCGGTTCGGACGGTTCCACCGGTTCAAGATTATGATTTTGAGGATTTTTATGAACCGGAGGAAGGGGAGGAGGGGTATGAGGAGAGTGAATGTGATTTTGAAGGTCTGGTTATCTGAGTCCCCTTCTCATTTTGTGTTCTATAAGAAAGTTGCTGAAACTCTCCAACTCCCTGTTGAGGAAGCTGTTGATGACCAAGAAGAGCCTGATTATGTGGACATGATGGATATTCCAGAGTCTAGGAGACTGTCTATTCCCTTGCACAAATCCTTTAGGAAACGGACAGTAAAAATTCTAAAAACTCCTCACTCTATCCTTCCTGTTGATAAAAGGATGGACAAGAGGTATACATTATCAGGCTCTGATACGGGTTCCTCTCTCAGCAATGTAGCCATGTGGGGTAGTGCAGGCTGCAGCCTGTGACAAGGCTAATATTCCTCTAGCCTCTCACCATCCTGAAAAGGATTCTAGGAGGATGGATGCCATGGCAAAGAAACAGTACATGGCAGCATCTTTAGGACTCAGACAGGCAAATTATATGGCTTATGCTGCTAGGTACCAGAAATCCAGATGGGATACTGTGCTGACCCTAGCAAAACAGGCCCCTGACCAGCTTGCCAGGGAGCTGGAGCAGGTGGCTGCGGATGGTATGTGAGGCATCCAAGGTGCAGTTTCATGCTGCAGTAGACTCTAATGATGTTTCATCAAGAGTCATGGCTACATCTGTGTCTCTTGCAGAATGGCCTGGCTCAGATGTACTGCCCTGTCACAGGATACTCAGTCTAAGGCTATGGATTTTCCTGTTGTGGGCAATTCTCTGTTTGGGGAGCAGACAGAGAATTATATGAAAAATGGATGAGTATAGGACCACCTATAGGAGTGCACAGGCCAAAGAAAGGCAAGCCACCTCAAAGGCAGCATGTCAGGGGCAGGCCTTGCATAGCCTTTTACCAAGCCCAGGCCTCCTCTTGTGCTTATGCCCAGAGGGGTTCTTTAGAGGAAGAGGCAGAAGGGGTTCAAGTAAGCCTGCTTCTACCCCTCAACCCAAAGCCCTGCAAACAGGCTCCTGATGGGGTGACCAGGGCCCGATTCTCCACTACCGTAGGGGCAGGCTGGCTTACTTTGTCCAGGACTGGAAGTCTTTAACATCAGACAAGTGGGTCCTGGAAGTAGTAAGCCAGGGACTGGTTCTCAGCTTCAAAAATTCCGAAGATGAGAGCCAGGTCCTTTCCACCTGCAAATCCTTCAGAGGCACTTGCCCTAGAAACAGAAGTTTCTGCCCTCCTGGCTCTCAGAGCTGTGGAAAGGGTTCCACCCCTACACCAGGGCAAAGGGTTGTACTCCAGGTACTTCCTTACCCCAAAAAAGACAGGAGAATGGCGGCCCATCCTGGATCTCGGGTATCTAAACAAGCACCTTTTAAAACCAAAGTTCAAAATGGTGACTGGGAATTATTTTACCCTCTCTAAGGCCAGGGGACTGGCTAGCCTCCCTGGACCTCAAGGATGCCTACTTCCATGTTCTTATCAGAAGCTCCCATCGAAAGTACCTCAGATTCGAACTGCCCTCAGGCCATTATCAGTTCAGAGCAATGCCCTTTGGCCTCACCTCGGCCCCGAGGGTATTCACAAAATGCCTGGCAGTAGCAGTTGCCCATTTAAGAAGGCAAAAGATTGCCATCTTTCCTTATCTGGACGACTGGCTCATAGTAGGTCAGTCCCCAGACCAGGTCAAATTACACCTTCAAGTAACTCAGCAACTGCTCACATCTCTAGGTTTCCTTCTCAGTCTTCCAAAGTCTGTTCTAGAGCCTGTCCAGCTTCTCACCTTCATAGGCGCAGAACTTGAACACAAAAGAGGCCAGAGCCTTCCTCCCTCTGGAAAGAGCAAGGACACTGGTCTCTCTGGACTCCCCTTTCGCCCTGCAGGTCTCTCGACCGGCAAGGCATTTTCTACAGCTCCTGGGGCACATGGCTGCTTCTACAGCAGTAGTGCAGGGAGCAAGATTTCAGATGAGGGACGTCCAGTTCCATTTGAGAGCCTTTTGGTCTCAAAGGACAGACCCTCTAACCAAATTGATCCCAGTGACTCGAACCCTGATCCAGGCCCTTCAGTGGTGGCAGGACCAGAGCAATCTGAGACAGGGGGTTCCCTTCAACCCCCAGTCTCACTCCTTGACCCTTACTACAGATGCATCTCTCTTGGGGTGGGGAGCTCACATGGGCGACCTCACTACCCAGGGGTTGTGGTCCCCACAAGAATCTCTGCTCCACATCAATTTGTTGGAGCTCTGAGCAGTTTTTCTAGCACTCCAGGTCTTTTCCGCATCTGTTCAGAACAAGGTTGTTCAGGTCAGAACAGACAATACTACTACAATGTGGTACATCAACAGGCAAGGAGGCACTCGTCTCTGACCTTGTGCACAGCTATGAAGTTGTGGTCTCTGGCTTATTCCCTGAGCGCCTCCCTTACGGCAGTTCACCTTCCAGGCAAGGACAATGTCCTAGCGGATGCTCTCAACAGGATTTCCCAGGGCCATCACGAATGGGCACTGGATCCCCTAGTACTGGAGGTAGTATTTGCCAGATGGGGCACCCCGCAGATGGATCTTTTGCAGTCCCAGACAATCACCAACTTCCCCTTTTTTGCTGCAAGCCCCCAGTGTTGGGCTCAGTCCCTCTGGATGCCTTCCTTCTCAGTTGGGAAGGGAAGTTTCTCTATGCCTCCCCCTTCTGTTCAAGGTGCTAGTCAAAATCAGATCTCAACCCTGCAAGATGATCCTGATTGCTCCAGATTGGGCCAGACAGCCCTGGTACCCACTCCTCATGTCCTTAGCAGTCCACCTCCCCTGCACCTCCCCAGGAATCACAATCTGTTAACCTGTGCCCAGGGGAGGGTTTGGTATCCGAACCTCAGATCTCTCAATCTCAAGGCCTGGCTCTTGAAGAGTTAGAGTTTGCTGACCTACACCTCTCCCAATGTGTATTGGATATCTTGAAGGCCTCAAGGAAGCCTTCCACCAGGGCCACTTATAATTCCAAATGGAAGAGATTTTCCATATGGTGCTCTGGCAAGCATATTCCACCAGAATCTGCTGACTTGCCCACAATCCTGGATTATTTTTATGTTCATTTGAATTCTTTGGGGCTGAGACCAGCTACCCTAAAAGTGCACCTGGCAGCCGTGTCTGCTTTCTTATCAACAGGTAAACCTTCTTCTTTTTCAGCTCACCCTGTATTCTCCAGGTTTTTCAAGGGGTTGCTTCACACCAACCCTCCATTCAGGGACCCTGCCCCTGCTTGGGATCTTAATATTTGCATTGCCCAGCTTATGCAACCCCCTTTTGAGCCGTTGTCTTCAGCAGAGCTCAAGTACTTGACTTGGAAAACTGTGTTTTTGGTAGCCATCACTTCTGCCAGGCACATAAGTGAGTTGCAAGCATTGTCAGTGGAACCTGACTTTATCTCCTTTCACAGGGATAAGGTGGTCCTCAGGACTAACAGAAAGTTTTTGCCTAAGGTGGTTTCAGATTTCCACCTTAATCAATCTATGTCCCTTCCTGTGTATTTCACTGACTATTCCTCCTCTGGCGAGAGGAGATTGCACAGTTTAGATGTCAAAAGAGCCCTTAGTTATTACATAGAACGTACCAAGGGTCACAGGTTTGACTCCTTCCAATTGTTCCTCACTTATGGTGAGGTTGGAAAAGGAAAACCTGCCACTAAAAGATCCATTGCCAGGTGGATTGTCTCTTGTATCCAATTTTGCTATGAAAAACTGGGCAAGATTCCTCCCTCAGGCCTGAGGGCTCACTCTACCAGGGGTACAGCTGCATCTCTGGCTGCTGCCAGGGACATCCCAATCCTAGAAATATGTCAAGCAGCTACCTGGAAAACAGTTCACACTTTCACTAAGCATTACTCCCTGGACATCCAGGCTTGGAGTGATGCTCGATTTGGCACAGCCGTGCTTCAGAGCCTATTTCCTAAGTAGGTTCTGTCCCTCCTCCATGGAGGTACTGCTGTGTAGTCTGCATATGTCATAATATAGCAAGACTTCATGTTGTTTGAAAAAAAAATTACTCACCTTAGTAATGTTGTTTCTTCTAATGGAGTCTTGCTATATTATGACCTCCCCCCCAGCCTGCCCCTCTCAGAACCTCTATTTCTAGGGACATGGATATGTTGTTCATCCACACTTATTGGCAGGTTCCTTGCCACTTTAAATCTTGCTGGAAGGTCTTCAAGCTGGCTCCTCCCACCCACCCGGGTGGTAAAACTCTCGGCTCCGCCTCGCGCCAGATCTTCCTTACCGCTTGGAAGCTCAGGTTCCCTCCTTAACGCATTGCGTTTAAGACTGGTTCCTAATTCTTCGAAAAGTTCGAAATTAAAAGGTTTTTTGCAAAAGACTTCGGTCTTCTTCTCCTCGCGGCTGCGATGGACAAATCGACTCCCGGTTTTCGGAGGTGCCCTTGCGGGCAGAAAATGTCTAGGACGGATCCGCACTCCACGTGAGTCTACTGCCTGGGCCTTGAGCACGACCCGCAGGCCTGCGACTTGTGCTATTCCTTTTCGGCCTACGTCCTTGAAGACCATGCTGCCCGATTACAACTGGGGTGCCCCGAGAAAAGAATTCCACCGGTGAAATCTAAAGAGGCCCGATTGGCGGTGTCCGGCGGCGGGCTCGGCGGATCAGCTAGAGCAGGTGATCGCCCTCGAAGAGGAGGCGGCACGGGCCGCTTCTACCTCGGCTGCGGCATTTGTCCCGCTCTCTCTCGGTGCCTCGTACTCGGCTTCTTTTAAGGAGCTTTGTCTGACCCTCTCGACCAAAGGTGAGGGTCCAACTTCTTCGGGACCTTTTTCCAGGTCCAAAAAGAGCAAAAGTAAGTCTCTCCGTCGACGCTCTTGGGAGCGGGAAAGATCCCCTCCTTGTCGACAGTCGACTTCAGTCGACCCCTCAGCTTCGGCCACTGGCTTCACGGTGTCCCCGCCAGGCCAGTTGACCGAGACTCCTGTCGCACGCGGTCGAGATTTTTCTCGACCCGCTAGACGGGGTTGTCGGCTGGAGAAGCTGAGAACCCTCTCCCGTTCCCCGGTGGAGTTGAGGATCCCGTCGGCTCGCCTGTGCCTTCGTGGGATTGTCCGAGCCAGGGAGTGCCGATTTCGACACTTCTCCTCGCCTTCCTCGGCCTAAGTCGAGACTCGGTCTCGGACATCCTCAGCGGTCCAACCAATCCCGCCATCATAGGCGGTCTCGGCTTTCCACGACAATGCCGCGCTCTTCCTCGGGCGAGCTTGGCCGGGCGCAGAGTGCGTCCGGAGTGCGAAGAACTATGTGGCAACAACTCCTTTTGACCGGGAATAAGCCGACCCAGTCGTCTTCCCCGGCCATTAAGTGGCTGTCACCGGAGCAGCCGAAACAACCCCTCATTGTAGTCGAGGAGCCTGTTCTCAGGCTGGTTGTTCGGCCAATTCCAGCTGCCCCACCGATTCTGGTGGAACCTCCGCTCAAACAGCCATTAGTTGGGTCTCCGACCAAAAATTCTCAGTCGGCTTTGGGTTTGCCCCATAGGCTGTCGGTCACCCTCACTCCCGATAAACCTTGGCAGGTGGAGGGAGGCTCAGGGCCGAGGCAGCTCTTTGAGGACTCTTCTGAGTCCGATGATGAGTTCCTCCTCTTCTCCAAGCGCATGGACTTGGAGTCCTCGGGAGGACAGTCAATGGAGCGATAGCCATATCGTCCTTCTTAGGGTTCGTGACTCATCTCACGAGTCCACTGGGATGAAGCTCGAAGACCGTTTCTAACAGACCAGGTATCCCTCACGGAGATTCTGGACCGGGGGGATTCCTCCTACAGAGGCCTTTCCGTGGCGAAGCCATAGTGGGTCCGACCTTGGAATTTTGGCAGCGTCCTGCTTCCTGCCCTACGCCCCCGGCCAGGTTGGCTGAAGTATCTGGTCCCCTACCGGTTCCCTGTCGCGGTTTTTATGACACCCCTCGGCCGAGGGGTTGGTTACCGACAGCGTTTTCCGAGCGTGCTGGAGCGCCAGGGATGTGACAAACCTCCGACAAGGAATCCAAGAAATTTGATTATGCGGTGAAAAGTCTATGCCGTCCTCTCTACGCCACGTCAGGCCAGTTCGGCCGTCCTCATGGCACATTTTTCTCACGCCCTGTTGGGCTCCCTGGATGAGGTTGTCCCTCATCTTCCCACAGATCTGCAGACTACCGTCAGGCAGGTGCGGGACCAGGGCAGGGCAGTGGCTAAACAGCAGCTCCAGACTGCGTTAGACATCAGGGACTCATGTGCCAGGTCTGTGGCGGCCGCGAGTGGCCATGCGTCGTCGAACTTGGCTGAGGATATCCACCTTTGCCCGGATACCCAGCACAAGTTGGCGGATGTTCCCTTTTGGGACTGACCTCTTCGACCCTGGGGTGGAAGGTCACTGCAGAGGATCGAGAAGTCCAATGCTACCTTGGACTCTGTCTCCTCCGCTCAGAGGACAAAGGCCATGCAAGCCACAGCCCTAAGCCCTTTGCGTCCTTTAAGCCATGGCCTTGACCCAACAACATCAGGGCCAGCAGGCTCGACCTTGTTATCCCAAGCCCAAGTTGTCGGCTTCCTCCAACAGGAAGCAGGGAGGTCAAAGGCCAGGAGGGTCCCTCGGCCGGTCCCTCCTCCAAGCCTGCCCAGTGGACGGGCTGAGGGTGTCGCCCCCATCCCTGTCACCTCACCCTGGTTCCCCCATGGGGGCAAGCTCGAACACTTCCTTTCCGCCTGGTCCGCTGTTACCACGGACAGATGGATACTGGAGGTAGTGGGAAAAAGCCTACCTTTGAATTCGAACAGGCCCGCCCGCCCGGCCGTCGCACCTCGGGGCACAAGTCCGCCGCCTCACTGGCGGCTCGCCGAGCCGACATCGCTCTCCTCCTCCAAAAGGAGGTGATCACGGAGGTGGTGGAGGACCCCCCTTCAGACCCGGGGTTCGTGTCCAGGTATTTCCTGGCTCCGAAACGGACGGGGGGCTGGCGCCCATTCTCGACCCCACGACCTGAACAAGTTCCTAGGTCTCGAACCTTCAGGATGGTCACTCTGGTGCAGATAATACCATCTCTGGAACACGTGCTGTGGTTCTGCTCTCTGGACCTACAGGGCCACGTTCTTTCACGTCCCTCTCGTCTACGTCATCGGGGATTCCTCAGCTTTCAGTGGAGGAACCTCTTCCGAGTTCCGAGCCATGCCTTGACTATATCTCCAGCTCCCAGGGTTTCACCAAATGCATGGCAGTGGTGACAGCATTCCTCGCGGCGCCGAGGGGTCCGGGTGTGCCCTTACCTGGACGATTGGCTGATAGCAGCCTCCTCCAGGCAGGAGGTGGAGTGGTCCCAGAGATCTGGCCTCCGGGTTTGCTCTCGATTTGGCCTTCTCGATCCAACGAGGCCAAGTCGAGACTTCGAGCAAGCAGGTGATCCTGTTCCACCGGGCAGGCTCGACTCTCCTTGACCAAAACCACGGCCTCGGCGGACAGGGCCGAGGTTCTTACCTCCTTTGCCCAATCATTTCTGGTTGGGCAATCGGCATCCTACCGGGACTTTCCTGCGCATTCTGGGTCTCATGGCGGCCTGTACCAGCGTGGTCCGTTGGGCCCGCGCTGGCATCATGCCGCCCCTTCGTGAGGACTGGCCAGCCAGTGGTCCTGGCGCCACGCGATCCTTTGGACCAGCTAGTGATAGTGACCAGGAAGATGTAGAGCAGCTCTCCAGTGGTGGACCGTTCCATTCCATCTGCAGGAGGGGCATCCCTTTGTCGCCCGAGCCGGCGGACTCTCTATCGACCGATGCCTCTCTGATGGGTTGGGAGTGCCCATCTGGGGAACACCGAGTTGCGGCCTCTGGTCCCAGAGAGGTCCCGATGCCACATCAACCTGCTGGAGCTCCGAGCGGTCCGCCCTAACTCACCGCCTTTGCTCCGTTTCTCCGGGGTCAAGTGGTCCGAGTCAGCCGGACAATACCACAACCATGTACTACCTGAACCGCCAGGGTGGGGCGCTCCATGCTTCTATGCAGAGGCTCTCCGCATTTGGTCACTTTCCGCGCAGCCTGGAAGTGTCTCTAGCCATTCATGTGGCAAAAGCCTCCAACACCCTGGCCCGATGCCCTGAGCGGATGGAGGCTGCATCTCAGCAGTGGTCTCTCCTGCCAGAGGTAGTACAAGATGTCTGTTCTCCCACTGGGGCACACCTCAGGTGGACCTGTTTGCTCAGGAGAATACAGCTGAGGCTGTTTCATGCGCCCCCCTCAGCAGGGCTAAGCTGCAGGGGATGCCTTCTCGAGGCTGTGGACCCCGGGCCTCTTCTTCGCCTTCCCCCATTTCCCTGAGTTCACAAGGTGCTTCTCAAAGCAAGGAGGGACAAGAGCATGAGTGATCACTGATAGCCCCAGACTGGCCCATGCAGTTCTGGTACCCAGATCTCCTCAGCTCCAGGCTCCAGAGCTTCAGCTAGCCCGGACCTGCTCTGTCAATCAGGAAGGTGTTCCATCCGGACCTTCAGTCGCTGCACCTGGCGGCCTGGTTCCTGTAGCAGAGTTCCAGGCCTTGGGTCTTTCCGACGAGGTCCTCAGTGTTGTTGAGGCGTCCCGTAAGGAGTCGACCAGAAAATGCTACACCTTCAAATGGAAGAGATTCTCCATTTGGTGTCAGGGCAAGGGCTTGGACCCTTCAAACAACATGAAGTCTTGCTATATTATGACAATTGCAGTTTGTCCCACCATTAGAACTGCTCCGGAGGTGAAAGAGTTAACTCCATTCTAAGAATGGAACTTAGAACTCGAGCTCTATTAGAGAAGCTCTGTCTGGGTTATTTCAAACCCAAACTGTCAAATTCTTTACTCCGCCTCACTGAACAGTAGCTCACGAATTTCTCCTACTGTCTCGGTTCATTTCTCGGTTTAAACAGTATTTTCTCAGTTAAATTCAACAGTGGTATTATTATTTTAACATAAACGATCGGGTTCAAGCTCTGTCTGTGGTATTATAAGTAATAGACAAGTTTTATTTCTATGTGGAACTTGTAAATGTTTATCAGGTTCGATTACCGAACAGGTCGGTTAAAACTTTAAAGAGTAAGCATTTTGAAGCTTTTCAGAGTGCGGTTCCCGGTTCTTCATCGGTTCTAAAAAGCCAGTTTCATACGTTTTTTCCATGACCTGACACGGTTGGGAACGATAAAAGGTGTTCCTGCCTGACACTGTCATTAAAGGGCAAGTTTCTTGGTTAGGCTGGCATCATGTCTGAGAAAACCAAAGAAAAACCGGGCCCACTGGGTTTCAACTACTGTGTGTCTGTGGGAAGCCTTTGCCAAGCTGACCACACAGATATGTTTATTGTCTGGGGTTGACCACCTCAATTCAGACTGCCAGATTTGTAAAATTTCCTGCAGCCACCCTGGATAAGAGAGTGGGCAGGCTCGGGAACAGAGGCCAAAAGTCCGCTGCCGGATGGCCAGCCTGGTTCGGTGCTAACCGAACCGGAGAAAGACCCTCTGACCAGGGCTAGACTACCTCGGGCAAGCGTAAAGCTGGCTCTGAGGCCAGTTCAGCAAAAACTAAAAAATCAGCAGGTATGGGTCCAAAATTCCTTCTCCCAACTGCTGCAGAAATAAGAACTATACAAATTGTACAGTCACTTTCTCCGGTTCCGTCCGAACCGCCACTGTCTAGTAAAGGTTGGTTGGCCGGTTCACAGTTCAAGAATATGTTATTGGAGATTTTATGAACCAGAGAGGGGAGGAGGATTATGATCAGTGTGGATATGACATGGATCAGATGTGCCCATTGAACGGACATCTCCCAGACAGACCGTTATAATCTCCCCTATGCTTTCTGAGTCCCCTCTCATTTTCTGTTTTATAAAAAGGTTGCTGAATCCCTCCAGCTCCCATTGGAGGAAGCTGTGGATGAGCAAGAGGAACCTGATTTTATAGAAATGATGGATATTCCAGAGTCTAGGAGATTGTCTATTCCCTTGCATAATTCATTTGAGAAACAAACAATAAAAATTTTAAAAGCTCTAATTCTGTGCCTCCTGTGGACAAAAAGATGGACAGGAGGTACACTCTATCAGGAATCCTGATACAGAATTCCTTTCACAGCAATACAGTCATGTTTCAGGCTGCAGCCTGTGATAAAGCTAATATTCCCTGCTACATCCTCCTGACAAGGATTCCAGGAAGATTGATGCCATGGCTAAAAAAAAAAAAACAATACAGCAGTGTCCTTGGGACTCAGGCAAGCAAATTACATGGCTTATGTAGAAGGTATCAAAATCTAGATGGGACACTGTCATGGCTTTGGCCAAACAGGCCTCTGGCCAGCTTGCTGAGGACTAGAACAGGTGGCTGCTGATGGCTATTGAGGCATCCAAGGTGCATTTCCATGCTGCTGTGGATTTTTAATGATGTATCCTCTAGAGTCATGGCTACGTCTGTAGCTTTTACGTAAGGTTGCCTGGCTCCAGGTGTACTAGCTTGTCACGGGATACCCAGACTAAGGCTATGGATTTTTCCTGTGGTAGGGAATTCTCTGTTTGAGGGAGCAGACAGAGAATTATATGAAAATGGATGAATATCGGACTACCTATAAAAGTGCTCAGGCCAAGGAAGTACAAGCCACTCCTCAGAGGCAGGCCCCCAGGGGTAGGGGTAGGCCTTTTCACAGGCCTTTTACCAAACCCAGGCCTCCTCTGCTTATGTTCAGAGGGGTTCTTCAGAGGAGAGGCAGCGGTGTGAGCAGGCGCTCACCCCTCAGCCTAAAGCACTGCCAAACAGGCACCTGATGGGGTGCCCAGGGCGAGTCTCCTTTACCTGTAGCGGGCAGGTTGGCTGCCGTTCAGAACTGGGAGTCTCTAACTTCAGACAAGTGGGTCCTGGAAGTAGTAAGTCAGGGTCTGGTTCTCAGCTACAAAAAATTTCCAAGGATGAGAATCAGATCTTTCCACCTGCAAACCCTTTAGAGACCTTTTCTTTAGACAGAAATCTCATCCTCCTGGCTCTCAGAGCTGTAGAAAGGGTTTCTCCTACACCAGGGCAAGGGTCTGTACTCCAGATATTTCCTTACCCCAAAAAAGACATGAGAATGGCGGCCCATTTTAGACCTGAGATATCTGAACAAACACCTTTTGAAACCAAAGTTCAAAATGGTAACTCTGGCAGTGATTTTACCTCTCTAAGGCCAGGGGACTGGCTAGCCTCCCCTGGACCTCAAGGATGCCTATTTTCACGTCCTAATCAGAAGCTCCCACGAAGTACCTCAGATTCAACTGCCCTCAGGTCACTACCAGTTCAGAGCAATGCCCTTGACTTCACCTCTGCCCCAAGGGTATTCATAAAATGTCTAGCAGTAGCAATTGCTCATTTAAGAAGCAAAGGATTGCTGTCTTTCCCTACCTGGGCCAGCTGGCTCATTGTAGGCCAGTCCCCAGAAAAGGTCAAATCTCACCTGCAAGTTACCAGCAGCTGCTCACCTCTCTGAGCTTCTTGCTCAATCTTCAAAGTCAGTTCTGGAACCTGTTCAGGTGCTCACCTTCATAGGTGCAGAACTGGACCACAAGCAGGCCAGAGCCCTCCACCCCTTAGAGAGAGGTAAGGAACCTGGGGCTCTGGCCTCCTCCTTCACTCTGGGTCTCGACCAGCGTACTTCATCCAGCAAGAAACAGCTCACAGCTCTGGGGCACAGGAGGAGGAACAGCCTGCTGCAAGGAGCAAGATTTCATGAGGACATTCAGTTTCATGAGGCCTTTTGGTCTCAGAAGGCCCCCTTTCAGTTGGTCCCATGACTCGAACCCTATCCAGGCCCTCCAGTGGTGGCAGGATCAGAGCAATTTAGACTGGGGTCCTTTCATTCCTCTGTCTCCTCTGACCTCCTCGGATGCATCCCTCCTGGGGTGGGGGCCCACATGGCGACCTCTCCACTCAGTGTGGTTCCCTCAAATCCGCCCCACATCAATTTGCTGGAGCTCAGGCTGTCTTAGCACTTCAAGTGTTTCTGCGTCATTCAGAACAAAGTGGTACAAGTCAGAACAACCACCAAACAATGTGGTACATCAACAAACAAGGGGCACTCGGTCTTGACCTTGTGCACCGAGGCAATAAGTTATAGTCTCTAGCCTATTCCCTGAACCTCCCTCATAGTTCACACCCAGGAAGGACAATGTCTGCAGATGCTCTCTGGGATTTCCCAGGGCCATCACAGAAGATCTCTGGATCCTCAAATACTAGGATAGTTTTGCCAGATGGGGCACCCTCAGATAATCTTTTGCAGCCCAGAATCACCCAGACTTCACTGTTCTGTGAGGCCCCCAGTGTTGGGCTCAGTCCCCTGGATGCCCTTTCTCCTAGTTGGGAAGGAATTTCTGCTCCTTTCCCCTTCCCTCTCTATTCAAGGTGTAGTCAAATCAGATCCAGCCTTGCGATGATTCTGATTGCCCAATTAGCCAGGCAGCCTAGTACCACTCCTTATGTCCCTAGCAATCCATCCCCTGTCTCCCAGGATCACAACCTGTTAACCTGTGGGAGGTTTGGTATCAACCTCAAATCCCTCAACCTCAAAGCCCGACTCTTGAGGGTTAGAATTGCCACCTACTTTCTCAAGGTGTTCCAGAAATCTAAAGAAAACTAGGAAGCCTTCCACTGAACTACTTATAATTCAGTGGAAAAATTTTCCATCTACTGGTTGCCCATTGTTTTGGACTATGGTCTATCTAATTCTTTGGGCCTGGGACAGCTACCTGAAAGTACATTTGGAAGCTGTCTGTTTTTGTTTCAACAGGAAGCCCTCCTCTCTTTCCACTCACCCTGTATTTACCAAGTTTTTAAGAAGTTACTTCATACTAATCCACCTTTAGGGATCCGGCACCCTGGGATCTTAATGTTTACATTGCTCCAGTTAATGCAACCTCCGAACCTCTGTCTTCTGCAGGCTTAGTACTAACTTAGACTATTTTCCTAGTGGCTGTCACTTCACCTTC
Source organism: Neoceratodus forsteri (assembly GCA_016271365.2). NCBI lineage: Eukaryota > Metazoa > Chordata > Ceratodontiformes > Ceratodontidae > Neoceratodus > Neoceratodus forsteri. Next base: position 814,668,403 of record CM057455.1, on the reverse strand, counting down.
AGAGCATAAGTGAGTTACAAGCCTTGTCAGTGAGAAACAGCTTTGATTTCTTTCCACAGGGATCACGGTAGTCCTCAGGACTAACAGGAAGTTTTGCCTAAGGTGGTTTCAGATTTTCCATCTTAATCCAATCTATCTCCCTTCAGTGTTTTTCACTGACATTCCTCCCCTCTGGCGAGAGGAAGTTGCACAGTTTAGATGTTAAGAGGGTCCTAGTTACTATAGAAAGCGTACAAGGGTCACAGGTTCGAATCCCTCCAACTTTTCTCACTTATGGTGAGGTCGGAAAAGGAGACCTGCCACTAAAGAGATCAGTTGCCAGGTGGATTGTCTCTTGTATCCAATTTTGTTAGCAAAACTGGGGAAGTTCCCCTTCAGGCCTGAGGGCTCACTCTACCAGAGGTACAGCGCATCTATAACTGCTGCTAGAGACATCCTAATTTAGAAATATGTCAAGCAGCTACCTGGAAAGCACACTTTCACTCAAGCATTACTCCCTGGATGTCCAGGCCAGAGAGATGCTCGGTTTAGACTGGCTGTGCTTCAGAGCCTATTCAATAAGTAGGTTCTGTCCCACCTCCATGGAGGTACTGCTGTGTATTCTGCAATTGTCATAATATAGCAAGACTTCATGTTGTTTGAAGAAAAATTACTCACCTTAGTAATGTTGTTTCTTCTAATGAGTCTTGCTATATTACATCCCCAACCTGCCCTCTCAGAACTTCTACTTGGGTATGGGGTGGGAGCCTAGTGTAGGCACTAGTTATGCCCATTATATATTTTCCACCTTCTGGGGTTTTTGGGCGTGTGGTGTTTTATTTTATCTTGTATTACTTCTCTATTATTATATTATACAATTACTTTTGGTCCCCTGACTTGAGTCTTTGTGTTGGGACCAGCAATGGTGTTAATATTTAAGTAGCCAGTTGGCTAGTGTAGGTTACAGCTTCCACACAGACCTTAGTGAGTTTTGCTAGTAAAGATCTGACAGTTTGAGTTTGAAATAGCAGACAGAGCTTCTCTAATAGAGCTGCTCTAGTTCCATTCTCTGGAATGGAGTTAACTCTTTCACCTCCCAGCAGTTCTAAGGCTGGACAAACTGCAAATGTCATAATATAGCAAGACTCCATTAGAAGAAACAACATTACTAAGGTGAGTAATTTTCTTTTCGTTCTGTGCAAGCATTCTGGACTATCATGGTCCCTTTCTCAGCAAGGGCTTGGTCGGCGACCCTAAAGGTGCACCTGGCAGCCATCTCTGCTTGCGGGCGGGCCGGGAAGCAGTCGGTGGCGCAGGAAAAGGTGGTCAGGCGCTTTTCCAAAGGCCTTGATCACATTTCCCCTCCAGTGCGAGAACCTCCACCTCCGTGGGATTTACTGCTGGTACTGGCAAAGCTCATGGGCAAGCCATTCGAACCAATGCACAGGTGTGATCTCTCTCACCTGTCGTGGAAGACCGCCTTCTTGGTGGCTATCACGTCAGCCAGAAGGATGGGAGAGCTCCAGGCGCTTTGCATCGAGTCTCCTTACCTGGTCTTCCACAGGGACAAGGTTGTCCTGCCCCACCGAAATTCCTTCCGAAGGTGGTGTCAGGTTTCACCTTAACCAGGTGTTGACTCTGCGGTGTTCACCCAATCACACCTGGAGGCGAATATAGGCTCCATACTCTGGACCCTAGAAGGCGCTCCTTATTATAAGGGCCCACGGCTGAAGTCGGGGAGAGGTTCGCCAGCTGTTTGTCACCTCACGCTGAAGCCGCACCTGGCAGACCTGCAGCCAAGCGGACGATAGGCAGGTGGGTCACCTCCTGCATAGATCTCTGCTATAAGTTGGCGGGCATGGAGCCTCCCAGAGGATAAGAGCTCATTCTACCCGCCATACTGCTGCATCGGTGGCTGCTTCCAGGGCGTCCCTATCCAGGAAATCTGCAGGGCTGCTACCTGGAAGTCAGCACACACCTTATTACCCATTACCACATCGACCTTGAGTCACGCCGGGATGCTGGTTTGGGGCCTCGGTTCTCAGTCTTTATTTCCCAAGTAAGTGATAAGGTGTCTTGCCTCCCTCCTCCCGGAGAACTGCTAGGAGTCTGCCAATAAGTGTGGATGAACAACATATCCATGTCCCTAGAAATACAGGTTACTCACCTGTAACAGGAGTTCTAGGAATGGTATATGTTGTTCATCCACGACACTCACGACCTCCCGGCTCGACGCACAACTGAGCTTCCAGCGGGCCAGATCTGGCGTCATGGGGCGGAGCCGAGTTTACCACCGGGTGGGTGGGAGGAGCCAGCTTGAAGACCTTCGGCAAGATTTAAGCGGCAAGAAACCTGCCAATAAGTGTGGATGAACAACATATACCATTCCTAGAACTCCTGTTACAGGTGATAACCTGTATTTTGGGATATGGTGGGCAGAGCAATGTTGGCACTTCATAGATGCCCACTTTGTTTCACCCTTTCTTTGAGGGTGCCTGGGTGTATATTTTAATTTTCTTTCTTGATTCCCTGACTTGAGTCTTTGTTTGGGATCAAGAACACAAATGTCATTTTTTGTAGTTAGTAGCCAGTGGGCTAGTGTGGGTTTGACTTCCACAGAACCTTAGTGAGTTTTGCTCGTAAAGATCTGACAGTTTAAGTTTGAGCAACAACAGACAGAGTTTTCAACCGACTCGCTCAAGGTTCCATGCCTGGCATGGAAAGTTAACTCTTTCACCTCCGAGCAGTTCTAACCTGGGGTTATACTGCATATGTCATAATATAGCAAGACTCCATTAGAAGAAACAACATTACTAAGGTGAGTAATTTTTTTCTTCCCTTCCACAAATCTTTTGGGAAACAGACACAAACAATTCTGAAGTCTCCCAATTCTATACCTCCTGTGGACAGAAGAATGGACAAGAGGGTATACACTCTCAGGCTCAGAAATGGGGTTTTTATACCACCAATGCAGCCATGTTGTGGTTGTGCAGGCTGCTGCCTCTGGTAAGGCAAGCATTCCCTTGGCTTCACACACCCCAGACAAAGACTCTAGGAAGGTTGATGCCATGGCAAAAAAGGTGTACATGGCATCTTCCCTGGGACTCAGACAGGCGAATTATATGGCCTATACAGCTAGGTACCAGAAGTCCAGGTGGGACACTGTACTGGCACTGGCTAAACAGGCCTCCCCCCAGCTAGCCAGAGAGCTGGAGGCAGTGGCTGCAGATGGGATTAAGGCATCTAAAGTTCAGTTTCTTGCTGCTGTGGACTCTAATGATGTGTCATCAAGAGTCATGGCTACATCTGTGGCTCTTCGGAGAATGGCTTGGCTCAGATGTACTAGCCTCTACATGGGATACCCAGGCTAGGCCATAGATTTTCCTGTAGTGGGTAATTCTCTGTTTGGGGAGCAGACAGAGAATTACATGAAGAAAATGGATGAGTACAGGACCACCAACAGGAGTGCTCAGTCCCAAGAGAGGCAGGCAACTTCTCAAAGGCAGCAGTCTAGGGGCAGGGGCAGGCCTTTTCAAAGGCCTTTTTACCAAGCACAGGCCTCCTCTTCCTTTTCTCTGATGGAGAGGCAGAAGGGGGATGAGCAGGGCTGCATCCACTCGTCAACCTAAAGTTCCTGCCAAGCAGACACCCTGATGGGCCTGCCCGTCAACTGCCCTATTCCAGTAGGGGGCAGGCTGGCTTACTTTGTCCAGGACTTGATGTCTTTTACATCAGACAAGTGAGTTCTGGAAGTAGTAAGCCAGGGACTGATTCTCAGCTTCAGAAAATTTCCAAAGATGAGCCAGATCTTTTCCACCTGCAAATCTCTCTGAAACCCTTACCCTAGAGGCAGAGTTTTTTTCTCTTCTGGCCTTAAGAGCCATAGAGAGAGTACCTACCGTACACTGTGGTAAAGGGCTGTACTCCAGGTCCTGACCCCAAAAAAGACAAGGCAGTGGCAACCCATCCTAGACCTAAGATATCTTATCAAACATCTTTTAAAACCAAAGTTCAGGATGGTAACTGGGAATAATCCTTCTCTCTCTAAGGCCAGGGGACTGGTTAGCCTCCCTGGACCTCAAAGATTCCTGCTTTCACATTCCCATCAGGTGCTCCCTCAGAAAGTACCTCAGGTTCGAGTTGCCCTCAGGCTGCTATCAGTTCAGAGCAATGCCCTTTGGCCTAACCTCAGCCCCAAAGGTTTTCACAAAGTGCCTGGCAGTAGTAGTTGCCTTTCTAAGAAAGAAAACGCTTTCCATTTTTCCATATCTGGACGATTGGCTAATAGTGGGCCAGTCTCCAGACCAAGTCAAGTCTCACCTGCAAGTGACCCAGCAAGTGCTCACTTCTCTAGGAATTCTTCTTAACATTCCCAAGTCAGTTCTCGAACCAGTCCAGTTTCTTACCATTATGGCGCAGAACTGGACACAGAGCAAAGCCTTTCTTCCTCTAGAAGGGACAAGGGTTGTTATGGAACTAGCCTCTTCCTTCAGCCTTCAGGTATCTCGACCAGCAAGACATTTCTTCCAGCTCTTGGGCCACATGGCAGCTTCAACAGCAGTGGTCCAAGGAGCAAGATTCCAGTAGAGGGATATTCAGTTCCATCTGAGAGCTTTTTGGTCTCAGAGGAAGGATTCCCGTACCAAACTGATCCCAGTGACTCTGACCTTGATCCAAGCCCTCCACTGGTGGCAGGATCAGGACAATTTAAGACAACGTGTTCCTTTTGCCACTCAGCCTTGTTCAGTGGTCCTTACCGTGGACGCTTCTCTTCTGGGCTGGGGAGCCCATCTGGGGGCCCTCACTGCCCAGGGGCTGTGGTCCCCCCAAGAATCCCTTCTCCATATCAATCTCCTAGAGCTCAGGGCAGTTTTTATGGTCTTGAAAGCTTTCTCTGTCAGTGCAGAACAAGGTGGTTCACGTCAGAATGGACTACACCACCACCATGTGGTACATCAATAAGCAGGGAGGCACTCGGTCCACGGTCTTGTGCACAGAAGCCTTGAGATTGTGGTCTCTGCAAACCTCTCTGGTAGCACTTCACCTTCCAGGGAAGGACAATGTTCTAGCAGATGCACTGAGCAGGATCTCTTAGGGCCATCACGAATGGTCCCTGGACCCTCAGGTGTTGAAAGCGATTTTTTCAAGGTGGGGCACTCCAGAGATAGATATCTTTGCAGCCCCAGACAATCACCAGCTGCCTCTCTTTTGTTGCAGACCTCCAGTTTTGGGCTCAGTCCCCCTGGACGCCCTGATTCTGAAGTGGGAAGGGAAGTTTCTGTATGCCTCTCCCCCCACTTCTGTTAAAAATTTGGCAAAATAAGGTCTCAGCCTTGCAAAGTGATTCTGATTGCTCCAGATTGGGCCAGACAGCCCTGGTACCCCCTGTTGCTGTTCCTAGCAGTCCATCTTCCCCTGTCTCTTCCCAGGAATTATAACCTGTAACATCCTCTCAGGGAAGGATTTGATACCCCAATCTTCAGCCTCTCAATCTCAAAGCATGGCTCTTGAAGAGTTAGAGTTTGCAGATCTGCATCTTTCCCAAGGGGTTCTGGATATCCTCAAGGCTTTTCGAAAGCCCTCCACCAGAAGGACTTACAACTCCAAATGGAAAAGATTCAGTATTTGGTGTTCTAAGAAGCATATTTCTCCAGACACTGCTGGATTTCCTACGGTTCTGGATTATATGGTCCATCTTAGCCTAGGCCTCAGACCAGCTACACTCAAAGTACGCTTGTCAGCTGTTTCTGCGTTTGTCTGTGGGGAAGTCTTCCTCACTATCTTCTCATCCTGTGTTCTGTAAATTTGTTAAAGGATTGCTTCACACCAATAATCCTTTTAGAGACCCTGCCCCTGCCTGGGATTTGAATGTTTGCATTGCTCAATTTATGCCCCCCCCCCCTTTGAGCCTATGTCTTCAGCAG